>JBCFYV010000012.1:87370283-88570283 GCA_039000515.1 Timema cristinae
ACAATTTTCATATTTGACAATTTTTTGTTCATTAGAAGCAAATTTTAATCAATCTGTTTGAATTTTATGTCACTTAATATATCTACCAAACTTGAAACTGTCTAATTCATTAAATCACAATTTTTCTATATTTTGTTTTAGTTTTTTCCAGAGCATTCTATCTAAGTCTTAACTTTAATTATTACTACTCCTTACTTTAAACTCTTTAGAATGTTTTCTAAAATTTTTATGATATGTTATCTAGTTGGGGTGAGGGGAAGAAGGGCTAGAAGGAACGCTCTTGTTAAAGATAAATGGAAAGGAGTGGTTGGGGGTAAATTATGTTTGTTGGGGTGGGTGTGAGATGTGATGGTTGGAGTAGGGTATGTGGGGTTGTTAAATAGCTTTGGTTGAGGTTCCAGGAATGTGATGGGCTAAGTCACTGGGCTCAGGAGTGTTTGACAGGAATGGGGGGGGGGCTGTATCTTCGTCCTTCGAGGAGTCTTTCTTAAGGATCTATGCAAAGTCCTAGGTTAGATGTTCCCACTGGATAACAGTGGAAGGGAATTGTCTGAGGGATGGCTGGAGGCATGGAAGGAGGGTCGGGTATAGGGGAAACTTGGGCTACTTGACCCAATTTCCTGTTTATTTTTTAAACTTTTTTATGTTACCTATGGATATGTGAATGCTCTGCATATATACTTCAATGCCTTATACACAATATTTAATGGTAATCATAAACAATTTTTTATACCTCGACCAACCCAGTCATAGCCGGTCCTTTCACTGACCAAGTTTATTTAGGAGTTAGTACGCTCTTGTACACGCCACCCCTACCCGTCCAACGCTGCATCAGGAGAAGGTATGGGCGTGCAACTCCAACAACCCTTCCCCCCCAGCCTGAGAAACGGCTGAGGGGGATAAAAGCAGCTGGCTCCTAGATCAGATTACCAGTTTTGTAATAGCCTCGATCACGAGTAAAAGTATCAGTAAAGATCAATAACTTATAACACCAGATCATGATTCTACTACACCCTCCTCTCTCCCTCTCCTACACCTCAGCGCGCCAATTTGAGTGCAGAGGTCTCTCCCTTCCCCACCTCACTGTGCCAATTTGAGTGCAGAGGTCTCTCCCTTCCCCACCTCACTGTGCCAATTTGAGTGCAGAGGTCTCTCCCTTCCCCACCTCACTGTGCCAATTTGAGTGCAGAGGTCTCTCCCTTCCCCACCTCACTGTGCCAATTTGAGTGCAGAGGTCTCTCCCTTCCCCACCTCACTGTGCCAATTTGAGTGCAGAGGTCTCTCCCTTCCCCACCTCACTGTGCCAATTTGAGTGCAGAGGTCTCTCCCTTCCCCACCTCACTGTGCCAATTTGAGTGCAGAGGTCTCTCCCTTCCCCACCTCACTGTGCCAATTTGAGTGCAGAGGTCTCTCCCTTCCCCACCTCACTGTGCCAATTTGAGTGCAGAGGTCTCTCCCTTCCCCACCTCACTGTGCCAATTTGAGTGCAGAGGTCTCTCCCTTCCCCACCTCACTGTGCCAATCTGAGTGCAGAGGTCTCTCCCTTCCCCACCTCACTGTGCCAATCTGAGTGCAGAGGTCTCTCCCTTCCCCACCTCACTGTGCCAATCTGAGTGCAGAGGTCTCTCCCTTCCCCACCTCACTGTGCCAATTTGAGTGCAGAGGTCTCTCCCTTCCCCACCTCACTGTGCCAATCTGAGTGCAGCGGTCTCTCCCTTCCCCACCTCACTGTGCCAATCTGAGTGCAGCGGTCTCTCCCTTCCCCACCTCACTGTGCCAATCTGAATGCAGAGGTCTCTCCCTTCCCCACCTCACTGTGCCAATCTGAGTGCAGAGGTCTCTCCCTTCCCCACCTCACTGTGCCAATCTGAGTGCAGAGGTCTCTCCCTTCCCCACCTCACCGTGCCATCTTGAGTGCCGAGGCCTCGCCCTTTCACACCTCACCGTGCCATCTTGAGTGCCGAGGCCTCGCCCTTCCACACCTCACCGTGCCATCTTGAGTGCCGAGGTCTCTCCCCACCTCACCGTGCCATCTTGAGTGCCGAGGTCTCTCCCCCACCTCACCGTGCCATCTTGAGTGCCGAGGTCTCTCCCCCACCTCACCGTGCCATCTTGAGTGCCGAGGTCTCTCCCCCACCTCACCGTGCCATCTTGAGTGCCGAGGTCTCTCCCCCACCTCACCGTGCCATCTTGAGTGTCGAGGTCTCTTTCTTCCCCTCCCTGCTTCACTGCGACATTTGGAATGCCGGGGTCTCTTTATTTCCCACTCCTCCGCCTCACTACGCCATCTTGAGTGCCGAGGAGTGCCGAGGACCACCTCTCTCCCCCTTCCTTCCCCACCCAGGCCTTTCCCCTCCTCCGCCGGACCACCCGTACATAATTGCTTCCCCTTATTGCCTTAACCCCCTTCTCATTAGGTCCAATGAGGCAGTCCTACGGTAGCCCCGGCTCAGGAACGACATGGGTTTCAAGAATCGCTCCGAAAAAGCCCAACAGACGAGATGGAAGAACGCACAGAACAAGTCCACCGACACTAATAACTCTACCACGCCAGAACCCAGCTCTTCATGGACGGGGTACTCAACCAAAGGACCCACACACTATCAGGACAGCACGCTAGCCACCTCAGCCGCCATACCTCGGAGATTAACCTCCCCCGACTCTCTGAACCACACCCTTCCCCGCTCGCCTCCCCACACTCCTCTGTACTTTTCTCCCAGTATCTATTCCCACGGCTCACCCACTGTACATGCTCTTCTAACCCCAATCCCTCACCTGAGTTCCATCGGCTATCACCTGAGACCCCTCGCTGTGCCCCTTCTCTCCCCACGTCTGTACTTAGACCACGCTGCCAAAAATAGCCAGCTGGTTTTTCTTTGTCCCAATGTTCAGGATATTTATTTTTATTTTTAACAGCCAAGTCATAAGCAAACCTTGTAACTATTTTGGTAGTCAAACTATGGTTCATACGACCCATCACAAAGATAAATATTTAGCCAACTCTTCTGCTTCAGTAAACACTCGAATAACTTTGTAAGATGGAGTAAAATTTGTACTTTTACCCTTTTGAATTTTTCATGCATATCTTAAAATGTTTCTAGATATACCAAACCCTTTTTCACAGTATGCCTTTCAGCATCACCTACAACTTTTTCAACTACTCTTTTTAATACTTCTGAAGGTATTGTTTCTCTGGGTTTTGCCCCCTCATTTCTTTTATATTTTCGCGGCATCTGTAAGTAATCAAACCAAAATAAGTCAATTTTAGAAAGGGGAGTTGGGGTCAAGTGTCCCTAACCAGCCTGGGTTAAGTATCCCTTGTTGCACTTTTACTACATAACCTTTAAATTTAACTACTTCAGACAAAAAAAAAATGCAACACTTGTATACATTTATTTGTAGCTAAATATATGCTTAAAAATTAGAAGCAAACTAGAAAAAACATACCTTAAATCATAAAATTCAAATAAATGGAATTTCACAGCACCAAAAATTTACTTTTAGACCATCAAATCATATTTACCATAACTGACTAGAAACTGATGCAGAGACTGGAGTAGTGGTTCTCTCCAAAATGCCACTTGACTCTAGGTCAAGCAGTGATGCTGTTGCCAACACACACAAATTTCCCAAATCCGAGAAAAAAAAACCTGGATCAAGTATCCCTAGTAACTTCTACTGAGTTAGTGGACAGTTTGAGGGAATGGGTTGAGGGAGGAAGAGGCTGTTGGATGATGTCGTGTATCTGATGTCCACACGGCTTTCTTCTTTACTCCCCTCCTTCCTCTTCCCTTGGAGTAAGTCATGGGAATCTTGTGATGGAATGTGAGAGGCAGCCAGTCAAGGGTGCTACCTCAAAGGTTGGGATCAGAGGCAGCCAGCGAAGAGCGCTACCTCAAAGGTCAAAAAAAGGCTTGAATTTGTGAAGTATTTCCAGTTTGCTTTAGTGAAAATTAGGACTATGCATCTCCTATCTGTCCTCTTTCTCTTTCTAACAATTTGTTCTTTTTACATTTATGTAGTTGACTCTCTACAAGATCTGAGTGAATTAAACAAATTACATAAAATAAACAGTAAACACATACACTAATTACATCTTAAATTACCTGTTGACACAGAGGAAACAATACATTACATAAACTATACATAAGACTATATGTGAGGCTCTTCCTCCAGACACTCTTAAAATAAACAATAATATTTTAGTTATTTTAGTCCAAACTCATGGCAACACTATCTAGCACTGGATCTCAAAATCTCTGTTCCGTGGCTTGCTTGGGAAGGGTGTCCTTGGTCACCAGCAGATGATACCTAACAAACATATGTTTAAAAAAACTGAAAGTATATTAAAGAAGGCATTTCCCTCATTCCTTTACATTATTCTGTATATTTTAACATTAATCAATTAGTTAGCAGTTATTTGACTTTAAAATATATTTTAATTCACCATTTTCTGTTATATATAGTGGGTTTTTTAAATGAGGATGTTTGAAATATTTTTTAAGTGTAACATATGAGTGTTGTTGTGTTGAATGGGAATCTCTTATCTGCAGGTCCTCCGCAAGGGCTCTGGGACACTATGTGAGGCTCTTCTGATGGTGGAGGCTTTTCACGCCCGCATTGTGTTCCCCAACAAGCAGGAGTCAGAGCTGAACAAGATGACTGATGATGGGCATGTGCTGGATCAGGAGACTTATGTGGGAGGACACGTGGAAGCGCTCGAGTCGGGCGTGTTCCGTGCAGATCTGCCCTGCCGCTTTCGATTGGTCAGGGGGCTAATTTACACTTAGTACATTTATGAGGAACTGTTTATTTCTTGAAGAGACATGCTACACTTGTTCATGGCCGCATGATCTAAGGCATGACTCTCGCTATAGATTATTAGGCAGTTGATTATGGGGAAATCAATCCCAGTTGAGTGTACTGAGGGTGGTTTTACTTAAATGGTTTTACACTCTCCTCTAAATTTAACCTTCCTTATCCCTAACACATTAGTGTAATTTGCACATATGCGTATAACCTGAACGGGTAGTAAGATATGGTGCTAAAATAGAAAAATTTACATAGCTTTCCAGCATGATTATTGGAATATTATAAAAAGCATAGAATTTCAAGTTGTTTATATTATTAATGATCTCATTTTAACAGGATATGTAGTCTTAATTTTTTAGCAGTGTTTTAATAATGTAAATTGCAAAGGATAGATGTTTAAGCTAATCAAAGAATAGGGCACCAAACAGTTTGATTTAAAACTTTGAATGTGGGATAGAAGGGCAGGGGTCACATTCTTACTAGGAAAATGTAGTTCCATAAGTCTACAAATAAAACATAAGAAAACACATCACAGTAATTTTAAAGCCAAATCGCGCCTCTTCTTCAACAGGGAGGATAGATCCTTACTGTCTTATTCTCCTTTCAATGTTCTAAGGTAGTGAAAAGTTTACGATAAAGTTATAAAAATAATTTTCAATCTGTAGACATTCTGTAATAAAAAGTGACACATGCATATAAATGGGCATAAAGTCAAACATATTGTTGTATTCCAAAAGGTGCCTGAAGCATTTGACAAGTTGATCAGTGGGGTTGAGGTAGCCATGACCCATGCCATAGAAGTAGAGGAGAAAGTACCCTTGGAGGCGGTTACTAACTTTGATGAGGTAGTAGCAGACATCAAGTCTAAACTGCAAGACCTCAGAGATAACCCACTACGCAATGAGAGGCCCATTATTTACCACTTGGATGTGGGTGAGCTGTGTTTTTTTTTATTGTTTGTTTTATTAGGTACTTATTAGGGATGGGACCTTAGAACCTTCAATCCAGGATATTTGAGGATCCGAAAAATATCTGGGTTGATAATTTGGCAATTCATAATATTTGAAATAGTGGACTGTATAAAATATGAATGAATATGTGAGTCATTTTAGGAAAGTAGGACTATCCAAATAAATATGAAATATTATATAACCTTAATTTTACTCTACATTTTCTTTTTTTATAAATTTATAACTAAAAAAATATTATTTTATCAATAAGTCAATAAAATACATTATCTAAAACAGTACAACAAACTGCAACTATTAAGGAGTATTAATTTTATCTGAGCAAAAGATACAAACAGAATCAAGTATGATTCCTCTAGAAGACCAATATTAAACTATAGTTCTAACATTTACACCATGTAGCAACATGGCCAAGCTAAAATTATTACACTTTAGAGTCTTCAGAATTGTTGAATTATATTTTATCTCCTTCACCCTTTTTTCTAAATACCTTTGTGAGAAGAATATAATAAAGCTCTTTGTTTGTATCATTCATTACTCTTTTTTTCTGATAGGTGGTTTATAATCTTTATCTATTTTCTTCACCTAAACATTTACAAGGTTGCCAGTATTTGTGGAAAATGAATGAGGAAAGTTCCAAATAAAGCCCAAATGTAACTTTTTGACTAGTAAATTTGGGCTAGTACTATAATCTTACAGACTCCACAAGTATGCCCTGAATTGAATTAGAATTTTTATTTTTAAATATGATGCTTAAAAGAATTAAAAAATATTTTTTTTATGTAATCATTAATTTGAGTTTGTGTATATTAAATTCAGAAAGTTAAGTTTTGAATTTTCTAGGAACTGTACCCACTTTAGCATTGTTTTCATAAATTTAGGGTGTGCAAAGCTTCAAAAACCTTGACTTTGATTCAAAGTAAAATTCTGGATTCGAAAAAATACGAAGCTTTGCTAAAACAAAAATCTTTAGAGTTAAAATACACATTTATGTTTATTTTTGAAATTTCCTAGAGTTATTTCCATAACAAATTAGTGTTAATGTAAAAAAAAAAATTGAGATAATTACATATATTAAATTAGGTGATGATAACGTAAATTATCATTTTAAGACAAAATATTGTATTTATGTTTGGAATATAGTATTTTGTATATTATATTTATTACCAAAATTAAGTAAGTTTACATAGTAAAATATTTTTTTATCATTCATCAACTTTTTTTTAAATATTAGAACATCGATTTGACTTTGGGAATATCTCATATTATTCGATTATACTTTGCTTAAAATTGAAAAAGTGCACTTTGCAGACTCCTAATTAAATTAATAGTTATTTTACTTAGATGCAAGACAAAACTAAGCAGATAATTTAAATTTACCATTTAAATATTGTCTTTGATTTTTATAATATGGTTATGTGCCAGGTGCAATGTACCCCAATATTATCCTTACCAATCGGCTGCAGCCCTCGGCAATGGTTGACGAGACGGTGTGTGCCGCTTGCGACTTCAATCGACCTGAGAGCCAAATGTCAGCGCAAAATGGCTTGGATGTGGCGGGGAGAATACAGTGAGTTGTTACTAATTTGAACACTAGGAATTTAAAAAGGAGTTTTTTATTTTTTTTATTAATGGAACATATACACTTCTTTTAGAAACATATAAAAGGAACGAACACAATATGGCATTTACAATGAAACAAATACAATTCACACTTTATATTGCAACCATTGGACCAAAAGATAATGGCTACCTCTTGAAGAAAATCAATCACTATTGCCCAATCCCTCGACCTAAGTTTCATTCTATCGGAACTCAATAGGAGGGAGTCTAAAATGTGTAACGCGATTTGCATCCCATGTCCTTTTCCTCTGTTTGTCCTTTATGTTATTCCTTTTGCATGTTTCTATTTAAGTGTCCTATCATTGTTAACAAATTTTATTTTTCTCTAGTTTGTATTTTGGTTACCTCTTCTAGGAAGTTATGCTGCACATACCATTCTCCCTCCTGATGAATTTTAATAGAATGGCACCTAGTTCAGGGGATTGGGCGGTAACATTCATTTTCTTTGTCCGATGGCAGCAATGTAAAGTGTGAATTGTGTTCCTGTTTTCATTGCAAAATCCATATTGTGTTTGTTCCTTTTACATGTTTATATCCACCCTCTCTATATTTTATTCCAAATATAATACAATTACCTCATAAAGGGAAAAGAGGTTTTCCTTGTAGAAGTATATTTAAAAGTTGATTTTAGGGGTGTGCGAAGCTTTGAAAAATTTGAAGCCAAATCGAATATTGGTGTACTTCATATTCAATTCAAATACATGTTTGACTTCGGCAGCCATTCAAAGTGTCGTCTGTTATTCAAATTCTAGTGAATAAATTACACTTAGGCTTATAATTTACATAAAATAAAAGTGAACTTCTAGCCTTCTTGATCACAAACATTTATTGCTACCAACTGACGATTAATTTGGAAGGAATCGGGCAAATTGGCTTCCTACACAAGGTACCTAGCGACATCAAGAAGAGAATGATTCTTTCTTTCCGCCATGTTGTTTCGCTCCGGGTTGTTGGGACAGTCAACCTAGTGATTCCTCGCCTTTTGAATACCCATTAACTCTTTGTTAGTGTATTCTCTTAGACGTTGTCCTCATGGGTCTGCATACATCTGAGTGTATCACGCCCAAGATGTCTGTGTGACAGTTTGAAATGCTGGGAAATGGGGCCGTAGCATTTTTCCCCATATACAAATGTCACAGTCCAACTTACTTGCTGAAACCGCCAGTACAACTCCCTTCACAACACCTTTACGAACGGTGTCCGCAATTTCCTTCACATTAGTGTGACCCAGACGTCTGTGTAACAATTCTAACAGAACTTTGTTTTCTTTCATAAATGAAGTGACAGTGCACGTGTCTTGTTTGAATTCATGCACATAGCAAAAATCGCAGACTCTGACAGCACTTAGTATGGTATTCCTGTTCGAGTCTTGTATGCTGGCACTGTCTTTTTGAAACCAAACATCGAATCTCGATCCGTTATCTTACTGACCGACAACAGTTTGGTTCTCAAGTCCAGTACATACATTGCGTTGTCTAGTGTTACGTTCCTTTTGTCACCGAATACGTTCACTACAAACTGTGCTTTGCCTATGCCTGCTGTGTTAGCTGTTCACGAATTTTAGCGCACAATGTCTGGAGTCATACATTTTGCAAAAAAGTTATATATCATTGCACAAGTGCGGTGTTGCAATGCTATCAAGACATCACTTCCAGTTTGGATCATTCGACTTGGATGCCGAAACATTTAAACAGACATTATCTGCACATTTCACACTTTCCTTTTGGTCCTTGCTTTGACACTCGTTTGCCTTATGCCCATGCTTTTGGCACTTACAACATTGTATCACATGCAGGCCTCTCTGTTTTTTGTGGTCACTTTTGTTCACTTTGGGTTTGTCTTTACTATCATGCCATTCACCATTTTTCTTTGCAAACATGGCACCCAACAACATGTTCTGCGCATCACTCTTATGACCATCACTTTCTTTTATGATTTAATGTGAAGTGCATCCAGCATCGGCAATTCCTCACACAATTCATTGGCGCACCTAAAGTTCTCAAAACTAGTGGGTAAGCTATAGAGTAATAAAATCGTCAACAAGTCTGGGTTGGTTGTGACTTCCATGTTGTTCAACTTTTCTACATACAGGGTCAAAAAAACTGTTCATATATGCACGCACATCACTAATGTCTGCCATTTTCTGTAGCGTTTACCTCTTCAAAAGGGTTGCCTTTCTCGCCAGGCCTTTGGATTGATATATCTCTTCCAATTTCCGCCACATTTCATCCGATTTCTCACAATTTCTCACTTGCTTGAGTTCACTCGAGGATATAGACAAGATTATGTCTGACTGCGCCTTCATATCAGCGCACCCATTCTCACATGTTGGCTTTGTTGGAGCGATCATTCGTCATCTTGGCTTTTAACGCGCCACCATTCACAAACTCACATAAATCGGCTTTAATTAAAACGGCCTGCATTTGCCGTTTCCCCGTAGCATAATTGTCTTTGACTAGAAGTTAAATCCTTGATATGTTCACGGTGTTCATGGCATTGATCTCGGGACTCTCTCATGTCCGTTCATCTTTTATGTTATACTTGCTTTTTGACACGATACTCACGGACCTGGGCCCATAACCTGTCAGAGAAAGATCTTCGTGGAACCGTAAATCAACAAGATAACACAAGAAAACGTACATTAGTCAGTACAATAAAATTACAAGTGCCGAAGTCACAGATGTGCGTCCCAAACTTATAACGGGCATGACTATACTGTATATTGTCTGCCAAGGATATGCGCTGCACATGTGCACGCTCAAAGATGGCTAACTAAACTGAACTAAACAACCAGAATTCATAACGAGCTATAAAAGAATACCAACATTCCAATTGAACACCCTAACCATTCAGCTTCAGGAGCAGTAAAAATACATACATATATATATATATATATATATATATATATATACGGCATATGTATTGTGTCTTTGTTTTGGTATATAATTGAGAATACTTAGCTCTGAGTGACATGTTGGATATTGTGTCACAGTGCCGGCGAGTCGCAACGAGTTCCAGCGCATCCAACAGCAGTTGGAAATGGAGAAGTTCCCACCCTTGTTCCCTGGTGGGCCTTCTAGGGCATTCCACCAGCTCAGCCGTGAGGATCAAGCTGAGTTTGAGAAGAAGCGCCTCTCAGAGTATTGTCGCAAAGCATACAAGAAGGCACACGTCTCTCGCACTGAGGAGAAGTATACCACAGTCTGTCAGAAAGAGAACAGCTTCTATGTTGACACAGTGCGAGCGTTCAGGGACCGCAGATACGAGTACAAGGCTCTGTCCAAGGTACACTAATGCCGACATTTGATCATTGATCACAAGCATTGGCAATGGTTTCAACCTTAGTTTCCACAAAAAATGTTTATAATATTTCCTCAGATATTCGATTAAAACCAACCATCCTACAAATGGTAACTAAAGGTTAACATTACTTATTATAATCCATTCAATATAACATTCATACATTCGGTTAAGTGTTAAATTACTGATCTGGGTTCTGGTTGTTGAGTTCATCCTTTAATTATAATTGATTCTGAATCACCATTAAGCATTATTAGAGCTCTAAAACAAATTTCACTTGCTTAAGTTTCACTAAACTATGTTTTTTCTCTCCTGAAAAACAAGAAAATGGTCGATTGCCCACTTATAATTCTCAGGTCTTCAATTCGTCACTCGAGAATGCAAGTGTTCTATGTCCAATTTTTCACTTTTGTTTAAAATAGCACTGAAGTTTGACCTTGTGTATTAAACCATTGTTACTAGATGACAACTCAAGTTTATATCTTCTTAAATAATTATATAGTGTCTCAATTTCACCGCAGGTGAATCAAATGTATTCTAAATAAACGTAAACACCAAATATCTCAAATTTAACAATTATGGAGATAGGACACTTGCATTCTCGGGTGACGAATTGTTGGAGCTGGAAGTTTTTTCAGAGTAAAGTTGAACTTGATATTATTTTCTAAGTGAAATCAAACTTTCAAAGCTTAACACACCCATAGTGGGCTGTATTAAAGTTCAGACTGGGTCTCACATTGGACACACTTGTACTCCTGTTGGTAGTCTCTAGCCACCCTGAGACTGTTTAGTGGCCATCAAAGAGCAACAAACTATTGCGGTTATTGGCTAGAATGAAGCCTTGTTTTTAGTATCGTGTTTGTGTGTGTAGGTTGCAAAAAGACAGGTGTCGGATGCGGTGGCCATGGGGGATGCAGGTGATATCAAATCGGCCAAGAACCGTGAGGTATTGTACGACTCTTTGCAGTTGGCCCATAAGTGTATCCTCAACTCTTTCTACGGCTACGTCATGAGGAAAGGGTAAGGAATAGTGGTCAGAAAAATTAAATATCAGGAGATAATATAAGAAAGAATAAAATAACTTTTGTTCAAATTTCAGATTGTATTTAGAGACTTAAATTTTACTAATATTCCCCAATTAAAATTAGATTTAAAACAATTTTTCATATTTCTTCAATAATCATCTGTTGTTTCTTAGACAATAATAACTAGAGACACTGAAATTTCACAAGACATGGTTTTATGAACTTTCACGTAGCACACTAAAATGACTATTATAAGATAATAATAATAACATTATAGCAATTTTGAACATATAATTTATATTAGAAAAAAATTTAAATATAAACTCTATGCAAAATTGTCTAATTAATCTTTAAAATGTGAGTGATGGTCCATTTTATTGATTTATTAATGATATCAAAGACTTAACATATTTTTCCTTTGTAGCTGATTGTACTATACTGTTTTGGACCCCTCTCATCTATTCAAAAAGTCATGGATGAAGTATATTCTTTCTTTAAAGAACTCTATGTAAATTTTCCTTTTATACTTCATCCATGGAGGATCAGGCGTTTTCAAAAGTAATTTCAGTATATTATGTTTTAAAACTTTCTTCTTTAAAAAACTCCCTTCGTTTTATTTAAAAATCAGGTGATGTGCTGGCTGCCTTTACTCAATAGGAAGCTAGACTTCATAAAATCAGGTTTTCAGGAGTTCTCCCATTAGTTTGTTTTAACACTGTAGACAAAGGGTTCAAGAAGCAAGGGGTAGGTCATATACAAGCAGCTTGTGCTTATAGTAATAGACAGAAATATCGTAAAAACTGTATTTTAATATTAAATTTACAATACTGAAGTGCACTTAGTAAAATAAATCGTGTAAAATGTTTAATCTCTACTAATCTCAACAATAAACCAATAAATAATCCCACAGTAAGAAATACACATAAAATCAGATTACATAACCATGTGCAGTAAGGAATACACCATTGTCATCATCATAAAAACCGGTATTGTTATAATTGCTGCCCAACAGTAGGGCATACACACGTCGTCATCCATATTTGCATCATAAAGTCCGGAATAACTATAAGATGTCATAGTCCTGTTGATCTTGCCAGAATTTGACTGAAAAAATTGTATCAACTGCATTGTTACAATTTTCTTCTTAACACTCAATTAACCAATACAGGTTTCTAGCTCGGAAAATTAATTTTTTTTAATGCCGAAGACTATTGGTAAAAGAAGTAATAAATATGAATTTAGAATGGAAAATATTGTGGAAAAAAGGTAAATATATAAATATAAAAATAGAGAGTTTTAGTCATAAGTTTTATCTTTGTTGTACTATTCTAATTATATTGAGCTTTTATTAACCATTTATACCAATTCTACCATTTTATTTAATACAAAATATTTTTACTTAATGCACATTTTTCATACATACAAATTTTTATACTGAAATTCAACTTTTTACTTAATGAAATCTATTAATTTTATTTACTGCCAATCAATATGTTTATTAATAGCTTTCTGGAATAAAAACTATATTAGTGAATTAAAACTAAATAAATTGATGATATATGTTTTAAATTAGCATAATTTAAAGCATAAATTGAAATTATTCCCAGGAAAGAGTGGGAATATAAAAAGTAATGAGATAGTAGAGGAAGCAAAAATGAAATAGTGTGGTCCATGTATTGAGGATAGAAAAGGAGAGGATACCAAAGAGAATGATGGAGATGAAATACTGTATGTAGGAAGAATACTTCAAGGGGCGGGGGAAGGGGGGGCAAGAAGAGATTGGAGTAGCAGATAAAGGAAAGTGTTCAAGGGAGAGGAGAAGACTGGAAGTGATAAAAGGAGGAAGAATGGTAGAAGGTTAAAGGAAGATGGAGGAATTTTACCAAATGGACCCATTCACAGGCTGGAAACAATAGTTGAGGATGTTTTGAATTAAAAGTAAAATCTCAGTTTTTACAAATTCTTATAATTAAAGAACCAATAAAATTAGTCACTACAATTGTTTTTATATGGCTTTCGCACGTGTTGAGGAAATTGTTCTTAGGGCTCTAGAGCTTATTCATCCGGGACTCAGTGGAACATTATTACCACCTCATATCTATTAATATATAGAATAGTAAAAAAATCTAAATATGTATTGTTACATTCAGAGCTCGGTGGCACAGTATGGAGATGGCTGGTATTGTATGCTACACGGGGGCAGCCATTATAACCAAGGCAAGGGAGATCATCGAGCAGGTGGGCCGGCCCCTCGAACTTGACACTGATGGTATCTGGTGTGTTCTGCCCGAGTCATTCCCCGAGAACTACAACATCCACAGCACACACCCTAAGAAAGCAAAGTTCACCATTTCTTACACCAATGCTGTCCTCAACTGCATGGTCAAGGTATGGGCCTATTAGCTCTATTAAAATTATAACCCCTTATAAAGGGTCACACAGGTTTGAATACTAGCAATGGGTATGACTAAGTTCAAATACCAGCCAGTTACACTTGAGTTTCTTTGCAACATGTGGTTTTCCCATCTTTCATGTTGATGCGATTTCACTTCTCTACCCCTTATATGAAGTCATTAATATCTTTGTTGTTACACATGACAGTTAAAATAAAACTGTTATTGTTATTTCTAAATTAGGTTGTGGTGTCTTCAGCTGAAAGGCTATAACTTTTTACTTTTAGTGTTTGCCTTTCTTACTGGGGATGGGACCCTCGAATCCTCAAATCCTTAAAAATACCTAAGAAAATTTCTAATTCAAGACTTAAATTCCATAGAAAAAAGTTTTCAATTTTCCAAGTGAAACTTATTTTATATGTTTAATACTATTTATTAATAACATTCTGAAATCACAACTTTATCACTGGAGGGTCATAAATAATAAAGAAATGTATCCAGATATAAATAAATGGAAGAGACTCACAAATTGTACCCGGTTGGCTGGAACAATAAACTGATAATGATTATTTATTGGTGGTTCAGGACCAACTATAATAATTATAGGATGAACTTAACAACTAACCCCCAGACCATTAATTTAACACTTAATCAAATGTATGTATGTTATAATGAGGAATATTAACATTTAGTTACTATTTTTATTTGTTCATACTAAACCACAAAACTCCAGACCATCAATTTACTATTTAGTGAAAAGGAACAAACCCAATTTCACAGTTAAACATTTTTAGACCTACAGAGAACTGAATCTTTATTTAAGTAAGGCAAGACATTATTGACAATTGAACCAAATACTTTTAGCTACAATTCAAGTACTTATAAAAAAATCTCCACTTTAAAAGAGAACTTAAATTCCCATAATGAATATAAAATTGTTTTGTTTTTTGTTTTGTTTCAGGACCAGTTCACAAACCATGCATACCATGAGCTTGTGGAGCCGGCCACTCTATCTTATGTGCAGCGGAGCGAGAACTCAATTTTCTTTGAGGTGGATGGCCCGTACCTCGCCATGGTCCTGCCAGCCTCTAAGGAAGAAGGCAAGAAACTCAAGAAACGCTATGCAGTGTTCAACCTTGACGGCTCACTCGCTGAATTGAAAGGGTAACAACATTTTGGATGTTAGAACGATAAAAGAACAGGGACAAGATTATTCTGTGTCATTTAATTGAGTTTGTGATATTAATATGCAATATGTGCATTATCTGTGTACAAAATTATTAACAAGTTTGAATATGTTCAATCTGAAATTTATTTCATTCCACAAATTTAAATTAGTATTCAAGATTCAAAGGTTTGAAGGATCCATCCCTACATTTTACAACCCAACATTTGGCAGCTATTATACATGAACATTCAATATTTTAGTAGAGAAGAAGTTATTAAGCTAAAATGCCAATTATTATTCAACTTTGAAATGTTATCTATAGGTTTGAAGTGAAACGGAGAGGTGAACTGCAGTTGGTTAAAATCTTCCAATCATCAGTGTTTGAAGCCTTCTTGAAGGGTGACTCCTTAGAGAAGTGTTACGAATCAGTCGCCAAAGTGGCAGACTATTGGTTAGATGTTCTCTATAGTAAGGTTAGTATGGTCAAGATGTGATCAGGTTCAATATGAAGTGATACTTTGTTTTTAAAATATCATAAGTGAAAGTGTCTTAAAAGATTAAAAGTATGAATGAAAAAGTCAAAAATCGATTTGATAAACAAATAATTTCACTTTCACATTTATTAAAAAAAAAATCATAGAAAAATTCTTCAACTAGGAAGGAGACAATGTCAAGTTTGACCATACTTCATAATACAAATTAAGGCTGTGCAGAGCTTCAAAACTTATCTTACTTCCAATATTCTTCAACTTCGATTCGAAAATAAAATTTTAGTTTGAACATAATAAAGCTTTGCCAACAAAGATAATAAAAAATAAAATATATTATAATGTTTGAAGCTGTATAGATATGCAATATTTAATAATTTTTTCAAACCTTTTAAACTATTTATTTTTCTAGCACTGCATCCTACTACTTGTTCAGGTTATAAGCAAAAAATATTTTGGAAAAAACCACCCTCAGTACACCCACCCTACAGAGATTTGAACTTCGATTTCCCCACCATTGGCAGTTTAGTCTACTGTTAAACTAGCATCTTAGAACATGCAGCCACCAAAGCTTTTTTTTAAATATATTAAACTTTGAATTTACTTAACTTAAAATTGAAAAAAGGCACTAAACACAACCCTAATAAAAACTCTACTTATAATATGTGAATAATGGGTCATACACACTTTTTTATTAATCTGAATCTTCAATTTACCTAAGAAACTTAAATTTGTTCTTATAGAATAAAATATACTTCTTACATCAATAAATATGATTCTTTTATTTGATTATTTATTTGATTATTTATTCATTATTTATATTTGGAAGAAGTTATAAGAAAGGTGCATAGAAACTTATAAAAGGGACAAACACAATATTGCATTTACAATGAAAAGAACAACACAGTTCACACTTTATATTGCTGCCATTGGACAAAGAGGTAATGGTTGCCTCTTAAAGAAAATCGATCGTCACCGCCCAATCCCCCGACCTAGGTTTCATTCTATTTGAACTCATCTGGGAGGGGTGTGAAACGCGCAACGCAACTGCTTAAAAGAGGAAACCAAAAATAAACAAAAGGGAGAAAATGGAAAATTATTAAGAATGATATGACACATAGATAGGAACATGTAAAAGGTATAACATAAAGGATTAACACAGGATAAGGACATATTTATGATTTATTAATTTCTAAGCTGTTTTGGAAAATGTAAACTGTAACTAAAGTTTAAAATTTATTGTTGTGATCTTTCCTAGCTTAGGAAAACAAAACAAGAAGCTTAAGTTGCTGAAAATCCATTTTTCGCCAGAGCATACAACAAATAATAACAACAATAATAATAATAATAATAAACTTTTTACTGTTGGCAGGCTTGCAACATGCCCGACTCGGAGTTGTTCGAGCTCATTTCTGAAAACAGGTCAATGTCAAAAAAGCTAGAGGATTACGGCGCCCAGAAGTCCACGTCAATCTCGACAGCCAAACGCTTGGCTGAGTTCCTCGGTGACCAGATGGTGAAAGACGCAGGACTGGCCTGCAGGTTCATTATCTCCAGGAAACCCGAGGGTGCTCCTGTCACTGAGAGGTACTCACACCATTCAAGTTAACATTTACTGGGAATTTTCATTGCACCAGACTAGACATCTGCGAAGCAGAATCAAATTTAAAATCCAAACAAATATTATTCACGAATTTTGAGTAATTAGCGATTTGAATCACATCCTAGTTGGATATGCTAAAATTATTATGTATTATTATTACTATTACTATCACTATCATTATTATCATCATTATTATTAACATTATTACTATCATCATCATCATCATCATCTTCATCATCATCATCATAATATAGAATAAAATTAGATCAGTTTTGAACCCTAGTCCCATAAGCTATCATGTATATAACTTATTCTATGGTCAATCCAGTAATAATTAATAAATATTTTATCTCACATGTTTATTAAAAATATATATTTCCTGTACCTTCTTCCAAGTATAATAAAAATATATTAACTGATTTTAGACACACTGTGGGATTTTCAATGGCCTTAAGCCTTATCTTTTTTTTTCCTAGTTTGGTTTGTTCTGAGTTATCAAAAATATAAAATTTGAATTGATATCAATAAGCTTTGCAAACCTCTCCACAAAACTTATATACATTCATACCCCAACTGCCTCAACATGATGTATTTAGACAAGTTTTGAACCAGAAACAGTCATATTGTTGGCTCTGTGGTAGTTAGAGTGTAAATATGTACACTTTATTCATATATTTCTTATCTATTTGGTACTTATTCATACTTTTATTGTTTCTTACTTAAATTATTCCACATAAATTGATTTCACTGTTCTTTAGAGCAATCCCATTGGCAATATTCCAGTCGGAGCCAAGTGTGAAGCGGCACTACCTACGCAAGTGGCTTAAAGACATGTCTATCGATGACGTTGACATTCGTCAGGTGCTAGACTGGAACTATTACATTGAGAGACTTGGTGGAACCATTCAGAAGATCATCACTATTCCTGCCGCCATGCAGGGGGTATGTTAGAGTTGATTTGTTCATCGTGAGGTTGTGTGTATATTAAGTTTAAAAAAATTGTAGTAATATCATTAGTTAATATTAGGGGTCTGTGAGCCAAAGGTTTTTCGTTCGAGTCAAACTCAACGAGTATTTCTAAAAGCTCCTGTGTTTGAGTATATTCATAATATTAAAATCTTAAGAGTTTTCCCTTAAGTTAAATAATATAGTTAAATTTGTTTACATCCATTACTGTTTCCAGCCTTTGTCCTGAGTAGTTCTTTTATTCAAACCATATATTTTCTACCACTACCAGCATGCTAGGCCTGTCGTAGCTTCATATTCCTTATAATCTAACCCAAAACTAGGACAGGGACAACATCCAGTATTCGGCCGTTAATTTATCAATGTGAAAGGGTAAACTTGTGTATCTTTAAAATATGAGGTTCTAAAAATATATGAAACCACATGTTATTAAAATAAGAATGATACTCTTTTTTAAAAATAGTTAATACTTAAAAAAAGTTTAAAAAAATTGGAAATGGTTTTTTTTAAATCAGAAATAACACTTTTAAAAAAACCAGATTTAAAAATTAGAACAAAACTTCAATAAGAATATAATCGAAAACATAATTAAAAAGGTTTCAGCACTCATGTCTATAAAGACATTAAAGTTACACTCACAATCACAAAAATAGTTCATAAAATTGATGTTTTATTGAGCTAATATTTTCCATAAATATGCCTCCGTAACTTTCTATCCTATAAGAAAAAGAAAGAATCACAAGTAGTTAAAAATTTGAAATTATCTTATGTTTGCTAATCCTTTGTTTTAATTGCCCATGATCACTTCTTCTGTTCCAATTCCATTAACTATATATATTACAGTAAACCTTTAATTTTACACACTTCAGATTTAACGGACAGCTTTTGCCTTTTGCAATTTTACAGACATTGGTTGACAAGTCCATAAAATCTGAGGGTTTGTGGCAGGGGAAGGGCATGGCTCAGCCTTCTCTTGTCACCACCTAATGCACACCATCAAAACCGGTTTCATCTGGTTCCAGAAATGTGCATGCTGTAGCTGTTCTACAGCTTGATTTGGTTGTCATTGCTTGAGCATTAGGCTTGTTTCGTGTGAGACATGTTCATGTACTGTAGTTGTATTTATGGTTTACTTGTATTTCCATATATTTACTTAACTGTGCGGGCTTAAAATGACTACACCAAAGGAAAGAACCTCTTTTAGTTTAAGTATCAAACTAAAACTTATTGAAAAAATAGAAAGTGAGGCATCAGTGGCTAGTATTTGCAGGGAATTTTCAATTGCAAAACACTGTGTCAGACATAAAAAAAATCTTTAGGGAAAAGTGGAACTGTTTTCTTTAAAATATGATATAACAACTTCAACCAGCAGAATTAATAAAAGAAAAAAAAACTTGAAATTACCAAAAGAGAAAGAATTAGTAGATGCAATTTATAAATGGTATGTGCAAAAGAGAACAATTGGTGTTGATGTACGGCATGTTGAAATTCAGGCTTCAATTGAAAGGCTAGCTAAACATTTGAATGTATCAGGATTTACAGCAAGCAGTGGCTGATTGTGGCATTTTCATAAGACACATAACATCACAAATTGAAAAACGTGCGGCAAATCATTGAGTGCTGATTTTGGTAATTTGCAGCCATTCAGGGAAAAGTTGAATTGAATTCAAAATTAAACAAGACTGATGTTATCTAAGCTGTACAGTGCAAATGAAATTGGTGTTTTTTGGATGTCTTTGCCTGAAAATACACAGGCTTTTAGACATGAAACTTGAGTTCCAAGAAGAAAAATTAGCAAAGAGAGCTTTTATGCTGTCGTCTTTGCCAATGCTGATGGTAGTCACTAGTTAAAAACTGATGTAGTTGGCAAATTCAAACAACCACGAGTTCTGAAAGATATTATGGATGACCTGCCTGTGTTGTACAACAGTTCTACAAAGTCCTGGTTTACTCAAAAAATCTCCAAGGACTGGTTTAACCACCACTTTGTACCTAGATTTAGACTATACCAAACGGAAGTGCTTATGATCCCACCGGAAGAAGTCAAGGCTTTATTACTTTGAATAATTCTCCATCACATCCAAGCTGTGAGATAATTTTTCCATCAGAACTGCAAAGTAAGTCACTGGCTTTACCCCCTAACACTATTTCACCTATCCAACCTATGTAGCAAGGAGTTATAAAAGCCTGTAAGCGTTATGTACAGAATGAAGTTCTTAGAAGAAGTCATGGAGGTACTTGAATAGCCTGGTGACGTGCTGGAGGATACTAGGGGTAGGAGAACACTAGATAACATAAGGAATTACACCATTAGATTGGCCTTTTTCAGTTGGAGCAGTGCCTGACAAAACACCAAAAACAAGACTCCTTAGCGCATAAAAGAACATTCTGTTAGACAAAGATGGTGAAATTGATTTGAAAGGATTACGACCAACAGATTTTGAAGAACAGTTGTTGACAGGAGGTGAAATGGGTCCATTTGCAGGACAAATTCAAGACTGGCTGGAAGCAGACAAGGGGGATCCTGGACACTTAAGTATTGACTGTGGAAGAGATTGAAGAAGATGTAAGAGCTGCTACAAAACCTGAAGATGAAGATGATGAGGACGAAGATGAAAATCGTACAAAAAAAAAATTCATAAGCTTTCTGAAGTTAGAGAAGCGCTAGATAAGGTTGTAAAGTATCTGAACGTGACTACAGAAATGGAAATGCAGCCTTATTACCAACATGTATGATGGCTAAGGGAAGTTGTGGTTCGAAAACAACATAACAAAATACAAACATCTAAAAATGGATGTGTTTGTTTCACACAGTTAAAGAAGAAACTTATGACAAATTTGTTAGAGTTAATGTTTTTTTAAACTTTGAATAGAAACTAATTGCAAAGACAAACTGCACTGTTATTTTTAATGCGTATATTATTACTTTACTTATTTCATTGTAATAAAAATGCAATATTAATGAAAAAAAACTTTTATTTTTATAACTCATTTTTCACCCCGATTTTACAGACTTTCTGGTTTAACGAACAGGCTTTCTCTCCAATCAGTCAGTAAAATCAAAGGTTTACGATATATTAAACTATAATTTATTATTATTGTTTATATATAAATGACTGACTGGTGTGGATAGGCCTGATTGAAAGAAAAGGCGAGATGGTTATTTAAGATTAAGACCAGGGGGGTGCCTGTATTTGAATATAATAATGTATTGGTGGGCAAATTCCCACCAACAGAGCTTTTCAAGACATGAAGCAATGTTAACAGATTTTCAAGGCTCTCACAACTCAAGGATAGGCTTGATAGGCTCTTAATTGGTTAGTGCTATGTTTGACTGTTGACCATGTGCTTAGGGTATCCTCCCTCGGGCTGTGAAAGTCTTGAAAAGTTGGTTGACATTGCTTGTTAAGGTCTTCAACAACTTTTAAAGGCTTTCACAGTCCGAGGACACCCTAAACACATAGTCAACAATCAATTAAATAGACCCTTATCCAATCATTAGACTATCAACAAACAACCTTCCAATGACATATCACCCACCACTCAATATTATGAAGGACTGGACAAACGCAGACAGGCTACAATATCCTAACCTTATTACCTCTCACACAAAATCTTTTCAACAGTGCTTCAAGAATCATATCTGAATGCGCCCTCCACCCCCTCGTGCCCTAATATCCACAACATTCTGGTTCACCCTAAATTTCCCGACCCAGCCACAAAAAACCAACATCAGGCCAAAGGTTCCAGCCCTTACAATAAACCGAGATGCAGTACCTGCAAAATTCACCAGCCTTCCAATTCTTTAAAGAGCAGACTCACACAAATGGAATACCCCAGAGAAAATCTTATATACCAGCTACAATGCAAGTACTGCATTGCTGAATACATTGGCCTCACCACAAGAACACTCAAGACAACAAATGAATAATCACTGTTTTGATACCAATCACAACAACCCTGAAAAACCAGTAGCACTTAATGCCCAAACACATAATTCAGATTTTGACACATGCTACAATATTAAAGTGATACGAGCCCTCCCCAATAGTAGCATTGTTTCCCAGCTTGATAGGTTGGAACTTACTCGGCAATATATAACCAAATCCCTCTGGCCTCAACCTTAGATAACTATCTCTCCTTTTCTTCCAAGCAGGTTTACTCACACCAGTCAGTCATTTCTGCATAAACAATAATAAATAATAACTGACAATTCAACAATTCAATAATTAGATATATCAAATTTAATTGTCCTGGTGTGTCGATGCACCGCCTTACCTAGAAAGGTTGAATTTAGAGGAAGTGTACCTGTATTTGCATGGAGGGAGATTGGTAAACCATTTAAAAAAAACTTCTCACTACAATTGACTGGGATCAAAGCTCAATCTCTCTGCTTTCGGTAGTCTAGTCTATTGTAAGAGTAGCGCACCTCAGACCATGCAATCACTTCTATGGTATGAGAATATTATTTTTTAGTTTGCCCTATTTGTAATACAAGCAAATTATTGTCATATATTTCTTAGTAGTAATTGCTGTCCATTATTTGGATCTATGTATTTATTCATAATTATTTACAACAAAATTGTACTCGTTAAACTATATTATAAGGGATCATGCAAGCTGTTTTAAAAGTCATGGGTTGAAGTTGGGCTATTTAATTAATTTACTAACATTTATGTTAAACTGAAGTTTGATGTTTTCTTGATCATAATCTCTCTTAACAGGTTGCTTAACTAGCCCGTGACTGACGTGGGCAACCTCTTCTTACCAATATTAACTTGCCCGTGTCTAGCTCAGAAAATTTTATATTTGATGCCTCTTTCTCAATTTTGCTGTGTTTTTCGACTTTATCCATGTAGAAGTTTTCTTTTACTCAATAAATGTCTCTAGCATACTAGTGACAACAGTTGTAGTTTAGTGTATGTAACTAATTGTAGAACTTTATTTTTTACATTATAGATGCCTCTTGAAAATGAATACAATATAAATAACTGACATTTTCAGCTTAGAAAAAATTTAAAACCTAATAGTCATGTGATTAACTGTGATAACATGAATGGGAAAATGCTTTGGTCATAAACATTGATGTAATTAAATCGCAAAAACTCTCCTATTAAACATATTCAATTAGGTGGTAAATTAGTGGTCTACTGTATGATTGGTGTGTGCTATATTTATTTTGGGCTAAACAACCAATAATTTGTATTGGATCTCCCAAAAATGTTTAATGCAAAATTTGAGAAAAGTTTCCCCCCCCCCCATGTTTGGTGGCCACATAGCTTATGGCGGTATTCTCGCAATAGACTAGACGGGTGATGACAGGAAGATCAAGGTTCGAAACTTGGTCAGGTGTACTTAAGATAGTTTTTTTAAAAATGGCTTTCCACTCTCCCAATACACAAATGTGGGTACACTTTCTCAAATATATAACTGTCCTCATCCTTAAAACCATTAGCATAATTAGTATATAAGCGTATAACTCTTAACAGGTTGTAAGGCATGGTTCTAATATTTTTTTTTAAATCTCATATTTAATATTTTCTTGTATACATGAGAATATCCTCAAGGATTCTCTAGTTCCATTCTTTGTTATTATAAACATATACAGACCATATTAAATTTGTCTTTATTGTGTATTAGGGAAAAGCATCAATATAACTTTAAAGTAATGTATTTCATCATTCATATTTTATTCTCAATATTGTCTCACACCACATTGAAACACAGTAGTTTACTGGGCATATGGTGATGTTTCATATCCTAGCCACTGAATAATAATGCAGTCCTTAAAAATTACCTTTGCTCAGCCTGTGATTATAGAATTTATTATGGGTGTACAAGAATCATGAATTTTGAGATTCCTGTGAGAAAAATATTGCCTCTTTCTGACTATTAAATTTGATTTAAAGAATAACTTTCACACACTCATATTAAGTTATGCTTTTAGAGCCAATCTCGAAACAAATTTATTTTAAAGCACTCTTTACAGTTAATCATGAATAATACCTATATTTGATATAAGCACACCCCTCCCTTAGTTAAATACAATTTGATAAATTTAGCTTCGATATTTTAATGTAATTTTTCTTAAATATAAAAATACAGCATAAGAAAATGGTGAATTTAAAATCTTTCATTATCGATCTCAACCGAAATAATGATCTCAATCTCGAACCGAATTAAAAATATCAATATCACACAGCCCTAGAATTTAGGACTAAAAAACTCTAAAGTGCTATCTTCACAAAGTACATTTTAACAGATAACTATATTTAAATTACACTATATCCAGCTATACTCTATTTTTGAATTAGCTCAAGGTTTGACTTTTTTGGAAAACTATCCAATACTGAATTTTTCTGTTTAGTTTAAATATCAGAATTTCACTTACTGAGATTTGAGTGTTAGGGATAAAGGTATTGAAAATTATGATTATATGATCCGTTTTAGATTGTTTTGATACCAGTAAAAATTGAGATTATCCTATTTTAAATTCCTAAATTTAAGTGACAAGCTGTGGTTTCAGTTAGCGAACCCAGTCCCTCGCGTTCAACACCCAGACTGGCTGCATAAGAAAATGCTGGAGAAAAATGACACCTTGAAACAAAAACGAATCAACGAGATGTTTACCACCATCAAGAAGAAAATCCAACAGCCTCAACATGACGTATGTATAGAGAATTTTAATTTATTAGATTTGATGGTAAAATATAAATATTTTTTTAAGACTAGACACTACAAATATAATTTTCATTGTTAGAGGAATAATCAGCACACACTTACTTAAGTTGCGCTAGAGTAAAAATTGCATAGATTAAACATGTAACAGAGCCTTCACTGCAACAAACAGCTTGTTAATGTAGAGAGTGTAAACTAATGGTTGGACTGTCAGATAAAGTTGGTTATTAATTTTGTTGTTGTTAGCGATTGGAGCCTTGAACTCTAAAATCCTTGAGCATATTCAAAATTTAAAAGATATAAAAAAAACGTATTTATAAATTTTGATTTGAAATTTGTTTTTGAGTTCTAACTATTCTTATTGGAGGTTCAGTCCCAACATGATTATAGGACATATTTAACAACCTGTCCCCAGACAATTGATTTAACTTTGGTTAACATTTATATTTCTACTTATGTTCATCATTCTGTTCAACAATTTAATTTGAGATTTGTAAGCTAAAAATTTTGATCCATCTTGAATTTTTGTGTCTTTTAGTTGTTATTTTAGCACCACGTCTTACTACCCAGCTTAAAAACTGATTATACTAATGGGCTAGAGATAAGGATGATGGAATTTAGAGGAAGTGTACCCACATTTGGGTGGAAAGAGTGGAAAACCACCCTCAGTATACCAGACTGGGTCGAATCACAATCTCCCGGCTATCGGCAGTCTGGTCTATTGCGAGAGTAGTCCCTTAGACTATGCAGCCACAGAAGCACGTGTGTGTGTGTCTTTTAGTGTCTTGTTCCAAACAACACAATAATTTGAATTATAAACCTATTAAATGGTCAAATATTCATATCTCTTATAAGATAATAAATATTTGAAGATACTAAGTAACAGAGTGAGTGATTCTGTTCCAGTCAGAAGGGGACATGTTTGAGTCTCAGCAAGGAGTGATGTGCGATATCGAAGACATGAGGCAGAGCGAGAATGCAGGGACAGAGGCTGGGCCGGTGATACACACTACTAAAAGGAAGCGAGGGACCCCCGAGAGAGCAGAGTCCCAGAGCAGCATGTTGACGCAGAGTTGGCGGGAGGTTTTAGGACCCCCACCCTCGCTTGGTACCACTAAGGTACTCTATTGCTTTGCAAATATATTATTCTTAATTTAATTTAAAAGTAATGACCAGTAGGCCAGATCTATGGGATAATGGACCAGATACTGATCTGGTTGACCAAGGTTCAATCCTGGTTAGGTGCATTAGAGCTACTTTTCCTACATTCTTTTTCCATGTTAATTCTTTTGTGTTCTTTTGAATAATCTCCATACCATCCTTAAGGACACCCACTCTACGCAAACAATGTTTTCACCAAACTTACAAGAAATCTCATTTGAAACCCCTTAAAATTTTAAAGTTCAAAATAATTAGTCTAGCATATTTTTAAGATCATAAAATAAAATAATAAAGGTATTTAAAGTAATTCGACCATCAAAATTTTATTTCACTTTTAACAAGTGTATAATTATAAGCTATAAACACTGATACATGATTTCATATCATCATAGTTCTCAAGTTACATGGGATCAAACTTGTTATTTTGTTCATTTTGTGTACTCATAGAATTATGTATGATTAATTTTAATCCTCTAAAGGATTTTTTTAAACACATGAATATAGGTTCAAAAGTGCAGATTTAGCTTTGTTTTTGTGTAACCAGCTCCATTAATTCCCTTTTCATCTGGAGTATAGCTATTCACTTAGTGTCGACGTCCTACCAGAGAAAGAACTTGAACACTAATGATATTTTTATTTTTAGAATGAACATAATAGACATTTATTTGATTTAAGGTGTACTTCATACAGACTTGCACTTAGCTATGTGTGTTCTAACAAATTTACAGTGAGATGCCTTCCTATACCTCCATTATTTAAACCTCATACTCTCCTCCATTTAACACAATTTTTCTCAGTTGCTGAACTCAACATTTAAATAGCAAACTGTACAACAAATACCCTCTTTGTTGAGTTCTTCCTCCCTATCTACTCACACCCCTCTCTCTTACACTCTTTCATTCTACAAACCACATCCAAACAAGCAGAGAGAAAAGTAAACAATAGTCATCAATCATTAGACACTATGCAAGGCAAGTAATAACCTTTTTCAAGGATCTAGCACATAAACTTGACTCGAAGCTCAAAAATTACTCACAGATCTCAAATATTTACTAACCACACTTCTTATTTTTAGGGCACTAATATTTTCCAAGTTTGTGGTCACTTGAACAATCCTATATTTGTAGGAGGAGCGTTTAGTTTGGATCGACTACCAAAAGAAGAAGTGGGCCCTCCAAGCGCAACAACGATCCGGCAAGAATGTAGACAAAAAGCGCTCACGCCACTCCACTGAGGTGGGTGGTGGAGGTGTGGTCAGAAACCCTAGTACTGGAACCCTCGGGGCTTCTTACGGAGAGCTCAACGGACACTGCTAGACACTCCCTGGCAGGTTATACAGGTATGTTTTTAAATGTCAGTGAGGGTGAATCTAGAATTAATCTAGAATTATTTTAAAGTCATTTTTATAATTTCTCGTTCTCATCTCGATTCCGACATTTTGACTCATTTCTCGTACCGACATAAAAATGTAATTCCCGTCCTTTCATACAAAATACATAGTTATGAAATTTTTGGTGTACATCAGTCCTCTTCTCTAGCAGGAGTAAAACACCAAATGAAGTATAGCAGCATGGCTAGAGGTAAATAATGGTCAATTAGATACTATTGTTGCTTGTTTCAATCTAAGTGATCATGATCTACTTATAGCCATGCTGCCATAGTCCATTTTTTATTTTACTCTCTGCTGAAGAAGGGGACTGATCTACACTGAAAATTTAATAATTATGTTTTTGATTGAGAACGTTGAGGCTTATAGTTTGGTGGTTTCTTCCTTTGGAGGGGAAGTAAAGCCATCAGTCCCAGCATTATTTTGGCATGTAAAATAACCCTGTAAGGTATATGAACATACCTTTCCAGGCAAAATTGTTAGACCCTTTTGCTCTCGCTCATAGAAATTCTCTTGTGCTGATATAATCATTCGGTTCAGAGAGTGCACATTAAATAACAATCTCAAGTAAAAATAAATAAATTCCCTTTCTGCTGCTATTTTCATCACAAATTAATGTTTGGATAAAAAAACATCTAAAATAATTTAATTACTTTTGTGGTAGTAATGTCAACCCCTTTCGTTCTTTACCTGTGGGCCAATGGATCTGTCAGGATGTCTTTAGCCAAGGATAAGGGGGGGATGATTGACTACTTGTGTGTGTTTGTGATTGACGTTAGACTAGGCTTTTAAAGGGCTTATTAATATCACTAAGACTACTACAAATGTGATGTTAAAAGTAGGGCTCTGCGAGTACTCATATTCTGAGCTTCGAGCTGAGCTCGCCGCTTAAACTCGAGATCGAAAATTTTGTAGGCTCGTCATTGTCGAGCTTCCACTTAATGTATTTAATAATCAATTTTCAAAATGCAATAGTAAGCATAGTCTATTTAATTGAGATAATATCATCATTTCAACTTATAAATCATTTGGTTACTTAACAATTTGTTAAATTGGTCTAGGGGTAAGGTGTCAGACTTCTATGCTGGCGGCCGGGGTTCAATCCTCGGTCCCGGCACAGATTTATCTGAATGCCAAACCCTTCCTTCACCTCTGACAAGACATCTTGTGAATGTGGGGAATGCCAGGTCGCCACCGTGGTTCGGATTCCACGTTAAACTGTAGGTCCTTCATTTCATCTCACAATCACCCTAACCATTACACATTAGCATAAGTGTGTATAACCCGAACGGGTAGTAAGACACGGTGCTAATAATAATAATAATTGGTTAAATATTAGTTCCAATTTTCTTATTAATAACGTAATAATGCTTTAACACCTCTTTCGACCAGAAAATTTATTCAATATTGTTGTCAATTTAAAATTATACTTGATTGAAGTTGTTTACGTCTACTATTTCAAATTGTTTGCTAGAAATATTATTTTAGTCGTATTATTTTTAATTTCAAAGTATCAGCATCAACTTTCATAAGCATTAAATATTGAATTGAAATAAATTTCTCAATAAAATAATGTCTAACGAGAGCTCGTACAAGGTGCATGTGTAACTGCATATAGAGGAATGGAAATGGAACAGAAGACTTGATCATGCACACACAATTACACTAAGGAATAATAAACAAAATACGAAACACTTCATATTTCTAATTGTTTATAATTCTTACATTTTCTTATAGGATAAGTTAAGTTACTAAAGCATATTTTGAAAGAATATCAGCTTATTAATATGTCAATTTTATTAACTTTTGATCAAGACAGTGTAGAAACCCACTACAATAATGTAAAGTTATAGTGAAAGAAGCCAACCTGAAAGGAAAGTTAGGTTAGGCCTAGATATAAAAAATACATTTCGCTATTACTTTTTACACTTTTACACGTCCCACTATTTCAAACTTCCACAGTTGCACATTGTTTTGAATTTTCAGAAATAGTTATTTTTCATATGAAGAAACATTAAGGAAAAAGTAATATTCCCGAAAATTCAAACTGATGTGCAACTGTAAAAGTTTTGAAGAAGTGGAAAGTGTAAAAGTTTAGGGAGACATGAAGAGAGAAGTGTGTTTGTCAATATTTAGTCCTAACTTAACTCTCCTTTCAGGTTGACTTCCTTCACTATCACTTACTTTACATCATTGTACAGTGTTTATACACTGTCTTTTAATACATTTCCAAGCCATCGTGCAATTATTCATTTTATTAACTTTTTTTTATAATTGTTAGTATAATTTTAATGTCCTTATGACTTAGCCCGCATGGCCTGTGACAGGCAGCGTGACCTTCTAGATTACGATCTTCTGTAGTCAGCTCCGAGGCCTCCCTCTTTTAACCAGGCCGCTGGCCTGGTTCCTAGCTCAGGAATGCTGGCCACTCACAACATAAAATGTGTACACAAACATGCCTTCCAATTGGGCCATTCGATGACAGTAACTTAATTTATGATTTTAAGACTAAATACATTAATTATTTGAAATATAGTATTTTATAAATTATCATATATCTAATATCTAAGTTATGCAAAGCATAATATCCTTATTGAACACTAAACATGTTTAAAAAAATATGAAATTCTAATATATATATGTGGGGGGGGGAAGGGGGGTGTAAATTCCATAATGTTAGTGATATAATACACAGTCAAAACTAAAAAAAGAAATTAATTGGACATCATTATTCAAAGAATCTATATAGATGCCGACCTCCTTATTCTCTTAAGTTAAATAATGTGAGTTGATTGTTTAAAATAAAATGTAAATATGGCCACATGATTTACCTTGAATGTTAATAGGAAATTTTAGATTATGGTTTAAGGGGTTATTTGGAATAGAGTACTAGGCTAAATCATGGTTTAAATTAGGAGGGATAGCCAGCACACTTACCTTGATACTATAGTAGAAATTGTTTAGATAGAACACTAAAAAACACACAAACACATTTTTATGGACAAGCTTCACTTTCACAGACAGCTTCATCAGGTCAAGAGAGTAGACTGATGCTCTTGGTTGAACTATAAGGTTGACTGTCCACAGCTGGCTGTTTTCCACTTATGATATCACTGTATAGATGGCAACACTATGAATAAATAGATAGATAGAAAAACTAAAAACTGTGTTATATACTGTATCATTATTGTGACATTGAATGTAGTAAGTGTGCTGGTAGGAAGGAGAGGAATTACCTAAGGTTGAGGTTAGGGGCTTTTCTGGATTTGATAATTTATTGATGGGCCAGTTCCCATTTCCTTAGTTGTGAAGGGTTGCATATTTCCTTGTTCAGGGATTTGACCACCTTGGTTGTGTAACTGATTAAAGTCCAGATTATGGGTTCAGTATGTGATGCTACAGGCATATCTTTATTTTACATTTTTGTGACATGTCGATGGCCATTCACTCTTTTTATTAGTGTTTTTGTTGTGAGACATGTATTGTGCTTGGCGCCGGTTGCATTCCAGTTGGTAGATAAGGTTTTCAGAATCACAAGTATGGTGGCCTTTTATTAGATCATTTTTTTGTTATGTTGCTGGAGAATGAATTTCTTGGCTTATGTATGGTGTAAGTCTTGCAGGGGGTGCGGTTGCAGGGAAATGAACCTGATATTTGTTTGGGTTGAATAATGAGGTCTGGCAGTTTGAGTTTTACAAGTAAGTTGAGTAGATTAGCTGGTTGTTTATAGGTTACTTTTGGAGGCTCCTTGAAGATATGTTGTGTAGTGGTGGAGGATTGCAGTAGGGGGAAACCTGTTTTCAAGAGATTGTTGAGTTTGTGGAGTCCAGGGTGGTATGTAGTGACCAGAGGGATGATGTTGTTTGTTCCTGTTGATGTTGTGGACTCGCTCTTTTGAGCTCTATTTGGCCACACACCAGTGCTTTGGGGTAGCCTCTGTTCATAAAAGCATGTTGCAATTTTTTTATTGTATTGTAAAGGCTGATTGTGGCCGGAGAAAATTATTTTGTCTCTAATGGCTAGGCTATGTGAGGGGTCATCTCTTTGTGCGCATAGGGTGGCAGCTGTCATAATGAAGGTATTGTTGCTGGGTTGGTTTTCTTGGTGTGCATTGTTGTTTTCAGGGGTCCCTGATTATTTATTATTATCATTATTACTATTATATTATCATCACTATTATTATTATTATTATTATTACCGCATCTTACTAATTGTTCGGGTTATACACACAATTTGGAATGTCCATGGAATTGAAATTTGGTTTTCGGTTTGAACCTTTCAAATTTTAATTTTCTGAGTCTCAAATTGAATGAAAAATGTTGAAGCTTTGCACAACACAAAACACATTATTAACAAAAATACAAAACAATGCAGCCACTAACGTGAATCGTAGGTCTGCGAGCTGAGCCACCCTGGCTTGTTCCGGCTGTGGGCTCTTGTGGGTCAGGAGCTTCACCAGGTGAAGTTAGTTGTGCCCCGAATATTCTACGTGAACCAACGTCTCCCTCGCAATGATACCACTGAAGACGCACCCTTGTGGAGGAAGTGTAGCCGTATCTTGCCACGCTCACGACCTGTCTTCAACCTGTATGAGTACTCTGTGCCTGAGGAGTTGTACAAGCAGCACAGCCAGTGAGTACAGCACTCATCTTACCACACACATTTTTCTGCTGTCTTTTGGTGGTCAGAAAGTTCATTGTGCTAGTAAATCATCTCCATTTGTTTCCAAGTGGTATCTAGATTTTTCTTTACTATTGGAAAAAGTCACACTTTCATGCTATAAGCTAGACCACAGCAAAGAATGACAAATTTACAGAAAAAATATTAAAATATACATATAAATTAATGTTTTTTTACCACTATATAAAGATAAACCAATTTTATTAGAAATGACTCAATCCTGATTTTCTCAATTCAGATTCTCAACATTTATAATTTAATTATTTTTTCTTGCATCTAACAATTTCCATGCTTTTATAATGTAAATTTACAAAACTAAAGAAAAAGGGAAAATAAACTAATATGAGTAAATTTGATGAAGAAAGCCCACCTAAGGAAAGAAGGAAAAGAGAAAAATGTGGGAAGAATCCAATGCACAAAGGTGACATCGTCTTCCTTTCTTCTGTTTTCTATATTAGAAGTAGTCACACACACATTTTAACACAAATAGAATAATATTTTGGAAGTTATCCGGCTTATAGTTGGTTTTATTAACTTTTTAAGTTTAAATCTAAAGTTCAATATTTAAAAAACTGTTTCCACTTTCACGCACACCTATTTATTTTATGATTTTAAAGTCGATCCTAAATAAATTTACTTTAAAGCGTATTTTTATAATATACTATATTACTAATGCCGATATTCAGAAATAAACACGATTTTGCCCAAGTTAAACATAATTTGATAAATTTAACTTTAAAATGTTTGTCTTTTTCTTACATGAAACTGAATATAAAAAAACAGAAGAAAAGAGATAATTTAAATTCCCATAACTATCCTGAAATTAGGTAGTTTTTAAAATTTCTTGTTCTTGATCTCACTCGAACTGAATCAAAAATATCAATCTTGCACACCCTACCTCCAAATATTAAAAACCATAACCAACTTAAAAAAAAAAAAATTCCCTTGTCTCCAGGGAATTAATGGCAGACTTGTCAACACCTGATATCGAGGGCATATACGAGACACAGGTGTCGCTGGAATTCCGTGCTCTCCTGCGTTTGGGATGTGTGTGTGCTGTGGAGCGTAGTGCTGCACGCCATTTAACTGCTAGCAACACAGACACATTCATGCTGGACCAACTGCAGTTTCGTAGTCTGGCGCACTCACCCTACCTGCACCGCCAGGCTGATGGCACACACGCAGTGAAGCATATTTATCTGTACCACAACCGAGCACCTGCCGGACATCGTGCCATGTTCGGTCTGTTCCTCGCGCCAAGCAAGAGGGCAGTGATCTTTGTGCTGGACACTGTGCGCACCAATCAAATGCCCAATATGGTGTCCCTGTATAACGCCGAGAGGACTAACAAGTGAGCACATGCTATGTTGTATAGTAATTGTGTCATTTGAATATAATCAATGATTGTTTTTAGCATCATGTTAGCTCAAATATAAAGGGTCAATTTTTTTTTTTTTACAAATCTCGAACTTTTAAAAAGGTAAAATTTGTTATTTTTATTATATTTGGAAGAAGGTATAGGAAAGGTGGATAGAAACATATAAAAGGGATGAACACAAAATGACTTTTACAATAAAAGGAAGATCACAGATCATACTTAACATTGCTGCCATTGGACAAAGATGTAATGGTTGCTCCTTAAAGAAAATTGATCATCACCGCCCACTCCCCTGACCTAGGTTTCATTCTATCAGAACTTATCAAAGAGGAGTGTTAAACGCGCAACACAGCTTCCTAAAAGAGGAAACCAAAAAAACACCAAAGGTAGAAAATGGAAGTATGTAAATAATGATAGGACACACAGATAGGAACATGTAAAAGGAATAACATAAAGGACAAACACAGGAAAAGGACATCGGATATGAATATAGAATATATCTCTATAAGGAAAACCTCTTTTCACTATATGAGGTAATTGTATTATATTATATTTGGAAGAAAATATAGGAAAGGTGGATAGAAACACATAAAAGGGATTAACACAATATGGCTTTTTTTATTAGTTTGGCAACACCGAATTTTTTTCTCTGTTTAATAATTGCCAATATATATTATATTAAACTTTTTATATGAATTATTTTTAATTCAAGTCTGTGCCAATTCTTGATTTGATTTTTTAGTTTAAAACTAAATTGGGTTTTCCCAAAATTTTAAGGATTTATAATTAATCCTAATGATTGAAAAAAATATTGTGAATCAAGTAATTTTCTTCATATTTGGATTCAAGATATTTGACTATTGCTATTCTAACATGTTATTTACATTACAAATTAATATTCAAATTTAAAAAAACTTAAGTATTTGAATTGTAAGGTGTGATAGTAACTTGATTTATCAGATTAAAACAAAATATTACAAACAATTGTGCAATAAAACATTTTCCAATTGATTTATTGCATAAAGTTATATAAATAGTAGGGATGTGTGAGGATCTCTTTTTCAAGTCAAGATGATATCTAGATGAGAATATGAAAAAATATTGGGATGAGAACACTTCCTTTGAAAGTACAGCCATGTAAATTATGTTTACTCAAGAAAATAATATATATTGTTTATAGAGTGCTAAAGTTACTTTCGACATTTGGACTGGCACTTGCTTTGGATTATCTTATAGTTCATTCAAACACTTAAGATAAAGATATAACTTATAAGTTACACATTTTAAATACAATTACCTCTTTGTCCAATGTCACTAACTGGACTATGACAGACTTTTAGCTATTCCACTATAGTGAATATTCCAGTCTGTGTTTTACTCTCTTCTACTGAAGAAGGGAACTGATACACCCTGAAAACTATATAATTATGTGTTTTGTTTGTGCTTTTAACTGTGCACTTTGAAGCCTACAGCTTTCTGGTGTGTAGGACTTCTCCTTCTATCCTCTTTTCATTGTCTAATTTAATGTTAAGGCTAACTCTATATAATTATGATTCTTTCTCACCATGTTATCTAGAATAAGTAGAGGCAAGTCGGAAGACTTACTCCCTCCGGGAGAGCTCACCTTTGAAATACGTGTCGAGACAGACCCTAGACAAGTACATCGCTTGATCCAACGAGCACTCCAAGACTACAAAGATGAGAAAAAGGGGCCCACACTACTTGCGGTGCAGTCCCCCATTGGTGTGTTAGATTCTTTTTGATTTCCGCTTACTAGCCACCTCAATTTGTGATAATTTTGTTGCTATGAAACTTTACATTTGTTTACTCAATAAAGCATTTTTAGGTAGCTAGAATAATTTAATAAAATATTGAAATTGAGAAAAGTAACAAAAAGGAGACAATTTCAACATTTAAAAATGTCAGCATAACATATTTAGTAATGTTTTTGTGAATTTAAGTAGACAGTGTGGCCACAGTAATTCACATTTCACACACTCTGACTATTCCAGGTTTTTCAGAAAAATAATAGAATTTTTTCACCCTTTTTATATAACTGTAAACTATTAAGTACAGATGGACTATCAATGGCCAACATTGTTTTACTAATATTATTTATTCAAGACCTGTACTGATGAGTGAGTATGTTTACAAACAGGTCAGTCTCATCTCTAGTTTCCTGATGATGGGGAAGTCGAGGCTCAAATTGTGACCGAGTGTAATGAAGAGTTTTATCCTTAATAGTTTCCTTATCCCCTTCTCAAAAATGCATGTTCTTTTCCTATGAATACCAACAAATCATTTTTTATTTACAAAACAAAACCCCTATGTTGACTTAAAATCTAATTAGGATTGCAGAATTGCTAAGGAATTTTATTTTTTTTGTCGCAAATATTGCTTTAGCATAAGAAGGCTAACTTTGAAAAAGTTTCATAAAAATAATGCGAAGTTGATTTTTACTATGACAAATGATAATTGTTAGTGAAAATACATGCCTCATACATACCCTAATCCCCCTAAATACGAACATTGGACTCGACCATTAACACGTTAGCTTCTAAAATGTGACACTTTCACTTTCACTTTCACATTCACTTCACCTCGATATACAGAAAAGAAAATTATATAAATAAAGAGATATAGGAAGAAATCAAATGATAAATATACAACAAACTGTTGCTTTTATAAGGAAAATATAAAACACATTTACATGTTAAAAAAAATTGGGCCACAAATAGGTAGTTATTTTTAATGATAACCTAAAAAATAGCCTAAAAATCCATGAAAATAACTAAATATCCTGTGATTTGTGTTATACCTCTAAATTGAGCAGAAATGGATACAATTTGTAAAAAAAAAAAAAAAAAAAAAGGCAGCCCTGCACTATTGTACTAATATTAAATAAAGATTTAAAATGTTACCTTTTGATGTAGGTCCAACCTATTCCTTAATCTGCGATTTTAAGATGAACCCTAGATTTTAAAACTACAAATTTGGGGAAAAAACTCGTCTTAGATTCAGATAAGTACAGTACATGTTATTAATTGTATACACACTGTTTAATTAAATATAAGGAGTTACTCTATTTTTTAAGGCTAAACTCTTCACTTTTTGAAGTATATTGTTATATTTGGAAAAATTTAAAGTAAAGCTGGATATGAATATAAAAGGGAACAAACATAATATGGCTTTTACAATGAAAAGAAGAAAACAACAGTTTACAATTTATATTGCTGCCACTGGACAAAGCTAATGATTGGCTCTTGAAGAAAATTTATTGCTACTGCCCAATCCTCTGACCTAGGTTTCATTCTATCAGAACTCTTCAGGAGGGAGTGTGAAATGTGTAACACAACTTCCTAAAAGAGGAAATCAACAAACACAAAAGGAAAAAAAAGGAAATGGTAAAGAATGATACAACACTTAGATAAGAAAAAGTAAAAGGAATGAATAACACAAAGAACAAACACAGGAAATGAGAAACCTTAGGTCGGGAATTGGGCAGTAAGGATTTTTTTTTTTTCAAGAGGCATTCATTTACCGCTCTGTACAGTGGCAGCAATGTAAAGTGTGAACTATGTTATTTTATAGTAAAAAAGACAAATTTTATTGTTCCCTTTTATTTGTTTCTATCAAACTTTCCTGTACCTTCTTCCAAATATAACAAAATATACATTAAAAAGAAATTTTCCTTAATGAGATGCATTAAAGTGTTTGATATTACAGCACTTGGAATAAAAATTTGTCACTATCATCATTATTCATTTCACAGTCTGAATTTTCTTTTTTAATAATCTTTTTCATAAATAAAACTATTTTAGCTTACACCTTTGTCACCACATTTGTACGAATAATTAGCTATTTCAATCTGATATAAAACTTAATCTTTGGTGAGGCTAATACAGCCTAGTTTGTTCAAACAGCTGTTACATGGTTTTTGAAATCAATATTTCAATGGAAAAACCCCCATACCATCTTAATTAAATGTTTATAATACAACTAAATGTGCACTATCTGATTGGTGCTATCATGTCACTTGTTCATTTATACTAATTAGGTATGGATGGAATTACTTTTATTTCGAGACAGGAACAGGACAGAAAATGAGTCAAAATATCAGGATTCAGGATGGGAAAAGGAAATTTTAAAATTACTTTTTAGAATAATTTTAGATTTAAAATATAGGAATTTCTAAACTAATATATAAAACTTGTTAAAGCTATAATATAAAACCAGCCTTGATGGCTGCATGATCTAAGGGCATTGACTAGACTGCTGATGACGAGGTTATATAGTTTGTTCTTGGCCGGATATACTAAGGGTGGTTATTCCTAAATGTTTTACCACTATCCACGCAAATGCAGGCACACCTCTAAATTCAATCTACCTAATTCCTAACCAACTAGAGTAATTAGTGCATATCGGTGACCTGGTCGTCCAGGGGTAAGGTGTCAGACTTCTATGCGGGCGGCCGGGGTTCATTCCTCGGTCTCGGCACAGATTTATCTGATTTCCAAACCCTTCCTTCGCCTCTGACAAGTTATCTTGTGAATGTGGGGAATGCCAGGCCTCCACCGTGGTTCGGATTCCACGTTAAACTGTAGGTCCTTCATTTCATCTCATATTCACCCTACCATTACACATTAGCGTAAGAGTATATTACCTGAACGGGTAGTAAGACGCATTGCTAATAATAATAATAATAATAATAATAATAATAATTAGTGCATAGGTGTATAACCGGAACGTGTAATAAGATGTGGTGCTAAAAATAAAAAAAATAAAAAATAACATAATAAAATAAATAGAAGTGTGCGCAAATAGCATTTTTTATCAAATCAAAAAACAAAGTTTTGAATGAATATCAAAGAATACATTTAATAAAAGAGTTCATTTTAATACATTTTTGATATAAATTATTTTTATTAGTTAATTTCATTTGAAAATTGTGTTTTATATTTAATTATTTACATATTGCAAAAAATACTAGAAAACTTAATGTTTGGCACCTGTTCAATTTGCTCTAAGTATGAAATTGCAAAATATTATCTGGGTTTGAAACATCTTAAAAGTTACTTTTCTTAAATGTTTCTCTAGGTTTGCCATACTTCAAAGGTGATTGTTTAGCACTCCTTGTCTGGCTCACGAACAACAAACATGCTATATCTCTCATAAATGGTTGACCTTGGTAAGCTACTTTCTTCCCCCCTTCCTCTCATTTCCACACCCCAAAAGATAGAATATATTTCTGTCCTTCTCCAAATCTTTCAAGCTCTTTCACTTGAGGAACCCAACAAATTACTGTTGTTAGACAGAGCACAAAAAGTCATGCACCTCCAAACTTATCTTTCTCTCTACAAGTGGTAAAATAACCTCCTCCCATCTGAGCCACCAAGTTTACTAAATAACTAAAATAAAGACTGTCTACAAATGAGATTAACAGTGATGAGTCAGCAGTAACTGCTAGAAAAGCAGCGCCGCGCGCCCCTTGTTTTGTTTCTTGGAGCACTATATTTTGTTTCCCACCAGAAACTTTTCTGGGAAGGTTCAATCCGCCCGACCTACAGGAATAGATATATTCTAGACCTTTTCCCAAGGGTTCAGGAGGATCCCGTCTACTACTAATACCAATGGCTTACCACAATAACAAGCAGCCTAGTCTACACTGTAACTCTGGCAATTTGCTACCTTCACATATACAGGATGTGTTAGTAAAAGGGGATAGAAGTAAGAAGGTTAACATGCATATTTAAGTGATTATGACTCTTTGTATTGGTTTGTGATAGTAGTTCATCAACTTTAATTGCACTTTTAATTTCAGATGTGCCTACACTAACCTCAATGATGCCTGTCTTGGGTGAATTCCCTCTGGTACCTATCCATGTACAGGACAGTGAAGCTATCTGGGACCTAAATTGGCAGCGAACTTGGGCTCGCAACATGCTGCGACACTTTCTCAACAGCGAGACTGTACTCGACCTGATGACTGAACAGTCCCGCTACTTCCACTTGCCACTTGGCAACCTTCCGCCCGATGCCACGCTCTTTGCAACTGACCTTTTCTATGCCCGGCATCTCGTCAAACACAACTTTCTGCTGTGGTGCTCACCGACAGAGCGGCCAGATCTTGGTGGGAGAGAGGCTGACGATAATAGGTATGTGGCATTGCAGAGAATCTTTGTGTCCAACTTAAGTTCAAGAATGAATGAGTGTCTAAATTCAGACTGCACCAAGTCTAATACCTAATAACTGGGCTGTGATGGAGAACGCCGAGCTTCGCATGAGTAGTTTTATGGTATGAGGTGTTACTCCAACAATAGACTGTATTGTTGGTAACAGGAAATCAGGATTCAAATATTAGTCAGGAATACTAGGGTATATTGGATGTACAAAGCTTCAAAATTTCGACTTGTCTTCAAAAAAACCCATCAGCTTCAACTCGTTTATGAAGCGTCACCTATAATTATTTACAGCTAAAATACTCAATTATTGGCATTCTGAGATGTCGCAAATTGAGATTTATAAGAAAAGATTTGAAGTAATTTCATATTATAATAATTAGTGCTTGCCGATTATTCAAAATGTATGGGTATATTTTAAGACCTAAAAATATATAAAAAAATGTTTTTATCCCTTCTCCCTCGTATATGATCTTTGAATAATTAACTTGTTCTTAGCGACTTACGTTTGCAATAAACAGCATATCCAACATGCCAAACAAAATATATCAAAGTAAATATATTTACCATAGGCCTTTTTCCAATTTATGCACGTTATTAGAAATAAAAATACTCACAAGTAACAAATTTACTAACCATCAAAATATAAAATGAAATATCAGATGCAAGAATATTGTGCATGCGCACTACATTTTGTTTTATATGGAAAGAGATTCTATTTTCGTTTTTTTAATGCTGTTTATTCAAAATGTATGGGTATATTTTAAAATCTTAAGTCATATACATTAAATATCATTTTGAAAACTAAAAGATAATTTTGATAATCCATTCCCACATATATTAATTAATCTAGGTCTTATTCCAATCTATGCAGATGCACATTATTAGAAATAAAAACGCTCACAGGTAACAAATCTAATAATCATAAAATAAAATATTTGCAGATTGGTGTTGTTTTATTTTGATTTGTTAAAGATGCCCAAAATATTAAACATCGGATGTAATAATCACGCACATGCACACATTTTGTTTAAATGGAAACCATTTTTTTTTAATGCACATACAAAACTTTCCACTGGCAGGGAATTTGTTTCACTTATATTGCAATATGAATTGAATTAATATTGACATTTTACATTTTCTTTAATAGTTAAAAGTAAATTAAAATTAGTTTTATAATCTTTCTTCAATTAAAAACAAATGAAAAATTCCTTTCATTGCATGTATATTATTTATTTTACCATATTGAAGTGTCTTTTTTTGTGTCTTGGAGTACTAAAAAGAGTTGAAGCTGTGTGCTCATTTTGTACAAAAACAATTTCATGTGGGGGCACAAGTTCAAGGGGCTTTCACTCACAACCTCTAATTTGTCAAGACATTTGAGTGTATTTCACCAAAGTGAAATTTCAAAAGATAGTAAGCCTATAGTAGTATCTGGTGAGAATTTTGATGCCTCAAGTTGTGGTCTACACATATTTTTCATCTACGTTGATTAGTGGAAGTAGTGTTCAAATGAAAGTATGTGCTAATCAAAGAATAATTACTGAATTATTTGGGCACAAACAGAATACAGCAGCTCTCGCCCAAAATCTATAGATATAACTAAGCGGATTGGAGAAATGATGTCCCTTGATTTGAAGGTTTTGGTTTAATGCCAATTAAAATATTTACACTTACCAAAAAGTTTCCCGGACCTCTAGTTAGTTTTGATCATTTAGTTCTAGGTACCTAAAATAATCACATTTCACCCTACCTAACCTAAAACAAATATGATTTTGCCAAACAGCAAAGTAATATAAGCCAATATTTATGTTTATAATACATTTTCACAGAACGTAATCTCAAAAATGTATGAAAAAGTGAGGAATAAAGCACAGGAACAACTAAACAATGTTCGGTACATTATTATGTAGGTACATATGCACCAACTCATCACTGGACCAGCTTTAAGTCAAGCAGGTAAAACATATATTAAATATCCAAATAATAATAAACTACCTTGTTTGTGCAGACTCCTGACTGAATTCGAAGAGAGCTCAAGTGTTGTCACCAACAACCCTGAGTGCTATTCTACATTCTGCGTTGAACTTGATATTGATGGTTTGGCTGTCAATACCCTTCTCCAGTCGCATCACGTCAATGATATAGAAGGTTACTATTTTACTAGGGTTGCATTGATGCTGATTACTAGGGGTCCGCGAAGCTTCGAGAATATTGATATTTATTCTAATTTTATATTATTAGATTCATTAACTCAAATCAAAACATACTAGAAAAAAAGTTAATAAGGTTTTAGATAGGGCTCAGCGAGTACTCGTATTCCAAGCTTCGAGTCAAGCTCGTCGCTTAAGCTCAAGTTCGAGATTTAAAGTTTTGTAGGCTCGTCATTTTCGAGATTCCACTAGATGTACTTAATGATCAATTTTTTAAATACATTAGTAAGAATAGTCTATTTAATTGAGATAATATCAGCATTTCCACTTTTAAATCATTCGGTTACTTAACAAATTGTTAAAAATTAATTTCAATTTTCACATTAATAACGTAATAGAACTTTAAAACCAATTTTGACTGGTAAATTTATTCAATATTTTTGTCCATTTTGAACTATACTTGATTAAAGTCGTTTACTTGCATTGTCATGACAAAGAAATGAAAATAAAAATAGTTAAGATTACTAAATAATTGAATATTCCTCTTTCCTCTTTTTAGCTGGGGCCTTTCTAAAATAATAATTGATGTTGAATTAAAAATGTAACATCAAGAATATATTATTGTATGAAATGTTTTCAAACCTTATATATTTAAAACTATTATTAAATAATGCACTTAGCTACAAAGCTAGTTCTAATTTAGTTACTATTTAGTTATAGAATTATGTTGGTTAACCTGTTTAAAATAAATGTTGATCTTAAATAAAATACGAAACACTTCAAATTTTTAATTGTTTATGATTCTGTTGTTCTTATTTTTAAATAGTGTTTTTGTAAGTGTTATTTTTAATTTAAAAACAGATATTTCCACTATCTAACTTTTTTTTAAATTATTTATTATTTATATAAAAAAGAGTTTCAATCATATTTTAAGAACATGTGTTTTAATATACTTTTTAACATTTTAAAATTATGAATAAACAATACTCAACTCGGGAGCTTTTAGAAATACTCAACACAAGTTCGACTTGAATGAAAAAACCCAAGCTCGCAGATTCCTAGTTTTAGACTATTGCTAATCTCACAGTGTACCGAAAATATATTAATAATATCTTTTTAATTACAATCAACGGAGTGTACCTTAAGAATTAAAAATAAAATAATTTGTTCTTAAACAAATTTTAGTATATAATTATGTTGGAAATATTATTTTTCTCCTCAAGTAAAATGACACACTAATGTTACTTTTTTCTCGAACTCTGTGATCTTGGGGTAAAGTGGTCACCTGATTACCTAATCTTTGTGGGTTCAAACCTAGCCAGGGTCAAAGGGTTTTTCTGGAGCAATAAAATTCCCTAACCAAACTTCCATTGGTTTCATATTGGTTTGGCATGTAAAAGAACCCAGGAAAATATATGAAAATACCTTTTCCGGCAAAATTGGTTGGTCATTTCACTCTCATTCTTAGAAATTCTCGTGTGCTGATAAATCAGTTGTTTCAGAAAGTGTACGTTAAATACCTCAAATAAATATTACTTTTGTTTTCCCTCTCTCTTTCCCATTAGGTACTAGTTCCTGTGTCGCATTTGACACAATCCCACAAGCTTCATTGGAGGAGATAGTGGGAGGGCAGAGTGCTGTACTACCCACATATGATGAGACCGCTCTCGTCAGTGGTGCTTTTAAAGTTCTGCGAGCCATGGTGAATGCTTGGCTTAGAGATGTCACACTTTATAAGAATGTCATCGCAGACTTTCAAATCCTCCATTTTTACAGGTCAATCATTGTAATAGTTATTTTTTCAAAAGAGCAGTTTATTTATATTTATTTATTTGTTTGAATATTTTGATTATTTATGAGTATTAGACTGAAATAATCCTTGCTTACTACTTGGTTGAATTTTTTCCTCCAAAATAACTCAATACTCATGTATGTCAGCATACACAAAATATAAATGAATTAGATATGAGCTAGTAGCTAAAAATAATCAAGTTTCTATATTATACATTCTATGCTGGCGGCCGGGGTTCCCAATCCTTGGTCCCGGCAAAGATTTATCTGATTACCAAACCCTTCCTTCACCTCTGACAAGACATCTTGTGAATGTGAGGAATGCCAGGCCTCCACAGTGGTTCGGATTCCACGTTAAACTGTAGGTCCTTCATTTCATCTCATAATCACCCTACCATTACACATTAGCGTAAGTGCGTATAACCCGAACGGGTAGTAAGACGCGGTGCTAATAATAATAATAATATAATAATAATGTAATATAGTTGCCATATTTTAAGAAAACATTTTTTTAAATTTCACTCTAATTAAGAATAGAATTAGGAAGTTTAAATCTTAAGCCGAGTACAAATAGTATAGAATTTGTTCAAAATTATGGTCAACTTAATTTAAAGTCTTTCATAAAGCACTTTAAAAAACACTTCAGATTTTTTGTTTATTATGTTTCCTTCATAATAAGCATATTAATATTAATAAGTTTGATTTAATTAATCATAACTTTTAATTATCAAACAACTGGGTTGGGTTGAATGATTATAAATAATGTTTATTACTTCTGTCGTGTTCTTAAAAATCAGTGTTTTACTTTGTGCAGATGGCTGCGGTCTCCAAATGCTCTACTTTACGATCCAGCACTGAGGAGGAGTCTTCACAACCTCATGAAAAAACTGTTCATACAGGTGGGCTAGCATGATTGAGCAGACAATAATAATAAAGGGGATTGTTAGATAAACATTAATTATTTGGAATGCTTTTTAACTATCTCTGCTGTATTGTAGCACTGTAATTGTAGATTAAAATTCCAGTCCATCTCACAGCCAACTAACCAGGATATTGGAATTGGACACAAGATTACGCTTGAACCAGTAAACTTATTGAGGGGCAATTTACTGCATTCTTAATTTGATATCAGTAAAATGTTTATCAATATATTAGTTTTTGTATTTTCAATTGATTATTTTGTAATGTTGTAGTTTTTTTTATATTAAAACACTTTTCGGTCTTAATTTCACCCTTTTTCAAATTATAATACGGAAAACCACAACACGATATACTACCTGGCTTAAACTGGAGGATACAATATTATTGTAGATAGGTGTAGAAATGGTGTATTGTCAATATTTACTAGAATTTATTTTGATTTTTACCGAAGGGGAAAGATAAATACCTCAAATTATTTTCTTAAAGTCGACCTCGATGGTCTTAGGGTAAAGTGCTCGCCTCAGGACCCAATGTTTTTGGGTTCAAACCCAGCCAGGGTCAGCAAATTTTTCTTGAGCAATAAAAATCCATAGCACAACATCCTTCGGGGGAAAGTTTCATGTCAATTGTGGCATGTAGAAGGTATGTGAAAATACCTTTCCCCACAAAAATTTCTTAGGCTCTTTCACTCTCGCTCATAGAAACTATCATTTCTGATATAATTATTCGGTTCAGAAACTGCACATTAAATACTTCAAATAAATGAAAAAATGTTCTTGAAAATAGTTTTAAAAATAAATTTTAAATACCAGTGTGTGGCTGGTGGGGTTCATTGGGTCTTATGTCTCAATATTTCACTTTTAATCTATGTGTTTATGTATTGCATGACCTACTCTTATTTCTGGAAATAAATTTGGCAGGAAGCTTTCTTGAGCTTGCTCACTTTTATGATGCATATATCAGACAGGGTTGCCACACACCTGTTAAACTGGGAAAGCAAAGGGAATCTTACAAAGTATTAAACAAATATGGAATATTTATTAATTTTGGACATGAAACTGTAAGCTTTAAATAGTAACTTAGTACAAGAAAAGGTGAATTGAAGCAATAAGCACACTGATTCGATAACATGTCTTTATTATATCTATTAAAACCCTTTTCCCTCTTGTTTTTCTCTTTTAAATATGAAGTTGTGTTAAAAATACATAAATTTCTCCATCAAGGTTTGTCATCCTGTTCTAAATACCGATGATGTGACTTCACCATAATTTTTATGTAAAAAGAAATTTAATTCTTCTATGCTACTCTCTAAAATGTCAGGAAATATGTGAAATCCTTATGGAAAATATGGAAAACACAGGGTCTTTGAAGTAAGAAAATATTCTGTCAACGTTAAGAATGAAGATGTGATCATATTGGTTTGTGTCTCGTCCAGCTTGTTGCAGAGTTCAAGAGGCTAGGTTCAGTGATTGTCTATGCCAACTTCAACAAGATCATTATCTGTACCAAGAAGAAGACCATTGAGGATGCTATTGGCTACGTAGAGTTTGTGGTGCAGAGTATTCGCAACAAAGAATTGTTTCATAGTATTGAAATCTCATACCAACAATGCTGGGAGTACTTAGTCTGGCTGGACCCTGTGAGTTAAGCTGCTTATTTTATTTAAGAAAAACTATACATTCCTACATAGGAATCAAACCCATTATCTTTGGCATCTCTCTACTACTGTGAACTTGGGATTGTCTCATGCTCAAGATCATTTTTCACTCATTATTTTGATTTATAAGTTGGGTTGATTCCACTATTTTACTCTTCCAAATCTTTATATTGCACATAAATATTGAACTTAAATTCGAACTTGGAAAAAATGATTACCATAGGAGAATATATAATTTAATAGTAAAAGATATAATTAATAGCTTAGCCTAGTGTTAAATATTATTATGCATTCATTATAAGATTGATACATTCAGTTAAGTGTTATATTAATGTAATGAGATCTGGTTGTTAAGTTTGTCTTATAAATTATTATGTTAGGATCAAACCACCAATAACCAATGTTAGAGCTCTAAAACAAATTCCAACTCATAATTTAAAAAATGCATTTTTTAATATTGAATTTTGAGCAAGATTGCAGAGGACAGGGAGATAGAGGTTTGAATCTTAATCGGGTGAACTGGAGTTTTTTTCCTAAATGGTTTTCCACTCTCCCTCCACACAAATGCAGGTCCACTTCCTCTAAATTCAACCCTTCCAATTTCTAATCCATTACCATAATTAGTACATAAGTGTATACGCCGAACGGGTAGTAAGATGCGATGCTAAGTAAAAAATAAATAAATATATAATTTAAGAGTTTATATAATCCTCAAATATCCTTAAGTAGTCTAGGGTTTTAGTTTTCAAGTACACCATTCCTAGGGACTATTTATTAACATGTTGTTGGTTTTTGCTATGAATCTCACATCCGTATCTTGAGTTAACTATCCAAAATTGGTATGGTTTTTTCCCTTATTCTGATTTTGCTTACATTTATTCTTAATTTGCTAAAAATAATAGAAATAGTAATCTGACATCTTAGCTCAGTCATTCAAGTCAATTGAACTAAGGCTCCCTGGTTCAAATCCCAGCATGGTCGAAAAATTTATCATTGGTTTAGTGTGGGTTTACCCTTTCACAGCGATGAATTGAATTAACGGCCGGGGACCGGATGTTTTTCCAGTCCTAGACTTAAGTTAGATTATAAGGCATATGAAGTTACGACAGGCCTACCAAGCCTGTAGTGGAAAATATATATGGCTTGAATAAAAAACTGACCCAGGCCACAGGCTGGAAACAATAATGGATGTAAAAATATATATATAAATAGTAAAAAATTATAAAATTTTTATTTTAATGTGAATTCACATTCAACTAAGTGGTGAATTGATGGTCTGGTTGTTAGGTTTGATCCATAATTGTGTAGGACTAAACCACTAGTAAGCATCATAATACCTCTGAAAAAAAAAATCATTCATAATATGAAAAATAATTATTTAAATTATTTTCTATTTATAACCTGAAATATTTTTGAATTCTTGAATATCTTTAAAAAATACAATGGTTCCTAGGACTCATTCCTAATATTTATACAAGTGCTTTCATCTGACTTGTTGAGGCAGTCTGCCTTTGAGGTGTTTAATTCCAGTTTTTGGGCTGGTTTGTTTCAGTCAAACCATGCAGGGGTGAAGGGCAAACTGCCAGAGGGACTCACAGAAGTAGGGGAGAAGGTTGCTAGCCCTGAGAACAATGACGATGCAGTGAAGGAAATGAGCGAAGAGGAGGTTCTAAATGCCGACAGTGATGAGGATAGTGATGACGGTGTAAGTCAACATATAATGTACCGTATTTTTCTTGAATTACAAAATTATATAATCTTTTACACATATTTAAAATACAATTGGCATGAGTACTAAAGAATTTGTTGTTACATAATTACACAAATTAATTTCTCATGCTGACAATTTGTTTTTCAGTGGCTTAAACATTTAATTTTCTGGAATTATTAAAGGAACTTTATTGAAAACTGGCAGAGTGAATTTCATAGTTAACACTATATTGGTAATGGCTGGTTTTCTTTAGTATGCAACTATTAAGTTTATAATATATTAAAATAATATTTAAGTGTGGGTTATGGGCGTTTCGCTTAGTATTCATTTAAATACACTTGAAAAATGACACCTGGACACAAGAATCAAAATCTGGAGAAAAATATTGGCATGGAAATCTAAAGGTTTCAGATTTGATCCACATTTCCAGGTGTAATTTTAAAGTGTATATTTAGATGAGTATTACATCTATGTCCAATGGCAGTACTATTAATCTTGATGTGTTTTCTGTACTTCTTTATGAAGGTTGTGTAACCACCTTGTAATTAATTGGGATATCTTGTTCGGATATTACATTACTGGCTTAATACACAACCTTAACAGTTTAAAATCACTTAGTGATTGATGCTAGAGTATATCATATTGTGTTCGGGGAAGAGGTAGGGGGCTAGGTATCCTACCAATAAGTTATTAAATAAATATCACGTTAATTTTTATTTGGTTTACTTAACCTAGATCCTATAAAAGGGAACTAAACAATCATGAATCATGACTCAAATCTCCATACCTTTTGACTGTTAAAATTGCAGTGTATTGAACCTAGTTATTCTCTTCTTGAATCTTTTGTTCTTAAAGCCATCATCAGTAAATTGTTTGTTAATTAAAAGTCAAATGCAGTCACTCTTTTCCAGTAGAGCGCTCATCTATGACATGGGCTTCTTTTATGAGAGTGAGGGTGGGGAAACAGGAATTTATAAATGACAGAAAATTGTGTAAAGTTTTACTAATTTACTCAGTACCATGACAAAATCTCTTTTACATTTTAGCCAAAAAACAAACATCAATTTTTTTTTAAAGTTTAAAATCATTGTCTATTATGATGTAAACCAAGGTGGTACCCTGTCTTTCCGCCAACTTCCCAGCATCATTTTATTTCTTAAACCCACTCTTTAAACAAAAAAACACGAGCCAGACATTTACATGTTTGTCTAGCAACTTGAGTCTGCGAGTAATGTTGGCAAAGAAAGCATGTCTGGATACTAAACCCCTCATGTCTTTCTCCAAGAAGCCAAGATATTCAATGCTGGTTGGCTGGTAATTGAGCGAAAAATTTTCCTTAATTGTTTCTTAATCCCAGACAAGTTAACATTAGAGCCACGATTAAGTAAGAGACAAATAAAAGTTAAATTAAATTTATGAGGAACTAAATGGAAAATATTAATTCAAATGTCAAGTGCTTAAAAATAAAGTGATTAATCTGAAATTTGGTAGATAATGCTCTTAAATATGATAAAAACTTGGACTACTAAAAGCTACAATATAATTACAGATACTATTAATTATTATGTTATTATGCATCATTTAAACATTATTATAATGATAGCTTAAACTATAGAGCCTTTCAGTAATAAGTACAAAATAATGTAAGGCCTATAAAGTGTAGTAAATAGAAACATCTTATAATGAAGTTCTATAAATCTTCAAGCAATGACTTGTCTGATAAACTGGAGGAAATTATAAACATGAAACATAAATATGGTATTGTCCAAATTTCCTTTGCATTGATAAAAATATTGGCACTTGCTAGCCATAACAACCTTAGATATTTTGGTTTAGTAAAAATAAACATAGCAAAACAATGTATCCCTTAAATGGCCTAGAGCTACAGTATATGCAGAGTATCTATTGCACCTTCATATCTTCTGAATGTTAAGCTTACAGTACCCCTTCCTATTTGAGTTGTGGGAGCAATTTTTGTCACACCACAAACCTTAAGGAAAATTCAACCAATCAGAATCCATCCCATCCCCATTTCTTTTCGAGAGGATCTAAAAAAACGGGAGAGGAATACTTAAACAAGCTCTTTAAAAATAGCTTGGGTTTTTTTACGCCAGGATCATAAACCAAATACTGTCCCCTTGTCTAACAATTCTTAGCCTAGTTTGATAGTGTAGAATAAAATATTTGACAAGGGGAGCTTAGGCCCAAAAAAATTGGAGAATTTAATAATAAATAATCTTGTGTTTTTCCTTGTATTTTTTCATATCACTCTTTCGTATATCTTTTTTCATATATACAAATAAATAGTATATAAAATTAATATGTTGCACAGCCTACCATTGTGATGAACTGGAACTTAGTGGAATATCTCCCCAATGTTGGGGGGTGCAGGGATAACTTCAAGGCAGTGATAGCCGGCTACATCAGCGCTGTCTACCTGCACCTGCAAGAGACGGGCATCCAGGTAACACCGGCTCGAGTGAGAAGGGTAGGTAGTCAGAGCCAGACACCTGCACGCCCGCTGGGTATAGGTGCGCATGCCTCAACTGCAGAGTTTGCCAAGGAGCTCATCAAAGGAGAGATGGCACAGAAACTGTACCGGTGAGTTTCAGTGTAACTACTTTTAGGATAGCTTTGATTATTTTGCAACTCTCACAAAATAATTGAAGATTGACATTAATATTTGTACGTTTGATTGCAGCAGTCTCTCTCAATAATATGTAAGGTGTGGGCTATCTATTGGATTAATTAGTCCTTTTTCTTTTTTTTGAACCTAATAAACATTTTGTTGGTTATAAATTTTGTTGTTATTTTTGTATGAAGCATGTTAGCTGTTACGAAGAGAAACAGGATTAAGAATGAAGTTATCTGGGAAAGAGTGGGAGTACAGGGAGCACATGAGATAGTAGAGGAAGCAAGATTGAGATGGTATGAGCATGTATTGAAGTGTAAAGGGAGAGAGAACACCAAAGAGAGTGATGGAGATGAAGTATGTAGGAAAATGACTGCAAGGGAAACCAAGGAAAAGATGGAAAGAGCAGATAACAGAAAGTGTGAAAGTGCTAGGAGAAGCATATAAGCGCTTAAAGGAGAAGAATGGTGGAAGGATAGAGGAAGATGGAGGCATTTTACTAAACTGACTGGCCCATAGGCTGGAAAAACTTAATGATGAGATATAACTAGTATAGGTAAAAAAACACATTTACTGTAATTTTGTGAAATTTAGTTGTTTTTTGCCCATTTCTCCTCCCAATCTCAGATATCCCGGTGAGCCTGTTTAATTTGGGCCGCCTAAATTACTTCAAACTAAAATAAAACTATCTATTCAATTCAAAACGATTGTTTTTATTAAATTGTAATCAAAAGTTCCAGCGAGTAAATCTGGAGATGCCCTGAATACATCATTTGTGTTGTGTGTGTGTGTGTATGTATGTGTGGGTGTGTGCGGACACACACATTCGTTCAACTAAAAACAGGATGATTTGATGTTTAATACTATCGTAAATATATTCAATGGTAGTGAAAGTCAAATCAATCGGTTTTATTATGTTGTTTATAAGCCAGGCATAAAAGCATGTGTTTACTGAATACTGACAGTTACTAGCTTTGTAAGCTACACAACTAGTGGACAGAAGATCATTTTATAAACTTAAATATATCAAAAATAGACTCTCCCTTTATTATTAGAAACATTTTTACTTATATCAGTAGAAAGTAGGAACTGGAGATAAAAGTGGACTTAAAGCAACATAATGATCAATAATGGGCTGAAATTGTTCTGGGATTAAATCTACTAGTTAAATTATAAATACCTTATCTCACTCTGAAACATAGTTTCAATGTTATTATGAATGTATGTTGAGAGCCATCATATCAGTAGCCCCAGGCCACTTAGAACTCACCAGTCTACCCCTGCCATGAAATCTCAAAGACCTCGAATCCTTAAGGATATTTTATATTCAAGGATTCAAGAAAATGTCGGATTTGAAACTCAAAGAATTATTTTGTAGCTTTTATACACAGTATTGGTGGTTCAGACCCCAACATATTTTAGGACAAACATAACAACCAGTCCCCATACAAGCTTACACTTAACTTGATTTATTGGTGTTATAATGAATGGGTTTAAACAAATAATTTTAACTTTTTGTGACAGTTTTATACTATACTATTATATTTATATTTCCTTTTATGTTCTACATTTTTTCCAAAATTTGGATTAAAATTTGAGATTTGTAGGTAAAATTATTATCGGGATTCTTAAAATAGTAGTCAAACCAACTTTACTTCTTACATACTATATTTCATTGGTTTTTATATTCAAGCTGTGCCATTTAAAATCCTGACGGATAAAATATTCATCCCTGATAAATTATTGCCATTCTGAGCTGTTATGATAACCACAAATTAATATACAACTGGACATATCTAAAGTAATAACAATAAGTGTAATAAAATGTTTCCTAAATGAATTTAATATATTAAATTATTTAAATAAAAACAATACAATATTTGTTTAGCATAAAACAACTACCAAAAAATATTCAAACTTTTATTTGCTTTGAATGTGATTTGGTTCACTTCAAATTGAAAAAATGGACTTTACATTCCCTACATGTTTTTATATTGTTTGTTTACAGTATTACTCAAAATATTCAGGAGAAGGCACAAAAGCAAGCAAGATTTCTCACCCAAGACAAGGGGGGTGAATTTCCCCTGATGCCAAATGCAAGTCCTGATCACCAGAATGCAGCTCTTGAGTTTGTAAAAGCTGTTTGTAAGGTGTGCCACCAGTTTAATTAACTCATTCATAGGTGACCTGGTGGTCTAGGGGTAAGGTGTCAGACTTTTGTGCTGGCGGCCGGGGTTCAATCCTCGTTCCCGGCACAGATTTATCTGATTACCAAACCCTTCCTTCACCTCTGACAAGACATCTTGTGAATGTGGGGAATGCCAGGCCGCCACCGTGGTTCGGATTCCACGTTAAACTGTAGGTCCTTCATTTCATCTCACAATCACCCTACCATTACACATTAGCGTAAGTGCGTATAACCCGAACGGGTAGTAAGACACGGTGCTAATAATAATAATAAACTCATTCATTTTCATTTATTAGAGGTATTTAATGTGCACTTTCTGAACCAACTGATTCTATTAGCACACAACTCATAAACTAACTTAATTCTAACGCGGACACAAAATCTAGCCCCCGGCCTTAATTCATCAGTGTGAAAGGGGAAACCAATGATACATTTTTTGACATACCAGGATCAAACCAAAACCTTTAGCTTAGTAGATGCACACACTACTCACTGAGCTAATGTATTGGACATTTAAATAAATAAAACCAGTTTTAATAGTTTGTTAGCATCTTTGATTTGAAGTCTGCGGATTGCTACCCAAACAATGGTAACAACTATTTATAGGACTGGGCAGGATCCCAAACTTCCGAATTTTTTATATAAGAGGCGTGTTTTTTAAGTAAGTACCGTTTTGAAATTTGGCCGCTGCAGCGCTGCGACTGCCGTTCCGCGCATGCACGTAGAGTACTTCCATCTGTTGGCTAGCCACAGACACCATTACTGAAGTATTCGACCGTGTTTACCTCTGTTTGTGAGTATTTAAAATGACTCAGTCAATAGAAAATCCTGCCGACTGTGAAATATGCTCTGTTATTCGTTTTCTTCATGCAAAAGATGTGAAAGTGGCTGAAATTCATCTGCAGATCAGTGAAGTGTATGGAGAAAACATTATGAGCGAAGGAATGGTAAGAAAATTGGTTAGAGCATTTAAAGATGGCCGCACTAATGTGCATGATGAGGAAAGAAGTGGGCGACCTTCTGTCATTACTGAAGACTTGATGCAGAAAGTTGATGGAAAAGTTCGAGAGAGCAGACGCTTTACGATTTCATCTTTATCTAATGAGTTTCCTCAAGTTTCAAGAAGTGTTCTTTATGGAATTGTGACAGAACACTTAAATTATCGTAAGTTGTGCTCACGCTGGGTACCGAAAATGTTGACTGAGTTGCTCAAAACCAAACGTTTAGCCAGTGCGTTGACTTTCCTCTAGCAATACAGTGATTTTGGTGATGATTTTTTAAGTCAAATTGTCACAGGTGATGAAACATGGGTGACTCATGTTACGCCGGAATCGAAACAACAATCCATGGAATGGCGGCATTCAACATCACCCAAGAAAGTGAAGTTCAAGCAAACAATTTCAGCCTGAAAAATCATGTGTACTGTGTTTTGGGATAGGAAGGGGGTGTTGCTCGTGGATTTTTTGCCTCGTGGTGACACAATAAATTCTGAGACTTATTGTGAGACCTTAACTAAACTGCGCCGTGCAATCCAAAACAAAAGGCGAGGCGTGCTGAGTAAGGGGATTGTTTTGCTTCATGACAATGCCCGTCCACATGTGGCTAATCGTACCCAAGATCTCATCGCATCATTTGGCTGGAAACAACTTGATCACCCTCCGTACAGTCCCGATCTAGCGCCTAGTGACTACCACTTGTTCCTGCATTTAAAAAAGCATCTTGGTGGTCAGCGCCACGACAATGATGATGACTCATGAAAAACATGGTGTAATGTAGTAAGGAAACGAATTATCAATACAAGAGTTGAATTCAATATAAAAATACAATATACAACCAATGAATATTGAAACTTTGATGTTTAACAAATATTGTGTAACAATTTGAGTATGGAAGACTTTTTTTATATATATATATATATATATATATATATATATATATATATATATATGACTAGATTGAAGATAAAATAAAAATGTTATGACATTATAAAAGTAAGACTATCTTACATAAAATACATATAACAAATAACATTTTAAAAATAATAAATTAAAACAAATAGTTTAAGTCAATAAATAGTACGAAATATAAATTGATAATATTATGGTTGCTGATTTGTAAGATTGAAGAATAAATTGTAAATTGAAGTTATATTTTTTATTATTGAATTCTTATCTGATTTGAGTGCCCTTGTTCCTTTTTCTCAAGCTGGTATGAATCAGCTTAAAGTTGCTGCGACATGTTTCGGCGTAACAAATGACGCCATCATCAGGCGTTAACGCCTTATTGAATGATTCCGTCTGTCATGAAGAATGGAACTGATCTTTAAGATCAGAAAGATCAGTTCCATTCTTCATGACAGACGGAATCATTCAATAAGGCGTTAACGCCTGATGATGGCGTCATTTGTTACGCCGAAACATGTCGCAGCAACTTTAAGCTGATTCATACCAGCTTGAGAAAAAGGAACAAGGGCACTCAAATCAGATAAGAATTCAATAATAAAAAATATAACTTCAATTTACAATTTATTCTTCAATCTTACAAATCAGCAACCATAATATTATCAATTTATATTTCGTACTATTATATTGACTTAAACTATTTGTTTTAATTTATTATTTTTAAAATGTTATTTGTTATATGTATTTTATGTAAGATAGTCTTACTTTTATAATGTCATAACATTTTTATTTTATCTTCAATCTAGTCATATATATATATATATATAAGTCTTCCATACTCAAATTGTTACACTATATTTGTTAAACATCAAAGTTTCAATATTCATTGGTTGTATATTGTATTTTTATATTGAATTCAACTCTTGTAATGATGATGACCTCAAAACGGCCGTGTTGCTGTGGTTATCAAATCAGGCGGCAGATTTCTATGAGGATGGAATTCAAAATCTGGTTGTACGATACGACAAATGCCTTAATATTGGTGGAAATTATGTTGAAAAGTAGATTAAAGTATAGGCTTTCACGTAAAAATAAAATTGATTAAAAAGTACACTTGGTGTGTTTTTAATTTCAAAATGGTACTTACTTAAAAAACACGCCTCGTATATAGAAACTAGGGTTGGAAAATTAATTTCTTAGAATTTGGGTGGAGGTGGGGGGGGGGGGGGGGGGGGGGGTTATAATACAAAAGAGTTTCAATAAAAGCACCATTTATTAATGTTACATTTGTATTTAATGTTCACTAAGAATATTATTAGGGCTATTTAACGTTTAGTCAATTATCTTTCATTAATAAGACAAATAACATAACTACACTAGGTTTTATAACATAGTTGATGGTAATACTTATGGCTGGAAAACATGTATGTAGCGCTAAAAAAAATTATTGAAAGTTGTTTTTAAATATAAAATTATGCAAAAAATACACCTTCATTGCACTAATCTGCATAAAAATATGTCTACCACATTAATATTACTATTTGAAATAGCATCCATTTGCTTTTGTATCATAGATAATAACAATAGGATAAAGTAATAAATTTCGAGTCCAACACAGAACTTTTCACGAGAGGGGTTGGTAATTAATTTGTAAGAGGTAACCAGGCACACTGGCTCATTTAAGAGATGTTTTTGGTATTGCTATGAATAAGACTGTGGTTCACTTTTATTTATTCAGATTAGTTTGAATATCTTGATGTTTTATTATATAAGTAGTTATTTCACACATGAATTTTTTTAGTCAATCTTAAAATCTATTTTTTAAATTTATTTAGAACCATACCAAAAACTCTTGATTAAAAAATACACAATTATAATATTTTCATTAGGCCTAGGTTTGTTATTTTATCTTACTCAACAATTGTCAGACAAAATAATATTTAGTGTTTATTTGAAACACGATTTTAAAATAAATGTATTTGTAAGAGGGTATAGGAAAGGTGGATAGAAAACAAAATGGAACAAACACAATATGGCTTTAACAATGATTATAAGAACACAGTTTACTCTGAAATAATTTTAAAATAAATTAAATACACATTTTTATAGTGTAAATATTTTTTTCCTTTGAAAAATTCCACAGTATTAGAAAATTTAAATGTATTGTTCAGACCTATAGCTGCAACCGATTAAAGGTTTTGTCCCTTTGCCTGACCCTATTCAAAAATATCTTTGACACTTCCCACTACATTTTAATTTTGAAAATTGAAAAATGACACCTGGACACGGGAATCAAACCCAGGACCTCTGGCTTAGTACTCCAATGTTCTAAGTCAAAAGTCCCGGGTTCAATTCCCTTGACTTGTCCAGGTGTCATTTCTCAAGTTTCAGAATATGATATCTTGATGGAGAATTCCTCACTAAAAAGCATAAATAATAGCTTCAGCTATTTGATTCTTACTACATTTTTACGTAATAGAAACCATATTTGATCCTTTTCTGATCAAATTGCCTAAAGCTTTTATTTCTTTGATCAATTTTATTTATGAATTAATGGGAAGGCTAAGTTTAAATTAAAATTATAAATATGTCTAAAGTGGAAAATTACTTATAATACTGTTCTCATTTTCCTTCCCTTTCCCGTGGGAAATGGTTTTTTCACCCAAAAATTTCCAAAGTCTAAATGTAATTCTCGCACAGGCCTAGTTATTTTGTTTTACTTAAAACTGCAATAAGCCTTTGTGAAGCTTTGAAATTTTGAATCCAAACCTAACTAAAATTAATATTTGATTCTATATTATGAATTTTAATTAATCTTTTTTACATCTTTCCTTTACAACCTGCGGTCTGGGTCACTTTTTTATTGTCATATATTTTCCACTATCGGCTTGCTAGACTTGTCGTAGCTTCATATGGCTTATAATGTAACTTTAGACTAGGACCGGCACAACATCCAGCCCCTGGCTGTTAATTCATCACTGTGAATTTGTAAACTCACATTTCACCAATAATAAAGTTTTCTGCCATGCAGAGAATTGAACTCGGGAGCCTTAGCTCAGTAGACAGACACGCTACCGATTAAGCTAAAGTGTCAGATGTTAATACATGAAAAGTTCAAATAAAATTGAAATTTCAAATAGATCTCAGATTAGATTCATTTGGATTTAATTTGAAATTTGTATCTTAAAAAAAACCTTTTGTATAATTTTTCTTTTGATAGAAATTAACTTAACATTGTTATTATTACATTACTGGCCTACTCATAAATATCATATTATTTCATGTTTCTTATATGGCAGTATTTACATACTATTTTAACAGATAAACTCGCATTATTTGACCTGGGTATAGAAACTTAAGAATCTCATAATGTGTATTATTTAATAACTGTTTATGCAGTATTTATGGCCTAAAACCTCTTATTGAACTCTTTTTAAAACCTCGCTTAATATTTGATTTTGATTCATTCATCATTAACTAATTGATTTGGATGAGATTTGGACAAGCAAAGTAAAACATTTGTTTTCTATTAGGTTTGGAATCTATTTTAATTAGTGAACAAAGATTCAGATTTCATATTGAAAATGTCTTTGAAGAAGTCACAAACTACACTAAAGTTTATTACTTACTTAATCTACACCATTAGGTATTGAAAGGTTCATTGCCGCTCTTACCAAAGTATGCCACCTATACCTATCTTGAGCTAGTTCTATCCACTCCACCTCATTACACCCTATCTATTTCAGGTACATTCTGATGTTATCCTCCCATCTGTGTCTAGGTCTTCCCAATACTCTCTTCCCATTGAGTTTGCCAGTCAATTCTCTGAACATGGTTCTAGGCTCTCCCATTCGCGTTGCATGTCCTGCCCACCATAATCTATGAAATATAATTATCCTAACAATGCCTTGTGATTAGTACTGGGTACATAATTCATCTTTAAATAACCTCCTCCATTCCCTGGTAACCTTATCCCTTTTTGGATCAAATATCTTCATAAGCACCTTGTTTTCAAACATCCTAAATATTTTCTCATCATGTAAGATAAGATACCACGTTTCACACCCATAAATAACAACCAGTTAAATTATTGTTTTATATTCTGAGTGTTACATTTTTTTTTTTAAACAGACAAGATGTCAACAACTTACTGACCAAGTAATAGCATGCATTTCACGATTGTATTCTCTTTCTAATTTCCAATCTAATATTGTAAAAATCCTAAATAACTAAACTCATTAACCATGTTAAATGATATGTTGTTTGAAGTCCTCTCTAAATGATCTGTGTGATCATATACGTAGTCTTTTCAGTGTTCATTCCTGAGCCTATTTTCTTACTAGCCTCAAATAAAATTTCTCACTAACTTCCTTGCTATTACCCAACAAATGTATATCATTTGTGTATCCTAATAGCTGCATTTTACCATTTAATGTCAACCCTTCCTATTCTTATACACTGCCCTAATTAGCATACTTTAAAGCTAAATTAAAAAGTAATGGGGAAAGTGCATCGTCTTGTTTCAACACATTATGTATTTCGAAAGTGTCTGTTAGTAAAATTACCATATTGGCCCGAATATAGTATGGCCTCACACATGTGACAATACATTTTTTAAGGCGTTATACATTAAAATGTAGGTTAGGGTATTGGGCGGTGAAGATCAATTTTCTTTAAGAGGCAACCATTATCTCTTTGTCCAATGGCAGCAATGTAAAGTGTGAACTGTGTTCTTCTTTTCATTGTAAAAGCCATATTGTGTTAGTCCCCCTTGTATATATTTCTATCCACCTTTCCTATACCTTCTTCCAAATATAATACAATTATCTCATAAAGTGAAAAGAGGTTTTCCTTATAGAGATATACATCAAAATGAATAAACCTCAAAGTAAAAACTTAATAAATTTGATAGTTTTTTTTTTTTAGCTTCTCATTCCCTTGTTTACTTGAGAAACGCTGAGGAAGACTTCTTCTCAACACGATCACTTGTTGATCAGTCATGGGTTATTTTTTAATATCATTAACACAGAACATTATCTGCAACCAACTAACACTGACCTACTTAATTGCAGTTCAGGGGCAATGAAGGGTGGAAATTCTCTTTTCATTTTAACCTTGAGTTTATTAATTGACCTGTACAGGCTGGCCAGTACAGTTTCAGCATGCTACAGTTTTTTCTCTCCAGTGGTAAATATTAGGTTGCTCAGTGCTAATTTAATGAGTACAGTTTTCAGGACATTTTTAGGGGAAAAAAAACACATTATATTCAGGCCAATACAGTATTTCGCTGAATTAATATTATAATGTTACCTATTACCTACTGGTACATGCTACCGGATAAATCTTTGTTGTTACTGCTATTTGCACCTTATAATTATAGTGAACAATTGCACATAGCAGCCGGTATATGATGGCACCAGCAATGATTTGAGACTGAGACAATCTAAGGAAGGGAAGTGGAAGATGTGTTGGGACATCTCTTTTGGTTATAAAACAAATATATTTTCATTATTTCAGGTTCTTTCGCTAGACTCTAGTGTGAATGATGAAGTGATGCACATCCGACGTAACATGCTACGTCTGATTAACATTGGGGAATTCAGCGAGTTGGCAGAGTGGAGGGATCCATGCATCTCCTTTGTACTTCCAGAGGTGATCTGTAAGGCGTGTAATCACTGCCGAGATATTGACCTTTGCAAGGACAACCATAGGGCCATCGAGAATGATTGGTAGGTTTGTTCAGATACTATTCTCCTTATTTCATAAACAGTTTGTTTGATTTAACAAACATTGAAACATTGCTAGAAAAATGTAACGGTTCAAACAGTCACAAGTTTAACACAGTAAAGAGTAATCCAGTAATTTTTAGGCCCATCAAGCACCTTTTTTAGCAAAAGAGAGTAGAACATTGACAACTATGGCTAGAGGTTGAATTAAACTCTGTAGTTGTGTTCAAACTTGTGTCTTTATTCTTGAATACAGATATTTGTTTTTTGTGCTGGTAGGCTACGGGTTGTATCAATGTTTTATTAACTACGGTCAGAAGTACCCAGTCACCACTTTCTTTGCTTCAAACAAACAGAAAAAAAATCTCTTCATTTTATTTCTTCTGACCCAATTTTTAAAAATTTTAAATAAAAAATCATCAAAAATTTCAAATTGCAGCTTCAAGGTGCACATATTTGTGCACAGGGTCTACTAATTTAAAAATTTCAGCCCTCTGCATTTGGTAGAAATCGTGCAAAAATCATTTATAAATAAACAAACTTCATTTTATTAATATAAATTTAAATTTGAAATTATTCATATTTGATACAAAATGTTCACTATTCGCTTAAAAATATTCGTGATTAAAAACCTACCATTAAATCATCCTTTTAAGTTTCACAGGGAGGTTTTCCATTCTCCATGCAGTCAAATGCTTAGTTTAGTTCATCTTAACCTTATATAATTAAACTGTCACATCCAGGGGTGCCAGATTGGCCACAAAACTCAAGAAACCAAGGCTACATCCGTCTACTTGAAGTGTATTATTTCCCCGTTATAATATCTCAAGCCATTGCTGGTGCATTTTTTTAAGTAATCATCTTTTTTTTTTACTGTTGAATCAGATATTTAAGTGAAAAGCTTTGCATAAAGTCACCACAGCTTGTATATTATAGAGATCAAATTTTATTTTATAGACCAAATCTTGAAAACATTTTGATCACAATAAAACATGACTATACTTTTCTTTTTCAAAAATTTAAAGAAACCATTTGTAGTTTTACATAAACCTGTATGTAACAATTTTATATTTTTAAAATATGCTGACTACATAATTAAATACTAAACTTGTTTCCAGCCCTGTGTGGCAATGTCCTCTGTGCCACACAAGCTATGACAACTCCGAGATAGAGTACCTTCTCCTTGATACTGTGCAGAGGAAGGCCATGGCATACACACTCCAAGACCTGCAGTGTAAGAAGTGCTTGCAGGTAACACAGCGTTTTCTTCACTTGAGTTGGTGCCTTTGTGTAGATTTTGGATGATTCACAACGGCCACTTTCTTTATTTGCGCAACTCATGACAAATTAATATATTTTTCATAGCTTGAGAACTTTTACATCAGAGTAGTTTACAATTAATTTTTTGTATTTTCAAAACTCCATGAAGTGCATATTTTAAAAAATGAGGGAGCTGCCTTATAACCTACTCAATATTAAAACATATTAGCTGATACTCGTGGTAAAAGTTTTTTTAATGTTCTATGAGTTCTATGTGTCTTATTGCCCACTTGAGCTATCTGCGATATAAATGAAAAATTATAAGGGAATTATTGAAAATAAAATCATCTGGATGAATTGCAGCTGTGTTTTGGGTCAGCCAGGAGTGTGATCTATTAGACCAGTCCTGCCACTTTTAGTAAGTTTTTTATTATTCAAGGAATAAATTGGGAAAATAAATTGCAAATGGCTTATTTTATCTAGATGAGCGAACATAAAGATTTTTTTTTTTCAGTTGTATTGAAAATATAAAATAATCAAATATTTATAGATCTAAAAATGTGTGTCAGTATTGGTTCTTACCCGTCATTTGTAAACGTGAGTGTTGGGGTTTGCAAATTTTCGGAAACTTTATGTTCACTTTGAAAATTTTACAAATTTCATGAGTAAAAATAATAGCATCTAAAATAAACATTTATTCTTATTTATCACCATTCTTTACTGTTATTTATTTTCTAAATTATAGTTCATATTAAATAAATCTGAAGTAATTGAATTGCATATTGTGAAAATAGCTTGGTTTATCAGTTTAAGACAAAAAAAATTCAAACAATTTTGCAATAAAACAAAATATTAAGTTATATAAATATGCGAGATATATATTTTATCTATGCCATAAAATCATTAACAAAAAATATTCAAACTTTAATTCAGTTTCTTGAATATTTCATTTATTCAATTTACTGAAGAATTGAAAAAGTATAAGTCAAACACTCCTACTCAGAAATTAGAAATGGTACACTCAAATCCTCGATTCCTATAGTATTCAAGATTTGTAAATAATCTAAAAAAAAAGTATCTCAAATAAAATAAAATATTGAAAGGAAAAGGAGAGCTCTGGTCAACCCAGTGCTATATTATGCTACATCAGTGGTAGGGACAGACTTTGGCCTACCTTTCTTTATTGACATCCATAAGTAAGGTTATCTCTCAACACTTCACTATTCATGGGGTGCTTAACAAGGCGGCTACACAACTGTCTAATTGTATTGCCGTTATGTTATGGTTTGGAACCTTTGTGTTTAAAAATCAAAAAGTTCAATTTTTTTCTGTGCTTTATGCCCTATCTCACTTCTGAGAGTTCTGTTTATTTGTTTAGATCAAGCTTGAGAACATGTCGGAGTACTGCAGCTGCGCCGGCGAATTCCAGTGTCTGGTGTCAAGAAGTGACCTTGAGATACACCTGCGCACCTTCTACAAGATTGCTCAGTACTTCAAGATGCCCCTTTTATTGGAGATCGTGGAGTGGGCAATAGACTTGAACCCCAGTTTTTCGATTGGCAAGGAAACATAATTGTATTTTGTTCCAAATGTGGCGCCTAAAATTTTGAACACTAAACAGAATGCTCTGTTTTCTATATCACCATCCAACCTGAATAAATGTTATTGTTTTCTGGAAAATAGTTGTGAAATAAAATATGTTGACTAGTTTATAATATAAGCCAGACTTTAATATTGTCGTTAGTAATTTACAAAGGTATGAGTTCAAATAAATTTAATTAATGGATTGAATATTGCGGATAAATATCATTATGATTAACACTTTTACAAGTTGTTTTACGCAATTTTGTCTGTTTTTCTTTTACCACACTTTGATATTTAAATTATTTACCTTGACTATAGTTAATATAGTATGAGTCAAAATGGTCTAACTAGCAAACATGACATAATACACAATTAACTGACAAACATGTTTTTAACAAAAGTAAAAATAAAACATATTAAAACAAGCTAAAACATATATATTCAAAAGTTGGTGATTGCTTGGATTGTAAGAGTTGCAGTATCCAAATTATTTTCTTAAATTATTTTAACCCTATTTAAAAAAAAAAACTAAGTCTTATCTGAGATTTTTTGTTCTCGTTACTCCTTTCAGTGTTCCAGTGTATGATGGAGATTATTGGAACCTTAGTTATCCGACATGTTTAAGTACTCGATTTTACTACCATATTCACGGAACTGTAAAATTAAAACAATATCATCATATATCATGAAACTGTAAAATTAAAATTAAAGACTAGTAAAGAATATTGGATAATATATCAATTAGATTGAATGAAATATGGAAAGTAACCCATGACATAGAAAAAAGAATAATGTAATAATATTCAAACAAACATCGTAAGGTAATGGGTATGTCATGGGTTACTTTCCATATTTCACTCAATCTGACTAATATTAGCCAATATTCTTTTACTAAGTCTTTAATTTTAATTTTGGCTATTTTTAGAGATTTCTTTTTAAGGTGAGGACACCCAGCTTACTCTTTAAAGACAAATTTCGAGAATTTTTTGTGAAATAAACTTTTAACTTGGTCCACTAATTTTATAACTATTATCTTACCAACTATATATTTTATTTTTTTTTACAAACAAAACAAAAATACTTTTTTTTCCCCCAAATGAAAATGGGTACACAATTTGATTTGGGTATATATTAATGTCTAAGAATTTGGTCTACTCTGCCATTTATATTCTAGAAATGATCTGTGTTGCAAGTGTTACCAAGCAGGCTGTGCGTTAGCTCATCTCGATTACAAAGCTGTGCCCATATATATGTATTTCAAGATTCAAGCTCTAATTAGTGTTATTATGGATTAGAACTTTATTACAACATTAAGTTGTTCAAAATACACTAGCCATGAATTGGGACTTGTCCAGTCTATCTACCTTCACTCTTGCCAAAAACTCAAAATTCTTTTACATTTCAAATGCCACGTTTTGAACACGTGACACATTCCTTGAGGATAGATGGAAGGGGGTGCGAAAAAGGTCAGTGTTTCACAGCAAACAATTTTGTTTATCAAAATAAAATATATTGATACTGTAGGAACAGATTTTAATTTTCTATATATAGTAAACTCTACAGTTCTTGAATATTTGTAAACATTTGTGAGAAACTTTTTAACTGTTGAGATTACTATGTGAAGAATATTAAACTCTTTCTACTGGGGAAGTATTCAATTTATTTTTAAGAAGAGAAAAATTCTATAAAAACAGCAAAAATAATCCCCTTATTTAGCAATCTTTTCTTCCCACTTTAAAATTTTATATCAAATATATTAAATTTACCTTTTTATTTTTCAATTTCTGGGGTATTTTTATATAAAAAACTATTAGTGCCTAATGACATAAATCAGACTGCAGTTTTTTTTTAATGTATTTTAAAGGTATAAAACAGATTAATGGATATTTGAGTATTTTCACAGAAGGGCTGTGAAGTCTTTGAAGCAATTTTAGGTGGAGAATTGATAAATATCTACCAACTCCAACTTCAAAATAAAAACTTATTATATAATAATATAAATGGTAAATTTATTATTTTAATATAATACTTTTTTTAATTCTATAGGAGCAAATTTCGTAATTTTGATTTACATATTTATTCAATTGTAAGTTCATAATGCCAAAGAAGCTTCCTATGAAGTCATCTAAATTGAAGGATTTTAATTCAATAAATTTGTTATTACTTATTAATATACATAAGCCATTTCTGAAGGAGTCAAGAGTCCGGCAGTAAAAATATAAAGAAGTCAAAAGCTTGGTGCATCGACTCCACAACCCTGTTTCCCATGTTTGGTCTAATCATAGTTTGACTATTGATTATTTCAATATTAGTATTCACCCGCTTTGGTGGCACATGATCTAAGGTGATACTCTGGGCAGTAGACTAGACTGCTGATGATGGGAAGATCGAGGTTGTGAATATTTATTTCCAAAATGGTTTTACACTCTCCTTCCACACACATTCAGGTACACTTCCTCTAAATATAACCTTCCCCAATCCCTACAACCATTATCTTTATTAGTATATAAGTGTTTAACCACAAAAGGTAGTGAGATGCAGTGCTAAATAAATTATTCATAAAAAAATAGGGATGTACAGATGAAGTGTAATCGGGTGATTATTAGTGTATTGGCAATGAATATTAATCACAGATTATCATGATGATTAATCAGTTTTTCTTTGTAAATATTCACACTTAATAACTTATAAAATTAAAATTTTAGAAAAATATTGACTTTTACTCTTCATGTTAGTGGGCAAAACTCAAAAATAATATAAATTGTTAACTATTGATCATGCATATTAGTTGAAACTAAAACATATAATTTTGAAATAACCTTTATGGATTACATTAACTGTTATAATAATAATCTTAAACTTATATATTTTTCAATTTGTATTATCTCTAAATAAATAATCTGTAATCGGGATTAATCTGTTTTGCTGAATCAGTACACCTCTGGTAAATAATTGAACGCAATGATATTAAGATAAGACATTACAGTAAAACTCCAATCATCCCGATCGATTTGGGGGAAAATACAAAAATTAATAAACCATTAGAATAATGGCGAGAATGCTGGTCGTTGACATTCATGTGCCCAGATCACGGGCTGAGGGACGGGAAATGCCTTCAACCCCCCACCATGCATTCCTTCCGCACTCACTCCTTAGCGTTGTCAGTTCGCGCTACTTTATTGCACTGTGTTTATGCATCATACTTTCTCATACTCGGTGTGTGATCTTACTTGGATTCAAAATGAGTCCAAAACGTAAACGTGTGTTCTTTCATTGAGTGATAAAGTTGAAATTATAAATCAGTTGAATAAAGGTAAGTCTGGTAAACAACTGGCTGAGCGATTCGGTGTAGGAACTTCTACAATTTCTGACGTTTAAAACTAACAGGTGTGAAGATTTTAAACTTTGTGAGCACATTAGAAAGTGAGGACAGGAGCTCTTCAAGGAAAGTGATGATAAGGGTGAAAAAAACCTGACAAACTTGAGAACGCTGTTTACAAGTGGTTCCTGCAACATCATTTGATTGGACAACCCATCTAAGGGCCGATTTTATGTGAAAAAACTTGTTGTGGTGTGACTGACTATATGAAGTTGCCGGCGAAAAACTTTCTGCTGATATAGAAGCTGCATATAAATTTCTGGAAACTTTTAAAACAAACTAAAGACCTTTATTCTGACCTTATTTACAACGCTGACAAAATTAGTCTTAACTGCAAAGCAATGTCAAGAAATACTTTTAGCTTCCAAAAGAGAAAAAAATTGTTCCAGAACATAAAGTAAGCAAAGATTGGGTTACAGTGCTTGTTTGTGCCAACTCTACCGGTAATCTGCGACTACCTTTGCTAATGATTGGAAAATCAAAGAAACCAAAATGCTTTAAAACTGTACAGAATTTGAGTGACATACATGCACCTAAAAAATTCATGGATGAAGGCTGAAATTTTTTTGGAATGGTGGGGCAAAATTTTCATACCTGGAGTAAAAATATTTAAAGCATAAACAGGAAAATCGAGAAAGGTGTTACTCTTAAATGACAATGCACCAACTCATCCATCAATTGAGCTTCTTGAGAGAGAAAATTGAGACTTAAGTGCATGTTCTTGCCACCAAACGTCACAAGTTTGCTGCAGCCCATGGGCCAGGGTGTAAATGAGTGCACCAAACGACACTATCAAAGGCAACTGCTCAGTAAGTTAGACTTGGCCTGGGAAGGTGAAGAAAGTGTTCTGTGTTCATACAAGAAAATAAATATGAAAGACTGCTGTTACATGATTGCAGAAGCTAGGAATCAGGTTAAAAACGAGACACTAAAACGAGCTTGGAACAGAATAAACGGCACATCAACAAAAGAACAACTTGAATTGGAACAAAAAGAAAAGGCAAATGAACTGGAACAGGAAGTGAGCGTGGATGAAATTGTGAACAATGGGAAGGAAATCTCTGCATGATCTGAATGTGTTGATGATGTGGAGTGACTTCTGTGTGTTTCAAATGATCAAGGATTCCAGATATATTTAGAGGGTGTTGTGGATGAACAGCAAGGAGATAAAGAGGACATTGACGAAACTGGTAAAGGGACAGAAGATAAAACGGTTCCTACACACGGAGAAGCTTTTACGTGTTTTGAAAATGCCTTAAAGTGGATGGAAGGGCAACCCAAATGTGGAGGTGTAGAACTGCTTGCTGTCAAGCGCCTGTGGGATCTTGCGGCACGGAAACGAGTGACTTCTTCAAAGCAACGTGTTCTATTTGAGATGTTCCAAGTAAAATAAGAGTATAGGTAAATACATACTACATTGTACAGAATTACTAAAATAAATGTGTACGCAATTAATACTGTATTTTAATTTTTTTGTTTTTACTGTAGTTACATACTTTAATGTCATTTTAATAGTACATTACCTGTGTTTGCTTAGTTAGATTTTATCGATAAAAATTGGGTTTTTACTTTATCAGACATTGTTTTATCTTAATTATTCCTGCGCTACATCCAATTATCCGGATCGGTCCAATCCCCAATTAGTCCGGATATTTGGAGTTCTACTGAACTAAGCTTTAATTTAACACTTTGTGCATATTTATGTTTGTGCTTATTTATTATGTTACTAATTATACAAGATGAACAAAAACATTCACCAAAAAGGTTGATGTATGTGCAGAAATACAAACCCAAATGGAAGAGGGAATAATTACACATCAGCCAAATACATGATAAACAATTATTGTGACATGGCTAAAGAAGCTTTAATATAATAATAATGGAAATTGGTGAAAATAAAGAAATAATAAGTGAGAATTTAATGAAAAAAATTGGGAAGAATCCAATGCACAAAATAATGTGACTTCTTCCTTCCTTTTGTCTTCTATAGTAGAAGTAGTCACACACACATTCAAACATATATTGAGTAATATTTTGGCATTGTTGCCTTTAATATGTCATTGTTTGATAAAGGCAAAAATGCCAAAATATTACTCAATTTGTGTTTAGATGTGTGAATCTACTTCTACTGTGGTAGATGTACATTGGAATCTTCCAACATTTTTATTCCTTCCCAAGGTTTCCTTTATTAAATTTGCACTTATTAGTTTTTCTTTATTTTTATCAATTTCCATTTTTATAAGATGATTTATCTATTGAACCTCCTCATTAATAAAGGAGGTATCTCAAAATGCCATGAAAAAACTATCACACAATAAACAAGTAGGCCCCTATAAATTGTGTAAAACAAAGTTCTTCAAAGACAAATTTTGTAACCAAGCAAACTAGTAATGAGATTGATGTGGAGTTACATTGAAAATTTTTGTTTGTGAAAATAACCTACCAGTAAAATGAAGTGATAATTTTACCAAAACTAGTTTGAAAAATGTTTTCAGATGTGAAATTGACAAGAAATTTCATTGTTCTTGTACAAAAACAGGACAAGATTATTGTTTAATCCCTTTGTTCATCTATTCAGGAAAATGTCATAAGTAGAGATAGGCCCTCAAATTTTTAAGGATATTAGTGATTCGAGACTCATACTTTAAAAATTGTTTTTCAATTTTTCACATGATATTTGTTTTAAAGCCCTAATACTCAGTGGCGGCTTGTATAGGGCTGCAGCCCTCCCTGAATTGTCTGAACTATTTGTGAACAACAGTATAGTCATCATGGCATTAGCTGCTAGTTGCCTAGACATTAAAAGAAACATTCCTCTTAATCACTTAGGAATGCTACACACTACAGCCTTATTCTGCGTGCCTGCCTAATGATGTGGTAGAAAGTAATAATGCAATATTTCTCCATATCAGGCTGTGGCCTCGAGCAGTCCAGCTGACGTATGCGCTCGCGGTAGTCATTGGGAGTTCCGGGGTAGGGTAAGGAGAGGGTCGCGTGATTTGACTCTTGTAGGGGTTGTTCTGTAATGCAGCCTAGACAGCCAGTTTCTGTTACTAGCCGAGTGTTATGCGGTGCACTTTTTTTTGTCTGGCTGGAATAATTGTGTTCGCAAATCGCAATTATTATATCAATGTAGTAGTAGTGATCTTTACAGTTGCAAGTTAAGAATATGTATAATTTTATGAGTCTTGGGGGGAAGAGATTTCTAACTTTATTATTTTCATAAGCTCAGGATGACCTTAATAAGAGACTTTTAGGGCTTAAATTTTTTAAATTCCATACCCCCTTCCCAATGTTGAAATCCATAAGCCGCAACTGCTAATACTGCTTATTGGTGGTTCAGTACCAATTATAAGATGAACTTAACAACCAGGCCCCAGACCAGTAATTTAACACAACTTGATGTATGAATGTTATAATGAATGGGCTATAAATATGTTAAAATTTAGTTACTATTTTCTCTTATATTTCCTATTATGTTCAAAAATTTTTTCCAAGATTCAGATTTGTAAAAATAGTGAATTTAACTTAACTCCAAGTCACAATTGCAATGAAAACCTCACACTCTACCCTAATTATAGACAAATCAACTGACACAAGTGTAATCAGGCCAAGGGTTGCAATGTCTCACTGGCAAGAAAGTAGAAACTAATTTGGAGAAAATCCCTTCAACACAGTAAATTTGAAAGGGATGTTTTTCTTAGTTGTTTAGTAGCCTTGTAAAAATAATTTAGAAGAGGACTTATCAATTATATTGGCAACAGTTCTGCTGTAATGCAATGTCATATATAAGGAAGGAAGCTACTCTGTGATCGGAAGACGAAATTTGAATGAAGAAAGACGTTTAGCAAGGCCTAAACTCACTATACTTTCAGAATGGCTTTTTCCTATCCCATTAGAGTGGTTGCCCTCATTCTTTGATTCTACTTTATTCATGCACTCTACACAGGGATGGAGCAGTAATATTTAGGTAGGTTTCCTTAAAATAAAAGGTAGAAATGGGTTAAAACAAATAACATTTTGAATGAATAAATTATATTAATAAAGCTGTTTTTTTTTATAATTTTGTTACTAAACCAACTACATATGCCTGCATAATTATTGTTATGAATGGTCTAAAAGTATGATTTCAAGTCATGGCCTTCATAATTGAATATGAATCTTTGTGACTTTTTACAAATCTCGAATACCCTAGGATTTGAAGATTCAATCACCCTCTCTCTTAAAAAAGTTATTGTTTGGACCATAAATAGAAAATAAATTTAGTCCACTTTCTTAGATGACAGAACAGCTCGAACTAATAGTAGACACAAAAGAAAGAAATGTGTATAAAGGGTGGATTTAGTAAAACGGTTAAAGAAAGAGGACATGCTCTTGGCCTACAATTTTCTGGTAAGCACCAATCTAGTTTGCGTTTTTGGAACACATAATGGCATTTAAAATGTGAACTAACAAATTTAATAGTTCCTAGTTTGATGGCCTTTCCCTGCTCTCTCAAAGTTTAGTCAATACTGCATCTACTCACCAACATTACCATAGGGGATATTTTAATCATTTGTTGTTTAAGTTTAATTACATTTGCAGTAATTATATATTTATTAGTTGTGAATTAAAGTATTTGTACATTAATAAAATATTGGTTTTCTAAATTGTAGGTACAGAACTAATAGTAGTTCTACTGGTTGATTGGATCCAATTGAGGTTCTGAAAGAATGAAAAAAAGTGTATTTAGCATTCAATTCATAGAGGCAAAGTTACTTCACACATGACTTAAAAACTACAATTTAACTATAAAATGATAAAATAATATAGTTAGGATAATTTTATGTTATCAATTTGAGAATATAGTAAATATCAATATTTAAAGTCACAATCACCCTACCATTACACATTAGCGTAAGTGCGTATAATCCGAACGAGTAATAAGACGTGTTAATAATAATAATAATATTTAAAGATTATTCAACATAAGAGCCACCAGCCTAAACAGTCAATAATACTGCAGATTTAACCTGTGCATGTTATTTTGTAAAATGTTTAACAATGAGGCTCAATGGCTAAACAATAATGGAAATGTGGGAAGAATCTAATACACAAATGTGTCATCTTCCCTTTTCTGTCTTCTTGAGTAGAAAAAATCATACACACATTGAAACACAAAGTGTTTATATTTACCAAAAGAACACTTTGTGTTTCAATATGTGCGTGACTTTTTCTATACAAATCAGGAGATGTCATAGTTGAGGAATTATTCCTCCAATTATTTTTTTCTTTCCTTGGGTGGGATTTCTTAGCTCAATATTTACTTGATTAATTTATCTTTCCTTATTTTAATCAATTTTCATTTTGACTAAGTTAGTTTGGGAAAGTTATCCTTGTTCAGTGACTTTGAGACTCTAACTGTGACCCCTATGTATATATGGTCAGCATATGGGAGAAAAGCAGTGTGTTTGTCAGGAACTAGTGATGGAGTAGCATGACATTGTTGGTGTAAACAGTGAGTGTAAATTTCTAGTGACTGAACAGTACACAAGAAACAAGATTGTTATTCAAATGTTTAGTTATCTATTTTATTTTTATCAAGAAAAAATTGCATCAAACAGCTATATAAAGTTAAACATTGAAAGGAAGATAAAAGGGCAAGGCCTACACACCAGTAAACTGTAGGCCTCAAAGTTCACAATTAAAAACACAACAGAACAGTTATGAAATTTTCAGGGTACATCAGCAGAAGAGAGTAAACACCAGATGGACTATGACAGCTTAGCTAGAGGTAGGTCATGGTTAATTAGATTCAGTTGTTGCTTCTTTTTTTTATGTAGTTAACTGTTCAAACTTGTGTCTTGACTCTTGGTATATGGATAGGATGTTGTATTTAATATTTTAATTGATTAAATTATCAATTATCATTATTGTTTATAAAGAAATTAGTGACTGGTGTTAGTAGGCCTGCTTGGAAGAAAAGGAGAGATGGTTATCTAAGGTTTAGACCAGGGGGGCTAGCTGGATTTGGTTATATATTGGTGAGCAAGTTCACACCTACAAAGTTGGGAACATTGCAACTATTGGGGAGGGCTCATATTACTCTAGTACTCTAAAATGAGTGAAAATTTGCATTATGGAAGTGCTACTGGTTTGTCAGGGTTGTCGTTGGTATCAAAACAGTGGTCATTCATTGTCAGTGTGTTCCTGTAGTGAGAGTGAGACTAATGTATTCAGCGATGCAGTAGTTGCATTTTAACTAGTGTATAAGATTTTCTGTGCCGCATTCATAGTGGCTTTTGATGGGGTATTTTATTTGTGTAAATCTGCTCTTGAACGAGGTGGAAGGGTGATGAATTTTGAAACCTTTGGCCTGTTGTTTGTGGCCGGGTTGGGCAATATAAGGTGAGCCAGAATGTTGCAGAGATTAGGGAGGTATTTTAATGTGATTCTTGGTGCACTGTTGAGAAGAGTTCGTGGAAGAGATGATGAGGTTAGGATATTGTAGCCTGTGTTCAGGACAAATCAAGTCTGTTCAGTTCTTCAAAATAGTGGGTGATGAGCGGTATGCCATTGGAAGGTTGTTTCTTGACAGGCTCTTGATTGGACAGGGCTGTTTATTTGACTGTTGACTATGTGTTTAGAGTATTCTTGGGCGCACAACTATGTGTTGCTAAGAAGCAGCATAACAGTTTAAGCAAGAAATAATAATATAACATCTGTAAGATACTCACATCGAAAGAAAGCAGGGAGGTACAGTACAATTTTCATAAGAACCTAATCTAGAAAAGTTAATAATATACTTTCACATATTACTACGTCAATTCATTAGATCAGCAGCTGGTACTTTTGTTATCTTACCTATAAAATATCACCAATTATATAGTGAGAATGTCATCAACTTTGCTTACAAATAAAAGTAATTTCTTAAAGGTTCTTCCAACCAAAATCTTATCTTAATGATCCTGACCTGTGAACTTGAAATTGGGAAACTGTGTCATGTCGGTGCCCTCCCCTCCTCCATACTGTTTGGCCAACTTGTCCAACTCGGAGGCCAACTCCTTCTCAATCTCGGGGTTGACATCCACCAGTTTACCACCTAAAGAGCTGAAGAATAAAAATACACTGTGTAGGCTATCACAAGAAGATGTTTAATCACAATTTCGAGAGATAAAATCTCCACAAAAGAGTGTATTGTCAGGAATCAAACATCAACTGCGTGATCCAAAGTCAAGACTGTTGTTGCTTCCTTAACTAATGTTTCTATTACAGAGTCAAGTGGTTTAATGTCCTCCAACCCTGTAAGTATCCTGTAATATTCCACTGGTGCATCTTATAAAATAAGGCCATACTGTAATCCATCAAAGTATGACTGCTATCTACTATACTTTACCCGCCTCTGTGGCGTAGTTGGCTAACGCGCTTGTCGTGTTGAGCCCGACTGCTGAGGACGGGGAGATCGAGGTTCGAATCTCGGTCGGGTGAACTGGGGGTGGTTTTTCCTAAATGGTTTTCCACTCTTCCTCCACGCAAATGCGGGTTCACTTCCTCTAATTCAACCTTCCCAATTCCTAATCCATTAGAGTAATTAGTACTTAAAAGCGTATAACCCGAACGGGTAGTAAGACGCGGTGTTAAGTATTATTATTATTACTATACTTTAATGATGGTATCTTTAACACTAAAATTGTAATAGTTTAATTAAAGGAAACATGAACCTCAACCCTCATTTACCTGGATAAAGATGAAAAAAAACATTTGTATTGCTACAGCTAGGATTGAATCTCTTGCTAGCAATCCAATAAAAATATACTTTCTGCCCTATATAGATGGTTTTATTAAGATTTTAATTGACTTTTAGGTTGTTTTTTTCAATTTTTAGCATGAAAAGATATTCATATCAAAATTCTACTAAATAAATTAAATACTGGTTAAGTACTAACAGTTCTAGTTACCTTTAAACTCGTTAAAAACATATTTAACTCTTATCAGAAAAAAACCCCTGTAAATTAACATAAATAATGATCACTAGTAGGTTAGGCGAATTAGTACAGATCTAGCTGCTCTCGAAACATTCATGTTCTATGCAAAGATAAAAAGTCTGATTTTGCTTTTAAAGTATATTTTCTTGCAACACTTTGTAGATAGGAAGTATTGTGGTAGTAAAAAAAAATCGAATTTGAGATTTTGATGGGTATCATTTAATGTGACCCAATAAATCTGAAAAAGTAGTTCTAGTGATGCCGACTGTGTGTCTGAATTTTAGACCAGAGCCAAAACCATTTTAAAGAAAGTTAAAACTTGATATGTGTGGTTTGCATTAAAGTTCCCCCAAAGGAGTTTTTGGAACTTGATATCTAACCCTAAAATTAAGGGTGAAACAAGAAAATACAAATTTCCTTGAGCTCAGCTCCTAACAATTTTGATCAAAATCCACATTTAGGCACTGTTTGGCATTACAAATAAAATGGCGCATCTGATTTTACCATTGAATTGTCTTTCAGGGTACTTTATATGAGTAGAAATTTCTAATTCTTATAATATCCACACCATTATTTGAGATAGGCTACAAAAATTTATTACAAGTTGTAGGACTAATAAAAGTAAAAATCTTTTATTTAAAATATATTTTAAAAACCAACAATTTTCAAGCTATAATAAAAAATATTTTTAATGAAGGTCTGGGAAATAGGAGAGTTGATTGTTATACTTTTTGGTGCACCGAGATGTTTCTTAATTTTTCTGTAACAGTGTATATTACATTGTTTATACTCTGGTGGAATGTGATGCACTTTTTCATTATGTTTCAGCAACAATGTATATTATTTCGTTTCACATATCTAACCAGTTTTAAGTAAATGTTCCCATTTTTTGGTAAAGAAGTGAAAAAGTATGTGCTTTATTCCATACTGTGTATTTAACTGGAGCAAAATTGCACCTCTTTCCCAAAGTGACTAAAATAACGTCCTTATTCTAAAGAATCATCCCCAATTTTATCACTATAGTTTTGTTTTAAACCTGAAACACAAATTTACAACTTTCACTCACCTGCTCTTCTGTCTATATTCTTTGACTTTGTCAATGAAGAGTTGTTGGATAGGATCGCTAGCTTTTTGCAGCGCAGGTGCACAAATTCCAATGTTACGTCTGAGGATGATAGGAAGGGTGCACCTCGTAGCGCTGAGGAACTGAGGCACCAGCATTCTAAGGATTGTAAATAACACATACCACCAACAGAACTTGACAAATTAATGTATGTGATTTAACTTACTAGTCAAAAGTATCTATATTAATTAAAAGAAGAGTTACTCTCGGTGCCTGTCATGAGCGTTGCGCAATATCTACTGCATAGAGAGGGTTGACATTTATAATTAGTAGCCCGTATGCATAAACATGCAAAACTGGAATTTGAAATTTTTGGTTTGCTCTTTTAAAATTTATTAAATAATGGGTCAAGAAAACTAGATTTTTTTTTTCTGTCTATCTGAAGCAAAGAAAGTGTTGCCAGGTATTTCTGCTAGTTTTAATGAAAGATAAGTAAAAAAAAAGTGAATTTATCAATTTAGAAATAAATGTATGAAAAACTAGATAAAGGATTCAATTTTTTTTTAAGTGGTGTGTTCATAAATGTATGTTTACTACTAGGCTGCAGTGGTATAGATTAACTCTGCCACTGAATCCACTTCAAATGTAAGCCTGGTACAGGCACCCAAATTTACTGTACAAACTGTAGCCATCAGATTGTGCCAAATTAACACTCGAAAAGACTATTTACTTTGCTCAACAAATAGTATGCAAATATTGAACTTTGTAGGAAGTAGGAAACTACAATTACATGGAGGGGGAGTGGAATACTATTAATTAGGGAAATGTACCCTCAGTACACTCAACCAGAATCAAACTATAGATACCCTCATTTGCACTGGAAGACCCGCCCACAAGAACCTGTGAGATTTTACACCCAACAATGTTTAGTGATAGGAAAAGGTTATGTAGCTCATCATTATATAGCCTCCTCCACTCCCCACTATATTCATCCTTTTTTGGACTAAATATCTTCCTAGGCACCCTATTTTCGAACACTCTAATTTTCTTTTTGCCATTTAAGGTAAAAGGCCAAGTTTCATACCCATAGAAAACCAGTAAAATTAATTCTTTGTATATTCTGAGTTTTACATTTCTTGACAGTGGGAGGGACGCCAATAACTTACTCACCGACTAATAACAATCATTTCCCCAACTAATCTTTTCCTAATTTTCATTCTAATATTGTTATTGCTCTTTAAAATAGTTCCTAAATATTTGAATTCATTAACCCAATCAAATGATATGTTGTTTGATGTACTATATAAATTATGTAGCTGTATTAAATAACTTTTTTTTTTTGCATTTATTTGAGGTATTAACCTGCACTTTCTGAAACAAGTGATTATATATCAGAACATGAGAATTTCTACAAACAAGAGCAAAGGGGCTTATTAATCTTAATAGGAAAGGTATTATCACATACCTTTCAAGGTTCTTTTACATTCCACAATCAACAGGAGAACAACAGATTTACTCCCCTCTGAAAGACGCTGCTAATGTTCAAGAAAATTTCATCAATCCCGACTGGGTATGAGCCCACAAACATCAGATCCTGAGGCGAGCACTTTAGCCTAATACCACCAAGGTATTAAGCTATTTACTCCATTATAAATGCATTCATACAATGTTGTACTATTTACATCATAGTGCCCTCTCAAGTCAATGGTGGTTACATTATTTGATAGCTTGCAATCTTAATTAATCACTCATAAGTAGATGACAATTTTTTCACATCCATCACAAACTCTGCCTTGAAATATGAGTATAAAATGACCATGACCATGTGACGACTCTTGGATAGCTGTGTTAAGAGCATTGGCGTACAAGTTAAAAGTCACGGGTTCAATTCCAGTATCCAAGTATGATTTTTCAGTTTAAAGAATATAGCCTACCTAATATTTAGATGCAGCTGTAACCATAATTAACTATAATAGGTAGGCCTACCTAAGTTAATATAAGTTACCAAACATCTTTTATTATTATTATTATTTTACGCCTCTTTCCATCTTTACAAAGTTAAAGAAATCAAAATCCTTTGCACTCCTAAGGGTAGACTTGTCTAAATAATTTGAAAAATCTTGATATCCCATGGAATAAAGGTTAGGTTAGAAATAATCCACTTGCCCAAAAAGTTATAAAAAATATAATGTATAAGTTAATGTTATTAAAAATAATTTTTCTCTATTTGAAATTTTAGGCCTTTTTTCGTCTTTAAAAATTAAATAAATTAAAATCCTTTGCCCTCTAAGGGTCAATTCAGCTAAGGAATTCATTTGAAAAAAATAATTGAAGAGAACACATTATTTTTTACATAAACTTATTTGTAAGCTAATATAAACGTCTTTAAAAGTGTAAAAAGTTGCCTCAGCTTTATTCAAGACTTAATATTGTTGAATCTTTGAATTTTTAAAGTTATACTCACTTACTTTAGTATCGGCTGAAACTTTACAATATGGCCGCACTTAGGACCAAAAGGAAACACATCTAAAGTCAATTAACCGAAATATTTTTTGCAAACATAGGCATTAATTTTTCCTTGAATTCACGAAAAAAAATAATTTGGGAGATTATCAATGGTAAATATTACCATAACTGTTGGTTTAATCGCGATGGGCTCAAAATCAAACAATGATAGTATCTGACCTCAACTTTACAAAGTGCACGAAAGATACAGCCAATCACACGTCTTGTTTTCATTCATAAATTGTCAGCCATCATCTGGAGCGTTTTATGTTGTATTGTGAATGTTAGCGGTCGTGAGTGGAGTGTGTTTGAACTTGCAAAAGATTTGTTGAGATATTTCGTGTGGAAGCGCTATTTAAAAGTGTTGCGAAGCTTTATTTTATCTTTTAAGTCAAGTTAAAATCGTAAGTAAAGTTATATAATATAACGATTAGTTAATGGTTACTTTAGTTACGCACTTTTGTATTTTTGCTTGCACTTGTGTGTACCAGAGATTCAAACAATTTCCACACATAAGTTCCGAGAAATCCAATGTCACTGTAATATTTTTAGTAAAACTTTGAGAAAATGATTTAAAGTGCGCTTTGAATCAATCATTTGTCAACAATATGAAATACCAGTGTTATTTCTTATTATCACATTAATCTAACCACATGCTTTTACTTTTTTTTTCATCCCGGTTCGGGATTTAAAACTCATTGAGGCAAAGTCGGCTTGTTTACCACCTGAGCCACCGACTGACAACCTAAGGCGCGGCTGTAGTGGACGCGAGCGAGAAAAGGCCAGCAGTGTTTATACATTTTTAATAGCAAAACTTTTTTGGCCAAAATAAATAGAATATCATTTCAGTACAATCATCACATGATGATATCAACAGTTGTTGGATGTGTCAATAGCATAGCTGCATTAAATGACAAACTTTTTGGATGAAGAAAAAAGTTGTCATTAAATTTCAGGACACAACAAATATTCAAGAACTGTTGAGGTCACCATGGGAAGAAAAATAAACTATTATCCCACTGGAGCAATGTTTTATTAATTTTGACCAAACATTTATTTTATTTAAAAACTGCAAAAACAATGCCCTTTTCTCGCGTTCCCTACATCACCATCATCAATACTTTGAAAGGGAGAAATTAAGCACAAATCAGGTTTAATCAGTTAACATTAGGAGCATAGTTAACTACTTAACGGAATACCAAACACGTTTTCTTTGAAGCTTTACTATATCAAAATGCCATGACGCATGTAAAGCTAGGCTTTATCAGGGTGGATTAACTCATAACTATTTTTTAAAGAATTTTCAAAAACTTGCTTTGGTGGCCGCATGGTCTAACGCGCTTCTCTCGTAATAGACTAGACGACCGATGATAGGGAGATCGAGGTTCGAATCTCTGTCGGATGTTTTCAAAATTGTTTTCCCTTCTCCCTCCACGCAAATGCGAGTCAACTTCCTATAAATATAACCTTCATCCCTAAAACCACTAGCGTAATTAGTGCATAACCATAAAACCCGAATGTGTAGTAAGACACGATGCTAAAAAAATTGCAAAGAACTTATCTTAATATACTTTTTTGTATTAAAGTTGCTCTATTTTATTATAAGCGTTGTTCCAAGCAATGTTAAGATAAATATTATACTGTCACGTACAGTCCGCTTCTGATAGGAAGATTTTTTTTTTACAGAAGAGTTACTAAAATCATCTTTATATATTCATACGCCAATTTGTGTGACATGCATCTTTCACTTTTGATATATATTATCAATACATATAAAATAGAATTTTATTAGTAATTTTACCAACAACAAAAAATCGTTGAAGGTGTTTCCTAACAGAATCCATTTTAACTGTATAGTTTTATAAAACCTACTATATCAATCTTAATATCACCATTTCATAGATCCTGATGTGTCGATCAGTATTGTGTACGTTGGTAGTATCAGGTAACAAAGAAAACATGTTTCTGATATTCATTATGAACGTACATAGGTACGCCTAATTGCAAGTTGTGTACTTGTTTGTTTTCCAATCGTCTAGTTTAGGCAACCTCTATTTATTATTATTAACTCTTGAAAGCTTGCGTCTTCTTGGTTGTCTGGGGATTACAGCCTGGTGTGTTTGAAAGACCGGGGAAAACATATCTAAAACCCTCGAAGCGGTGATCACACGGTCTAAAGAAGGGAACCCCCTATAACCAACCAGTAAGGCAACAAACAGAACGGCCATAATACCTCTCCAAGATTAAATCCGTCGACCTCGAACGGCCAGTACGTCTGTGACCACGAGGAGGCGACGTTATTTGGTGTTGTTTATGTAATTATTAGTTTAGACGAATATCTTATAGAAGCTGTGATAGATTTCCCATTCATATTCATTCGAAACGACGAATAGTTAAAACAATGGAAGAGGCGAAGCAGTTCATAAGGTTTCTTTCGAAACATACGAAAATGTAAGCAAATTTTTGTCTCGCCTTTTAACAAATCTGAAAAAAGATGGTGGAATTCACCACCCCATAATACCTCCTCTTCTTAAATATCTTATGCAACCAGAAAATGTGTTTATGGTGCTTTTTTTCGCGTTCTTCCTCCAACTCGCAAACTTCACCCAATGCCATTTCGACTGGGACTTACAAATAGTTTCTACAAACGTTTTGGCCGTTCCTGTCTCATTCTATCCTGGTTTAGGTAGGTATCGTATTGTATTTAGTGTATAGCGGCGCACTAGAGGCGTGCTAAGTCTATGAAACTGGCCCTAGAGCTTAGATTCTCGTAATCGGCAAGGTAACGGTGAGGTCGAGGTTCTAAGCTCAGCCAAATGCACTGAAAAGGTGGGAGGGAGGTTCAATATGTGACGTATCACTATGATTTTCCAATCCTCTTTCAACGCTGATGTGATTGCACATCCCCTAAACAACCTTTCTCCCTCACCTCTTACCTTTAGTGTTACACATGTATTTAATAACCATGGTGTTAAACCAAATATTAATGTTTTCAAACGAAACTTTGCCTAGAGATGGGAGATGGAAAATTTTCCCTTACCATCTCCCTTAAAATCTCCAGTATGGGGAAAAAAAATTAACTCATTTTTTCTGAAATAATAAATTTCAACTCTTTACAACAAAGCAATAAAAGCGATTCCAATTTAAGGGTACAGAGGAAAGAGGGAGTAGGTCCATTTTTAACTAAAATTGAATTAGTGCTGCCATCTTTTAGACAATCATTAAAACTTTCTAATGCACTTTAGATTATGGTTAATAAAAGTTCTATGTCCTATTTAAATTAATTAAATAAAGTATTAGCTGGGGATTTTATGGGGCTTAAGATATACAAGTTGTTGTCCTTGAAAGTGTGTGAAATGTGACTCCCACCCCTCTTTTACCCTCTATCTTTCAGATTTATTTCTCACATTCACTTATCGACTACATCGCATGGTAGTTGAATATGCCACAAACGTTGACTGCTGTAAGTCAGATATGTTACTATTTCAAAATCAATATAATCACCTGCTTTGGTGGCCACATGGTCTAAGGCGTCACTCTCTTGTTGTTGTTGTTGTTGTTGTTATTATTATTAGCACTACGTCTTACTACCCGTTCGGGTTATACGCACTTACGCTAATGTGTAATGGTAGGGTGATTGAGAGATGAAATGAAGGACCTACAGTTTAACGTGGAATCCGAACCACGGTGGAGGCCTGGCATTCCCCACATTCACAAGATGTCTTGTCAGAGGTGAAGGAAGGGTTTGGAAATCAGATAAATCTGTGCCGGGACCGAGGATTGAACCCCGGCCGCCAGCACAGAAGTCTGACACCTTACCCCTAGACCACCAGGTCACCCACTCTCTTGTTAAACCAGACTGCCAATAACAGGGGGATTATAGTGCTCTAATCCCTGTCGTGTGTACTAAGAGTTGTTTTTACAAAATGGTTTTTCACTTTCTCTTCAATAAAATGCGAATACACTTCCTATAAATTCATCCTTACTAATCCCTAACTATTTAGCCTAATTAGTACATACGCGTATGACCTTAACAGGTACAGTAGCCCCATGGCTTCTTGGTGCTGACTGACAGCTCACAGCTGACTTCTGACAGTCAACATTTAGGTATATATCTAAATTTTGGCTCTCAGAAGTGACAGCTGCTAAACACATGTTTTTGCTGATCATATGGCTCGGTGTAGGGATACATAATTTGGTCTGCTAACTTTTCAAAGCCATCATCTGTAAGCTGTGAGCTGTCAGTCAGCACCAAAGATGTCATGGAACTACTGTAGTAAGACGTGGTATTAAAAAAACTATAATCAAAGCCTTCACGAATAAATTCCCTTTCTCTGGGATTCATTGATTTGAAAATTTTACGGTGTAGTGTTTATGGGCTACTCTACATAAATGATATATGATAGTACAGCAAAATGAACGTAAAAATGTGTTACAGGATTTAAATGGAATATTTTAATTCAAACTTCTCACACCACGTGGAGTTGAAATAACTAGCATGGAGTTGAGGATATTAACAAAGGATTAATATAAATAAATACAAAAAGGATCATTTTAAATTACTACTAAGTGTTTCAATGATTACAATATTAAAATGAATATTTGTACATTTATTTCATTCAGAAGCTATATTACATTTGTCTGGTGACAAGTAAATATATAGACATTTAAAAGTGAAGTTTTCTCATGATAGGATAAAATTTATGATCAAAAAAACTATTGAAATGTAGAGAAGTAACCCTAACATATTTACTTTAAATATAAGCTTGGGATGTCTTATGGTAATAAATGTGTCTGACCTTTTTGCTGCCTTTGTGATTCTTGTCAACTACATGGTTCCCTTCAACTCCATGGCTTCTCACTTTTTAAGTTTGCCATGAAGTTGAGAAATATTAGTTTCAACATGGCTGTTGAGCCAAGTTTTGGCAAGATCATTTTGGCTATATAAATAACTCTTCAATACCATTTAAGTACCCGTTTTCAAATAAAATGAACTAAAACATGCTAGTAGTTAGGACTAAATTAAAATTATGATGTTGAGCACACTCACTCTGCAAGTTCTTATTCTTTTAACAATATTCACAATAAATATCATACAAACAAATACATTGTTATTAGACATACAACATGGCTGAGATATCTTCTTTTTCAACACACAATTTTGAGTAAAATGAACTACCACTCATTACATGGAGTTAAAATATAAAGATAGGGGTCATGTACTATATATTTTTTACATTCTTATATTAAATAGCAAAATACAGTTTATTTGTGTTATTTTCAAGTTATAACTATTGTTGTGCCTCCACATTTGTATAATTGATTTATCTCTATGTTTACTTTAATTTTAGACTAAAGTTGCCCAAAAGTTTAGGTTGGGACACACCATGGAGTTGAGAAATATATTAATTTTTAACTAAATATATTGGTTACAAATTGTCAATAATGCATGTTAATTATAACCATTAGCCTACAATCAACTTTGTATAAATGCTATATCAGATAATTTAAATATTTATTACTAGTAAATTGTTTAAGACTTAATATTTCCCTTTTTCCTAAAATCACCCATATCTCTAATTGCCATTTTTTGTTTTTTTAGTATAGATTATCATCAGTAAGAATAAGATAGTTAAAATATTGTAAGGTTGAGTTAAGTAGGCCTCTTTGTTAACAACTTGTCCCCAACCCACTATTTGATTTTTGTTTATGTAAATATGTAATAATGTATAGGTGCCGCCTCCCCCAATCCAGCCCTTTCACCAACCTAATGGGCTGCAAGCCGCCATTGAGGAAAGTTTTCTATAAAATGATCATCTCTTATAACTGTAGCAAACTTTACCGATGACAGTTTGTTCCAGGAGAGACGCACCCTGGCCAAGACACACTTGTTGATACCACAAGCTTGTGCACATACAGTATATGTATAAAGTGTAGACTTGTTTTTTCGTCCAGATTTAAATCCTCCCCCCCCCCCCCCCTTCCAACCTGACATGGACAGCTGTGAGTTGTTTATATCATGTGGTTAGAGGAGTATAAAAAACTAGGGTAAAGCGATGTGGCAACGTCTTTCTTGACAGTCCTGCCAGCTGGGCTGGTGTGGACCAACGCTACCAACTAAACTGTTTCGAGATTGTACAATCTGTACAGTTCGATTTTCTTAGGGAAAGTACAAATATATTTTTTTACCACCGACAGCAATATAATTTTGTAGTGTTATTTTATGGGTATTGATAGTATCTATCAAACATGACAACTGCATAACACACGACTTGGCGAATAAGTATATGAAAGTAGATCTAGTAGCCTAATTATTGTATACCCTGATTTTGGTTGGAAGAACAGTAGAGAAAATTCAAACATATTACTTTGCGACAACATTGATAACATTTTCTTATATTATTTGTGTTATCTTACAGGCATTGATAATATCTATCAAAAGTGACAGTTATAGATTAATTAAATAACCTTATGTATGAATATATAAAAATTGTTTTAGTAACTTAAGTAACTAACTTGTACTGTTCTTCCTACCAAAATCGTACTATAGCGGCCACATTGGACCTTCCTATGAAAATTGAAATGTAAAATCCTTACGATCCTATGTTAAGCTAATACACAGATACTAATTAGACCAACACATAGGCCTGTAAATATGTATATGCTGTTGGTAGTCATTATTGGTACTAGAACAGGCAATAAGAACCAGGGAGAAGGTATCTTTTTCATCACTGAACACACTGGTAATATCGCTTCTTTCACGTTGACAGGCGGCAAAACCCCATCCGCACAGAGGTTGCCGCAACAAATACAGCAAAATCATGGGGTCGGAGCCATTCAGCATTCGCCTGGAGAGTGAACGTTAAACCAGATTGATAAAAAAGGGAATAAAAAATCTCAAGTGCACTACACCACGGTGGTCATTGAAACTTATCCTGCATGGGCACCCCCTAGTCATAGTCATGTGTGCCAACCTTTACGTCTGCTAGTATCTACAGTGACCTCACAACGAACGGGGTGCTTGTGAAAGTAGAGGTTATAAGTGTGCAGCGAATATGGAAATGCTTGGATAATAGCGGATAATGATGAGGAAATACAAGGTTTTTGTGTGAGGGGAGGGAGGTAGAGAGATTCCTTCGCGGTGCGCCCTGTTCGTCTACTGTTTATATCTGCAACATTTCTTCATCAATATAATAAACATGCTCCTAAAGCCTCGTTTATTATGTAAAAAGTTGGAGACAACACACGAGGAAAAGTAAGCTGCGATTATTGTCACCAACTTGTTGGACCAACATCCTGGGTCCTTCGCTAGTTTTTAATCATTCTACACATTTCTAGCCATGGATAACGACGTATTACTTGCTGTTTCTTCATTTATTGTGTTGACAGAAAGTGTACTCTTGAAAAATACCCCACCAAAACGTAAGAAACGGTGGGTTTTTTTTTTGTTAAACTTCAAATTAAAGGTGCGTACATGGGAATAATGAATGACCTACATTTCAAAGTGGATTTGATAACTTTGTACGCATGTCATATGTGGACTTTGGAAAGGAAAATTGTTGTGACTCCGGGAGAAAAATTTGCTACAGCTCTGCGCTTTATGGGGGCCTTCCTTATCTATAGACACAAATAATGTGCGTTGCCAAGAGTAGAGACCGACTCGACTCTCTAACGCATGCGCATAACCTTTCAAATCAGCCAACATGTTGGGTTGGTCGTTTATTATCTTCAACAAATGATCCAACACAACTTGTTGGCTCTGACCGGCTTCCCCAACCCCAACATGTTGGCCAACATCCCCAACAAGTTGGGAATGCGTTTATATTGTGACACAACTTGTTGGGATCGTGTTGGCCAACATGTTGTGTTACAATATAAACAAGGCTTAACCCTAGCAATCCTATGCTATATTTTGTTTTCAGGTTTTACCTAGGGGGAGGTTTCTAGAGCCCAACTTTTTTATTGTACATTTTTATTGATTAATGCTTAATAATAACTTATGAATATATTATACAAGTTTGATTATTTATTACTGTGTAAAGAATAGTAAAAAAATTAATAGGTTCACAACTGTTGTGCACATTAGAGCTTTCTTAGACTGTTTTATACGAACAATATATGCATAGAACCGCTGAATATTATTGACCAGTAAATAAATATAGAGCGGTATCACTAATGATATGAAAAATTACCTGCTTTAAATAAACTATATAGATAGATACAAATAAATATAAATTTAATGTAAATTATCATGTTCAGAAATTATGTTTAAAATCATCCTAAGGGGGGTTCCAGTAGTCCTACCTAAGAGAAACTACAATTGTTGACAAAATGTAAATAAATAAATAAAACACAAAAATAGTTTGGATAGGTAAATAAGCGTCTAGGAGAAAACTACATGAAAGTTGAGTTCATTCAGATTAATATTAATAGGTTAAAATTATTAAATATACAAATGTGGGCGCGTCGCCCCCCCCCCCCCCCCCCCCCTCCCCTCATAGTATTGCTAGGGTTGAGGAAGTTTCAAAATATTACCACTTGGATAAGCCGCTCAACGTATGGGTCCCTTGTGAGAGAGCTAGAGAGGCCGCTCAACATTGTACCTTGGGAGAGAGCTAGAGAGCGCTTACGTGTTTATCTGTGAGAGAGCTAGAGAGCGCTCACGTTGTGGCCCTTGTGAGAGAGATAGAGAGGCCGCTTACGTTGGGTCCCTTGTGAGAGAGCTAGAGAGGCCGCTCAACATTGTGGTCCCTTGTTAGAGAGCTAGAGAGGCCGCTCAACAGTTGTTGTATCTTGTGAGAAAGCTAGAGAGGCCGATCAACGTTGTGGTTCCTTGTAGAGAGCTAGAGAGGCCGCTTATCGTTGTGGTATCTTGTGAGAGAGCTAGAGAGGCCGCTCAACGTTGTGGTCCTTGTTGAGAGACTAGAGAGGCCGCTTATCGTTGTGGTCTTGTGAGAGAGCTAGAGAGCCGCTCAACGTTGTGGTACCTTGTGAGAGAGCTAGAGAGGCCGCTTATCGATTGTGGTATCTTGGAGACAGTAGAGAGCTCGATCAACGTTGTGGTCTCTTTTAATGGCTCTCTAAAACTGTTCAATTTTATGATAATATATTTATAAAACTCAAGTTGGATTACGTGAATATTGTCAAATATTTTTTCGCCAATTGTAATAAACATGAATGGTATGTACTGTTATTAGTAAAATGTTGGCTAGTAAACAATCCTATTACACACAATGTTATTCACATAGTCTAAGGTGTCAGGCTCGCCATCGACTGGAATGTTGATAATAGTGAAGTTGAGGTTCGAATTCCAGCTGGCTGTACTTTAACAGCTAATGCAGGTGCACGGCCTTCAAACTACCCTCCTTATCTCTTTGCCATATGTTAAACCAATAACTGTGGCTGCCAAGCACCTGTAAAACTTGGATGACTGGGAAAACACAAGGAATGTTGCAAAATCTAGTAAAACTACTGGAATATTTGGTAATTGGTGACATTTAACTGTAAGCTCAAAATAGGTCTTTGGATGGACGAAAAAGCAACTGTATAATTAAGGTCGCTGGTTTAAACATGTCCTATTACCCCTTTAAAAGGGCTGTGAAGTGACAGAATATGTATTTACACATCAATCTCAACTAATCCTGTTTTAACATAAGTTAAATGACTTCACACTTAGTCATTTTGATTAAAAATGATCATTTATTACTCTTATGTTCAATCTAAGCTGCCTAGAAAAATGAGACTTTCTTCTGGAAAACATCGAGAATTTATTAGACAGAAAATACTGGCAACCCTGAAAACGCGTTACTAAACAAAATAATTATTTTTATTCTAAAATCAATTTTATAGACAATAAAATCAATTTTCTAGGTACGGTATGTAATGATTTTATTTTTACAGTGTTGGTAGCCATGGATCTGGATGCTCTTTACGGGGACTACAGCCTGGACGACGAACAGGATTTCTACGCGTCGTCCAGTCCCAAGCATGGTTTCGGGAAGGTGAGTCAACCTTTGAACCTACAAACCTCTATTACTAAACATTTCAGAAACCTGCTTCGGTGGCCGAATAGTCTAAGGCGGCACTCTTGTGTTAGACTAGACTGCCGATGACAGAGAGATCGGGGTTCGAATACCGGTCGGGTGTAGTGAGGGTGGTTTTCCCTAAATGGTTTCCCACTCTCATCCTCTCTCCACGCACATACGTGTACATTTCCTCTTAAGTCAACCTTCCTCATCCTTAGCTTGTTAGCTTAGGCCTAGTACATATGCGTACAACCTGAAGATCCTCATGGTTTAGCTACTGTACAATTGACCAATGGGATTTTATGACTTGTTTCAACAACATTCGGTTCTGCACACTAAAACAAAATTGGAAATTAAATATTTAATACCGACACTGGTGGATAACAGCGTCAGTCTCATTTAGTCTGGTTTTCTGATGATGAGGAAGTATGGTTTAGAATATCGGCCGGGTGTGTCGAGGTGGATGATCCTAAATAGTTTCTCACTGTATGTCTCCACGCAAATAAGGGCACATTTTCTCTCAATTCTTCCTATCTCATTTTTACCTCAGTGTAGAAACTTGACAATGCCAAAAACGTACATCCCTTTTGTTGTTGTTTTTTTTGCTTATAAATACGATTCATATAGAACTCTTTTTTGTAGTATATAAAACATTATCTTATTGCAAACTATTTCTGTGTAACATTTCCAACTTGACGACGTACGGGATTCTTTTATATCCAGCATACACACACAAAATATTGAGAAAAAAATTGGAAGGAAAAGGATTTTGATTCAATTAGACACCCATCAGCTTAAAAAACAAATTTCTAACTTGACGAGAGTTAACTTTTGTTTTGTGAATCAACCATCAACAATTTAAAAAAAAAATCACGTCTTTGAAATGCTTATTTGTATATAAAAAGTCAAAAGAATATTTTTTGGGTAAAATTACTTAAAGATTGTTATAAAAACCAAAACATATATGTTTTAGTTTTGTTTAAAAAATTGTATTCCACCTTCCTCATCCCTTCCCCGAAATTGTGCGAAGAAAGCCCAGATGGATGCATAAGGGGCAATAAAAATGTGTATTTTGTCCTACCACCCGTTTGGATTAGCCATATAACTACGCTGACGGCTTAGAGCTCCATTTTCGTCAATAGCAGTGGTTCCCAACCTGGGGAGAAAATGAGGCCGTGGAACAATTCGAAAATATCATTAAACTCTTTATAATTGAAGATCCTTTTTATTTAAATCACTTTTCTAAAGTAATTAAGATCTCTTGCGGTATGGACAACATTGCCTACCAGTTGTAGTAAGCTCGGTGACAAGCCAAAAGTGTGCATGCACGTGTTTATTTTCAAGCTCGCAAGCCTCGGATTCACCCCCCAATTGCCCTACCTGCCCTCCCCCTAAGCCAGAGGCTCCCAAACTTTTTGGACCAAAAGAAAATACATGCAGCAGCCCTCTAGCATTTTTCACGCTTATATTATGAACATTCATTAACGACAGTTAACTTTTACAATTAGTAAAGTATACAACAGACGGAAAATCTCAAATGTTCTGGATACACCTTTGGAAAATGTCCTTTATTCAGATTTGGAAAAAATTGGCCATCCTGAATAGTGATGCTATTTTATATTGTGAAAAACAAAACTTTTTTTTTACAATTTCCTCACATAGCTGAGATAACTGGCGGGGCCCCAAGGCCTCGGTGGAGCACAGTTTGAAAATCGCTGCCCTATAAGCTACCATTGCGCCGCGTGTAACACCCCCGAATGTTCAACTCTGACTCTCATAAAAACTAAACAGCGTTGTCGACTAGAAGTGAAAGGATTTGCGGTGTGCTCTGTCAAACATCAAACCCAATATTTAAGTACTGACGAAAACAAAACACCGCCAACCACCACGAAAATCTTGTCTTTTTTTTCACCACTATCATGCTATTTTGTTACATTGATTTTTGTATAAAATAAAGAAGTAACTAGAAAGCATTAAAGAACATTATATAAATATCTCCAAAAAATAGGGAGAGAAGGACGTGTTAATTTTATACTCTACCAAAGGGGGCGTAGGTGAAAAAGCTCCACAATTCTAGAGAAAGAAAAGGAATCACAATGAAGGGAAAATGCGCCCTCAATTAACTAGGTCGGTATCGAACCCTTCCGATTCCGCTCCACTATCCGTGCGCCCAATCTTACCGGCTGCAGTACGTATCTGCCTTTGAAACTCGGTCAGGAGTCGGTGACCTTGGAACCCTATCGACCTTATCGGTGAGGAGTATTTGTGCATCTTGGGAGCTATCGTAGGGACACGTCACGAGGTCTTTATCGCGGCAGCTGCAGCCTTGATTGGCTCCTAGTTGGTTTCCCAGTTGGCTGTCGAGATTAACAATCGATTCACACTGATGGTCTCTAACGTATCTCAAGCTAACCCGTCACATTACTGATTCTTTTTTCACACAGTCGTTTGTTGTCATATGTGCCCGAACTTGAATGTTTGTATATGAGTGAAGAATGACCCTGGGCACGGGACGATTCCTGGATAGCTCACCGGTTGGCGCGCTAAGCCAAAGGTCCTGGGTTCGATCCCCGTGTCCAGGTGTCATTTTTCAATCTATTCGATTATAGTCGATATATTGCTTATTTCCGTAACTATAATAATTCATTACCCAAACTTCGCCTTTCAGATAGGCCTATATTACTTAATTGTATAGTGTTGCTTTCTTCCATGAATATTTGTATATGTAGTGATATATTATACATTTTAAATACATAAAAAAACCTTGCGTTCAATCCATCCCACTACATTTACACACAAATTTAACACAATTGAATGACCCATACCTAATTTTATTTCGTTGAGTTTTTCCATGTATGGGTCTTAAGTTGGCCCAACACATAAGTGGTTTTTAAAAGGCCTAATTTTGGAGCGTGAATGTTCATGTTGACAGCAAGTGAGCACTAACGATCAGAAAAAAAAAGCATTTTTCTGCAATGAGGCGGGCCAACTTGGGGCCTACGTTGGTCTATAGGGATATTATCAAACAGTGACTTAACAAACAACACTGGCGGTCTCTAAGGATAGTATCACATCGTGACATAACAACCAATCGATTCACTGGCGGTCTTTAGGGATATTATCAAGCAGTGACAAAAAACACTGGTGGTCTCTAGGGATAGTATCAGACAGTGACATAAAAATCACTGGCGGTCTCTAGGGATATTATCAAACACTGACATAACAACAACCAGTCTATCCATAGTAGTGACCTCTAGGAATATTATTAAACATTGACATAACATCAAACAACCAGTCCGATTCATACTGGCGGTCTCTAGGGGTATTATTAAACAGTGATATAACAACAAACAAACAGTCGATTCATACTGGCGTCCTCCAGGAATATTATTAAACACTGACATAACAACAAACAACCAGTCGATTCATACTGGCGGTCTCTAGGGGTATTATTAAACAGTGACATAACAACAAACAAACAGTCGATTCATACTGGCGACCTCCAGGAATATTATTAAACATTGACATAACATCAAACAACCAGTCGATTCATACTGGCGGTCTCTAGGGGTATTATTAAACAGTGACATAACAACAAACAAATAGTCGATTCATACTGGCGACTCAGGAATATTATTAAACATTGACATAACATCAAACAACCAGTCGATTCATACTGGCGGTCTCTAGGGGTATTATTAAACAGTGACATAACAACAAACAAACAGTCGATTCATACTGGCGACCTCCAGGATATTATTAAACATTGACATAACATCAAACAACCAGTCCGATTCATACTGGCGGTCTCTAGGGGTATTATTAAACAGTGATATAACAACAAACAACCAGTCGATTCATACTGGCGGTCTCTAGGGATATTATTAAACAGTGATATAACAACAAACAACCAGTCTATTCACACTGATGGTCTCTAGAGATATTATCAGATGGTGGTGATCATTGATATAAAAACCAACCGTGTGCGTTCATATAAAAAGAGTCAACCTGTTCCTTACCGCCAGCTGAGAAGCTTTATGGGTGCCACAGGATGTGAGCCTCATTTGGTCATTGATGCCTTAGAGCTTAGAGCACAAAGTCATCACCCCTTAGGGCCTACATGGTACCACTTCAAGACTCATGGACATAGGGATTTCATACGTGCTCATAAACGCCAAAGAGGCTACGCCCAGGTTCTCTGACTTAAAACACGAGGATTGCTTTGTGTGGGATTAATTAAATACAGACACGCATCAGTGACTTTGTGGTCTAAGGCTTTACACTAGCATGGATTTAGGTTGACCTTGATGGGTAGGTTGGAGCTCAGAACCTTATTAGGCATATGGGAGTGGTCTCCCCATATGCGATTTTCACCCTGGTTTTCCAGTCTCATTCATATCAGGTGGTTTTGTACTGGAAAAACACACAAAAATACGTTTTTACTTTTTAGATCCTTGTTCCGTCTTGTCGCGCAATGAACGGATTTCCTTCCCTCTCCCTGACTTCAACTGCCCCCTTCTCGTTCCTCTCTGATGAACAGAGCTCATAGCATCGTCACTTAGCATCAAACATTGCACATAAAGCTTGCCACACACCTAATCGGATCGGAACAAATCAGAACCCTTCGAATGAAAACTAGTTTTGTTCGTACACTGATTCGGAATTCCCTTGATGTCAGTCGGAAGACAGCAACCAAAGAGGGGTACATTGATTTTAGTGATTTGGTGATAATGAGTGATAACATCAATGAAGAGAAGGCAGCGGTGGTTGTTGCTTTATTAGTGTAGGCGCTAGCCTACATTGAGTATGCATTTCAAGTATGACAAAATTTTACTTCTATTCCATGTTCTGGGGACTCAGGCGAGTATGAAAAATGATGTTGTCAATTCCGGGGGTGGTCGACCACCCGTGGGGTAGGGGGTGAATAGCGCGCTTTGGGTTATTTATCTCAAAATGCAAAGTTAAGTGCAATTAGCTTTTTTGCCGTTCTCTTCTTCGTCAATAAATACTTAGTTCGTTGGTGTTGAAGTTCTTGCAGCCGTTAACGTGACAGGAACAGGACGCACAGAACCAAGTTTCGCTTAAATTACAAACGCAAAAACTTTTCAAACATAAGTTTTGACACTTGCATGAGAACAGCAGATTTTTATATAAAAGGGCTGTTTCATTATAACATGCCGTATGTTACCTTCAGAATCTGTAACGTAGACAAATCCCAACAGATCAAGTGGCTCAACAAATGCATTTAATTAATTCTACCAAACATGAAGTTGAGCTAATACTCTAAGCACATGAAGTCGAAAACTATCATAAGTGCAGGGTAGAGAACCAATATTATTTAAGATGTTAGGGTTGGCTCAAAATAAAATGTGTCTACTCGCATCACATGTTTGTCCAGGATTCTTGATATTCTGTAAATATAACACCGCAAGTTCTTTTGGTTGATTTTATACAAAGTTATTTAAGTTTAAGAGGCTTAGGTATCGATATTTACTGTTTGCTTGAAGATATTAAGGCTCTTTTTTTACCCAGTTTACTTATGTCACACCCTGTCAGCGCATGTAACGCTGGCAGAACATCACTAACTGAATCCCCATAATACTCTGAAGCAATATGGCACCCAAGACATCTTCTATTTTCACTGGCCCCGGCATTTATCAAAAGGCCAATACAACCAACAGTTATGAATGACTCCAAAATCGAATTCTAAGTATGAAAATGTCAGTGTCAGCACTGTGAATAACAATACCGCATGAATAGTTCTGTTGAACAACTTCATAAGCATGAAAGAACATTATAGAATCAATCTCCAAGTGATAACTTTCGAAATGTGTTACTCTGGAAACATGTTATTTATCGTTTTTCTCAGAGCAGTCTGTTCCATTCAAAAACTCTCCACCAATAACAAGAGGACAGACTTTTGGAATCAAATCATTCTGTAAAATGAAATTCGATAAGAACCGACATAAAAGCCTTACTGTGTAGTTATCTAGATTACTATTTTGGAAGTTATTATCACAATTAGTGAATCTTCCCCAGCTGATCGTCTCTCTTTCTCTTCAAATTTTATGGATGGTTTCCCGTACGTGTCAAAAACTACGTCAATGCGTGTAAAATTAGTCTTTTGCAGCACTTCCTTATTCTGTCCAAATGAAAACTTGCTAAATTCCTAAATGTTTTAGTCTTCGAAAGGACCACAAAGGGTACTGAACGTATAAGTGCCATTCCATCCATAAAGTGCACTTCTTCCGCACTAAGAGGAAATATATTCATATTTCTTGTGAAACTGCTTTCTACTGCAATTTCGTTCAGCACTTTTGCTTTCTTGTTTGTTTGTTTTTTAGAATTATAGACCAAGGACCATGAGATACCAAGATGGGAGTGGGGGAAGGGGCGATAAAGCATTGCTGATGCTTTATCAAATCAGTGGTACTAGTGTTTCTCTGTATAGCTAAAAGAAAATCATATTGTAGATAGCTATGTTCTATAAAGCTCCTTTGTTTCTGGTTATCTTTCTTATTGAATTATGTTGCTGAGTATGCGAAAGATTTAAAAACAATCCGTTTCGGAGGAAAAAAAACCTTTTGGTTTTGTTAACTAAAGGCTCTCTTTAAAAAATTTCGTGCCTACATTGCTTTACCATTGGGTTGCACCTTGAGCAAGAATGACGTTACTTCTTCTCCATTTACTACTAAGCCACTCACAATGTTACGTAAACAATTTTTTTCACAGATTATTGTTTTCAAAAAGGAATATGGTAATTTCTAGCATATCACCTTCATCTCTAACTCTTACATTTGTGCCCTATTCACTGTGCGAATATTCGTCTATGTCACCAATGGGATCTGAGATCAAATCATAGTACACTAACAGTCTCATGCAATGACGATTCACTGTGATAAAGACACCATTTATTTGTCGCTTGAATATTACTGGATATTCCTGGCCAGCCACCAATAACCTTAGAAGAAAGGATAAATATTTGCTCAAGGGCATAATCACTAGCAACACAAATAAATTTTCGATTCTCCTGTTTTACTGAAAAATGTCCTTGTTTGGAAACATTTAAGACTTTCTCAGGAGGTTGCAACATAAGATCTATACAAGATGAATCCACAAATATAATTGTAGTTATTTCACAATTTACTTGCCCTTATTTTTTCTTTAGATTTACATTAATTATAAAATTCAACTTCAAAACAAAGTCCATAATTATAACCCTACCTAATAGGAAGACTTTTTTTTTAAATCTTGATAAGATGAACGAGTCTAAAGTTATAGTGGAAACAAAATTCCACCTAAGGCGCGCTATTCACCCCCTCCTCCACGAGTGGTCGACCACCCCGGAATTGACATCACTTTTCATACTCAAATGGATCCCTAGAACATGTATCAGGAGTAAAATTGTGTCATACTTGAAATGCATACTCAATGTAAGCTAGCGCTTGGTCTATGTGCTTTGCTGCTGATGCCAATAAAGAGACAGAAGAAGCTGCTTCAAAAATACTTTCAGTGCACGACATAAATGCAACATAAAGTTTCCGAGATTTCCTGCATTGCATTTTTCTTCATAACACAGTCATAATAATGTTTATTACTAATGTTATAAATAATTACAGGATAATGTTGAACTAAATTGATTGTTTCTTCGTCTAAAAACATTTTTTTAAATAAGCAAAAGTTTTCGAGGCACAGAATATGAACATCAACGGATGTAAACTGAACACGAGTGCAAAATGATGCAATAGTCCACTATTGAGAACGCATGCACATAGATTCTGAATCCGTCAAAATATTCCCTCCTTCCTATTATTTTAATAATCTAGATCATTAGTGGCCAAACATTTGACCGCAAGCTACCGGTCTCTCACGATGCCATTTTCTGTAACTCACCCGATACATTTATTTTGCTCTTTACAAAACAACTTACCTTTGAAGAGTGTGGCCTCAATCATAGGATGATTGGTTTGGTTTCTTGTCTAGAAGGAAAACTATCCAGTTCGGGTAAGTCCGTTTTGCAATACTAGGAAAGGTGTAGTTCTACTCTACCAACCTGTGTGTCATCACTTTCATCTGGGGATAGTAAAAAAAAAAAATACACAAATTCTGATACATTTCTTGAAAAACTGCAATTGAATAGGCGTGAAAAGTTACACACAAAGATTAAAAAAATTGTGGATGGAATGAAATGTCATTCTTCTCTGTGCCGAGTTAAAAACAATATATTCGACTATTATCTCGTTTGAAAATAAACTTTGAACTTTATAGCATTAAAAAGTTCGTTTTAATACAAAATGTATATTATTTACATTACTATTACGAGACAAGTAACAAAGCCCACTCCTGATCAAAAATAAAGTTTGATATCAGAGGGGTTTCTAAAGGTTACAGTGATAACCATAACATAGTATGGCACATTTTAAATATGAGTAGCTTGCGAAACAATTTTGGCATTTTGAAAGTAGTTTCCACACTCAATTTGTTTAGCGATCCCTGATCGAGATTAATATTTAATTATAGAGATGGGCAGAGCAGTTCAAAAGGATGAAGTTCACTGAAATATGCAGTTCATTTATCTAGTTCACTCGTTCTTGAACGACCTACAGCCATGTAAGTGATATTGCTATGATAGATATTGGAAGCGGTTATTGGTTGAAGCTGTTGGTCGGTGGAGAGGGGGAAGGCAGGATTTCTTATTGGCACAGTGCCTAGCCCTACAAAGGAAGGGTTTTTAAAATACAACAATAAAAAAACAGTGTTTTTTAAAATAAGGAGAACAATATCGAACAAAAAAATGCAACTGAAACATCAAAATTATATTTACAAAAAATATTTCCGCAGAGCTTAGGCTACTTTTAGCGTTTCCTAAGAAAGCTCCTATTTTCGTCTTCTCGTTGCAACAAAGTCTTAAATAACATCCTCAAAGTTCATATTACGAGTAATATTAGAGGGACTAGAGAGGATGATTAACTCCAATTTGCGTTCTCAATACACAGAAGAGCCAAAGACGATAGGCGATCTTTGCTCACGTCTGAGCTAATAGAGGTCATGATTTGCTTGAAGTTCAAAGATGATCTTTCTTATTTCTGCATTCTATCGAGCTATTGACAGATACATCTACAACGCACTATGCACATTTGGAAAACTTGTAATAAGTTGGCTTTGGATTGAACTTCATCTTCTGTTAGAGATTTGTCTGAAAGCGAATTGAATGTTACATGCACATATATTGCTATATGCCGCCTTATTGTAATGTATGTGATTAGTACGCTTACAATAAAATTAAAAAATATAATTGGAAACGCATCTTTTGCATTTAGTTCTGGTGCCATTTCCTCTGGTGTGTTATAAAACAATCTATTCTTATTTCGCTTTCGATTCTTACAATATATATAATCAGAACTCCCAGCTAAACTTTTAGCATTTTTTCAAAATCATTAAATTTGTATTCGTCTCGAATATCAACCAAATAATTAAGAAGGGTATAATATAGTTTCGCAACTATGCACAGCTAAATTCCAAGTTATTAGAGTGCTTTATCTACTCCATAAATGTGTTTAGAATATTTTCCCAGATGACTGGCGTTAGTGTCATTTTTAAGCTATTACATTTTTGTTAATAAAGCTTTTGCTGTTCATCACACCATAAAACTTAGTTTCTACCATCTTGTGTTGAGGCTACAAAGATTGTGTAAAGTTATTATAAAATGGCAAAAATATATATTCGATCTTTTGGGATAAGATTAGGTGGTTGAGTTCCTAATGCCGTAAACAAATTAAGCTACGGATGATATCTATTCAAAAACATAGGCCTATTACGTTAAAAATGGCCAAAAAAAATATTTCGAAGCCTAGTGAGAGCATTTTGGATATAATCAAAGCGTCTTGTGTTCAATTTACGTGTCTAGGTGTAGAACATATATTTAAGTAACATTAATCGACCCCGTGGTATGGTGGTAACTGCATCTGACTACGAACCTAGGACCCTCCGGTTCGATTCTCGGCTGTTACCATGAATATTTTTCCCGAACTGGGAATTATTCCAACGTTCACCATGATTTGTTTAATTAGGCTTAAGTTAGGTTTAAGATCACTACAGGCTCTACACCTTTATAAACACTATCATCACATCATACTATTGCAGGTACAACGTGTAGACAACCTCCTATGGTGTACCCTGGGTAACGTAATGTGCCACCAGAACGGCATAAAGTTTACACACACAGGCGACTGAACTAGATATATTCCGTTCACGATAAGTTTTTACCTGGATGACAGTTCGAAAATCATATGTTTAGGTTTTGGGTTGCCAACACTTGTAAAATATCACAGTTTTGTTATAGATGTAAAGATCTTTAATTACCTGTTATATATTACATTTAAAATAATGTAAACTTAAGTTTTCTCATACTATTTAATTTTTTAAATATTTTCTTTTTATTCAACTCGAAACAATATTTTAAACATAATTAAAAATACTTATTTTTCGTTTTGGAACGTTACTGATTTTGTGTAATATAGTGTACACATCAATATCTTTTATTACAGGCATCGTATTTACTTGGAAAAGAGAAAATTGTTGTCATTTTTTTACATACAATAAATGATTTTATGATTATTTTATCGTATTTTGAAATATTTAACTGAATAAAATATTTTCATCAACTGCGTGTCTGCATCATTGTAAAAAACTTGTTTACCGTTATGTTCAATCATATGGTTTAGATTCGTCAGTCGCCATTTTGAAGCTATGTTCGTTAGAAGTTTTTGTGAAAGTGGTGTTAATAATTCTCTTTTAAGCGGAATACAACTATAAATAAACTTTGTGTCCGACCTCAAATAAATATATAAATAATATTGTCCTAAATTACTGTGGTTAACTATCACATTAATATATTACCATCTGTTTACATTACAGTGAATCCAAAGTGATAGATGTCAGCTGTTGGCGTAGTGATATATTAGGGATTACTTCTAGTAACATTTAGAGCTGTCATCCAGGTAAACTTAGCCGTGAATGCCTATACGTAATATCTCTCCCGCTTAAATATGTCATACGTTAAAAAATAAATTGGTAACATGTGGTTTATTTATTTGAATACAGTATACATATTTTGTGTTCGCCATTTGTTTTAAATTGAATGCTTCCTAGTTTTAACACAAAAATTAACCCTAACACTCACTTATTAAAATATAAATAAAAACCCTATTTAGGCCTACTTGATTTTATTATAATTTATCAATCGCGAGAAATATAATTTGGTAGCTTTATAGTCATACGCTTCTTTTCTGGGCACTAATTTTTCACTACATAGTTTATAGTTAATGTATTTGTAATTTTTATAAGTATATTTTCAAGTCCACACAAAAGTCATTGGTTACACATTTAATTATTTATATTAAACATACACCATTGATTCATGGCATTGAGTGTGTCGGTAGTAACTTGTAAATTTAATTTCTTACAACTAAGTCAAATAAAGAGCCAAATATGGAAATACTCGAGGTATTGCCCCTGAATTTAAAATGAAACGATCTCTGATGTATTTTTGCACACAAATCTTTTTGTAAACATTGGTTTTGGCTATGTCATATTCTTCTAAATGTTCTAGATGCACCATAGATTCCGGATACAGTAACCATTACTATTTAGAAAACTTTTGATAGATTTTGGTTTACATTTTTCACCAAGGGTAAAATTTAAAAAAACTTATTGGAATTGCATCAACAACTATGTACACATGTTCTTTAGCTGTCATAACATTATTAATTTCCCATAATGTAAACGGCCTAAATAATAGTTAATTAATGTGATACATGCGTACTACATCCAAACTTACTAAATCAAACAAAACATAATGACATAATAAAAACTAATAGATGGTGAACTTTCTTCGGTGGCAGAATGGTCTTAGGTCTAGTGTTAGACTGGACTGCCGATGACAGGGAGATCAGGGTTCAATTCCGGTGAGGTGTAATGGGGGGGGGGGTGTCCAAAATGGTGTTTCACTCTCCCTCCGCGAAAATGGGGTACACTTCTTCTAAATCAAACCTTCCTTATACTTAGCTCATTGGCGTAATTAGTACATATGCGTACAACCTGAACAGGTAGTAAGACGTGGTGCTAAGAAAATGGACGCCGAACACGTGGCTGTATAGTTGACTAGACCCCTGGCGCGGTGTTGTCAAACTTCAGTATTCTGACCCGTTACTAAAGACGGCCGTGACCTAAGGCAAAACCCGGCCCAGAAAACTTGTGTTCTACCACTCTATCTGTCGAATAGAGTACAAACCAGTGCAAAGGAAGGGTCCGAATGGAAGTGCATCTATCTAAGGATACCAGGTTCGATTCCCGACATAATAAAAAAATGTTTCATTGGTGAAATTAGGGCCCCTCTTTTCAATGTTAAATTAACAGTTGGGGGACTAGATATTGTGTATGTTCTAGAATAAAATTGGAATGCAAGTCCCAGTATAGTCCTTTGGCCCAGAAACTCGCCAAATAATAATAGTGCCAAGAAAGGGTCTATGTTCACATCCCGCCCTGAGACAACTAAGCGCACCTGTCTAGTCTCGATACGCCGTTCCTGAAGAGGACCTCCTTGTTGCGCATGCGCAGGATGTGACGTCACTCACTTCCTATGCGACAGGTTGTAGGGGGAGGAGAAGCCAATCGTCGTCTTCCGGAGGCCACATCCAACTGAAATCCACTGAACTGAAAGGGTTGCGTGTCTGTGGAGCCGTGACACCCGCAAGGGTCGGGGGTATGTTAGGGGAGAAAATCCCTTTTCATAGGGTTTCTCCCTTACTACGTCAGGGATGCAACCCGCGCGGCGGACTAAGACGCTGGTCTCGTTCTTCTCTAGTTTTACTGAGAATCCCGGTGTGGGTATATTGAGATGTTTTTAATGGTCTTACCCCACTCACTCTTAATGCAAATGCGGAAACATTTACTCAATACTCTATCTTCCTCCTCACCACCCCATCAGTGTAAATATGTGTATATCTCGGGCGGGTAGTAAGACGCGGAACACACAAAATATTGAAACAAAAAGTAGAAATGATTAGATAATTCAAACATTGTCGCACAAAGTTACACATATTAATTTGTATCTTGGCGTAGAGAGAGGATTCTATTATTGATGTTAATTATCTAAAGTGACAGCTGCAGATCAGATTACTTGACGTATGAATATATAGTAAAGGGGCGTTAAAGTATTAAGTAAGCACATCGTTGACATTTTTACCCCTCCCCCCCCCGCTCCCCTTGTAAGCAAAAATAAGGAACCATCTTGATTCCCCCCTTCCCCCTCTTGCTTACGTAAGATTTGTCAACTTTTTAAAATTTGTTCACAGGAATAACCATTCTTTTTTTTTTCAAGCAATTTTGCCTATAGCCTGAACAGGTGGTAAAACGCGATGATAAAATAAATTAAAACCCATGAAATTTATAAAATTCTGATACAGTAAATATTAACATAAAGGTGTAAACTAATATTGCGAAATAATTGACAATTAACACTGGTATACAATGAATTTAAATTGATTGAACAGATAAAATTAAAACAAGTTATAACATTATAAAAGTTTAAATTTAAATTTACTTTTAATTGAAGATATAAAAAAATATTATTATCGAATAAATTAATATTATATTTATAAAAAAAACCTTAAGGTCTAGATTCCAATTAATCCGATGACCAAGGTCCTTGAATCCACGTCTCAACACTTTCAATTATTATGTTTCTATTTGGGGGGGAGGGGGTCTAGGTCACTCAAACTTTGGCTTACTTTTATAGGCTAGGTTTCTCCACTTCTTCCTCGTTTAGCCACTAAGCATCTTCCTTCATTGCTGCCCGAAGTCCAAGCGGCTTGCACTGCGCCCTCCCTCAATTTTGCCCGTCTTTCTCTGTCTTGCGTAAGCATTGTTCTGACCCCCTAACCCCCTTCTCAGCAAAATAAGCAAAGCTCAAATCCCTTCCCCCTTAGGTGCTTAAGTAATACTTGAACGTCCCCTAATTGTTTTAGGAACTATTATAGATGTAAAAAAAAGTACTTTTGTACAAAAATCGGACTGTAGTTTGATTCTGAATATTGGTCAGTTCGCGCTAATCGATTGTTTGTGACTCACAGCCCACGGACGGGTGGGTCTACGAGGAAATGTGAGGAGTATGCGCCTGTAAACCACGCAACCTTGCTTGTGATTGTCGCGTGTCAAGTGATCTACGCTGGCAGGGGTTTGAGAGGAGGAGAATGTAAGGAATGTGCACTTTGGGCCAAAAACGATTTTTTACTTTTTTATATAACATTAATTAAAATCGTGCACATTATATGCTTCTATATTACGATGGATCATGAAGTAATATTTGCTCTCAAACTTAAAAAAGAGAGGATATTTTAACATTTGGGTCTTTCTTTACCGGTGGCCACAGCCGAAAAAGTTTTATGTATTTTGTTTAAACTTCTACTATACGCTCTAAAGATTTCATCCCAATACCAGAGATATAAAATTCAATAAAATAAGACTTATATTATATTTCTAAATATGTCCATTTTCATTGAGCTTTTCCCATCCTCTCCCGTTGTATACATGTAGGTTTCCTTAAAATTCATCTCTCATATCCTTAGAGTAAAGTACACCAGTGTCGTTTCGGCACTTGGTCATGAGCAGGGCCCGGATTTTGATGGCCTATAAATGATTTTAAATAATGACATATATAATGTCCTACACATTTACTTCACATTTTGAAAGAATTGACCTAAAATGTTTAGCAAAAGCTATTAATAAAGGCTCACGACTAAATAAAACACGCACTTTACAATTAATTTAAAATACACTGAAAAGCTTCAACAACTAAACTCTTGTATTCCGCTATGTATGTGTGTGTGTGTATATATATATATAAAATATTGGTTTTCAAATATCTGCTTCAGAAATAATAACCATCCCCTTTGAACGCAACCCTTTCCAGCTGAGTTGCAGTGTTTCACCATGAATGTGTATTTTACAACCAGACAAACAAAGACGATACAAAGTTTATTGCTGCACTATCTTCTCACGCCGACAGATGTGTGTTGGAAAAATGTATGCATTTATAAAATATACAGTAGATAGTATTTAAAAATATACTTGTTCAACACGAATGTCTTAAAATTACTCAAAAATGCTTAAAATTACTTTTAAAAAAATCCTTAAAAATGCGTAAAAATGACGCAAACCTAAAAAGTACTATCCTAAATTCTTAAATTACAGGAGATCATGAACAGAGTTTGTAACACTTATGATCATTGATGTGACGAACCAGAAAAAATATGACATGTCATCAAAATTCAGGCGGTACACTGTACCAACCAGCTCCAAGGGGCTCTGTGGTTAGGAAGCGTATATTTGACTACTGTATGTAGGATTCATTAGGTATGTATGTGTTCATTAAAAAGTGTATAGTCTCGGGTATTAACATCCACACTAGTAAAAATGTAACATTAGTTTAAATATACAGTCTCGTGTTTAGTACGTTGTTGAAATCCTGTCACTTACTGCTACATATATTATATAGTTTATCATAGCATTTTACAATACGTTCGGGCGCGTGTGTACTAATTATACTAATGTATAAATAGGGTATGAGAGGTTGAATTTAACGGAAGTGTATCTGCATTTGCGTGGAGGGAGAGTGGAAACCCATTTAGTAAAAAACCTCAATATACCAGGCCTATATTCTACCTCCTCGCCACCGATTAACCAGACTGGATGAGCCCGACATTTTTTAGTTAGCGTGTACAACCTATGCGGGTATAACTCACTTTTAGACCGCACTTGCGCCGTTAACGAACACTTTTTCTAAGCAATTTATTTACATTTAATCTTTTTTATATAATCCTCCTCTTAACATTCACTAACGCGCATGATGATAGTAAAAAATAGGCCGTAACGTTATCGGGTTTGAAAAATCATCTCAAGAGCTAAGCTCGTTTCGCTATCCCCGCCATCTGACGGCTCAGTTTGGCGTCTTCTTCAAAGAGTCACGGTGCAGTGATGAGGGGGGAGGTTTCCCGCCGATAAGCAAGGTTTGCCAACCTGTCACTTGTTTTTTTATTCGCTCGGGGAAGTTTGAATCACCTGTATTTACCACAAGCTGGAATGGGAAGAAGGTGTTTTTTGGTTGGGTTTTTAAGATGTTGAATTGTATTCACTCTTTGAATGCCGATACTACACGCGAATTATCGCCGTCAGACGATCTATCACAGGGATGGGTAAAACTCCGACCAGCGGTACTATTTCAGATTGTCCACCGGTTCTTTACAAATATATAGCTATTCTTTTCGACAATGATTCCTAGAGCCCTCGACAGCAGAGTGTCATCATTTTTATCAAATGAAAGTTGAGGATGTACAAAAAAAAATTTCAAAAGGAAAGCCGTTCATTTAGAGAACGATAATTTATTTTGATTACAATGAGTTATACTAAATGGATATTTTTTTAAATAAAAGCATTTACTTTGAATAGTATCAATCAAATTTTACCACTTTTCAATAACGAAGTTTCAATCAATACTAGTGGTTCGTGGCAGCGATATCTGCAAATTATCGTGCCAAAACGTATTATAAATTTTTACTGGGAAACGTTCTATAGAATTACGCCTCATTCGACTTTCTATTTAAAGGTTTGCTCGTCAAAGGCAACTTTCAATTCATTTTGATCTTTCAGTGTATAATTTTAAGCAAAAAGTAAGTTTTTCTTCTTCGCCCTACGATTTTAACTTTAAAACGACCTCTCTCCCAGCTCTTTACTTATTTGTTGTACTTTCCCACTTAAGTAAGATTTGAGTTATTATTTTTAAACAAAGATAAATATTTTATTTACCGATATAGGCCCTACATCATACACGAATCATGGTTTTCATGGTAATTTAGGTAAATAATGATTGTGCAGATGAGTCCTCCACGTACAGCAGAAAAGATAGAAATTTGCTAGGAAAATCAGTTTTTCTTTGGAAACTACTATTTATTCCGACATTCTAGACCCCTGACCTTAAAAATGAGCGATTGATGTCAAAATCGGTCCGGTAATTTTCTCGTAATTTCAACTACCGGAAATGGGATTATTAAATTATATATAAGACTAGATAGCTGTTGCCCGCGGCTTTGCTCGCGTGGAAGTTTATTATATACAAATACGAAAATATACATATGTATTTACAGATTAATTTAAAATATTACGTTACGTTAATGACCATAACTTGACCTCAGATCAAAAATAATGCAAGTCCGATACAAACTTTCACCCCCTTTTTTATCCCTTATTAAATAAAATTTCCAAAATTCCTGAAACACGTATTTATTTGTTTTACGTCAATAACCGAAATACAAAATTTTGTTTATGTAACTTTCAAAATGACGGACTTTCATACATATTACATCCCCTATTTTGACCCCTTTGGGGTGGAATTTTCTAAAATCCTTTCTTAGTGGGTGCCTACATAACAAAATGAATATACAGTCCGAATTTCATGTTTGTAGCCTTGATAGTTTGCGCTCGGCGATGATGAATCAGTCAGTCAGTCAGGACATGTTATTTTTTAAGTATAGATATATGATAGAGAGAGTGATAAAATATGATAGTGAAAATGAGCGAGTAAGTGTTTGAGTGTGTGATTGTGTAAGTGTATGGGTGAGTATGAAAATGAGAGTGCGAGTGTGAGCTGTGAGAAAGTTAGTGTACAGACTGATAATGAGCAATTGAGAGAAATCGAGTGTGAGATAGTGTTAGTGAGAGTATGTGTACTTGTTAGAGAGATAAATACTGGCAGAAGAGGGAAAGAGAGGGAGTGTGTGTGTGTGCGCGCGCGCGCGAGAGAGAGAGTACAATTTTAGGAGAGATATTGTGTAAAAGAGAGGAAAATAGGAGGGCGTGTAAGAGAGAATTTGAGAAAGAAAGTTAGAGAGGGAGAGATTAGTTTAGGGAGAAAAAATTAAAGTGAGAGAGAGTTAAAGAGATAGAACGTTTGAGCGAGAGAAAGCCTTTGAGAGTGAGAGAGAGCAAACGTTTGTGAGCGAGCGTTCAAGAGAGAGAACGCGTTTAAGAGATATAGGGCCAGTGTTTGAGAGATAGTGAGAAAGAGAGGGCACTTAAGAGAGAAAGACCGTTTTAAAGAGGGCTTAATAGAGGTGTATAATAAAGATAATTGAGAGAAATTGTATGATAGAGAGTTTATGTGAGGGTAGAGTGTGTGAGAGAGAGAATCAGAGAAGATTGTGTGAAAAAGGGAGTGAGGGAGATAAATACAGAGAGTGTCTGATTGGGAAAGAGAATGTGAAAACATAAATGTGGTGTACCCAACATTACGGTACTCTTGAAATATCATTCCATCAACATTGAGTATCAACATGGAAATATAACTGAACTTACTGTATTTGTGAAAAGATAACTGGGGTAAGAAAAAACATTACTTATAAATATAATATAGGTAACCTGGTGGTCTAGGGGTAAGGTGTCAGACTTCTGTGCTGGGGGTCTGGGGTTCAATCCCCGGTCCCGGCACAGATTTATCTGATTGCCAAACCCTTCCTTCACCTCTGACAAGACGTGTATTAATCACAACTTGTAAATTTGTGGAATGCCAGGCCTCCACCTTGGTTTGGATTCCACGTTAAACTGTAGGTCCTTCATTTCAACTCACAATCACCCTACCATTACACATTAGCGTAGGTGAGTAAAACCCAAACGGGTAGTAAGACGCGGTAATAATAATAATAATAATAATAAACCAGGGACCCGCGTCAGAGGCTGAATAGTCTAAGGTGTCATTCTATTGTTAGACTGGTCTGCTGGAGACGGGGAGATTTGGGTTCGAATACTGGTCGGGTCTCTTGAGGCGTTTTTTCTTATATGGTTTCCCATTCTCCTTCCACGCAAAGGCGGATATAATACCTCTAAAATGCTTCCTTCCTCCCCCCTTCCCTTTAGAGTAATTATTATATGTGCTTTTAAACTGAACAGGTAGTAAGACGTGGTGATTTAAAAAAATAGGAACTATGAATACAAATTTATTGGTCGTATACGACACAGAGATACAGGCCAGTGACGCATTTATAAAATTACTTTGATTACTTATGATGATCGGAGCTATTATTTCTTAACTTTTCTTAATTGCGAATTTTAGGGGCACTTATCTAGGCCCGGCGTCTACTGGCGCGTGGAGAGGTGAGGTCTAGATAAAGTTGGATTAGAAGAACCTGGGAGTTACAATATGCTGCAATATTGTTATCAGCAGGCTCGTCTTTTATTTTCTTGGATCACCCCATTCAATCCTCATAAATACTGTATACAAACTCTGTTCATGATCCCCTTGTTATAGAAATGTAAATTGTATAGGTAATTTTTTGGGGTAATTTTGCTATTTAAGGTCATATTTTCTTGGTTTGCGTCATTTGAATCTTTTTAGATAGTTTTTTTATTCATTTTATACAATTTTTGAGTCATTTTAAGTCATTCATGTAGAATGAATATATTTTTAAATACTATCAATATTTTATAAATGTATAAACACGCAAATATACATTTTTCAACTCATAGTTGTTAGGAGATAATGTAGGCAATGAATTTATTATCTTTGCTTGTATTGTTATAAAATACAAGTCATTATTTCAACCAAAAGTAACTTTGTTTAAGCTGAGTAACTAAAAGTCACTTTATTATTAAAAGTAACTAAAAGTCACTTTTTTTGGTCAATTTTATCAAAAGTTAGTAAGAATAATATATAATATAATTATTTTTCTTTGGAGGTGGAAGATAGGCTTAATTTGAATGGATGTTCACCACAGTGTTTAGCGCTGGAGGGGCTAACACTTTTTATGTCTTAGGCACAGACATACCATAGACCAGGGGTCCCCATATTACGGACCGCAGGCCAAATCTGGCCCGTGGACGCTTTGACAAAAGTAAAATAAAAATAATTTCAATTTCGAATACTGAAATGATGGTGCTCCTGAATGAAGTTCACAAAATACTTACATGCTATCATAATGTGGCGGGTGGTAGTATTCGAAATGTGTAATCAAAACAGCCATATTGTGGGGTAAAGTTTCTCAGCTCTAGTTAGCCGCGTTTCATTATATGTCTTTTGAGCGGAGGGGCTGAAGAACTTTACCTATTTGTGAAGGGAAGGTGTAATTATGTTGGCTGCACAGCTTAACATTTAAAAGAAATCACCGCCTTTAGTGCGTATTGGTGATTGTCAATGGACACCAACAGTGGCCTCTGACCTCACAGGTCCCTTTTTAGATCCGGCCTACCTACCACTTTCAATATCCTAATGACATGTGTTGTGTACTGTAAATAAAACCAAAAATTCCATACGCCTTAAAATTTAGGTTTATATTCTACTAATTATGTGATTATATAATGTTTATTAAAAACTTACTCTTAGGTTATCTTGTGATGTTCATCACTAAATTAACACACATCCTTAATTATGGCCATACCCTATCCAGGTTCTTAGATGAATTAATTGAAGTACAGTAAAATAGTAAATAATTGTTTGAACAAAATATATTATATAATTTTGCTATAGATAATTTGTGATTACTTATGTTTCTATTTATATTGATCATTATAATAATAATATAATAATATAATAATATATCAGCACCGCGTCTTACTACCCTTTCGGGTTATACGCTTTAAGTACTAATTACGCTAATGGATTAGGAATTGGGAAGGTTGAATTAGAGGAAGTGAACCCACATTTGCGTGGAGGGAGAGTGGAAAAGCGTTGAGGAAAAACCACCCCCAGTTCACCCGACCGAGATTCGAACCTCGATCTCCCCGTCCTCAGCAGACGGGCTCAACACGACTAGCGCGTTAGCCAACTACGCCACCGAGGCGGGTTTGATCATTATAAAGTCATTAACTAATTTTGGAACTAAACTTATGAATTTTTATTGTTCTAGATCTATCTAGCTTTTTTTTCAACAGCAGCCATAATGAAATGCTAGTGGTTCAACTAAGTTCTTGACAAGACGTGTATTAATCACATCTTGTGAATGTGGGGAATGCCAGGCCTCCACCGTGGTTCGGATTCCACGTTAAACTGTAGGTCCTTCATTTCATCTCACAATCACCCTACCATTACACATTAGCGTAAGTGCGTATAGCCCGAACAGGTAGTAAGACGCGGTGCTAATAATAATAATAATAAGCTCTTACCCGGCCGAATTGGTAGGGGATTGAAAGAAATTATGTGTCTACTGTTATGCAGAGAACATCTTTTGATCTGGGAAAGGCTGTGAATTGGTCACAATTTCAACCAATTTGACAGTCTTTAACAACTAAACTCTCGCAGTCTGCTAAACATAACATAACATAACATTACAAATATATGATTTGTAATGTTATGTTTAGCAGACTGCGAGAGTTTAGTTGTTAAAGACTGTTCATTGCATTTTACATTTGTAAAGGGAGTGTTTGATCTAGTTGTGTGCATTCATTACGTGTTTTTGCTCATATTTTAAGTTATTTTTTGAAAATTCTAGTATTTTTTTTTTAAGAATCCTTAGGTAATTTTATATGCCAATTTTAGATCATTAGAATCCGGGCTTTATTATAAGGCAGGCAGTGGTGTATAATATTCATTACCGTCCATTACTTTGATCTCGCAACTGCTAACGATTTACTTCCACTAATGTACGACACTAATCTGACGTTTCGATTCCCATATCTAACGATTAACCTTATTTTGGTTTTAAATTTGGAAGGAAATTATTCGCAATATATTATTTTCTCTTTTACATTTTTTGAAAAACCCCCAGAGAAATAATTAAACTTTCTTCTAGACCAACTCATTACTTTAGTTAAATGTAATTTCACCTTTAATTCAATATATGTATGCTAGTACACTAGTTTTTCCTTACGGTCCCGACCAGCCCGTCCCTCCACGCGGCCCTCGCAGGGCCCACATTTTGTCTTTCTTCGTAAGAAATAATATTTTCAAGATTACAATACTACCTCGATATTACAATCAATATTGAAGTTTTTTGTTCACCACCGCGTCTTCAGGTTATAGCCTACTCATATATACAAACTACCCAAATGAGTTAGGGATGAGGAAGGTTGAATTTAGAGAAAGTGTACCCGCATTAACGTGAAAGGACAGTGAAAAACAATTTTGGAAAACCTCTCCCAATACACCCGATTGGGATCGAATCCCGCTCCTCCCGTCATCATCAGTCTAGTCTAACACACGAGTGTTATGCGTTAAACCATTCGGTCACCGAAGCAGGTGAAGTTTTATGTTCCCCTGAAAAAAGTGTTCTTACCCCTGGACTAAAGCAGAAATGGTTTCATTGATTTCATTTAAACCTGATATTTAGGTGTTATGTGGTTCTTTATCGAGGATAAATCGTGACTTTAGCTTAAGGTATAGTAGAAAGTAATTTACTAATGATTGATTTTTGAAATTTTAAAATTGTTCAAAAGTGGCTTAGACGATTTTGTTTGAAATTGGTATCTAGAAAGGGTATAACATAATAAATAAGTTTGTGTGTTTGTTTTTATGAAAGTAATAATTTAAAGTTAGTTTACTAATGAGTGATTTTTGACCATTTTGTAATTTTTCAATGGATCTAACAGTTTTGTTTGAAATTGGTATCTGAAGAGGATTTTATATGAGTAACAAAATAATATTTTGGATTCCTTAGGAAAACTTATTTGAGTATAGTTTACTGTTAACCTTATTTTGAAAATGTTGTTTCAAACTGCAATAGACTAAATGCGAGAGTATGTAAGATTGTGTCGCACTACAATTTTTTTTAGTGGACCTCATAAAAGAAAGTTTTCCCACCCCTGGTCAAGTATTCGTCTACTCCCCCTGAAAGCCTAGTTCTGACAACATACAAATATTTATCTTTCACTCACGGGTTTTCTTTCTTGGTAATATTTAAGGATTTTTTTTTTTTTTTCAAATTGAGTTAGTTTGTTTTTCTGATCACTTTTGAAACAAAGGTGTAACAGTGAACAGTTAAAATCGTGGGCTGTGGACTAAATACGCTAGTCTTGGTGAGTGAGAATTGAACTCTGTGCTTTTAGAGGAAATCTACTTCCTGTTCTTGTCGCTGAGTGGTTCGGGAGGGCTGAAGAAAGGTCCTGGGTCCTTAGTTTCATCCCAGACGGTACCTTAAATTGTTGAATATCCGTCAACCTGTATTAAGGTTGTGTGAAAGTCATTCAATTCAGTAAATGAAATCTTGGTAATTAGTGTCATAAATCATGTTTGCTGGTCTTGAATTTTCTGAGTCAAAATCAACATAATATGAAGTGATCGTTAAAAAAAATTGACATTTTCAAGAACATTCACTCTAAAATCACTAGTGGAAGCCGGATAAGGTAGTTGATTTAAATGGCACATCATATATTCATGTTGAACATTGTCAGTAAATTAGGTGTTTGAAATTTAGTGGTGTGTAATATAGGCCTGATAGAAGTTATAGTACACAACATAATATGAAAGTATTGAACCAGTCTAGGCACAGCTGGAACAAAAAATTGAAGACTTCTTATGGTAAAGACTGTAAGGGTCAAAAATCAAAATGTTCAATATGAAGGAAAAACTACTGTGACTTCAAAATGTGACTTTGATAAAAATTATATTTATCATAAAATATAGCTATGGATATACGAGCCTAAATGTAACAACACATTACATATTTTTTACATTATTTTTGTCAAAAATCATGAAAAAATAAATTCTATTTGTAGAAAATCTTGTATGTGGCACCTTTTGGTTGTAGAAAAGACTCTATATGCAACATTGAAAACACTGTAAGTGTCAATACGCCATATGGAAAACACTGTATGTGCAAATAGTGTTTTAGTCGTTTAGTTAAACAAAAAGTGTATTTGTTTAATGTTTATTTTAATTTGTTTTAGTGTCAAGTAAAATGTTGGGTATTAAAAAAAAAGGAGTAAAATCAAATGAAACTAAAAATTAATTTGAAAATATTCCAAAAAATAGTTGGCCTACACATTTTAAAACTTTACACAATACTATTGAAACATCAAAATAAAGTTGTTAAAATAAAGAGCTTACAAAGTTTAATTTATCAAAATGTCATATTAATCATTCACATAATCTTTCAAACAAGTAAATCATTGTAAAATTTATGATACTTAATGTCCTTGAAGTCTAACATATTTTGCAAGTCTCAGTTTATTTTAGCACTGATTTTTGGCTCCGCCTCCAATAATGGAAATTCATCTGGAATGTCGTTCAGATTTATTTACTTTCACAGTACATAGGTTGTTTTCCATGCTTCCATTTCATTCAAAGTTTCTCTCGATTTTACCTTGGTAGGATTTCTAGCTTGATAGTGTTTAGAAATGTGTTTGCTTTTGACGCCACATCCAAAAAATCTGTCTTCTCTGTTCGAACTACTTTAAAAAATTTTTTAATTCTAGCTGAACGGATTATATCTTCTACCTCTGATGGAATCATGGCTTCCATCTTCCTTTTCTGTTTTTTCCAAAATCCTGGTCACAAGGATGATAACTATGACCAGATACAAAAAATTGTAAATCAATTTTTAATTAAATAAATCAATGCCATTAACACCATTTTATTTTTATTTTGGCCGGTGCAATTATCGCACTAAATAATCAACTCCTTTTTCAACGTTAGCTCATTTCCGTCAATATTTTCAAAATACATTATGCGATTTCATTACCACTTCTTCCAGCAATACCTTCATGCCATATGCACATAAATACTGCATTCACGGTAGGAATTTCTCTCTTAAAGGTCTTCTTTCTTACCAATACCCTACTATATAATAGATTTCTGATATGGAAAAAGGCCTTTAAGAAATCCATTCCTACGCTGAACACACTTTAACTATCATCGTTGTCCCCAATATGAACTCAAAAATTATAAGTAAATCGTTGTCTTGCGTAGAACATATTACTATGTGTTAATGTTGGAACAAATATAGCTTGTTGAAGGCCAACACAATCAACACAAGTGTCACTTAAAGGCATTTTCGATTGGAGCATGTTTTCACTCAGTAACGATAAAGTTCTTCCGGCTTTAGCTTTATGCAGATTAAATTTATTTCTAGTTTCATTACTGTCCACGTTTGGGGCAGCACATTTGAGGATGCATGTTATGTTTATGACATACCCTGCATGTATCGCTGCGTGGGGTACCAAACTTTAACTGTGGGAAAAAAGTTTTAAATACTTTTTCGTAAAACCTTTACTTGTTTAGTAAGGCTTACCACGGGCTCGGAGTTGTTTTGCTTTTTTTGCTGAAAAGAGAACATATTTCGAAACTACCTCTTCCATTATTCAATTTAAAATAAACACTTAAAACAAACTAAAGTACTGAAAGTTTAATACAACACAAAGAAAACCGCTAATAGGTTACATACAACTATATCAAACACAAAAACGAAATGGCTGGCTGGCACTTACAGGGATTTCTACAATGACTAGATTGGAACATACCAGTGGTACTATCTATGAGCCCTATTATGAACTCTTTGAAATATGAAATTGCACTTACATTGCTTACTACAGTATTATCATTGGCACATAGAATACTTTTGGATAAAAACACGAAAATATTAAGTAGTGGCACGTACATTGTTTACCACAAGAAAGCTTCAATAATGAAATCAAGTCAGAATGGGTGAGAAATACTCGTCGCTGGCCACTATGATGTGTACTTTTGTCAACTCTTGACATTTTTAGCAACTGACTTTGTTAAAATAGTTCTACATAATCCAAATACATTCAAAATTAAATAAATCTGGGATAAAATCAGTCCCGGGACAAGTCTTATTTTGGGAACGTATGGTCATCTTAACATAATAGTATTCATTGTTTGTCCAAATACCCACAAACGTCCGTATACAATCACCGTTTGTGAATTAGTTTATAAAAATGGTAGTTTTGGATAAAGCCGCGGTGACACGCTACGAGTACACTCAGACCGAGCACACACTAATAATGCTCACTCGGCTACTGCTCGTATCGTGAAAACGTGTGATCCGAGTTCATTCGAGCCGAGGGGAGTCTGACCATACTCCACTTTTGTGACTCAGCTAGGTATACGAGTAGCATTCCAAAATGGCGGCAGAATGCATACCAGTGTAAGAAGCTCTTGCTAGAGAGTAGACTCAGCGGGAAAATTAGTAGATGCACCCAATTCTTCGCGTCTGAAACTCCATTTACTTGTCAAAATTGTCTTCGCTTCATACGAGTGGTTTTGATTACTTTCTCTCTTCTTTATCGACGTATCCGCGACAGCTGCGAAATCGGCCATATTCATAGCGATACGAGTAGCAAGATGTGAAAAACATCTCTACGAGCTTTTCTACGAGTGTGCTTGGTCCTAGTTGACTCGGCGTGCGCTAAAAAAAAAATAGTATAACGCTGCCTCGTCCTCTAAAACATTGAACACGTCCATTAGATAGTGCAGGCTATATTTGACCGCCATCGCGTTGGTGTTTGAATGGAGTAGGTCATGAATTCAGATCTTAATCTAATGATAAAGTCATTAAAAATAAAAATAATTTTTTTAAATTTGTGAACAGACTTTGTATGGGAATACCCTGTCACCCAAATATTATATAATTCTCGTCGCTAGTGCATTGTATCCAAGGTTAAGTCAGTTTATACACTAGTTGCTTTGAGAAGAGTAAACATCGCCCCTTTCATTCAACAAATGGTAGGTACATCATGTTAAGAACTGGGTATGGCATGTGCTTATCGTTACTACTATCTTAAAAGATGTATCTTTGGATTTAAAGTAGAAAAATTACTAGCCTATATTTTTTATTGGTTTTGAAGCTGAGATCTTTTCCTTGGTGATCAAGTTAGACAGAAAAAAAAGTCCTTGGTAGGAAAAACTTTTTTTAGCAGATGTCATATGAAACAGATAACTAGGTTGGAAAAAAAACTATCTACAGTACTTAGTTCATTCGGCCTAGGCTCAAAAAATATTCCTGCCAAATATCGTTAAAATTGCTCCATCCACGTATTTGACAGTTATCGCTTAGCAAAGATCCGGACACGCAGACGAAATGACAAATCGTCAAATTAAAACAGAAACTCTCTTTTCTCAGTTAACTAATGAGTTAAGGATGAAGAAGGTAAAATTTGTATATGTATCCGCATTTACACGAAGAGAAAGCGATACGGTTGGGGACCTTATAATATAAACTCCAAACCCCCAGGCTGGTATTCAAACCCTACCTTCCCGTCAAATCAGACAAGACGAGACTGCCGCCTTAGTGTTGGTGTCAGGCCAGGTGTGTAATCTGCCCCGTGTGCATGTTTGTTGTCATGCGAATGGACAATGGTAACACGCGTCTCCTGCCTGCGCCCAACAGTCTACCACGCAGTTTCCCGCTGAACAAGGTGAAAACCGAACTCTTCTCCAACCGCCGCGCTGGACTTTGATCGTCCGTGCGCAGACCGCCACCTTCCATCCTCGTGGAGGTCTGTGATGTTCACCGTTTTGGTGAGGTGGAAAGCGACGTGAGAAATGGCCAGAGTTTTTTCAGGTTTTGGTCCAAATAAATAAAATATTTCTCCAGTATAAATCCATATGGTGGCAGGCCCGCTACGAGGAGGGTTTATTGTTATCATGGTACCGGGCCCGGGACACCCAGAGGGTCCGGGCCCAAGATCCAGAATAACATTTTTTAAATTTAATAATTTAAATAATGATATGAATGATAAGCGATAAAATGCCAATTCATACTAAGGAAGAGTGTATGGCCAACCCACCAGCTGGGGTCTCCCCGTGGGAACTGACTGGCATTTGTCACACTGATATAACTGGTTCGGTACAGTCTTGTCGTTTATAAGTGTTTGGGAGTTTCACGGAGTTTTATTATTTAAATTAAAATAACCGCATGAAGAGAGTCGGGTAGGGAATCAAGTTCATTTTAAATATAAGTACTTTATCATAAACGTAATATTTTCAGTGTTAAGTGACGGATTAATTTGCATACATTACTTTTGTTTTGTAAAAGGGACCGACGATTTAAAATAAAAGTACAGATCTTAGTCGAGCGGTGGGGGAAAAACAGAGAGATGGGGGCGGTTTCTTTTTTCTCCCTTTGGGTAATTTGTGCCCCCCTCCTCCCGAATCGAATAAACTATCCCCTATCCCCTCTCTAGATTTATTTCACTCCCCTTTAATAGTTTCAAATATTAAGCTGAACGATGGTCTTGTATCAAACTCCAAATAACTTTTAGAGGCACTCAATTTTCAAAACTTTGGCAGGGAAGGACAACTCCAAATAGTGATGAAAGGTATCCAATTTTCAAAAATATGCTGGGTGTAGACCATTATAAATAGCTTTTAAGGGAATCTAATTTATTTGACATTTACAGGCGAGAACCACTTCAAATAGCTTCGAGAGGTATATCCAATCATTGAAATTTCCAGGGTAAGACAATTCCAAATAACATATGAAATCATCCAATTTTTCACTCTAAATATATTCTGAACACATCATATAAAAAAATGAAAACCACTCCATATAGTTTCCAGAGGCATCCAATTTTCCAAAATTTGCTGGCAGAAGACCACTTCAAATAGCTTATATAGTAGACATTTAATTTTCCAAAAAATTCCAGACAAAACCATACCAAATATCATATAGGAACATTCAAATTTCAAAACATTTCTGGAGAAGAACCACTCTAGATAGCGTATAATTTTAAAAAAAATCAGGCAAGGGCCACTCCAAATATCTTCTGGGTGTATCCTATTTTCAAATATTCGGCTAGCGTGCTCTTTGGGTTTAAAGCTACTCAAAACCACTTTTTATTTTCTAAGATAATTTACCCCCTTAGACAAATAAGGTTCCGCAATCACTAAAGTTTATAAGTACATAGACCCCCTTCCCGCGCTTTGCCCCGGTTTGAACACTTGGTGGGCCTACATGGTGATATAAACAGTTGTTGAATATCTGCCTAAGGTGTCCTGGAATTTAATGAGAACTTTTTTTATTAATTTTAAATGTTTGTCATATAATGCCGCTATGCTCGTTACAGATGTTAAAGAACTGTTGATATCACGATGTGAAGAAAATTAAACTTTGTTTCTACTGAAGCAACATTTTATTTATTTTCCCCCCAAAAAACTTTTTGCAGTACAAACCACTTCCCTTTTCTCATGTTTACCACATCCCCACCTTAAAAGTCGCCGTGTACTTGAAGGCCACTTGTATTTCTTATGACACTGGCAGTTCTGAAGATTCCAAACCACTAAAGCCTTCCTCAATTACCTTATATTTTGTGACCCTGCTGTTAAAAGTAACTTTATTTGTTTGAGTCCGGTTCTGGTAGGAATAAACTTTTTGACAGATACAGATGTTACTAAAACAATATTCATATATTATCCAAACATCAAATCATGTGATCTACAGCTGCTGTCTCTTTTCACTAAACAATATCAATGTCTTCGAAGTAACACTAATAATAAAGTAAAACGTTACCAATGTTGACTGCAAAAAATATGTTTGAATTTTATAAAAATATCTTACTATAAATATTCTACCACATCCAAGCATTTGCTTTGATCTTAAAACTATGTGACATTTAGCGTGATAATTTCACCTTTTCCTGATTTATTTTCTGTTATGAAACTTAGAATGTAAGGTTTTTATTTTATTATGGTCATATTGCTAACTTTCACCTCCATTTCGGCATAAACTATACTAAAAATAACAAACCACTTGTTGAATAACGGGCTTTTGGACCACTGTAACGCATCTCATCGCTCTGTTGGGTGGCCTCCTTAAGGCTTTAAGTAAAAAAATATATATATTGCGCCATTTGAACGAATTTAAAGGCCTACTAAGCTCTAATTGGTGAGTAATTAGTTTAAAATCACTGTAGTCCACGAATTATAAGGGTTCAAATTTACTTTCTTCTACATTTTATTTGTCAAGGTCCAGTCATTGATCATCGCAAATACCGATTTGAAATTTCAATATCGTGAGATATATTTTTTCTAACCACACAGCGTGCATAAAAAATAGAGGAGCCGTGCTGTAAGCCTTCCAAGGAACAAGCAAGTAGAGGCTATTTGCTCTTTTGATGTTAGCAGATAGGAATACTTCAAAAGATTATCACTCTCAGTTTCTCGAATACAGTGTTTGATCGCCTCCGTGGTCTAGGGGTCAATGCTCCTGGATACATGTTCAGGGATTTAACCCCTCCCCCCAATGCTTCTAGATTTTATGTGAGGCAGTGGCTCTATAATGGGGTCAACTATTAAGAAGCTACTTGAACGAAAAATTAGTGGCGCAGATCTATAAAACTTGAGATTTATGACCGGAGGGATCGTTGTGCTGATCACATGACACTATCTATCCACTGAGGATGACAATTATCTTCTCCAACAGACGGTAGCCGCTCAGTTGTTATGGCTCGATCGCAGGCTGATGTCATGAAGTTTTTAAATGCATTGTTTACAATGGAAGAAGATATGTTTATGGAACCTATGACAAACCTGTGTTACACTCGCTGTAAGAAAGTTAAAGAATAGACCAAGTATATATCTGTGATTACATTGCCAATGATGCTCTCTCTCAAAACGTATGACCTTGAACAATTCTTTTTGATACTTGTTTCATCATCCTGGCGGTAGCTACACCGTGCTGGGACTTGGTTGCTGTGGCTACCCTAGGTCCAAGTAAGGCTAACCAACACAGGCGGGCATGCTCAAAGACGCTAGTCTCGTTTTGTTTGGTTTGCTGGTAACAGGGAGATCAGGGTTTGAATCCAGCCGGGCGAATACAAGAAGCAAGTTAAAATTAGTAGCCACGATGCTGTCAAGAAAACGTGAACTCAAGTCAATTGTTAATAAACTACAAAAACACGAAACGAAAATATCTCAATCAAATACCAACTAGGCCTACTTGGAATGGGAATCTAACATTGAATGTCAGCATTTGTATGAAGAAAAAACACAGTAAATATTCACAAATAGAAAGGGGATAATAATACGCCTCTATTGTTTGAACTTATAGATTTGATTGGTTTTAAATTAACATTTTTCATTGGAGAAAAACATGGGTGTATCATAAAATTTAAAAAAATTGATTGTTACTTAAACACTTTCAAAAAGCTGGCTGGGCCCACTCTACCCACAAGCATTCGGTTAAAGTAATTTTTATTGTTCACATCCCAAAGCACAGTCTACTTTTTACTTCACTGATTCGGTGAATTCTGATACTTTAACCACCAAACTACAGTTTAGTTTTCGTATGAAGAAAAGTTCACATAAATGGTACTAAAGTGCACCGCACAGACTTTCTATCGCTTTTATCTTAAAATATTAAAATAGACATTTACTAAAAACTAGTAAGATTTGTGTAGCGAAATAATATATATATATATATATATATATATATATATATGTGTGTGGTGTTGTAGAAACACTACCTACACCATAAATGAAATATCATACACGGTTAATTACTTACTCTATGGCACTATCAACTAGGAACACTGTTAGAGAAAGGGGAGAAAAAAGAAACATCTTTGTCCACCAAAGTGCATAAGAATAGAATTCATTTTCAAAATCCTCAATTAAAAAGTATATGTGTTTGCTTATAGCTCAGAAATGGTTGTTTTTATAACAATATTTTTCAAATAAAAGATTTTATCTTTAATAGCACTACAATTTAACGATAAGCTATTTTACCCGCCTCGGTGGCGTAGTTGGCTAACGCGCTTGTCGTGTTGAACTCGACTGCTGAGGACGGGGAGATCGAGGTTCGAATCATGGTCGGGTGAACTGGGGGGGGGTGTTCCTAAAATGGTTTCACACTCTCCCTCCACGCAAATGCGGGTTCACGTCCTTTAATTCAACCTTCCCAATTCCTAAATCCATTAACGTAATTAGTCCTTAAAGCGTATAACCCGAACGGGTAGTAAGACGCGGTGCTAATTATTATTATTATTATTATTATTGATAAGCTATTTTGTATCTCAAATAGTTGCGGAGAAATGATGAAAATGGGAAAATTTCCCCTCTATAAAGTACCCTCAAAGTTATTTTCATGGGAAAATGAGTTTCCATCTTGTTTATAGTGATAAACAGTGTCTAAATACAAAATTTAATCAAAATCTTTAGAGTGAATTTTGAGGAGATTGATTATTTCTCTTTTTGCCCTTCAGTAAACTACCCTTAATTTTGAGGTTCGATGTCTAATTCCAAAAAGCCCTAGTGTGGCCTCTATAAAAGTCCTAAATATCAAGTTTGAGCCCAATCGGTAAAATAGTCTCGGCTCTAGCCCAAGGTACAGACATACGGCAATACGAAAATACCTTTTTTGATTTCAGGGGGTCATAAAACATGGACATTTATCAAAATCTAGAGTTCGACTTTTTTTTTTTAATCACAATACTTTCTCTTCATGGTGTCGAGAGAAAGTAAAAGGTCAACTTTTTTTTGTGGTCAGTATTGATAACGTTTTACTATATTACTTGTGTTATTTTATAGATATTGACCATATGTATAAAAAAAATGACAGCTGCAGATAACCTGACTTGATGTATGAATATATGAAAATTGTTTTGGTAACTAACTTCTACTGTTCTTCTTCCAAAATCATACTATAGTAACTTTTATAGTTGTTTTCCTATGAAGATTTGACTGTAAATATAATATGAGCCAACCCAAATACCCACAATAAACACTGCACGTGAATGCTTGGAACAGAAGTTGTGAAGATAAACAATCCTTTTGTTTGAATGCTCGGGGCAATAGTTGTGAGTTTAGTAGCGCGGTTCGCGCGAAAATATCAAAATATTTGATCGTGTCAACCGCTTGGAATTCAGTCTCGTCGCTCGCCTCACTGCATCGCCTTTACGTAGTAATAATACATTTACATGCCAACAGTGCATTTACCTAATATTTCCGAGCCGCCCGCGTTTCATCACTCACGTAGGACAGCGTCAAAGACGCGAAGCACAAAAAAAGTTAGGTCAAGCCATACATATATTAAATGCGTTTAATAATTTTGAAGGCTTATGTGTGACCAATGCAGCCTTCTTAACTTGTGTGGCCACATGTGTTGGAAGTAGGTACCCCTCCCTGCCTCCCTTTTAACCGGTGTTGCCAACCACAAAACCCCATAAATACCTTCTTCAGGTTGCTTGGCAAGTGTCTACCCTACCCTGACTCACACGATATATTATTAGACAAACTGGCACAGCCCAATTTTAATAGGGAACATATATATTTGCGGCCAAACTTGATAGTAGCTTACATTATTATTATTTTACGGGTATTGATAATATAAGTGACTCCTCTAGAACATATGTTTTGACGTATAAATACATTAAAGCAAATTTAGTAACATTTCTAGCTGTCAGATAAGAGCTCCTTATGAAAAGTGGACTGTAAATACAACCCATTCCCCCATAGTTTCATCTGTTTAATTAACTTATATGTTACACTTGCTCAGGAACATTCCATTCTGCCGTTTCCATAAACTCAAATAGTTCCTTTCCTTCTCACTTTGCGTTCTACTTATATTCCACTTTTCAATCTAACCTTCTAAATGGATTAGGCCAGTTATTTTCATTCTCACCTCATCTGGTATTTAGTGCGTTCCACTTCTATTCCCTTTTCATCTAACCTTCTTGGTTATGGCCAGCTATTCCATCTATTCTCCCTTTGTTATGCGGTCCATTATTCCCTTTTATTCCTTGTTATGGACAGGTCCATCTATTCCCACTCTCTATCTCCTTGTCATGGACCGATAGTCACTCTCGCCGTATTTAATATGGACTGGAGAAATACAGGCTACAGATACGAGTCCCCTCTTGAAGGTAGGGAGGAGCTATTCCAAGAATTCTTGATGCCGAATTCGTGACTGTTGAATTACAAGCTATAGTCGGGCTCCTCGCTTCCCTTTGGAAGCATCTCCCAACTTTCGCTCTGAGAGGGTCGCGAAATGTGTCTTGTCATTATATCAGTCCACTTCACGTGCCGGCCTGGTTACATTCTGGCTATTGCATGAAATAATGTAGAATGCATGTTTATATTCATCCATATGCTTGGATATTACATTATTCCTTGTACTGGGTTTGTTTGGATGTTTACACAGATGTAACACGGAAAATACTCCAACTTTTTTGTGGAAAATTCTCCCCTTAAAAAAATGTAACCAATGTGATCAGAATATCTTAGGTTTTAAATGTTATACTTCATTTTAACTTTTTCTTTGTCTCGCGTTGGTGGGCACGTGGTCTAAATGCCAAGCTCATTTAGTCTGATTTGTCGGTGCTCTGGAGGGCGGGGCTCGAATCCTGGCCGGGTGTTCTGAAAGTTTCTGAAGTTTTTCACTTACACTCACTGCAATAGTGGTTACATTTACTCTAAGATTCAACCTTGCTCATCCATTTTTAAATGTAGAGAAAAAGTTATCAAATCCAAGATGTCCATTAGAAATATTCAAGAACTATTGAAACTACTATGTGTATAAAATCAAACTAAATGAACTGATACTATTTATCTTATCAAAATAATTGTTATAAAAACTGCAAAAACACGGGTCTTTACTGGCGTTGCCTTCCAACCCATTTTAATAGTTCAATATTATAGTCTGAGCATTTACTAATACATCTCCTTCCCCTAGGATTCACTAATAGGAAAAGTTTACTGGAAAATGTACCAGGAAATGTGAATCTCTATTGTTTGGTAAGGGTATCGCAAAGCCCACTTTTACAATTCGAAGTGAAGCAAAAGAAAATATATTTTTGAACCCGAGTTGAAGTTATGTTTTTCAAAAATGGTTTTAAGTGGAACAGAGAGATAATAATTACTGTGTATTTTTATCTAGCTTCAAAGAGCAAATAATTAGGAAAATGTTTGATTGAGAAACATGTTAATCAGATTTTATATTAAGTTGATAAATCATCATCCTATCACAACTTTTAATTAATTACAGATAGTTGACATGCGAACATTAACAATGTGCATTGAAGCACAGATTGATATGAGAAAATATTCGTTTTATAAAATTATATACATTTCTATGACTAATCTTCGTAACTGCCATAAGCGATTTTTTTTTTTCCAAGTAAGGTGGAACTTGACAAATATTTCAATCGAAGTTAAAGTTTTCAAAGCTTTGCACGCCCATACTATGTATTGTTAAGTACTGCTGTTGTAAGTTAATTTAGTTTATAAGTCGTGTGCTGACATTGTTTACATATTGCGCATAAAATGTTCAACACATAAAATAGCCCACCTTTGACTTCGTCAAGGTCATATGTACGCCGTTTCTAAACTATACATACATAGACGCGTGTAGATGTTTTCTGGTCCGCTAGTAGCTTTCACTCTGATCGCTGTCTCATTGTAGAGCAGAGCTAATGACACCCTCTTAATGTACAAATCTATTTATAGGAGCTACTTTTCTCCTAGTTGTGAGTAGGTAGTCAGACAGATAGGCTGTCTATTAACTGCCACAATCAGGTAAGAAATTATCTCATTATGATAATAAAACTGCTTTTTTGTAATCATTCAGGACCACAATCCAACTGTAATCATCACCATTTTATAATAATGTAAATTGATAGAAATAAAGAAAAACTAAACTAATAAGTGTGAATTAAATTAAAAAAGCCCACCTAGGGAAAGAGGGAAAATGTGGAAAGAATTCAATGCACAAAGGTGACATCTTCTTTCTTTCTTCCATCATCTATAGTTGAAATAGTCACACACACATTTAAACATAATTTTTAACACAAATTAAGTAATATTTTGGCATTGTTGCCTTTAACAAACAAAATAATAGAGGTATTACACTTTACACAAACACTGAATTATTCAATTTTGAATTCAAAAATAATCTGTTAAAAACACTGTGCCAACTGTTGTAGGAGTAAAAATAACTTTCTCAAAGCTTTGGCTGTGGTTATCCAATATAAATAGTTAATTGAAAAAGGTAATAGTACTACATTAGAAAATATATAAATAATAATAATAAATGTGTTAATGTTTTAAGAAGAAAGAAACTATCTTCTATTAAGGCCTGGTGGTAATCTTGATTTGGTAATCCATATGGGGGCCATTTCCCACTGTCTTGAGTTGAGAACTGTTGCACTGTTTGGAAAATGCTCTTAATATTTTGCCGGTGTAGCATGTTTGAAAGTTCATCACTCACCTTCTTTCCAATATTGCTGATCCTCTCTTCTAGAAGACATTACCTTATAAAACGAAACCTCAACACCAATTAACAAAAATCTATTAAAGCACTAAAAAAACAAGTGATATCATCATTTTACCAGCTGACAAGCGCTCCACCACTGTCATCTTGAATCACATCGATTACATTGCAGAGGTAGAAAATCAACTTTTTGACCACCCCATCTACAGACCTTTCGCAGAAGATCTATCTGAATATCACAACGCATGGATTAAAGATTTTCTACAACGTGAGGGTTCCCTACATAATCTCACCACTAACTTATTTCAACGCCTCTTTACACAAAACCCTCAAACTTCCACTCTCTATCTCCTCCCTAAGTCCACAAATAAATTAGACCTCCGCCTAGCCGTTCGATTGTTTCTGGTTGCGGCTCTCCAACTGAGAGAATTTCATCACCGGCTTTGTCACACCTACATTTATTTATAAAACAACTTCCCTCATTCAAACACTTCTTGGACAAAATTCACAGTCAAAACCATTTAATATAGCTGTGTTCTGACCACTACTAATATCAGGGCACTGTACACTAACATCCGCCATGTACATGGAATGTCAACCATGGACACAGACAAATAATATCCCCAGACACTCAACCTACAGATTAAAATGGTTGTGCTCTTTTTGGCAATTTGAGTCCTTAAATACTAGGATCGCTGTGGTTAGTCCTATCATCACCCAGCAGTGACACTAGCGAAACCCATTGTTGAAAGATTCAAGTTGGCAAAAGGAGCGTAGCTAAACCCCAGTAAGGTTAAGAATATGTTCCTTACTTGTCAGTGACTTTGGAGCATTTATAAGAACACAAACCTCCTGTGTCCAAAACAACCCCTTCTTCTCTGGCAGAGTTGGCTGGAATGATACCTCAATTTTAAAACTTTTGTTTCCTAGACAAACACTACCTACATATAAAGGACACAGCTATTGGTACACGCATGGCTCCCTCATACCCAAATATTTACATTGGACCACTAGAAGAACGTTTTTTACAATCTCAGCCCATCACTGTATGGATGCGTTATATTAGTGACATTTTCATGATCTGATCCGACACCTTAGCTCAGTTGGCAGCTAGTATCTCTACTGAGTAAAGGGTCCCGGGTCTTATTCCTGGCATGGCTGAAAAATGTATAATTAATGAAATGTGGGTTTACCCATTCATAGTGATGACTTAACGGCTGGGGACTGAATGTTTTGTCTGTTCTAGATTTAAATTAGTGTATAAGTCGTGTGCTGATATAATCAGTCGGTTGAGAAAGTGCACGTTAAATAACTCAAAGAATTAAAAATTAAATTCATGATTTGGCCTCACTCTGAAGTATCCTTGGACATTTTTCTAGATAATTTCAACAATTGCAGCCCCTTAAACTTTACCCACAATTAATCACAGCATAGTCTCACCTTCCTTGATGTGAATCTGTCCCTTGAAAACAACCAAATTCGCACCACTCTACATATAAAACCCACCAATCACCCACAATACCTCTACTATCATACCAGACATTCTTCATACACAAAAAGGCCTCTTCTATATACCTTTCACCCTTACGACCCGAATCAAAGAGATATAGGCTCAAAACCCAATGACCTAACTGAATAATGTGGGCAACTCTCCATTTTTCCAAATCTCCAGAGATGACAATGACCCTCCAAAAAAAGTTGGCATCCCTCTCACAACACAATATCATCCTAGTCTAAACCGAATGAGCACTATCCTTAGAATTGGCTACACGTTCTTAGCCAATTTCACCTAGACCCAAAGCCTTCTTAGGTCATCCCCAATAATTGCTTTCAAACGGTCGCCCAATTTCCACAATATTGTAGTAGGTCCAAAACTTCCAGATCCCAAGAGAATCCGAAAAGAAACACCTCTACTATCAAAGGATCATACCCCTCCGTGAACCCCCATTGCAACACATGTGGGATCCGCCTCCCTGGTCATTACAATTTTAAAACAAATAACAACTATGGTGCAAATCATCTGATGTAAAATATATAGACCTTACTACAGGTTCTCTCAGACAGCGAATGGACAATCATCGTTTTTACATAAACAACGAAGACTCGGACAGGCCTGTACCCATCCATGCTGGTACCCACAACCAGGACTTTCAAACCTCCTACAACACCAAAATATTAAGAGCATTTCTAAAACGGTGCAACAGCTTAACTCAGACAGTGGGACTACCACCAGGCCTTAATATAAGATAGTTTCTTTTTCCTAAAAGATTAACACCTTTATTATTATTATTATTATTATATTATCATCATCATCATCATCATGATCATTTTGGCTATTTAGATTTAGATATTTTTTTCTATTGTATTATTATTACCTTTTTCTCATTTGAATATTAAATTATTATATATATAAAAATATTTATATATTATTATATATATTTATATTTATAACCACAGACAAAGCTTAGAGAAATTTATTTTTACTCTTAAAACAGTTGGCACAATGTTTCTAAGAGATTTTTTTTTAAAATTAAAATTGATTAGTTCATTGTTTATGTAAAGTGTATTCCCTCTTCCTTTTTTTTTATGTTTAAATGTGTGTGTGACTATTTCTACTAGAGTGGATAGAGGAAAGAAAGAAAGAAAGAAGATGTCACCGTTTTTCACTGGATTCTTTCCATATTTTTCCTCTTTCCCTAGGTAGTCTTTCTTCATTTAATTTATACTATTTAGTTTATTTATTATCTTTCTTTATTTATATCATTTTCCTCTATCATAAATTTATTTTGACAATGGGCCACATCTCATTGTAATCATTATAAGATATTTATATTTTAATGCTGGTGTTCTTACAGCAGTTCACTCAAGCATGGTATACTGTGTTGGCAAAATGTAGCCTGAGCCAATTTCGAACATTGGCGCTTCAGTTTTGAGAAACGATGCTCTACCAAATAAAATAACTCTTTAATGGTTTATCCACGTCCAAGGTTCACTTCCTTAGTTCAGCTTAGTTTTAAAATTTATGAAAACTAAGATTACACAGGGGAAATGAAGATAACTAGGCATAAGGAATACGGCGAATACATAGAGGAAATTAAGATAACTAGAATCACCCAAGGAATTAAATACTAATGAGATTGTCCATGGAAATGAGCATGAATAGAAGTGCCATGGGAAATGAGGATGGGTAGGATGTCCACGGGAAATGAGGATGGGTAGGAGTGTCCATGGGAAATGAGGATGGGTAGGGATGTCCAGGGAAATGAGGATGGGTAGGGTGTCCATGGGAAATGAATATAGCTAAGATTACACAGGGTAGATGTATATTCATATTTTTAATTAGCACCGCGTTTTACTACCCGTTCGGTTTATGTGCTTAAGTTCTAATTGCGTTAATGGGTTAGGAATTAGGAAGGTTGAATTTATAGGAAGTGAACCCGCATTTGCATGGAGGGATGGTGGAAAACCATATAGGAAAAACCCTCCCCAGTTCACCCGACTGAGATTCGAAGCTCGATCTCCCCGTCCTAGGCAGTCAAGCTCAACATCAAACTAGCGCGTTAGCTAACTTTGCCACCGAGGCGGGTGTATATCAATAGAATTAACCAAGAAAAATGAAGATAACTAGGACTAGAGACATGAAGATGAATAGTACTATCCAAGGTAAATGAAGATGAATAGGATTGTCCGTGGAAAATGAAGATAATTAGTACTGCCCAGGGGAAAATAAGATAACTAGGATTATCCAGGGAAAATGAGTATAACTAGGATTACACAGGAGAAATGAGGAGCTAAAACAACTCTAAAGAAACGAGGAAATCGCCAGAAGGGTGGGAGACTTACAGTAATCGAAAAATCTTAAAGATTAACTAGCTAAACTAAAGAATTTTTCAATAACATTTCAAGCTAATGTTTTTAATATTAATCTACACTTTAATGAAGTCCTTTTCATCTGAATCTTTGCCAACATTCAGGCTCCAACCCATGTTGACAATCCTTACCTCTTGTGGTTGAAAGGGATCACTTCAGAGTCATATGTGTGCCAGAATGCACTCATTGTTTCGAAAAAGGCAGCGGAGCATCATTAAGATCAAGGAAAGTGATACAGATAGTATGTATGATGTAAGATTGCTCTTATTTTTCTCTCTAGATGTCTCCTCCCACCCTCCTCCCCCACACTTTTTTTTTTTTTTTATTTCTGCACATGTTTGGGGGGTCCGCCGGCCAACATCTGCAGCCTGTCTGTTTATAAATCCAACCAAACCCTCGGGTCTCGTCGGCTATCTTCGTCCCTTAGTCCGCCACCTCCTTGTATTCACTCCCCCTTCAGATTCTTCCTCCTCAGTCCTTGAGAAGTTTCTTTCCCTGCCCTTCTCTCATCATTCTATCAACCCGCCCCCTCTCCCCCGGCCACTAAGTTTTCATTCATTCATGTTGCGATGCCAGTTGGGAAGACGGGGCCCCGCGAGCTTCATTCAGTCCGCGTATTACAGTAGCGTGTTTTCCGTCGAGCGAGTCACAGCGCAAGGTGCAGCGTTTTTGTTGTTCGGTGAACGCCGGCTCTATTAACTGATGTGGAAACATCGACTCTTTCTAGACAGGCAGAGCGCAAGGTGTTTTATTTTGTTGTTTTGGTGAACACCGTCTTGTGGAAACATCGACTCTTTCTAGACAGGCAGAGCGCAAGGTGTTGTATTTTGTTGTTTTGGTGAACACCGTCTTGTGGAAACATCGACTCTTTCTAGACAGGCAGAGCACAAGGTGTTTTATTTTGTTGTTTTGGTGAACACCGTCTTGTGGAAACATCGACTCTTTCTATACAGACAGAGCGCAAGGTGTTTTATTTTGTTGTTTTGGTGAACACCGTCTTGTGGAAACATCGACTCTTTCTAGACAGGCAGAGCGCAAGGTGTTTTATTTTGTTGTTTTGGTGAACACCGTCTTGTGGAAACATCGACTCTTTCTAGACAGAGCGCAAGGTGCTGTGTTTTTGTTGTTTCGGTGCACGCCGGCTATACTAACTGACGTGGAAACATCGATTATTAACATACAGCCGCAAGATGTTGTGTTTTGATGTTTCGGGGAACCTAGGCTCTATTTGCTGACTTGGAAATATCGCCCCTTTCTAGACTGTCACTCTATAAGGTGTTGTGTGTGTTGTTTTGTTTCGTTGAGCATAGGCTCTACTAACTGACGTGAAAAAATCGACCCTTAATAGACAGCCGTAAGGTGTTGTGTTTTATTGTTTCAGTGAACGCTAGTTAAAATCTGTCGTGGAAATACCGATACTTTCTAAACGACCATAGTGCAAGGTGCTATGATTTATTGGTGCGTTGAGTAGTGGCACCTCTAACTGACGTGAAAACATCGATCTTTTCTTCATAGCCACTGCGCAAGATGCTGTGTTTTTGGTGCGGTGAACGCCGGAACTACTAACTGTCGCGGAAACATCTTCGCTTTCCAAACAGTCAGTGCGCAAGCTATTATGTTTCGTTGGTCCAGTGAAAGCTGACTATACTGAGTTTAAACATAGACCCTTCTTAACAGAAATTACGTCTTCTTTTAGCACATAAATTATTTTTACAGTGAATTCCAACGGAAAAACAAACATTTATAAACCCAGCACATTCACGTTCAACGCCAGTGAGCTGTTTTTGGTGCTCTACGAGAGAGCTGTACGAGAGAGCTGGTCCTACTAACTAATGTGAAAACATTCGGCTATTCCAAAAAAAGTAACGTGGTTGTATTCGGGTGGGACTAGATCTCGTGTTGTGTTGATAAACAACATTTGCTCGTACGATCGTGGTAATGGTGTCCGTCGTAGAGGCGGTCTCGGCGCTGCTACGTGCGTGTGGCTAGTACCTGTATCTGTGGCGGGTGGGTAGGAGCTGTGGAATGGTGGTGGCTCTCCCTCAAGAGAAAATGGACTCTGCCGGAGGGGGCAGGTGCCGGGGGGGCGGCATGGTGGTGGACGACAACCGCCCCTCGCAGCGGCACAGGACTAAGAAATCACTGGTAATAGTAATAATAATAATAATTTGAACAACTGTTTCCAACGAGGGTTTTTCAAATTTAATTCCCAAGCGGGGGGGGGGGGGGGGGGGGGCAGAAAGTTGTGCAATTCACCCACTCACTCATTGCCGTATTTACTCAACCCTGGGCTTGGAAACTTGAGCTTTTCCTCGGCACCAAGGTAACGAGATTGCCCCATATAACCAGAAAAATGTAAAATTTGGAAATCTTGAAATGGGGCTCCAGGAGATGGGGAGCTTATACTGTAAAAAAAACCTTTTATGTGAGGTAGAAAATTAAAATTTGGCAGGAAGGTGAAGATACAACTCCAGATTAAAAAAACTAATAGAAACAACTACTTTTCCGTGTGTTATAAATCTTAAAATTGGCCAGATGGTATAAAGAACACTCCAAATAATCATAAAAGACTTATGTTTAATGATAAAAATTAGGAGGAGGGGGAGGAAGTTTAAACTTTAAAAAAATATTTTAGGTGAGGTAAAAAAATTAAATTTTCCAGGAATGTGGAGGGATTACTCCAATTACAAAATATATTTAAAATATTTATTATTTAGAAAGGGGGCTGGTGAAATGGGGGTTTTCATAATTTCCAAAACCAAAAGAAATTGTTGTCCACTGTGCTAGGAGATTGAAATATTTCAGGCGGGTATAAGAACCACCACTATTAAGGTCCGATCCTTAAATTTCAAAATGAAGAAGCTATAAATGAGGAGGGGGGGGGGGCGGTACCGTCAAAATTCCTAAAGCTAGTATATTACAATATTTGGTGTGATAAAATAAAAGTTTGGCATATAAGTCAATAGTCAATCCTGGAGAGCTGAATAACGTCTTAACATATATAATTTCCAAATTTAAGCCCGGGAAATGGAATAGCTCAAATTTTATACTTACTTTATAAACTCTTTTAACCTTTCTACCCCTTTTCACGATTTTTATTAGACCTAACCCGCCACGGTGGCGTAGTTAGCTAACGTGCTTGTTTCATGTTGAGTTAGACTGCCGAGGACGGGGCGATCGAGGCTCGAATCTCACTCGGGTGAACTTTGGTGGTTTTCCCTAGATTATTGTCCACTCTCCCGCGCAAATGCTGGCTCCCTTCCTCTAAATTCAACCTTTCCAATTTCTAACCCGTTAGTGTAATTAGTAAATAAACATATAACCCGAACGGTTAGTAAGACAAGGTGCTAAATAAATAAATATTAGATTTACCGTCTGCCCAACTTACCATATTTTTTTTTTTCCTTTTGCCTTATCCTTTTTCTCTTATTACTTACTCTATTTTTAAAAATAATTTTTGCTTAGATTCACTCTGTACCCTTTTTATCTTTTGGCCCTAAACCAAGCCAAGCCAGGTACTTCATTTAAAAGGTGGAAAAGTGGAAAATGAAAAGTAAATCTAATAACTTTTTAAATATATAGAAAATGGTAAAAAAAGGGTGAAAACTGTTTAAAGTATTAAAGGGGTAAAATGGGCATAAAATGCTGTATGGAATAAATGGCAAAAAAATGTCAAAGTGACAAAAGGGGGTAAAGGTATAAAACGTTTTAAAAAGACAAAAGAGTAAAAAAAAAGTGCCCAAAGAAAAAAAAGGCTAAATGGGATAAATAGGATGAAAATTGTTAAACGGTAATGAGGACAAATAAAAAGGATAAACAGGCTAGAAAGGATAACCTAAAAGCAGTCAATTTTAAAAAAAAGATCAAATATACTCTTTACCCTTTTTGCCCCTTTGACACTTTTTACACTAAAATAATACCTATTTCTTACATTATTGTTCCTATTACGCTTTTAATCCTAGTTACACCTTTTACCCTTTTTAATCAACATTTTTGAGAAAAAATATGGTTTGATTTATTTTTAACGATTTTTTTCCCTAAGCTATTTTTTCTGGGCGTTGCCGGGTACCTAATGTTGGTTATAGCCTAAAATCAGCGTTGTTAGTTTATTGCTAATTTGACGTACACAAATATGTTGGGGGGCAGGGGGGTGCTTTAGTAAGTCTTATAAGTGTAATTAAAAGTTACCATCTAAGTCGGACTGTAAATTGCCCTCGCCCTTTCATCCCCCCCCCCCCCCCCGCCATTTACTGATTACCCAAGTGCAATTAGTTCTGTAACCTACTTTGGTAGCCACATGGTATAAGACGCCACTCTCGTGTTAGACTAGACTGCCGATGACAGGGAGATTGGGGGTTAAAATCCCGGTCAAGTGTACTGAGGGTGGTTTTCCTTAAATATTTTCCACTCTCCCTCCATGCAAATACAGGTACACATCTTAAATTCAACCTTCCCCATCCCTAACTCCCTAGCGGGATTAGCACAAATGCGTATAATATGGACAGGTAGTAATAAGTGCTTTTTACATCCATTAATGTTTCCAGCCTGTGGACTGGGTCAGTTTTTTATTCAAGCCATATATTTTCCACTACCGGCTTGCTAGGCCTGTTTGCAGCTTCATATGCCCTATAATCCAACTTAAGACTAGGACAGGCACAACATCCAGTCCACGGCCGTTAATTTATCAATGTGAAAGGGTAAATCCCTATTTTAATCAATGAGAAATTTTCGGCCGTGCCGGGAATCGAAACTGAGACCCCTAGCTTACTAGGCAGACACGCTACAGATTGAGCTAAGGTGTTTGACAGTATGACGTGGTGCTAAAAGAATTAATAAAAACATTATCTCAATAGTTCTGCCGCTGACTATACACGCTGGAGGTGAACTTTGTCACTGTTCGACTCGTGCGAGCATCACTGGACAAATGTTTGTCTATTGGCCCTCAAGCGCTGGTCTTGGCTATTGCCGATTATTTCCAAGCACGCCGCGTCTATGTTTGTGATCGCTTCGTGTTTGTTTGCGGCAACTGTCGGGGAACTTGTTTATAATCGATTGTAAGGGTGTTCATTAATCATGGAAATTGAATAAATGCACAGCACATTAAGTAGATTACTTTAAAGTACATTCTATGCGACAACTTTTTCTCTTCATTTAAAAAGTTTTCATTTAATACCACCACACTCATGACAGATATTCAACAACTGTTGATATCACCATGTGAAGAAAATTAATCTTATGTTTCTTCTGGAGCAATATTGAATCTATTTTGGTCAAAAAAAAGTGTTGCTATAAAAACTACAAAAACCTCTCCTCGCGTTCCCTACATCTCCACCTTAAGTCCCGCTAGGAATCAAACAAGGTTCCTCCTTGATTCGTGGACGATCTCCCTATACACTCGATCACAAGGGTAAACACACTGAAAAGATCAAAAATATATTTCTTTCTAACGTCACAAGTTCCCTCTCGTTCTCTTCTCCGCTCATACTTATTCTGAAAAAAAAAAAAAAAAAAAAAACGTTGTTATGCACCTGCGTCGCACCGCGGTGTGTTGTCAAAGTTATCCCGCATGACCTTGATCGAGGGGTTTGTTTCAGTACTGCGGGAAGCCCTTGTGGACCAGTTGGCAAAACGCGGTGTCGGACTTTGGGGGTCTCTTAGGCTGCCTTTATATTAGGAAACTCCGAGTAAATTGGTTTCATGTGAAACTAAAACACATTGGGTCAAATGGGAGCGCTTATAGTAACCTGCAATCAATTCCGTGGTTGTAAACTGTTTCCATCGAGTTGCAGAGCGTGAAACTGACCCAGAAATTCGGGTGAAACTTTTTGTTTCACATGCTGTAGGGGCGCGTTATTTCAAATTTAGCCGTTTATACTAGGAAGGGTGACCTGGTGGTCTAGGGGTAAGGTGTCAGACTTCTGTGCTGGCGGCCGGGTTTAATCCTCAGTCCCGGCAAAGATTTATCTGATTACCAAACCCTTCCTTCACCTCTGACAAGACATCTTGTGAATGTGTGGAATGCCAGGTCACCACCGTGGTTCGGATTCCACGTTAAACTGTAGGTCCTTCATTTCATCTCACAATCACCCTACCATTACACATTAGCGTAAGTGCGTATAACCCGAACGGGTAGTAAGACGCGGTGCTAATAATAATAATAATAATAATATACTAGGAAACAAATTGCATGAAACTGACCTCGCTCGAGGCCCCCCTCGTATTTTAAAACTCAATAATATATTGGGATTCCATTAATATATCTTCAAAGCAAGTTATAAACTCAATTATTATTTATTTTAAACTTTATTTTCATATATTCTTCAAAAGTCCATATAAAACCTTATGTAGCCGAACAGTTCATGGAATGATGCTCTTGATAACGCACAGCTCGTCAAATAATGTCCTTACGTGAAGATAACATCGAATTATTCTGTTTCTTCGTCTTCTTTCCTTCATTAGCAACAGCAAAAGTAGTTGTTCCTTGCAAGACAAGACTTGAATGGTACTATTTCATCTCAGTTTTTTTTAAACATTTCACAAGCGCTGCAATGCCTCGGAAAATCGATTGCAGTTTCACACGAAATAGATTTAATGAACTCAATTTCCTCGGAGTTTCCTAGTATAAAGGTAGCCTTAGATTCTGGAAACAAATACTCGGTGCACTCCGAATTATTAATTCAGGCTGGAGCGTGACGTTCTAGACCGCGGTTAATGTTAATGTTACCTAATACTTGAACGCCCACGTGACCGGGATTCTAACCCCGTCACCGAGAAACCACATTATATGAGTTTTGCGCCTTTGTCCGCGTGCTCGCCATTTGTATGCACATCAACTATTCTACTAATATAATCATTGCAACCAGCTTCGGTGGCCGCATGGTCTAAGGCGCTACTCTCGCAATTGACTAAACTGACGATGATTGGGAGATCGTGTGGTTCTATTCCTGAGGGTGGGATTTCTTAAATGTTTTCCCCGCTCTCTATCCACGAAAATCCTGGTACATTTCCTTTAAATTCAATTTTACTCATACCAGCTTCGGTAGCTGCATGGTCTAAGGCGTCACTCTCGTGTTAGACTTGACTGCCTATGATAAGGAGATAGGGATTCGAATCACGGTCTGGTGTACTGAGAAGGTTTTTAAAATTTGTTTTCCACTCTCCCTCCACGCAAATTTGGATACACTCTCTCTAAATTCAACCTTCTTTATCCCCCCCCATGGAATGCCAGGTCACCACCGTGGTTCGGATTCCACGTTAAACTGTAGGTCCTTCATTTCATCTCACAATAACCCTACCATTACACATTAGCGTAAGTGCGTATAACCCGAACGGGTAGTAAGACGCGGTGCTAATAATAATAATAATAATAATAATAATAATTCTTTATCCCTAGCTCATTAGCGTAACTAGTATATATGCGTGTAAACTAAACAGGTAGGCCTTGTAAGACGCGGTGCTAAAAAGTCGCTGACGGTAATCGATCTAGTCCGAAGCACTTTAGGTGACTGCCCCGCGTCTAAACTTTGTTTGGTCTCCATGGCAACGGAGTTCCGTCCCGCGACTGATCGTGCACCTTGGGGAGGAGATGAACAACGCTGGGCGCGAATTTGGACATTTCACGCAAGACTTGTAAATTAAAGGGATCGTTCTTTTTTTTTTTTTTTTTTACTGCCACACGTTAATCGTTTTTGAGAGCTGGAGAAGGTAACTGCCACTTAAATTTTAAATAATACAGCAAGAATTTAAAAGCTACGGGGGCTGCATGTGGCCCAGTCCATGATTCTGTGCGGCCCGCGGACCTTTTGATGAACCAACAAACATTACGGCCCGATTCATCTTATAATAAACGTTTTGGATAAACCCGTTTAGATTATGACATTTGTAAAGTAGTCTTTATATAGATAAACACAGAAATCGGGGCTTGTGCATCAAAAACGTTACTCTTTAGTAGGCCCCTTTCCAAACGAAAAAGGATTTTTACCGCACGAATTTTATTTGCACTGACAATTTTGACGTTCCTTTCACACGAGAGGGGAAAATCCCGCTTGATTCCCATCCAATCATACGCATGTGTGCTGTTGACGGGGGAAGGATGCATAATGGCTGACGACGTGAACCAGATAACATCGTTCTTTGAAGCAGATAAAATGCTATAACCCTCATTCAATGTATTTGTACACTTCCTGCCATGCCTCTTTCTTCTTATGGCGGTCCTTGTAATAAAGTTCACTTGATACATACCATAACACAGCATGAGAACGAACTTCATTAATTGTCAAACGCTCTATATAGACGGGCGTTTCCAAAGGCACATCATTACTAACTTCTGTAAAATATTGAGACAAATCACTTTCAGCATATCTACCTCGAAACAGCCTCAACATCAGACTGGACACGCGGCTTATTCATTCCCTTTGGTCTGAAAGTGTGTACAGTGAAACCTCGGTTAATCGTTTTTATCGGGGATCTGAACAAAAACTATGTCCATGGGAAAACGATAAATGCGGGAGCCTATATAATATTAATAAAAACTAGCAGTAGACAAGTAATTTTATTGCTTCCACTAAAACGTCCACTTCACAATTCCTTCTTTAAAAAAAAAAGAAGTCATTAATCTCCATTTGTTTAGAAGAACCCTTCCTTTTAAAATTGATCAATAAACTTTCAATATTAACAATGTTCTCTTGGTGCACTGATGCATCAAGAGCACGCAGAAAGTCTCTGACTTCATCTTCGCTTTTGAGATGGCATAGTAGGTCACAGGTAGCTTCTTAATATCTTTTAAACACTGTGGTTTTGAGGACTATTCAATAACGATGGATACCCATTTGTATGAGCCATTGTTTTTTGTGCACAGTAGTACCGTCATTCGTTTCTTCTCGCATTTTCCTCCATAGCAGGTGTCTCCTTTCAATGACAATGTTTGGTCTGGCAAGCAATTGAAAAATAGGCATGTTTCAAGTATCGTACACCTCCAGCAGCTTCAAAAATCTCTAGAACCAGAGGTCTCTGGCGTTGATGTCCACAGTAGCATCCCCCATACCCTCAAGACCATTGTTTAGATGATAAGAAGCATGACTGCAACTTGCTACACCACAATCCAAAAACGTTAACCACTGTTACTATCGATCGTGCCAACGTTTGTATTTGTATGTCTTTATTAAAAACGATAAATCATGGATTAAGTTTCTTGGGGACTGAAAATTCTGACCAATAGATGCGGGAAAATGATAAATCAAGGAACAATTGATGCGTTTTTTTTCTTTTATTTAAATAGAATTTGTTCTTTATTTCGGGGACGAACGATTGGCACCTTATTATAGATCCATGTGAACTGATCGGTGTAACCGGAACTTATTCAAGAAAAATTCGGGGGGAGGGGAGGTGTTATACCTCCTTCCACGCTCCAACACACACACACACACACACACACCCTGCCCGGTACATTGTGTTCACAAATACACTAATAAAAAATAATCACTTTCTTGTGAATCCATTTCCATTTGCTTATGCGCAAAGCCATGTCTTGCATCTGTGTTTTTCATTATATGCTACAAATAAGTTATAGAAATATATTTCTTGGCACTTTTGGCCACTCTACATTTATTTTTGTTTTCCAAAATGTTTCTGTCTAAAGGGGATTTAGTTCTAGTTTCTAAGCTAGGAGCTGTTACCAGCCGCCAATTTGTTGCTAAAGATGGCCGATAGAAACATTTTCCTAAGGTTTAAAATTCCGCCTAAAAATTAATTTATTCCAAGGACGTTAACACTAGAAACATTATAATATTGTGGGTTACAATATATCATTGGCAAAGAGAGTCACTAACGTCGCGTTTTCTGCCGACCAGATATATTATTACTATGTTAATCAAAGCTTTTTAGAATTCATCATCCCTTCTGCCTTTCCCTTGGAAGTCAATCTAAAATTGACTGATCAAAAATTGACCAGAAAAGGTTCATCTATGGCTGTCGTGATAGCGGGAAGTGTTACGGCTCTCCACCACCAGATGGTGGTGTGTCTGAAGGGTGGTTGTAACCAGAGCATGTCTTCGTGACCCGGCCCACGGGCCTTCTTCTCACGGTGTTTGATGACAAACCTATGACGCCTACTCCCCCCCCCCCAACTCTTCTCACCCCTAAATGCTTTGAAACATTCTGGTAGGGGCTCTCATGTTGTGTGAAACCACGGCCGTTTCTTTTTATAGCCAGGTAGCCATAAGAAGAACCTTTTTGGGGCAAATACTATTTTATCATTCTTTTACACCGCGTCTCACTGTCCGGGCTATTCACATTTTGACTACGTGACTAGGATAAGGAGTATGAAAGTACCCGCATTAATATGGATAGAAAACCCCCCTCGGTATACCAGGCCGGGGTTCAAACCTTGACCTTCTCGTCAACTAATAACTTAAATAGACGAGCCTGACCTTTTTTTCTGTGTGCCCAACGATGCGAGTGAATACAACATAAATTTGAAATATCCAACATTGGAAAACATTTTCTCGTGAATGTCAAAAGTTAGTGTAGATGGCGGATTGCTCGGTAAAACGTAGAGTACGGGTTTATTTTGACCCTATTAAACTTTGGATGCTACAAATATATTTTTCAGCGGTTGGTACTTTGACATTAGGCTTTTAAGATTAATGAAGGTTTGTTCATTTGTCATTATGGTTACAAGCAAGGAAATGTCAAAGAACTTAATTTAAATTAAGGAAAAATTAGGGAATTTAGACCTTTTGCTTAAAATATCTAAAAAATGTGCACCTATAAATTAAATAAAAATGGGATATTTTGTTTCTCACATGTTGACAAAATACTTAGCCTAGATATAGCATTATAGGCAGAGGAAGCTAAAGAGTGTTTGTTTTTTATTGCACATTTATAAGTTGTCTCAGAAAATACCTAAAACACTTAATACTAAAAAATAGCTTACTAAAATATTTATTTTTAGTAGTTACAAATATGCTTTTAAAATATTTGAGCAATGTAATAAACAAAAATAATAGTCACTCACCAAGGGAAACTGAGAAAAGGTTATAAGGCTGGGAAAAGTGAGCAAATTTGGTCTTAAAACATACATTAAAAAGTCGGGGAAATCTACTTATTGACATACCTTTAATCTTTAATACAATATATAAAATTGACCAGGCATAATGGTTTGGAATAACGTTACGTATAATTGAAAGCGTATCAAATACACACGATAGGTTTTAATTTAAAGAAAATGTTAAGAATTGAGTTTTTCGAGGAAAGATTAGATCTTGGTAGCATCATCTTACTTTAAAGACTAGGATGATAAATTTCAACGTCGTTTTATAAACAGTATGGACTAATATTATTCTAATTTGCGTTTTTAGTTTAATGCTTTGGAATCTAATTATTTTTAATGTGAAAACAAAGCTCCCCTGGCGAAGCGTGCCCAGGGGAAAATCTAGGCGGTCGCTTGCTTAGTCCACAAAGATCCCAAGGACGCATTCTAACAAGAAAATTAAGTGTTGAAAGAATATATAAATTAGACCCGCTTCTAATTACGCCTCAATAAAGAAATAACATCTAAAATTAAAAACCTACTTTTAAAAACAAAATTGATTAACAACATAATCCCATTTATAGTTTTATGGCGTTCGAGGTCGTTTTGTCAGCGCGTCACTTTGAGATTTTTTTTAAAAGCTTACGAAAATATTAAGAGAGACGGAAGAAAAGAAGGAATAATGTTTCCGAACATATTGGATGCTGGGGGCTGGTCAGCTGGTACATAGTGGCTTGGCGTTGGTCTACTTAGTCTTATCATGGTTGCATTCATTTTTATTTGAAGCTTTAGCAACTGAAATCAACAACAAACTTTTTGCTGCAAGAATGCAGAACCGAAGAGGTATTTGAAAATAACAACAACAATAACTGAATCAATCACGCATGTTGGCAGACAACACAACAGCTTTTGAAATAAATAAACAAATTAGAAGAAGAAAAATTACATGCTTGATTATGAGTCAAGGGATGGGCCATTAGAAGATCCACAAACGAAATTTAAGGTGAAATTTTATTTTGAAATTCTGAACACAATTATTATTACATCACTTAAGGAAATATTATATTAAATAGAAGGAATAAGTCAAATCGTTGGCTTCTTGTATGATATTGCTGAATTGGTTAAAGAATCATATCAAGATGCTCGAACATTAAAAAAAAAGTCTGTGTCTATAAAATACTATAGGCGTTCTGATATTTGCGTATTAGTATTAACAGACGATTCTAAAGCTTGCGCGGGGAAAATTACAACAGCGAGTTCTCTAAAAGGTGTTAATGAATCATATTTTCAACTAAATTAGAAGACTTGGTGCCTAACATTGTAATTTCTCTAAGAATTCTTCCAACTCTGCCAGTTACCGTCGCAAGCGGCGGAGGAGCTTATATAAATTTAAACTTATCTACTGTCAACAATGAACGCAGCCTCGGGACTGGCTACTATTTATATTGAAGACCAAATGACGTATCATATGGATTTAAAAGAACTCGTGAAAACGTTTGCAGGATCAAAGGCAAGGAAAGTAAATTTTTGAGGGACACAAAAACAGTAAAAATTCAGCATTTGTTCTATTCAAGTTCCTTAATAACAAAAATGCTGTTCTTTGTGTTGTCGTGACTTGTAATCCCTTCCCTAATATATGTTTAGTACAGAGTATTAACTATAACATTATAATTCCTTCCTTGGCTATGCATTTGTTGACCAGGGGAAGAGGACTAATGGAGGACGATAAAAGCTTAGTCATAATAATTCACAGCAAGCAGATAAATATTATACATGAATCATGAATCGGTGAGAATATATCCGAATAGGTAATCTTGTTGGTAGGTGGGTTACAGATGGTACAGAATACGACTGGGGCACAAATTTTAATTCTAGTCTAGGGCGCGCGAAACTCTTGGGCCGCTCCTGTATAGTTATCAAGTCATCCTTCCTGGCACCATACAAACTGCTAGACAACAAACTGCTCGACAAGCTATAAAAAAATATTTGGATGGCTGGGTGGGTCAAGTGGCCGACACGACTTGGACCAACTGCTAGACAAGCCCAAGTATAGGAGTACAAAGTGATAGACAACCAAGCGGTCGACACGAGAGGACCAACTGCTAGACAAACTTTGATAGCATCCAGTTAAGAGTGGGCTAAGTGACAGAACAGTTAATTCAATGCACGCTTGTACTTGTTTACACTCAAATAATTTTTCCCCCCAACCCGTCAGCTTAACCTCACAATACTTGACATATTTTTGTAGGGTTTGCTAAAGTAAGAATGTAGATGAAAATACCTCGAAATAATGATAACCTTATAAAATAATATCACGAATTGAATTGTTTTCGAACGGGTCTAATGATTTTGCTTAAAATGTATATGTAGGTATAGTTTGCCTAAATAACACTGTATGCTAGGTGTAATTATTGCTTGACCTCCTAAATAACACTGTATGCTAGGTGTAAGTATTGTTTGACCTCCTAAATAACACTGTATGCTAGGTGTAAGTATTGTTTGACCTCCTAAATAACACTGTATGCTAGGTGTAAGTATTGTTTGACCTCCTAAATAACACTGTATGCTAGGTGTAATTATTGCTTGACCTCCTAAATAACACTGTATGCTAGGTGTAAGTATTGTTTGACCTCCTAAATAACACTGTATGCTAGGTGTAAGTATTGCTTGACCTCCTAAATAACACTGTATGCTAGGTGTAAGTATTGTTTGACCTCCTAAATAACACTGTATGCTAGGTGTAATTATTGCTTGACCTCCTAAATAACACTGTATGCTAGGTGTAAGTATTGTTTGACCTCCTAAATAACACTGTATGCTAGGTGTAAGTATTGTTTGACCTCCTAAATAACACTGTATGCTAGGTGTAAGTATTGTTTGACCTCCTAAATAAAACTGTATGCTAGGTGTAATTATTGTTTGACCTCCTAAATAACACTGTATGCTAGGTGTAAGTATTGTTTGACCTCCTAAATAACACTGTATGCTAGGTGTAATTATTGTTTGACCTCCTAAATAACACTGTATGCTAGGTGTAAGTATTGTTTGACCTCCTAAATAACACTGTATGCTAGGTGTAAGTATTGTTTGACCTCCTAAATAACACTGTATGCTAGGTGTAAGTATTGTTTGACCTCCTAAATAACACTGTATGCTAGGTGTAATTATTGCTTGACCTCCTAAATAACACTGTATGCTAGGTGTAAGTATTGTTTGACCTCCTAAATAACACTGTATGCTAGGTGTAAGTATTGTTTGACCTCCTAAATAACACTGTATGCTAGGTGTAAGTATTGTTTGACCTCCTAAATAACACTGTATGCTAGGTGTAAGTATTGTTTGACCTCCTAAATAACACTGTATGCTAGGTGTAAGTATTGTCTGTCCTCCTAAATAACACTGTATGCTAGGTGTAGGTATTGTTTGACCTCCTAAATAACGCTGTTTGTCACACGGTCTAATAAGGTTTTAGAGTAGCTTGAATAAGAGTAATCATTCCGACTGAGTGGATTGGGCTGATAGTTACCACCCTTGTGATTTTTACATCTAACTTTTACACTAATGCGGGATTAGTTCATCTTAACTTAGCTCCTTATTCTAACCCATTAATAAACCTGGTGCTAATGCAACATCAACAAAATGTTCTTAGCTTCGATGGTTGATGGTCTAAGGCGTCATTCTCAAAATAGACTGGACTGTCAATGACGGAGATATCAGGCTTCAAGTCCGGCCAGGTGATATTTCATTAATGGTTTACATTCTCCCTACAAGCAAATGAGAGTACACATCTTATAATAACAACATATATTCTTTAATCCATTAGTGCATTTATATTTTTTTTTGTAGCACTGTGTCTTACCACCTGTTTGGGTTGTACGCTTATTTACTAATTACGTTAATGTGTTGAGAAACAGGAAGATTAAATTTATATATAGTGCACCTGAATTTGCGTGGTGGCAGAGTGGAAAACCTTTTAAGAAAAATAATCCTCACTTTACCTGGCGGAATCGAACCCTGATCATAAGCTTAATTTCTGGCAGTTGCTCTTTTATATAAGATTTTATTTCATCTTGTTAGTTCTTAAAGTATGATTTTACCATTTATAACAAAACGTTTGTCTCCTTTCCTCAAATCCGATAATTCGTTTCATTCAGAGAAACATTCTTTATTTTCAGATACCATATTGTATGTATCAAAACCTCTTATTTATTCGAAATGATAACTAAACTAGTGTTAGAAAATATGTTTTGAAGAGTGCAATGTGTAAATAAATTATTAAAATTAAAAACACGATGGTATAAGTTTATACACATATAAGTGGACCTCACCCTTTTTGGGATAATTGAATCTAGGGTGTCGGGAGGGCAGCAATTTCTAGGAGCATCCAGACCATCCTTATAGCCAACTTTCTAAGCCCATGTTTATCACTTTGTTAGTTATGAAATAACTTGTCTGTCACTTGAGCCACTCTTAACTGGATTCATCTCGATGTTTGTCGAGCAGTTGGTCCTCTCGTGTCGACCGCTTGGCTGTCTATCACTTTGTCCTCTTATATGGGAGCTTGTCTATCACATGGTCCAGCTCGTGTCGATCACTTGGTCCACGTCGTTTCTGCGTGTCTAGCAGTTTGCTGTCTACCACTTTGTCCTCTCGTGTCGACCACTTTGTTGTCTATCACTTTGCCTGCTCCCATCCTTCCTGAATCACGACGAAACGAACAATTGAAGCTCGTCACCTGGACACACTTGTTTCCCCCTTCCACTCACTCCTGTTAGCCACCACCTCACCCATGTGATCGGAGAGACTTCAACGGCCGATCAATCGGCCACGTTTGGCGACATACACTCCAGACATTGACCTTGAGCTGTAGGCGAGCTGGACTGGACTTGGTGGGTATCAAAGTGATGTATGCAGCATCAATGGGCATGTGGGTTGACGCGTCAACCTCGTCATGCCTAATTTTCAGGTGAGGTTGGGATACGAATCCTGCCTGAAAATATTCCGAGTGGTTCATCCTTAAGTATTTACCCCTCTCGCTCCATACGAATACGGGTATATTTAACTGAAATCCTACCTTCCTCATCCCTACCTCACTTAGATAAATATGAGACTATACCGGCGGTGGCAAAAAACAACTCTTGTGTTGACGAGTAAGGATAAATTATTATTATTATTATTATTATTATTAGCACCGCGTCTTACTACCCATTCGGGTTATACGCACTTACACTAATGTGTAATGGTAGGGTGATTGTGAGATGAAATGAAGGACCTACAGTTTAACGTGGAATCCGAACCACGGTGGAGGCCTGGCATTCCCCACATTCACAAGATGTCTTGTCAGAGGTGAAGGAAGGGTTTGGAAATCAGATAAATCTGTGCCGGGACCGAGGATTGAACCCCGGCCGCCAGCACAGAAGTCTGACACCTTACCCCTAGACCACCAGGTCACCGACAGTAAGGATAAAACCGTGAGTCGTTTCTTGGGAAAGAAGGCATTTTCAACTCTATCCTTGTTGGGCCCCTTCAGTCACTCGTAGGCCGTGACAACGTGTACGTCCCACCATCCCGGATTTGAACCCCAACATTCTTGTAGGTGTGTTGAAACATTGTATCTCTCTTCATGAATGCGGCCTTTTGTCTGCCCGATGATATGTGCTATCTGTCATCATCCCGGCTTGGGACCGTCTTATCACTCGAGAGAACAAGACCGTGTGACAGGGATGTCCAACCTTCCTGGCCTCATATATTCTCAGATCGTTAGTTGGCTAGGATTCCACCATAGCTAATAGTAATAATGATATAAAAACTTAATAAAGTGTCCTAGACCTAGTGCATGGAGCCAAGAGATTATAAACAGGACAGGAAGAAATAATGTGCACAATTTGTCAGCCTCTAGAGAGTCCACGGTCAGAAGATGAGATCACTCACATTGGTGGGCTTCAGTTCTGTATTATTCTTATCTGCTCGGATGTTTGTGTCTCCATAATACGTGAGAGGTGTCCCCCTCAATCCACTTCTTGGGTGTTTAGTGTGTTGGTCTCCATACTACGTGAGAGGTGTCCCCCTCAATATTCTTCTTGGGTGCTAAGTGTGCTTGTGTCCATACTGCGTGGTAGGTGTCCCCCTCAATATTCTGCTTGGGTGCTAAGTGTGCTTGTGTCCATACTACGTTGTAGGTGTCCCCCTCAATATTCTGCTTGGGTGCTAAGTGTGCTTGTGTCCATACTGCGTGGTAGGTGTCCCCCTCAATATTCTTCTTGGGTGCTAAGTGTGCTTGTGTCCATACTGCGTGGTAGGTGTCCCCTCAATATTCTTCTTGGGTGCTAAGTGTGCTTGTGTCCATACTGCGTGGTAGGTGTCCCCCTCAATATTCTGCTTGGGTGCTAAGTGTGCTTGTGTCCATACTACGTTGTAGGTGTCCCCCTCAATATTCTGCTTGGGTGCTAAGTGTGCTTGTGTCCATACTGCGTGGTAGGTGTCCCCCTCAATATTCTTCTTGGGTGCTAAGTGTGCTTGTGTCCATACTGCGTGGTAGGTGTCCCCCTCAATATTCTGCTTGGGTGCTAAGTGTGCTTGTGTCCATACTACGTTGTAGGTGTCCCCCTCAATATTCTGCTTGGGTGCTAAGTGTGCTTGTGTCCATACTGCGTGGTAGGTGTCCCTCTCAATCCACTTTTCGAATGTTTAGTGTGCTGGCCTCGATACTACGTGGTTTCTGTCCCCCTCAATCCACTGCTCGGCTCGTTATGAAGGCGTGCTCTGAAGGTCGAGACCTCGCCCTTCTTACATTATACGCCATCTTGCGTCACTGCTTGTACTCTTGACTTTATGAATGAAACATACTTAAGAATTATGAATGAAATGGACTCAAGAGTTATGAATGAATCAAGACTGAGCTTTATCTATATTTTATTTCTGACCGCTTTTTTTCTACTCTCCCATTTTAGGAAACGGAGGAATGAACTGCGCCCACTCTCGTTGTTGAGTGACCTTGCTTAGTGACCACTGACAGCCTAGCGGGACCTCTCGTATCTAATACTTTGTTTCGTTGGTAGGCCTGCGCCGCCCGTCGACCCCTATCTCAATGAGTTTTTTCTACCCCGTCTTTTTATCCGTACACTTTTTTTTTAGCACCGCGTCTTTCTACTCATTCGAATTATACGCTTATACGCACTAATTACGCCATTGCGTTAGATATGAGGAAGGTTGAATTTTAGAGGAAGTGTACCCGCATTTTCACGGAGAAAAAGATAGTGGGAAACCATTTAGGAAAGACTACCCTTGGTATACCCGACCGGGATCGTGCCACGATCTCCCCGTAATCGGAAGTCTCGTCTATTGCGAGAGATCACCTTATGTAGAACATGCGGCCACCTATGCGGGTATTTACACTTTTGTGGTAGGAACTAGGAAGTTAGAATTCATACAATGTGCACCAACATTAGTGTGAATGGAGGATGAGGAAACTACAAAAGTAAATCATGCACGGTAAATCAACCCCACCATTGCGCCCGACCTATATTCGAAACTCGACCTCCCCGTCACCGGCAATCCAGTCTATCGGAAGACGTTGCATTATAAAGCACAACCACCGTTTTTAACCGATAACCTTTGTTCCAGGAGACTTGCAGGTGCAGTTACTCTTTCCTACCTTGTTCGGTGTCCCGCTTAAGTGACCGTGTGGTCTAACGCGCTACTCTCGTGTTAGACTAGACTGCTGAAGACGGGTAGATCGGGGTTCGCTCCTGGTCGGGTGCATTGAGGGTGTTGTCCATAAATGATTTTTCCACTCTCCTTCCACGCAACTGCGTGTGCACTTCCTTTCATTTAAACCTTCCTAATCCCTAAACACTTTGTGCAATTAGTACATAACGGGTATGAACGGGTAGTAAGACGTGGTGCTAAAAACTTTAGCTCTTAGTGATGTAAAATTTCCCCGGAACTTTTGGGAGTGGTCTCTAGTACTCGACCGTTGCTGCCAGAACGGACATTCAAGGTCACCACTTGGAGCGCTACGAGGGCCGCCGGAGTTGGACGAAATGATGGTGTATAGTACCTGGTCCGGGGTTCTATACCGGCCAGTTTCACAGGGCCACAGACAAGGATATAACTAACAGATACTCAGTCTTACGGAAGTTTTGCTGCGCTCCTTGAGTCAGGTTGAATCCATCGACACTGGGGTTCGCTAGTGTCAATGCTCAGTGATTTAAAAGACTTCCAAATGTGCATTTGTTGAACGACTTACTCTTAACATGTTCATCATAAAGCAGGGTGTCCAGTGAACTGGAAAAGTCATAAAAAAAAGTCAAGGAATTTGATAGAATTTTTGAAATTTTCAAACATCAAGCCATTTTTATTTATCTTTTAAATTAGAGTCAATATCACATTTTTCTTCCAATTAATACTCACTGCTAATCTATTTTAACACAGCTGCCCCTGTCGAATTTTCTTCTCTCATTTCTTAAAATCAACATGTGATTTTCGTGCCGTCTTTCCACTAGATATGAAAATTTTCCACAGTGGCGGCTTACGGTGGAGGGTTTAAATTGTGGAGGTGGCACCTAGAGCCTATTGTACTTCAAAATATAGTGTTAATAAGCGAGTAGGTTATAGAAGGGGGAGGGGTAGCTAGGAAGCACAGAGGATAGGGGGAGACAAAAATATTGGTCCAACCTTAAAATTATTTTAGTTAACTTATTGATGATAAGAAATTGGAGTATGATTTATGGACATATGGGTCTACAAAGGCTCACATTCATTTGTTTCTTTACTAGTTTTTTTAGCACCACGTCTTACTACCCGTTCGAGTTATACGCCTATCTACTAATTACGCTAATGTATTAGGGATAAGGAAGGTTTAATTTACAAGAATTGCACCAGTATTTGTGTGGAGAGTGAGTGAAAACCATTTAGGGGAAACCTCCCCCAGTGAACCCGAATCGAACACCAATCTCCCTGTCATTGACGGTCTATTCTATTGTGAGGGTAGCGCATTAGATCTTGCGGCCACCGAAGTGTTTCTGACTACTACTACTGCTACTACTACTACTATTATTATTATTATCGCCACCACTTATTATTATTATTATCATCTATTTAATCAGTTGAAATTAACCAACAGGAAATAATAATTGAAAATTTTCCGTCTCACATCTCTACTTTCAACCCCTCTACAGCACGTATTCAGCCAAAGGATAGTCATGGCTATGCGCATGCGCGGGGATTCGAATGCTTTATAGACGGACGAAACTAATAAAGAATGAGTCTCACAACAATATAAAACAGTACTGGTGTAAGGTGATCTTTTAATGTCTCAATATAATCTCACTGAAATCTAACTTAGATCGTTTACCCAACAGCCCATCGCTTTAGGATGAAATCCTTTAGTCCCTTCATAGAGTGACACAATAGTTCAGCTGGACACCCTGTAAAGTGTAAAGTGACCATTGTAATCGCAATGGGCAGTCTGCTTAAGCTCTTTCTGAGAAAGGATTATGCGAAGAGTGGGTTGGGTCACTACCTGAACCTAGATTTGTGAAAGCCGGCCGATTGACCCAAGATGGATATTTTTGTCCTCTCTCTTGTGAAACCATATTTAAAATGAGCTTTTTGTGTGTCCAAGTGTGTGTGTGTGTGTGTGTGTGTGTGTGTAAGCTGTGCATAGGGCTCATTTTATTCCTTTAGGTTGAATACAGTCCGACCATAGAAGTGGTAGGGTAATTTTTTGACTGTTGAAAAGGGGACAATTTTTTCGTGTATTCATACGTCACGTTGTGATTTACAGCAGTCACTTTTGATAAATTAATCCATACTTATAACATAGCCTATGTAATTTAGTAAAATGTTGTCAGTGTTGACAGTTATATTTTTTAAAAGCTTCTTTCTACCAGAATACTACTTTAGGTTTAAGTCCTTGCTTGTTTTATTCGCCCTCACCACCTTGTTCTCATATATTAACTCTGTTTTTGATAGTCACTACTGGCACTGGTAGTGCCGGATTTACCTATGTGGGAGGGGGGGGGGGGGCTCGGGGCGGCATACAATGTGGGTACTTCCATAAACCCATGTAAATCGCATCATAGCGTGTCTGAGGAAAGCTTAAAACTAAGCAACTGTTTTACTTTACACAAATGTTAGCGCGAGAACTTGTAAATGATCAACGGGGACATTCCTGGTAAATCTTTCAAGAGTCCGCAGGATGTTTATTTTTAGTCTAAACTGCACACCCGTCAATTTGTTGTTACCTAACTATTTCATGCAGGAATATTATTATAGGTACAAAACACGACGACACCTACTATGTAAAATTAAAGTTATTGGTTTTTTTTCTTGTGTAGGGAGGACTTTAGGAGCTCAGGGGTGATCACCACTTCTTTAATTTGGCACTGGGCACTGGTATAAATAAACCATAATGTGGTACATTGGTTGCAAGCAGTTAAACATGGTGTTATCTCGTTATTTGGTTCAAATTCCCAACCGAGAGAGTAATGTGGGTACATTTTCCTGAACTTCGCCCTCCTTGTTCTGTGTTGCCAATTTAGCTAAATGTAACAGCACAGGCTTGAAGACAAAAGCACAACTACATTAAGGTGCGGTCGAAGGGAGTGCGAGTATTTTTACAGTTGTTACAGCATTACATTAATTTTTTTTGCCAAAATAAATCAAATATTTCTCCAGTAGCAACAAAGAGTTTAGTTTTCTACACATGTTAATATCAACAGATCTTGAATATCTATCTGTAAATGGTGTCCTGGAATGATGTCAAAACTTTATCTCTTAATTTAAAAAGTTTTGACAAAATTCCAGGACACCCTTGACAGATATTCAAGATCTGTTGATATTAACATGTGCAGAAAACTAAACTCTTTGTTGCTACTGGAGAAATATTTGATTTATTTTGACCAAAAATGTATATTCTATAAAAACTGTAAAAATACTTTCACTCCCTTCTGCTGCACCTTAAAAGAAGGAACAAGATATACACCCGGACGAGAATCATAACCTAATCTCTAAGTCCGAGGGTATAGCGATACTCCGTTTGTGTTGTCCTATTTTTAGTTAACTTGGTTAGTGAGTTTTGTTCCCGACTGTTTGTTAGAAACCGCAGTGTGTGCAGATTCCGCGGATAATGTTTATTACGATTGACGATTGTAAAACAATATTTAAGCTCCAATTGTGCCGAGTAATGTAACCTTGACAATGTACTTCTGGTGACCTTCAATTTAGCATGACGTCATTGGAGGGAGAACTCGCCACGCGCGCAACACGCGTATTACTACCCTTCCGGGTTACCATGTAGGAAACGCGAGAAAAGGGCGCTGTTTTTGCAGTTTTCATATCAAAACTTTTTTTGGTCAAAATAAATAAAATATTGCTATCGAGGTGATGAATTATTTAATCTAAGAAGAAGGTATGAGGAGCGTAGTTTTTAAATAAATGCATCCGCAGTAGCGGGGAAAATGGTAGGAAAATTCAAATTGATTACCTCTTCCTACAACAGACCCGACATTAGTGACACATTCAACCACCAAGCGCTATAATCGATAAATGAAATTGGGGAAAAAAGCTGGAATCGCTGTTATTGCTTTGGAGGAACACATTTAAATAGCTGGAGTTTTTTATAGAAAAAATAATTGGACTTTTTTCTTCTCACATTATTAATCGTGGGACCACCACGATAGGTAAATAATTGGTGTTGTTTGAACATGTTTTATTTGACGTCTCGTATGGATGAACAAAGGCCCTATCTTATCCTGCTCCACGCGGCGGGATCTATTCCTTTATTTTCGCTGGACGTTGAATTATTATTATATTTAGCACCGCGTCTTACTACCCGTTCGGGTTATACGCTTTAAGTACTAATTACGCTAATGGATTAAGAATTGGGAAGGTTGAATTAAAGGAAGTGAACCCGTATTTGCGTGGAGGGAGAGTGGAAAATCATTTAGAAAAACCTCCCCCAGTTCACCCGACCGAGATTCGAACCTCGATCTCCCCGTCCTCAGCAGTCGAGCTCAACACGACAAGCGCGTTAGCCAACTACGCCACCGAGGCGGGTCGCTGGACATTGAAGACGTGACCTTGTGATGCGTTCCAATCCACACTCGGTTTCATTATCTGGGTTGATTTGTCCACACAACAGCCGAGTGATGATAACAAACCCGAAACAAACCAAGGTAATAACTCTCCGATTGTTGTCTAATCCGAAGATAACGGGAAAGTTTTCTCTTAGCGTATATTACCTTTGATCACGTGGGCTAAGGTGTCAATTTCACAATATACTTGATTACCTGTAAAAGTGAGGTTGAGATTTGAATTTCAGTTGAGTGCACTAAGATGTTTTTTCGAAATGGGTTTCCCACTTTTCCTCCATGTAAATGTGGGTACACTCTATCTAAATAATAGCTTACTTATCCATAATCTACTCTGTGTAGATATTCAGATAGCTTAGAAAGTATAGGTGCGCACCCAAAGAAAGTGTGTTTCAGAGCACCCTTATGACACTACACGCCACACACCATGTAAACGTTGATCAAACTTTGAATGTTTTGATTTGCATGGTTTGCCGCGGTTTGAGCTAGCGCTGTGATCACTGCATATCGTCGTCATGAAAATACGGGAGTGGATTGAGAAACCGCGAGATATTCCGGCGAGCCGGTTTTATTTAGGCTGCCGCAACTACTTTAAACTAAAACAAAGCTATCCATTCAACTCGTGATTGTTTATATTAAATTTTAATCAAAAGTTTTACCGAGTAAGACTGGGGACTCTCAGAGTACATAATTTATGATATATAGCCGACGATGATATTAAAAATGTAAAATCGTACAATTAATTGTTTCTTGGTTTTGTTTAAAAAAAACTTTCTAAAGCCAAACGTAATAAAAGCATTTGTTTTTTGTGAATACTGACTGTTTCTAGCCTTGTAGCTCACACACTTAGCGGGGAGGATCATTTTACAAACTTCAATATTTCAAAAATATACTTCCAGCTATTGTCCAACAATTTATAATTATTTTTGTTCATGCCAGTAGAAAGAAGCTAATGTTTTAAGTGGACTGAATAGCAACGTAATAATCGATAATGTAACTGAAATGGCCTTGGTATTAAACTTTTTAACTATAAATAGGTTAAATAATTCACCTCGCCACTTCAGCTTACAGAGAAACATATTATCTTAAGTGGTATTTATGAATTTATTAGTATATTTGTAACCTCGGCCCTCTTTAGAACATGCCAGTCCATCCCTGCGAATATGAGACGTGTAATAGAGTTGTAAGACGGAAAATGTTCCGTTTTATATAGGCCTACAAACCAAACGGGTTAGTAAGACGCGGTGCTGAAAAAAAAGTAGTAAAGAAACAAATTAATGCGAGTATTTGTAGACCCGTTATGTTCATAAATCATAGTTCAATTTTTTATCGTCAATAAGATAATTAAAATAATTTTAAGGTTGGCTCAACTTTTGTCTCCTCCCCCCCCCCTTTATCTCCGTGCCCCTCCCCATCCCCAGCCCCGTGCCTCCTTATGATAGTCCACTCGTCTCTTAACATAATATATTTTGAAGTATAATAGACTCAAGGTGCCACCTCTACAATTTAACCCCTTCATCGCAAACCGCACTGCAAAAAATGTTCATCCCTATGTGTGATAGCACCTATAAAGATTATATTATTATTATTTTCATTTAAATCTAGTACTATATGTGTGGAATCATTGAAATAAATAGCACGTAAAACATAAGTTTGAATTTGATATTTAAAAAAGTTTGTGTTTGAATGGAGCTTACTTTTCCTCCTTGGATCTAGGCCTAGTTATGTTATAAGAATGTTCTCAGTCATTTAGACTTTTAAAACAGTGCGAATATTACAATGCTTTTTTTTTTCATTTGTAGGCCTAGTTAAAAAGTATATTTTCCTCTTCGCTTTTAAATGCCATATCTTGACAAGGTCTCAATAATCAGAAAAAAAGTATTAATAATCCCACCCAATAGGATTTAAAGAATCCCCTCTGTTATCGTAAGCTAGCTGATAAGACTGTTGTTTTAGTGTCCTCAGCCTTTTATTCGTTGTATGTACAGCCACGGGATAGGTCGGTCCCTGACAGGCATATTTCTGGATTTCGCGCGAAGATTGTTCTCTTTTGTTTTGATATATTCTTAGATTTTTCATAACAAGAGGAGCGCGATTTGTGTCCAATGATATGTTAGGTTATCGGGATGTATAAAAAACCCACCCTGAAGATATACAATTCTATAGATCGATGCTAACATTGTTCTACAGGATTTCATCCTAACTACACTCAAGGATTTGGTGTCATTTTAACATTATTATTTGATGCAGGTTTTAATCCTACCTTGCAGCAAGGAGTTCATTGAAGAGATTATTTTGTTTATTTTATATAGAGTATTTATTAGCTAGAATTATTTTTTTCAGTATACTGTATTTTTGGTATACATTTTGGGTTCTTCCTTTATAAGGACACCCTTACCATTAATTTTTAATGCCCACACTCCAAAATATTTGAGGTGCGACGCACTATTAAAAGGCTGCATTTTACTGAACACTGGACCAACAGCCTCCGTGTTAAAAGGGCTGTGCTCCGTGCGAGAGCTTGAGTCTTTCAATACGGATATCGCTAGGTGCCATAAGGAGCATTTAAAAAAAAAGCCAATTTCAATCATGTTTTCACTAGAGACAGGACACAAATATCCATCTCAAGTCAAGCGGCCGGCTTCTACAAAGTTAGGTTCAGGTAGAAACCCAGCCCCATTTTCGCATAACCCACTTCACAATAAGCTTAAGCAAACTGAACATTACGATTACAATGGTCTCTCTATGACGAACATGTTACAAGTGAGTCATTTAACAACTGCACATTTGGAAGTTTTTTTAAATCGCTGAGCATTGACACTAACGAACCCCAATGTTGATGGACTCGATCTGGCTCAAGTAGCGCAGTAAAACTTCCGTAAGGCTTAGGATCTGGTACACCCCTGTCTTTGACCTGTAAATAATCATTAAGTGTCATGGAAAATGCCAGTCGGATTGGGAACTTTCGGCAGCGAGGTATAAAAGGCAGGTTTGGGTCGGTAGGTTCAAGATCTATCTGCGGTATAAAAGCTGGGCTACCTTGGGGGGAACCTTTAAGGATGGTTTCTGGAATAAAACTTTTGCTCGACGATTCCCAAGCAAGTTCAATTACACGGCTCTTTTTTGGTATTCAGAATTCGTGACAACATAACTATTGCTTCTGTTTTCAGTTATTTTTTTTTATGTGGAGGCATACCTGAGGAGGAACTAAACTCGATAAATACCCCCTTTCCTTTTCCTCGTCAAACTCGATAGTCCACGCTAGAATAGCAATCAATGTCTTCTTTCAATAGTTTTAAAACCTCCTCATTGACGGACCCCACGTCATCGTTCCTCATACACAGTATTGACATATGTGTAAATCAGTGGCAGCTTGTAGATAAAATTAGTGGGATTGCTGCTCCAGAAATTTTTTAGCCTTTGTTTTAAAATTGTGTAAAAGGAAAAAAATATATATAAAAAGAAAATTTATTCAGGAACTTGATAAAATCTTATAAAAAAAATTTTACTTACATTAACTTAAATTGTTACAGTTCAAGCTATATCTATTCATTTAAAAATGAAATCCATTCTTTTTGTTTTAATTTGCGAAAAAAGTTCAATAATTTTCTCCTTGATCTCAGGATGACAACTGAAGAAATTTTTCTCCATTGAAAGTACTGCAATCGCATTTAGTCTTTCTGTTAAATAAAATAACAGAGAAAAAAAATTAATCAAATAACTGGAAGCAGAATAATAATCTAATTCTACACTCTTCTACACTTTATCACATTCAAGAATATGGTACACGGTTTTTAAGCACAACACACACTGTGTAAAAATAACTTCCACCATCACGCCAGAGTCGACACTGCGAGAGCAACACTGCTGTCTCTACCTGGCAGTCCCACCTCCTCCTAAAAAAAATAAATAAAGACAAAACATTTTAGAAAAACACCATTAATACACCCGTTCGAGATTAGAATCTCGACCTGCCCTTCATCGGTAGTTTAGTCTACTGAGAGAGTAGCGCTTTAGACCATGCAGCCACCGAAGCGAGTTATATTATATATATATATTTTTTCAGAAAGCTTGTTTATAGTAAATATGACTGTGTAACACCGGCTGAAACAAATTTATCTGGCCAAGGTGACCAGAAAGTGTTTATGAACCTCCTGCAGTATTAATGACGAGAGTGTGCTAAAGTAGTGTTTTGTTTTATTTGCAGAGTTTCGATGTCGTGGCCGCCGTGCAGATGATCAAGAAAGAATGTGTCGATGAGGTGTGTATCTAGCGACTTAGTCCACAGAATTGCCCTTAGAGGTCTCTGGTCTGTATATCCTTCCAGGGCTCTTTCTCCCACTTCCCGATACCCTAAAGCTTATAGAGTTGAATTTTGGTATGGACGCTAACTATCATGCCGTATATATGAGAAAATTTTGAAACTTGAAATTGAAGATGGCGGATACAAAATGGGGGATGAAACAAACAACTTAATTCTTAGATACCTTATATTCAGTATGGACATTATAGAGCATGCTATCTTTAAGAAAAAAAATTCTAAACTCGCGGATTGGCGGTAAGATTCTTCACCCGAGCGCAGGCCAGCTCCAACATGATCGTCAGGGGCATCGGCGATTACGCCGCTCCTGGCCATCCCTACCGCCGAATCAGGGACGGCGTTGTGAATCCCTTCGTCGACGTCGGCAGGTGACCTCGGAGTCGAATCTGGGGAGTCGTGACCCCCCTTCTAGTCGTGTGAGACTGGGAGGGGAGGTCAGATAGCGGGCGATGCCGGCCTATGGGCCGAGTTAGATGACAATGCGCTGGTCGCCCAGTGTTTTTATGGGCACCAGAGTGAGTAACGTCGACCAGACATTATGTGTAGTGAGGTGAGGGCCCATAACCCCGCCACAACAGTGTGAGATGTGCCCTATTTGGGGATTTAGGAAACAACTTTATTTTCAAAATTTGATGGACAATCTACTTTGAAGAACCCTAAAGGGTTGGAGAAAGACAATATTATTTTGATTATGTTATGTTGATAAATGTTTGTATATAGTGGTTAAGTTGATGAATAATAAATACTAATAGAAAAAAAAACGTAAAAATTGAGTCCTAAAGAGCTTATGTTGGAATGGACACTGTGGAGCTATCTTTATGATAAAAATCTGAAACTTTAAAAAAATCTGAGATGGTAGACGTAGCGTATAAATTGAGTCCTGTTTTAATGAACTAGGAACTCAAAATGTATTTCAATATTTTCTGATAAGATTATTACCCTAAACAAAATTTTCCGATCCCAAACTCCTCTAGCTACCGATACCATTGACTATTAAAATCCTAAAATAAATGAACACACAAACGAAGATTATCTTAAAGGGGGTCCGTTAATATTGTAGCTAAAAATCAAGGTGGAAACTAGCGCCTACCTAGGAACGACAGAACAATGAAAATAAACAATCTCTGGTGATTTATCTCAGTGAACAGTGCGGTTGTGGAGGACCTCACGATTTGGGGGGACCCCGGACTTGCTTAAGGGACAGAAGGAAAACCCTAGTTGGGGTGCGAAACTTTAGCTTGCTTGCTCGTGGTCTCCCTCTTTTGACGATCTAGAAAATATTGTCAGGGTGTAAAAACAAATAAGAACATCATATGGTCTAGTTGTTCTTTGAACCTTAATACAGATCAAGTTTGTTAGAGAAGAAAGTCCAACGAAATGTTGGGGAGAATTAAACCCTTAAATGTAAAAAAAAAGGTTTATAGCATTATTATAATGCAAACGATTGTAAAAACTCTATGACGTCATCCCGCAATCAAGCCATACATACAGGGCGGCCACCGTCTGTTGACGAAGATAGCGCCGAAATCTGATGAAAGGTGGTATCACATGGTCATCACAGCGAACCCTCTGGCCGTTAATCTAAGTTTTATAGACCGGAGCTGCTACTTTTTCATTGAATAGCGCCTGATTTGTCCTAACGAGGCTGAGTTGACCACGTTCCAGATCCACTGTTTCACATAAAATCTGGAAGCGCTGGTGATTGAACCCAGGACCTCTGGATCTGTAGCTAGAAACTCTGACCACTAGGCTACAGATGAGATCACTATTTTAATAATATTAAACAAAAATAAAGTTTTTAATTTATTTATATTTGAAACAGCTGGTTGGGGGAGGGGTAGATATCTGGGGGCCCCGCAAATGAATCTTGCCCAAAGTTCCACGTTTGTTAAGGGTGGCTCTGCTAGTCTAGAATCATTCGTTAAAATGTGTCTTAAAAATTGCAACAACTCTACCGTTACCTTGAGAAACTTGAGCAGAAGTTGTTATTCTATATTTCTGTACCGTTTTTGTCATCAAGAAATTTGTAAAATCCCGTTGTTTCTGATCGTGTCCTGATGGTTTTTTTTTAGCGCCACGTTTTACTACCCGTTCGGATTATACGCTATATACTAATTATGCTAATGGATGAGGAATGCTATATTTAGTACACCCGCATTTGTGTGGAGGGAGAGTGGGAAACCATTTTGAAAAAAAAAACTTCAATATACCTGACCGAAATTCAAATCTCGATCTCCAAGTAATCGGTAATTTAGTTTACTTTGAGACAGTGGCGGCTCGTGTATATGCACTGCGGAACTGCAGCATCCCTTATTTCCACTTGATATTATCGATAACATTTAATATAATGAGTCCTTTTTTCTTTATTTCTTTATTTTTGTAGTACAATATATATTACTTAAGTTTAATGTCAGTACTTCAGTAGCTATGACCCAGTTTATGAAAACGATAAAAAAAATCTTTGTATGCAACTGTGCGCTTCACAGTGCCAGTGACGTGGTGTTTGACTGTTGTGCGCATGCGCACATAGGAGGGGTGTGGGGAGGAAGGTGGGACTGCCAGTTAGAGAGAGCACTGTTGCTCTCGCAGTGCCGACTCTGTCGTGATGGTGGAAGGAAGTTTTTTTTTATTCAGCGTGTGTTGTGCTTAAAAACCGTGTACCATATTATTGAATGTGAAAGTGTAGAAGAGTGTAGAATTAGATTATTATTCTGCTTCCAGCTATTCTATTTGATTCTTTTTTTTCGGTTCTTTTATTTAACAGAAAACTTTAACCATGGCCTTGCATCCCCAAGAAATAAGTTCTGTGACTGTAACTAAGGAAGTGTGTGACTAATATATATATATATATATATATATATATATATATATATATATATATATATATATTAATATCAACACACACACACACACATATATATATATATTGTGTGTTGTGTGTGTGTGTTGATATAATGGACAGATATTCTTCCACTAAACACTTAGTAGCTGCTAAATTGTTCAACAAGAATTGCTTCACTATATTTAAGAATGAACATCCCACAAAAGAGATAGTACTGACCACTGAAGCTTAACCCATGATTGACAAAGAAAAGCTTGAAACTGAACTAAAATTATTCTATTGTAGGACTGATATTAATGAATATTGCAAATTAATTTAGCTGCTGAAATTTATCTTGGAAAATAATCTAGATGATGTTTTTAGTGAAATTACGAAACTGATAAAAATTCTATTGACAATTCCCATGACTAAATAAGAGGCAGAGCGCTTCTTTTCAACATTGAAAAGAATAAAAACATTTTTTAAGAAGCATTATGAATCCGGAAAGACTAAATGCGCTTGCAGTATTTTCATTGGAGAAAAATTTCCCCACTTGTCATCCAGAGATCAAGGAGAAAATTATTGAACTTTTTGCGCAAATTAAAACAAGAAGAATGGATTTCATTTTTAAAAGAATAGATCAAGCTTGAACTTTAACCATTTAAGTTAAAGTAAGAAAAAAAAATTGTTTTTTGTTATGATTTTATCAAGTTCCTGAATAAATTTTCTTTTTATACATGTTATTTTCCTTTTACACAATTTTAAAACAAAGGCTAAAATTTTTCTGGAGCAGCACCCCCACTAATTTTAGTTACGAGCCGCCACTGTGTGAGAGTAGCGCCTTAGACCATGCAGCCTCCGAAGCGGGTGTCATGATGTTGGCTGTATAGTGTGCAGTGATCTGATATATTTTCAGAAAATATCAATCGCTGTCAGACCACACGGCTTACAATGGTCTGTGTCGTTTTCCGGAACTTACTCTCTACAAGCTTATATTTCCTTTCTCCCCTCACCTATAACCACCCTTTGTAATGCTAATAAAAATAGGAGAAAGAAAACTACAAAACTTCCTATCTCAAGGTAAAGGCGAGAGCTCGCTGTTAGTTCTAAAATATCTTTAAAATATTGTTATGATCATGTAAAAAAACTGTGTTAGTTATGGAGTTGTTACAGGAATGACAAATATAGAAGCCTTACTTCATCCATTCATGTCTCATGGCTCCGCAAATATGCTTAAAAATTCGTTGAAAATGAAATAATGTTACATTTTTACCTTTTAATAAAACTCAAAATATAGGATTGTTAAGGAAAAAAAGCCCTCTTGGAGTCATTAAACTTTATTTTGGCCTGCACCATATTTTGAAATAACGCATCATAGATCTAAATATTGCGTTAGAGCTGATTGTCTGCGTGTAAATTTCTTGTTTACCCCCAATTACTTTAATAAAATATTCGATGTGGAGAGAGTACAGTTAATCCACCAACTTGTTTAAATAACCCTAATCACCAATGACTTTGATATGATGTAAGCTATTCAGAGATTACTCCTAAATTTAATTCACCACAATTAACACAATCATCACCATATTTAATTAAATTTTGCAGATTATAATACTTACAAATTAATTTTAAAGATTAATGAATGTAAATACAACTCATAATACTCCTTAATTTAATTTTACAGATTAAAATACTTACAAATTAATTTTGAAGATTTTTGAATTTTAATTCAACACACAGTACTCCTTAATTTAATTCACTACAATTAAAACAATCATCACCATATTTTTTTAAATTTTGTAGATTATAATACTTACAAATTTATTTTAAAGATTTTTGAATATAAATACAACACATATTATCTCTAAATTTAATTCACCACAGTTATAACAATCACCACCCATATTAAATTAAATTAAATCCAAAATTATGGTTCCATTAACCTTGATATATTATATAGCCTGATGAAATATTTATACCTTGATCTATGACCCGAATTCTAATAGTTTATTTCGGGTCTATTTAGTGCTATTCTAGGTTACAATTTTTTTTCATTACAAAGTTTTTTCTTATATATTTTAACAAACAGGCCAAATATCTTAAAATCTAACTAGCCTACTTTTCCCGTCCATCTGTATATCACCAGTTGGTCTGCCCCGGGTATATTTAATCCCCGATACTCTCCTCTGCTGGCACTCCCGCCATCTACTGGATTATATCCACACAGCCGCCAGGAGCATCCCCCTATCCGCCACCTGGGGAAGCGCCCTATCCGAGATGGTGCTCCGTCTACTATCTATCAAAACCACATCCAGGGCTAGATCTTAAAACTAAACTAACATTATCCCACTATAAAATATTATTCTATTATTATTATTATTATATTATTATTATTATTATTATTATTATTATTATTATTATTATTATTATTATTATTATTAGATAGTAAATTGATCCACCATATTAATTCCATAACTTAAACCTCCATTAACCTTGATATGTATAGCTTGATGAGTGGATAAATTGATCCGCCATATTAGTTCCATAACTTACCTCCATTACCCGTTGGTTCCAGATGTTTAACCCCATTGACCGTGATATAATTACAGTAGCCCCGTGGCTCCTTTGGTACTGACTGACAGCTTTGAAAAGTTACCAGACCAAATTATGTATTTCTACGCCGAACCATATGATCTGCAAAAACATGTGTTTAGCAGCTGTCACTTCTGACAGTCAAAATTTAGGTATAACATAAATGTTGACCGTCAGAAGTCAGCTGTGAGCTGTCAGTCAGCACCAAAGAAGCCACGAGGCTACTTACTGTAAGTAGACGCTGGAACACAGTCTTGCTGCTTGGGGTGTGCGAACGGTGTGGACGCACAAGGCTCTGGCTTTCTTGGGTGACAAAGGGATAAAAACAATATTGGATGAGAAATGTTTGCCTGCGCGCTCGTATAGTAAGTAAGCTCCCTCCTGTATAGGTAACTTCGCAATTAATATTGTCAGAGTGTCAATACAAAATTTAAACATAGTCATGGGGTTTGATTTATTGAGCAAGTGAGGTGAGCTGTACGTTTTCACTCCGCCAATCGGCATTTGTTTGGCTTTCTGTGGTGAATATGCCTCAGATAAATTCTGAACACATTAACCGATTTAATTTAAATTAAACTTGTCACAGTTGTTCTTTGCATCTTCATACAGATCACGTTAGACGGGAAAGAAAATCGAAGGAAGGTTTGGGGAGAAATCAACCCTTATAGTTATAGTTATAGTTATAAAAACACGGCTTCCAGCATTATTATTATTACATGTACCTTTTATAGTATTTACTGGTACTTAACATGGAGGAAAATTATTTTATAGGTTCAAATTACTGTAATAACATTAAAGAAAAATTAGGTTTTTAAATGTATTTTTGGAGGGGGGGGGAGGGAGTGAGGCAGATAAATGGGGGCCACGCAAATGAAGTTTGCTCAGAGCCCCGTGTATTTTAAGGGAGACCCTGCTGTGCTGTATGTGTGCTCAGGGCCCAATGTATTTGAAAGGAGGCCCTGTTGTGCTGTGTGTGTGCTCAGGGCCCCATGTATTTTAAAAGAGACCCTGCTGTGCTGTATGTGTGCTCAGGGCCCCATGTATTTTAAGGGAGACCTTGTTGTGCTGTATGTGTGCTCAGGGCTCCATGTATTTTAAAGGAGGCCCTGTTGTGCTGTGTGTGTGCTCAGGGCCCATGTGTTTTAAGGGAGGCTCGGTTGTGCTGTATGTGTGCTCAGGGCCCATGTGTTTTAAGGGAGACCCTGCTGTGCTGTATGTGTGCTCAGGGCCCCATGTATTTTAAGGGAGGCCCTGCTGTGCTGTATGTGTGCTCAGGGCCCCATGTATTTTAAAGGAGGCCCTGCTGTGCTGTATGTGTGCTCAGGGCTCCATGTATTTTAAGGGAGACCCTGCTGTGCTGTATGTGTGCTCAGGGCCCTATGTATTTTAAAGGAGGCCCTGTTGTGCTGTATGTGTGCTCAGGGCCCCATGTGTTTTAAGGGAGACCCTGTTGTGCTGTATGTGTGCTCAGGGCCCCATGTATTTGAAAGAAGGCCCTGTTGTGCTGTGTGTGTGCTCAGGGCCCCATGTATTTTAAAAAGACCCTGCTGTGCTGTATGTGTGCTCAGGGCCCCATGTATTTTAAGGGAGGCCCTGCTGTGCTGTATGTGTGCTCAGGGCCCCATGTATTTTAAGGGAGACCCTGCTGTGCTGTATGTGTGCTCAGGGCCCCATGTATTTTAAGGGAGACCTTGTTGTGCTGTATGTGTGCTCAGGGCTCCATGTATTTTAAAGGAGGCCCTGTTGTGCTGTGTGTGTGCTCAGGGCCCATGTGTTTTAAGGGAGGCTCGGTTGTGCTGTATGTGTGCTCAGGGCCCCATTTATTTTAAGGTAGGACTTTCTGTTCTCTATGTATGCTCATTCTCCATTTTGGTTCCAGAAGTTCGACCCTGAGGCCGCCATGCTCAACATCAAGCAGGAGTTAGTAGACGACTCGTACGTGCCAGCCGCCTCCTCCGGGCATCGAACCCAGGGTTCTATGCAGAAGGTCCCTTCCCTCAGCGACCTATCAGACCAGGAAAGTTCTTTAGGTGAGTACCAGTTACTTAATAAGTACTCCTTGCGGAATTGAACCAGAAGGAATTTAATTTATAATTAAATAATTATATTCTTAACATAATGTGGAAATATGATGATTAGCTATTTATTCACTATCAACAAATGACAGCGATAATATATATGTTAAAACCATTTACCCGATTATAAAAATTATGACATTTCGGGTAAAACGTCTCTGAAAAGGACATATTTCGCCTTTTAATGCTTTTTTTCTAATAGATAAAACTTGAAATGAAATCTTTTTAATATTAATTTTTATTGATATCGTCGTTTGTCTCTATTTTGGTGTGAGCCATGCTTTAAAATATTAATACACTTCTTAAATAACCCGGGACGTCTACAACTGGTCTCAGCGCTCCGCTAGGCACCCCTCTTAAAATTAATAATATAAATAAAATGTATGGAGCTATTCAGCCCAACCCATAATGGCCGCAGAGTGTGAAATGTCTACCACTACACGCATTATGTATAAATATATATTTAAATACTAACGTAAGTCGTTTTTGTGCTTTCCCCACTTATCTCATCGAGATAAAATCTGCGCACGTCACTTTTTTTATGTCACAGCTCACACTTTAGTTTTAAAGGTGGTTTGAAGGCCAATTATTTTTACTTAGAATTTGCTGAATCTTAGTAATTGGTTTAATACTCGATTGTTCAGTCATCGTCGTCCTCCCCTCCCCCCTCCTAGCACTATGTAATACAGGGACAAGAACTAGTGACTAGACAATCTTGGATCAAATGGAAATAAATCTGGTTTCTTGCTCCTTTGATGTATTCCGCTTCTTACTACCCTTCCGACAAGCCTAGAATACAGCCAGACTGGGCGAGTGAGTGAGAAAGATAGAACTGGTTATATTTTCCAAGCGCGCGCGCTCGAGCCGGAACAGTCTAGTTTACAGGCGCTGGGTAATGTTATTGTATGTTGGGCCACTGAGTGCTAAGAAAACTTCTCAATTGGACATGATATTTGACTTTTTTTATAACTATCGATAGGTTTAGTACACTTGCTAGTAACGGCCTAATTTAATTGGGAAGACCATAAACTATATATGTGTGTGTGTGTGTGTGTGTGTGTGTAAAACTGATAAATTGAAATACTTCAATATTTTAATCAAAGTAGGCTTTTCAAATAAGAATCACTGTTATCGCGGAGAGAGGATGGGAAAACCACAACAATAAATCTCTTGTCAAAAACCATCCTCATTTCACTGAGCCAAGGTTAGAACCTTTGCCTCCTCGTCAACAACTATCGAGAGCTATCTGCTAAATCACGCGCTCACTCGCGCGCGTGCTTGTCAGTCTGCCCGAGCCCTAAAGGGAAAGCACCCGCGTTTGCGTGAAAAAGATAGCTGAAAATATTTCAGGAAAAAAGACCCTCAGAACACCCTCTTTGGATTCGAACCCTGACCTTCCCGTCATTGCCAATTCAACATATTGTAAGTGCAACGCCTGAGACCACGTGACCACTGATGTGATTGGTTTCATAGTTTTTTTTTATCACCGTGTCTTACTACCCGTTCAGATTATACGCATTCTTAATAATTATGTTAGTGAGTTTGGGATGAAGAAAGTTGAATTAAGAGGAAGTGTACCCACATTCGCGTAGAGGGAGAGTAGAAAACAGTTTTGGAAAACCTACCCTCAGTACACCCCGATTGAGATTCGAACTCCGATCTCCCTGTCTTCGACAGTCTAGTCCAACAAGAGAGTGATGCCTTAGACCATGTGGCCACCGAAGCATGTGTTTTCATGCTAAACGTGAAACAACGACAGGATAATTTAAATTAAACAACGTTCATTGTGTGTTATTCTAAACTAACAAGCTTGACTCGCATCGGTGGGTATGTGGACTAAATGTCAGGCTCATCTAGTCTGGTTTGCTGGAGATGAGGAGGTCGGGGTTCTAATCCCGATTAGGTGTACAGATGGTTTTTCCCTAAATACTCTCCTTCCACGGGAGTGCGGTTACTCTAAATTTTACCTTCCTACTCTTTACCCCACCAGCGTAGATAAAATGCGCATTGCCCTGTTGGGTATCAAGACGCGGGGGAAAACAAGCTCTAATTCATTTACGACCATAGTTTAATAGGATGACAGCTAAAAAGTTACTAGACATAGTCCCTAATATATCCCTACGCCAACAGCTGACATCTGTCACTTTGGATAATTATAATGAAAACATATGGTAATGTATGAATGTGATAGTTAACCACAGTGACTTAGGCCAATATTATTTATATATTTATTTGAGGTCGGACACAAAGCGTATTTATCATTTTATTCTAGCTAAAAAAATTATTATTCAAAGCACTTTCATGAAAGGTCTGACAAATATAGCTTCAAATAGTGACCGACGAATTTAAACCATATGTTTGAACATGACGGAAACAAGTTTTTTACTATGACGAACCCGCTCAATGGATAACAAATATTTTATTCAGTTAAATATCTCGAAATACGATAAAATAATCATAAAATCATTTATTGTATATAAAAAAAGACAAGTATTTTCTCTTTTCCAAGTAAATACGATGCCTGTATTAAAAGGTATCAATGTATGCACTGTATTACACATCATAGATAACATTTCAAAACGAAGAATAAGTACTTTTAATTATGCTTAAAATATTGTTTCGAGTTGAATAGAAAGAAATTATTAAAAGTAATGAAATAGCACAAGAAAACCTAAGTTCACATTATTTTCAATGCAAAATATAACAGGTAATTAAAAAACTTAACATTTATAACAAAACAGTGATCTTTTACAAGTGTTGGTAACCCAAAACCTAAACGTATGATTTTTGAACTGTTATCCAGGTAAAAACCTATCATGAACAGACTCTAGACGTTTGGCCCAGTTTTAGTAAATACATAAATATATATACCGGCCTTGCCACGGTCAAGTACAAGCTTGGCGGGGTTAGTCAACATTACTTTATACCACAAGGAGTATCACATGTGAGAAATGTGCATGACAAACAAAGTATAGTAAAAATGTTGTATTTTACTGCTTGATAAGCACATACGCTCCGTTTACTCTGAAGGGTAGCAGTCTTACCTTGACGGATTACACTATGGCCCTATCTTATAAGGCATGAGCTACCCCATAGTGAAATCATGTAAGGTAAACATACTATCATTCAGGGCAAACTAGGAGTAAGTACATTAATTTAATTTCCAGCGTTAGAAAGGGGGCAAGGTTGCGTGTGCTTATTGTAGTTTTTACTAATTGACTTGCCACTCTCCCTCCACTCAAATCTGGTTATACAATACATCCTCTATTCTCTAAATATTTCCTCGTTCTTAGATCAAAGCGTTATTAGTAGGCCTACATGTGCGTGCAACCCAAGTGGGTGGTAAAAACGAAATTTTAAAATGCTACTTTATTTTAAATTTCTGATGCAAATGGCAGAAAATACTAATCAACTTTATTTATTTTAAGGTAGCAACTAAACTAAAATAGTTTTATTTCTGGGTGCTTTTCAAATAACAATATTATTCATTGTAAAGTAAGTTATGTATTATTAGCTTAAAGTTTTTGTTTCACTATTAAAACATTCATAAACATCTAAAATATATTTAAAAAATATATTAAACATGTCATATTTAATTTCAATACGTCTTTGTATTTAGGGGAATAAATATATTTGAATCAAAAGAATTATTCCACATTTTGATTTATTTGATATTGATTTGACTAATGAAAGAACTGTCACGGTGTTATATTAACGTAGAACGCAACAAAACGCGGTTAATAATAGTTTTGTTACCACTATAGTTTCATTCCTGATATCAAGCGATAGTTATGGCGAAAACAAAGATAGTGGACTATGTATACAACCTCAGATAATTTTATTATTATTTATTTTAGGTATTTGACGTGCACTTTCTCGTTATCTTGGTTTTATAATTGAGATTTAATAAGTTAGGCTAACTAATGATAAGATTATAAATTAAATCAATATTTTATCATTTACTCCTTAGTAGCCCGCACTGGTGTTCATATGGTTTAAAACGTCACTCACACAATATACTTACAATACATACATTGCTGATGATAGGGATATTGGGATTCGAGTCCCGGTCGAGTGTATTGAGATGGTTTTTAACTTTCTCTCCATGCAAATGTTGGTACAGTTACTTAAAGTTCTACCTTTCTAACTCATACGCGATTAGTGTAAATATGCTGATAGCCTGAACGCTGGTAAGGCGTGGTTCACGTACAAATAAAGTTAGTAGTAAAATATTTAATTTCTTCAAAAGCTATGAAGTTAACTTAGTGAAAATGTATTCAACTATGCACGGTTCAAAAGTTTAATTCATGTGATTATAAAACTGTAGTACAAAACACTATTTTATTCTTGTTAGGTACTCTATGTTACCTGTCTTAGCTTTAATTAATATACAAGTAATGTTTTTAGAATACTTTTATATCCATATTAACTCACCCAACATTACAAAAAAAAATTCTGTCAATATGAAAAATTTGTTTTACAAAACTAAATTACCAAGTTAGAGTTTCACTATAAAAGGAAAGCCCCGAGCACTATTAACCCAGGTACTTGATTTTATTAGTAAAGGATTAGATGGAGAAAAAAAAATCGTTATCATTATAAAAAAAAGGTATGGTGCACCGCACAGACTTTTTTTTTTCTTTTATCTTAATATAGAAACATTGCCTCTAGAAATTATTTGGAGTTTGATACAAAGCAATCTTTCAGCTTCACGTTCGAGAATATCGAAAGGGAAAGAAATAAGTCAAAAGGGGGAGCAATTTTTTTCCAGGAGAGGGAGGAGTTTATTTCAGTCATGGGGAGAGGTGGCAAGTTCTTTCCAGAGGGAATGCACCCCGCTTCCCCTCCTGTTCTTGCACTAATTCTTGACTTTAGTTTGAATATTTTTTTAAAAAACTTTGTTGTCACATTTACAAAAGAAAAGCAATGCACAAATATTAATCCGTAACTAAACACTGAAATGTTACACACATGATGGTAGTCTTTAAATCGAACTTTATTCACTGCCCGACATTCTTAGTGTGCCAAATTTAGTTTCAGTACAATAATAATAATAATATATAATAATAATAGACACTGTGAAGTTTCGGAACACTTCTAAACGAAAGGAAAGACTGGGCCGAACCAATGATATAATTGTTACACATGCCAGTAAGTTTCTCCGGAGAAAATCCTATCTGGTGGTCTGTTCTTTAGTATGGCTAGGCATTTTATCGCTTGTCATTCATATTTTGTTTTGTATTATTTTCATTTTCTAGATTTTTTCTAAGCTTGTGTATCTCTAATTGGGGTCCGGGCCCCTGAAAGTCCTGGCCCGGTACCATGGTACTAATAATACCCCCTCTCCCCTCTTGGTGGGCCTGTGTATATTTGCTTATAGATAAGAAACTATTGGTTTTATAAAAATAAATTTGAGAAATAATATGTTTATTTTTAGTAGTACTACAACTTTATAATGATAAGTTATTTGGTTTCTCAAATTGTTGTGGAGATATCAAAATTGGAAATTTCTACTCATCTACTACAGAAAGTATCCTCATTGTCATTTTTATGGGGAAATGAGGTCTGCCATTTTGTTTGTAATGTTATACAGTGCCCGGATAAAAAAAATAAAGAGTTTTTTTAGTGGATTTAGAGGAATTGATTTTTTTCTTTTTGTCCTTTATTAAAGGGCTAGATATATAATACACAAAAATCCTCGGGGAACCTTATAAAAACCATAGATATACACAATCGGTAAAATGGTCTCCGCTCTTGGCCAAATTACAGATGCACAAACAGACGGCATAGTGAAAACCAATTTTCTGGTTTCAGAGAGTCATGAAACGTTGACATTGATAAAAATCTCGAATTAAATTTCTTTTAACGTTTAATTTCTCTCCGAGAGGTCAAGGAAAGGTAAAAGTGGATATAGCTTTTCTTATTTGTATAGAATGTGCTGATGAAATACGCGTGGTTAACATTTTACTCAATAGATGGCGTTGTTCTCAAATGGTACGCTCAATTGTCTTTACAATACAAAACAATATAATATATTTAAGAAATTACTTAAATCAGACTACGCTATCTTAAAATTAACTAAGTTTGAAATTCTAAATATAACTAATTCTTATGATAACATATTAATTCACGATTTTAAAATAATGTTTGTGTTCAATCTATAACGCTAGGGAATAGATATAAATTAGCTTAATATAAATCAAAAATATTCCTTTATACGTTTGTACCCAACTTCGGTTAATACCGAAGGCATTTGCGTGGAAATTCTTGATCCGAGTCTTCTTCACGGAAGACTCGAAATAACATCTATAAACCATGCGCTTCCTAATGAGCAATTCAAATTTCTGCTCTGTTATATTTAGTTAATACACTATCATCACCATATAAACTAACAAATTAAGTTGTGTTACCAAACTACCCAGCTGGATAAATTTTATCGTACAGTCAGTTATAGCTTGGAACAAGCTTTTCAAAATCACATACTTTTGTTAATCAATCACTCTTATATAATAAAACACTTCATAAAATATAGATTTTATATAAATTGTTCAAATATTAAACAAAAAGATCAATTATGTTCAAACTATTTTCAATTTGTTAGAATAAAAACTTTTTCATATTTATCTTAAAAAATAATTTCCATATATCCATTCTCAACTAAATCTTCAAGGACATTTTCGAAAATTTTTGGAATTTTCTAAAATTTGTCAAAAGTAAACCACCTTTAAATTTATTTATAATATGAAACTGCCCCTGGATACCAATTTTGGAAAAATCGTAACTATTTTTGTATATAAAAAAATCAGTCCATTACCATATAATGATTTTTTAAGTAGAAAATCTATAAAATTGGATTCATTATAAAAATATCGAAAATACTAATTTTGAATTAAGTAGTTAGAACCATTATTATAGTATTAAAAAAACACTTATTAAACTACCCTTAAACAAAATTTTATCCAAAAACCACATACACACTTTAATTTGGGATGTCAAACACACCAGACATATCTGTTTTTAGCCAAATTAAGCGTTTGTGAATCCATCATTTTCACTTTCTAATCAGAATTAAATCTCATGCTAAATTTATTTTATCGAATCAAATCCTAATCTATTCCCATGCTTTAAAAAAATTGGATCAAATATTTTATTTAAAAAATAATTTAAGATTTAAGTATTTTAATTTGTTTTAGAATTATTATGATATTGTTTCAAATCGAATCTGTGTTGAATATTTTACAATGCCAAGTTTCCGACTCCAATCCAATAAAAAAATATTTTAAAAAAATTGAACAAACTTTAGGCACATTTTAGGTTTATTAAAAAGAAATATGATAAATAGTACTTATTCAAAAAGGGAAAAATCAAATCAGGATCACACAACTTTTCTAATCATGGTACAAGATATTCACTGACAAACAATTGTCTCCCACGTGATTCCTTTACGACCTGGACTCGAGTTAATTTTCTCTTCACTCTACCACGCAACTGGTTTCCTGTTTGATCATATTAGTTTAAGTAAGTATGAATAGATTCAAATTTTGAGCTAAACACATCGAATCCGAATCTAAGATTTATTTAGATTCAACCCTCCTTTCACCTCTGACAATTCGTGTATTAATCACAACTTGTGAATGTGTGAAATGCCAGGCCTCCACCATGGTTCGGATCCCACGTTAAACTGTAGGTCCTCCATTTCATCTCACAATCACTCTACCATTTCACAATAGCTTAAGTGCGTCTAACCCGAACGGGTAGTAAGACGCGGTGCTAATAATATTTAGATTCGAAATTTTGAATCTAACCTGAATCTTCTTATATATTGATTAAAAATTTCGAATCGAATCCTAATCTTACCAAGATACGGATTTGGATTTGTAATATCATAGGTTCGCACAGGCTTAAACAAAATCGCTAGAGCCATTTTCGAAAAATTGGAACTCATAAAATGATAAACCAATAAACTTCCCCTAATGTAAGGGTTGGGGTCAAAATTAAAATATCTCCTAGCAAAATCCATAAAAACATTTCAGATCTGTGGCCAGGGACAGACAGACATGGGGACCAACAAAATGGTAAAATCCACATTTTTGGGTTCGGACCTACATAAAGCTTGGATTAATAATAATCTCAAGCTCTAAAATTTTCTTTAGTCGATGAAATTTAAAAAAAGAGTGTTTTAGGAAGGAAAATACACTTTTTATGGGTAGGCCTACACAAATAACTAAAACTACTTTAATATGTTCATAGGTTAAGTCATGCGATATGCAGCGGTACCTTTTGATAGATATAATCAATATTGATAAAATAATACAGTAAAATATTATCATTATAGTATGCAAAAAATGTATTAGTCCTTTTTATTTTTATGTCCTACCTATATTATTAGCCTTATGGTTTTTCTAATCGAAAGAAATTGAGCATACGAAATATTTGGAGTTAGCCTTTTCCTCAATAGAAAGTGGGGACCTCAAAACTTGTACATATTTGTGTTTACAAATAAAACCCACTAAAATGATTAGATAATTCTAAATCGAACTAGTTTGGTTTGCGAATTTTACAGTTATGCATTTCAAACATAATATATATCCGCGTAGAAATATCTGAAGGTTAATTTTATAAGCCTACTTTATTTTTAAATTTATAACACGGTATAGAATAGCATAAAATAAATAAATATTATGTGTATTTGCACCAAACTTCTGTTTCATCCGAAGGCATACTCCTGAAAATTCTTGATAGGAGTATTCGTTAATAATACTCCGTTAAGTATAACCAAATTGAGTACAGAGATGCTCGATGTATAGGACTTAATCAACCCAGGCAAAAATAATCGAATTTTGACCATAATTTGAAGGAGCACAAGCATAGTATATTTCATTTAAAAAAATCGCCACTAATGACTAGCACATTAAATATCAGTTTACTTAATATAATCAACTGGTGATAGTAAATTACTAAACTATTATTATGGTATAAGCGTTTATATAATAATAAATTAAGCCTGCATTCAATTGATAACTCTAGCAATAGACTAGCCTTCCGATGACAGGAAACTCGGGTTTCAAGTCCCGGTTGAGTGTACTGAGCTGTTTTTTTTTATCCTAAATTGTTTTCCACTCCGTGTATGAATGAGTACACTTACTCTAAATATTTACTATATATTTAGTGTAATGTTATAGTTATTGATAGTATTTTCAAAAGTGACTGTTTCAGATCACATTACCTGACGTATGATTTCGTTAAAGTACATTTAGTAACTTTCATAGCTGCCAGATAAGTTTCGTTCTATGAAAATTAGATCGTATGTTAACTTTGGGCTAAAAACCAAGTTTTCCTTTTATAAATACTAGGAAAATCGAAAGTACATCCAATTTACACTGAAAGTTAGAAGAAACCTTACACTATGCTTCCATTATGGCTCTATCTTTTAGGTTACACCATAGTGAAACCAAGCAAAGCGCTTGCTACTTTTCAGGATAAACACAGAGTACCTGATCACCACAAAACTGAGGCTTGTGTATTATTTAGATTTTCCTTTTGTTTATTTTAATTGTATTTCCTTCCTGACTCTTTCTCATTCCAACAAGATTTAACACTTATATGTCTATTAAATGTAACAGCAACTAATTCTAAAATCACTAACAAAAATTTGTGTACGTGTAAACTTACTATAATAAGGAAGTCCTAATCGATATAACACACGTGGAAGATCGGGTCAAACATAGCTTCAAAATAATTTAAAATCAGGGAAATGAACTGAAACCAGACCTTATAACCGAAATGAACAGTTATTTTTAAGGAACCAGAAACGAAACCCTAAAAATAAATTCTAAGAACGTGAATTGGAATTGATAAATATTTGGTTCTTATTGGCTCTTAAACTATTATTTAAAATTACTTTTTATGCTATTCTTTATCTAACTTAATCTTATTTTAAATACTCTTTTTTTCTGGGTTTTTTTTCTCTTCAAAATCGTATGTATTCCTTTGTATTTTTTTAAAATACTAAAACTAACTTTTAATTTGTTGTAAATTATTCTTAATGTATTACCAATTTTTCTATTTATGAATTTCATATTAAATTACGTTTATTGGAAGAAACGGAACCAGAGCCGATAAATGTTTTGGTTTAACTGCTTGTTAAAAATATTTTGCTATAAAAAGAGAGCAACTGAGCACACGGAGAGTGTAGTTAACATTTTACTCGACAGATGGTGTGAGTTTCACAACACACAAATCATAACGTTTACAAATATATATTCGTCTAAAAACTAAAATAATTCCTAGTTTAGCCTAGTTTTAATGACATTTAGTAATTCGTTGTCTTATTTAAACATACATTTTACTTACAACATTTATATAATAGTTCTGTATAATATTATTTTAAATTTAATATATAACGCTCGGTGGCAGATATAAAATATTTATGGATAAAATCAAACATCAAGCGTCAATTCGTCAGTGCACCCGGCTCTTCGGCTTAATCCGAAGAAAAAGCCTCTATGATTCTTTGACAAAGTATTCTTCACGGAATACTTTATATTAATAAATTTATAATGTAAATCAACCTTTTAGTTGCAGCCACTAGATCTGTTCCTTTTATCTGCTTTTTATTGTCGTAGTCACTATATTCCTACCTACTCCCAGCCTAGCTCTTTAATAGCACAACGATGGGAAAAACTGCTCCTTTAGTGAATCAGGAGCAATCTGTTACTGCTCCATCACAGACAGAACCTGTGCCTCTTACCTACTTCATTTTGTCACAGTGACAGTATTCGTACCTACTCCCAGCTTAGTTTTTCTTTTAGCACCACGTCTTCTGCCCGTTCGGGTTTTACGCATTTACGCCAATGTGTTAGGTGTGAAGATGGTTGATTCTAGAGGAAGTGCACCCACATTTGTTTGGAATGAGAGTTAAAAACGTTTAGGAAAAATTCCCCTCAGTGCACCCAACCGGAATCGAACCTCAATCTCCCTGTCATCTGCAGTCCATTCTAGTGCGAGAGTGAAACCAAAGACCAGAGGCTGGCAACCTTTTTGATATTGGAGGCTTTATGGGTTTAAAAAAAGGTTTGGCTAATTTGAAAAAAAAAGGTCAATTTTACATTTTCCAATTAGTAATTAGCTATTAAGTCTATTTTTTTTAACAAATTGTTTGTTTGCTAAATATTGATGTGCTAGATAAAATCAGTCAGTGGACCATAGTTTGCTGACACTTGCCGTAAATCATTTGATCACCAAGTGGATCCCTTCGCGTTACAACGCGTATTTGATCCGTAAACCAGTGACAAAAAGTAACAGCTCCTTTCATCTGTCAGTAACAGTTTGTGAATATGACGTTAGAGAAATGAGAATGAGAGTTGAAAACGTTTAGGAAAAATCACCCGGTGTACCCAACCAGAGGAATGCACTTATTTTCTATCCTCAGTCACAGCAAATTGATCTTTCAGAAACTGTGAATTCAGTACACCTTATTTGTTTGAATTAATTGTTCGAGAACCAGAGATTGAACTAAAACTAAATACACTTGTTGGCATACATCCTAAGTAAACCTCGCACCTTTTTGTGCGAGGGTGTGTCTCAAACCTTGGGAATCACTAACTTAATGTAGATTGTAGATGTAAGCATTCTATAACTACTAAAACTCTATGTGGCAAATGAGCTTTTACGAAATACTTCCAAACTATTGGCTTGTTGGCCAACACGTCACCATAAATATATTACAGATTAAAAAAGTGATGTGATCATTTATAAAACCTGGATGTAAAAATAGCAGATTGGTGGATTATTCTCTTTACTAACTAAAGACAAATAATAATTAATTAGTAGCCCAAGATTGCAAGACTTGGTTTTGAAATTTTCCTAGTACTAATAGCCAACAAAAACATTTCCCTAAAGCCAACCAAATTAGATTTCCCTGAATCGATTCGAAGTTTTGATTTCTGAATCAATACGTGAATCAGATTGAGGCTTTGGAATCGATCCAAAAAGTTGATTAATCGAGGGCAAATAATCGATTTTCGAGAAGATCGAACATCTCTATTTCAGCCGTTGTTAAGTGTTGGATAATGGGTACGAATTAAACACTACCACAGTTTCTCGTTAGCAGACATTCATGAGGAACTCTACAAATGAAGACAGACTTAATGGGCTTCATGTACATACATCCAGAGGTGTCAGTTACGGACTCATGTGGAAAAATGCCAGTTCTGGGCATATCTGGCCCAGCTATGGACCACTTCTGGCCAGATATGATCTTTCCACATGGGAAGGATGAAGTTCTCAATTAACTTTCTATGAAGCCAAGGAAAACTAACATAAGACTAAAGTGAATATACAATTTATTGAAACTTGCATGTTTATATATTCTAAAAATTAAATAATTAAATTCTAAAAATTTGTTCGTAAAAACTTAATATTCATGATAATTAGAGAATTATGACAATTTTTATAGATTTTAAACTATTTAGGATATTATTGTATTTCTTTTGATGCATTTGCATTTTGTAGCACTTAAATTTTCAAATTTTCCCGCGAGAAAAACCAATGGACTCCGCTTAGTTAGTCAGTGAAACTAATCCCCCACCATCCCCCCACCACCACACACAAACGAATCTTAGTTGCGCCAGTGTAGTATACTACAATAATATATTATGTGGAACAGTATTAGTTATTGCTAACACTGAAACACATCTTGTTACAGTCGATAATTACAGTATTTTACCTATTTACTAAACTTTTAGTATTACTTAATAGGTATTGATAATTTTAATATCTATCAAACGTGACAGATGCATATCAAATGACTTTAACATAAGAATACGTGAAATTACTAAGTAGATCTAATAATTTATATAGTTGTCAGATAAGGGTATTTTTATTAACATTAGATTGTAAGTCTGACACCTTAGCTCAGTCGGAAGCGTGTCTGTTTACATAGTTAAGGGTCCTGGGCTCGTTTCCTGGCATGGTCGAAATATTTATCATTGTTGCAATATGGGTTTCCCCTTCCACAGTGATTAATCAACGACCATGCGCTGGATATTGAGTATGTTCTATATTTAAGTTAGTCTATAAGCAGGCGCGGATACAGGGGGGGGTCAAAGGGTCAGCTGACCCCCCTGTGGTGTTAAGAAAATTAATTTAGAAAATGTATATTTAGAAAGAAAATACCAAAAAATTAAAGCATACAAGTTTTTATCTTTCCTAGAGATGTGCGAATGTTCTTTTAGTCTCAGGTGAAGCAAAGATTGAAGCATGCCAATAAAGGTTGAAGCTGAAACCAAATACAGTTTTTTTTTATCAAATAACACTATTATTAATTTTTAAATTATCTACTAATACTTCTAAATAAAGAGAAAGTTTATTAGGGAAAAAACACACTATATTATATTATTTTTATGCTGACATATCTGAGTTTATTCCTGCTTGCGTTACACTATCAAGTTAGTGTTAAAATACTTTTTATTGCTGTTATGTGATTATTATAATTTATTTAAATGGGTAGTAATTAGTGATTTTCAAATATTTTCGTTATTTATAGAGGTTTTATTATAACTTCAAAACCTCTCAAGATGCTAAGGTTATAGTGGTTGTCGAAGTGACGAAGTCGAATCGAAGGTGATTTAGGCTTCAACTTTGACTTTGACATTTCGAAGATTTGCACACCCGTACTGAATTCCTAGTGCAAGATGTTCACCAAATACACCTGTCTTCAACACAAGTAATGGAACGAGTTAAAGAGGGGTGGAGTGTGCTATTTTTAGAAAGACTTACCCCCTTCCAGTGAAATGTACGTTAATCTGTTTCAAACCAGTCGGAGGTAGCTGGAAATTTACTTTTAGTATACCGGAGCGATTCGTTCGAGTGGCCTTAGACGTGAAACATTTTACGTGTGCGTTTCGTTTTGTTAATGCTTATGTGCAATAAAGTGTAATTTATAAATATTTCAGTCTCTTTGTGATTATAATTATCTATGATGGTTTTATTTACTCTTAGTAAACTGTGAGTGTGATATTTGTGTTTTGTTTTTTATGGTTATTGTGCTACTGCCTATTGTCATTGTGATACTGTGACTTTGATACTTCCTCCTGCTATTCAATTTTGTGATAAATTATTGTCTTAGCTAGTTATGTTATTTGAATGCAAGTATTGATATTATAATGTCAAAAAGAAAGGGACAGACAGATTTATTTTGTTTATTCAATAAAAAAAATCCTGAATCAACAGGAAACGAAACTGAGGATTTAATTGAAAATAGTGCGTCAGTGAACTTTATTTGTGACTCACCCTCAACCAGTGGATCTAATTCAAATACTAAAATCTCTATAGAAAGTGTAGGACCAGAAAAATTTGATATTGGCAACTTTGTTGGAGCTGAAACTATTTCCGATGACTTAAAATACCACATGCTAGTAGAACCGTGGACTCCACCACTAAGCTACAAGTTCCCTAATGTTGAACAATGGCGCTTATTGTATTGCATGTGTACTTTTTGGATCAAAGGAAGGAGGTAGGAGTAGAATATCTCTCGGAAGCTTTGTACGGACTCCGTTTCTAAACTACAAAAAAGGAAATGAAATTCATTGCGGACATGCCTCCAATGAATATTATAAAACACCAATTATAAGATGTTCTGAATTTAAGAATACATTTGAAAACAGGACACAATCAGTTGAAGTCAGACTAAATTGTGAAGTGAAAAAAAGAATTGAAGAAAATCGAGCACGTTTGATACCCATGATAAAGACAGTTATACTATGTGGCCGACAAAACTTTCCCCTAAGAGGTCATCGTGATGATGGAGAGCTTAGCGAAAACGATAGCACAGAAAATGAGGGAAACTTCCGAGCACTTTTAAGATTACGTATTGATGCCGGTGAATCACATAAAAACAGCACCCAAAAATGCAACATTTATTAGTAAAACAACTCAGAACGAATAAATTGAAGCTTGTGGAGATGAAGTCTATTAAAGCAGGGCAATTTTTTTTCGGTACTAGCAGATGAAACAACGGATGTTGGAACAGTTGAACAGATGAGTCTTTGTGTTAGATTTCTGGACATACTTTCACTCAAAATTCGAGAATAGTTCTTAGGTTTTGTGGAAGCGAGAAATCTCAGTGGCGAGGCTCTCACAAACTTACTTCTTGAAAAATTAAACAATTTGGGACTTAAAATTGAGAACCTGCGGGGTCAAGGGTACGATGGAGGGTCTAACATGTCTGGTTAAATCAAAGGTGTGCAAGCTCGTATTAGGGAAAAGCAGCTTCTTGCTATATATATGCACTGTGCTTCTCACAAACTAAATCTGTCCATTTCTAAAGCATGTTCTCTAACAAGTGTAAGGAACGCTATTGCTGTGGTCAGTAACGTAACAAATGAAGTAAGAGAATCCAGTAAACGAACAGCTTTAATGAAAGCAAAACTACATGAACAATATCCTGAAGAAACAAAGTGCAAACTCAAAACGCTTTGTGAGACGCGTTGGGTAGAATGACACGATGCATTTTTACAATTCTTACATGTTTTTGATGCAGTTGTATGTTTCCTACAAGTATTTGATGCGAAAGCACCATCATCAAAGTCAGCACTTTTACTCACCTCAGTTCTCAGGTTTGACTTTATTATAACTCTGCATATTGTTTCATTTATCTTCAGTCTAACAGTCACGTTGTCTCGTCAGATTAAAAACCCTTCGTTAGACCTGAAAAACTGCTATAATATGGTAGCAAATGTTTTAGAGACATTGAAAGATTATCGGAATAACCCTAATAAATATACAGAGGTCTATTATGAATCGGTGAATTTGGCTGTAAAACATGAAATTGACATCACTATACCAAGGACCTCTCGGACACAAACTCATGGGCCAAATGTTGCTGCATATAGTCCTGAGGAATATTATAGACTAAATGTTTACCTGCCACATGTGGACTATCTTATTTCTGAATTGTCAACTAGATTTTCATCAACTGGACATGATAATATTATCACATTATACGGTTTAATACCAGCATTTGCCAACCAAGACAATGAAATTTTATTACAAGCAGCTCAAACATATGGTAATGGCCTTCCTGGGACTTCGTCAGAACTTTGTGGAGAGATTGACTTGTGGTAACAACGCTGGAAACATAAATCTATGGCAGAGTGTCCATCTAGTGCGGTTGACAGCTTAATGCATGCTTCAGATGGTTTTTACCCAAACATTAAAGTTCTTCTCCACATTTTGTCTGTTCTTCCCGTGACTACTTGCACTAGTGATAGATCATTTTCTACCCTAAGAAGGTTAAAGACATACTTAAGGTCAAATATGGATGAGAAACGATTAAATGGTTTGGCCATGTTAAATATTCATCGAAGCATAGAAGTTCATCCTGATTAAGTTTTGGAGAAATTTGCTCAAAAGAATAAGAGGAAAATGCAATTAATGCATTTATAAAATATGAGGTACGTTTGAACAATGTTTTGTATAGGTTTTATAGTTATTATTATTATTATTATTATTATTATTATTAGTAGTAGTAGTAGTAGTAGTAGTAGTAGTAGTAGTAGTAGTAGTAGTAGTAGTAGTAGTAGTAGTAGTAGTAGTATTAGTAGTATTAGTAGTATTAGTAGTATTAGTAGTAGTATTAGTAGTAGTATTAGTAGTAGTATTAGTAGTATTAGTATTAGTAGTAGTAGTAGTAGTAGTAGTAGTAGTAGTAGTAGTAGTAGTAGTAGTAATGTTATTTATAAATAGCATGACCCCCCCTATGAAAATTTTCTGGATCCGCGCCTGTCTATAAGTCGTGTGTTGATATTATCAGTCGGCTCAGGTGCAGATTATGTACCTCAAATAAATGAAAAAATTAGACTGTAGCTTTGTTGAAAAATGTAAATGTCAAACAAAGAACTACTTTTCGATTCGCACAAGCCTACCATAGTAGTACATCAGCTCTCGGCATAGTCACATCGTTTCTTTGATCGAGCTCAGCCGAAGTATTACGATTGTTTATTGCCCGGAACTTCGTAGCTTTGAAGTTTGTACTAGTTCTCTTCGAGAACTTAAACTCGTTCGGTTGGAAGAATCATTTTAAAACAATTACGTATATTAGAAATTTCATGGCACCTTGATTGTGCAGTGCAATACAAACAGCATTCTAATAAAACAGATGAGCTAGTGATATTTCCAGCTGTAGGAATGAAATATTTCAAACTATTTAAATTAACCACTATCATATAAATAGCATTGCTGTTGTTGGGTATTAAATTTTTTTTAATCATCTATATACAATTATTAAAAATCGATAATTATAGTGATTTTATTATTCACTTTGGAAAATCACAATTTAAATTTTACAAATACCAAAAATAGAATATTTTATCATGAACGTTTACCTAAGGCCTTCTTACCGATAATAACCTTTATAACAACGAATAATTTCCTTAAAAACGAGAAAAACATTCGAGTCTTTAGGCTCCCATTCCCCCACCCAAATATTTATTTTACTCTTCCGTGCAAATGTTGGGAGCACTTCCTCCGAGTTCTACCATCCCCATCCTATTAGCGTTGTTAAATGCATATATCCCGGACAGGAGGTAAAACGGGGTGAGAATACACGTCTATTGGGGGACGGTTTGCACTTACACCCCGAACCATGTTTAAATGTTACAATAACATTCTTAGAGATATTTCAGTTCCTACAGATGATTTAACAAAGCGTGCACGTCATCTGGAATGTTAACGTTAATATAATATGATTTCACATAGCTATTAAAAATGACACCTGGACATGGGAATCGAACCTGAGACGTTTGGCCTAGTACGTCAATGCCCTAACCACTGAGCTATTTAGGAGTTATTTCTTGCCCCAGTTTAATTTTTTAAATACAACAGCTTGGCTATTTAATCCATAGTTTTATTTATATAATAGTAGCTATTATTTTAAGTATATAAAAGCAAATTATGCGTGTTACTAAACATAGCGCCTAACTGGACTAACATGGACTAAAATACCTGGTTTATACTGAAAGGTAGAAGTCTTACCTTGACTGTCTACATCAGGGTGGTCCAATGTTTTTGATCCCAGGGGTCAAATTTGACTATCGGCTTACATCGTGGGCCGAAAATATATTTAGTAATCTTATCAACTTAATGTAGGCCTACAAACATACTTAATAAACATTTACTTTCAATACTTTTATATAATTGCTTGGTTGGTAGAATCTTTCAAATTTTATGGCAAGAAAAAGTTTATTGCCCTCTAAAAAATGCTGAAATATCTACGCGCGCATATTTTCACAAACCAACTTAGTCATTCTTAATCAAATAAATGCGTAGTAAATTGCAATTATGACTTCTTTTTTTATTTTTTTTATTTTAATCATTAGCGATTTCACATCTATCACCGGGCGCACTCGAACTGCGGAACAACCTCTAATCTCATTCAACCACTAACCTAACCTAACTTAACCTAACCTCACCTCCATGTTCCATTTTGAACAAAGTCATGAATTTAATGTTTACTCCGCAGTTAGTGTAAGGGTATTAGCGAGCTGGGATGAGTTGTTTCGCAATTCGTGTGCACCGCAGTCACGAGGGGGGTTCCCTTTCATTTTCCTTCAGGATACTGGGAGGGCCACATTTTCAGTGATCGTGGGCCGCCAGTTGAACCACACTGCCACCCTTGCCATATCTTACAACTTAGCTACACCATAGTGGAACTAAGTAGCGTAAGCTTACCACCTAAGAGGTGACGTGGGGTGAAGTTCCTCCCTCCCCTCCCCTTTCCATCCTACAGAAGATGCCAAGGAATTGAGTCAGTCTCCAAATACATTTTAAGTGTTTTTTGTTGTTTTTTATGTCCATGACTGGGGCTGTATAGTAGGATATGGTAGAAAAAGCATTTTAAAATAAAATAAAAATTGTGGTCAGTATTGTTAACATCACACAACATGATGTATGAATACTTGAAAGTAGAACTAATAATTAGCGTTTCTAGCTGTTAAATTAGGCTCTTCCTATTCAAACTAGATTTAAGTGTTAATAATATTATTTGTGTAAGTTACTGGCCTAGACCTTGAGGAGGGATACAAACATATGCATTTTTTATGTTTTTTTAAATGTTTTTAGCACCTCGTCTCACTACCCGTTCGGACTATACGCCTATTTACTTTTTATTTTATTTAGCACCGCGTCTTAATACCCGTTTGGCCTATACGCTGCTTATATACGAATTACTATAATGTGTTAGGGATTAGGAAGGTTGAATTAGAGGAAGTGTACCCGTATTTGCTTGGAGGGAGAGTGGAAACACATTTAGTAAAAACCATTAGTACACCCGAGCTGGATCGAACAAACCCCGATCTCCCAGACAATTGACAGTCTAGTCTATTGCGAGAGTGAGTTTTTTTGTTTTTTTTTTTTCGATTTAGTCCACCTATTACTTTCACTATCCTAAGGTGTCCCTTCGCTCAATATGTTTGGGGACACCTGCCTTAGACCATGCGGCCACTGAAGCGGCTGTATACATTGTTAATAATATTTTCGGGTGGAGATAGGGGTCAAACCCCCTTAACCCCACTAGAGGCGTCCCCGACACTCACCTGTTGCATGTACCACGGGTATGGCATATTTTGGAGACGGCCGACATGTAAATAACCGCGTGCGTGCGCGCGCGGGGGCAGTGCAGCCGCTAATGAGGATGTTGAGTATTATTCTATTAAGTTGGCTGCCTGCTCCACGAGGACATGTGAGCTCTCCAACAGAGGCAGTGGGCGCAACATTATTAAAACACTCGCTCACTGCCAATTATTACAATCACCGCGCGAACTGCCCGCGCTAATGGAGGAGGCGACATTCTTTTAATTTACAAAATTGGGACTTTCTTGGCCTTATTTTGTGCCGTGTACGCCCATAGTTTTATCATGGACTCTTAGGTGAGGGGGGTGGGGGGAAGAGCCGGAGTTAATGTTAGTTTTTTGTTATTAAAACTATAAAAAATACTATCTGGGCCAATATAACTAAGACGGCATTAGTAGATAAGTTTAGTTAAATTTTCAACGTAATACAAGCGACCGTCTTTAAATTACGTAAGGCTTTGTTTTTATGATTTTCGACTCGAGCCCCACGTAAAGGATTGTAAGATTTTCCGTCCCCCTCCTCCAAATATTTTATGTAATTGTTTACTATTTGGTGACTATTTTAATCGTTTAGCTATTTATAGACATAAGAATTGTTAACAAAGCGAGTGATATGCAATTTTAGAATAGTCTAATTGCATTAAATTGCTCCAATAGAAACATAAGAGTTCAATTTTTTTCACATGGTGGTATCAACGGTTGTTAAATATTTGTCAATGGTGTTCTGGAATTTTATGGCAACTTTAAAAAGTGTGTCATGATGAATGCCGCAATGCTCATGGCAGATATTCAACAATAGTTTGATATCACCATGTGAAGAAAATTAAACTATATGATTGTACCAAAGCAATATTTTATTTTTATTTCAGCATTAAAAAAGTTTGGTTACAAACACTTCTCAAACATTCCTTTTCTCACTTCCCCTACATCCCCACTTTGAGCTATCTACTCACAAAATAGGGCCGTACTGTCGAAGGGGAGATGTTTTGGCGGCTCAAAGTGTTATTTATAACGTAATCTTATATTCCTCCTCAATTCCTAGACTAATAGTTTATTCGAGTCTTTAATATTCATATCATCTGCAGCTACAATTTCATGTTAAAAACACTAATTTGCTAAAAAAGATTTAAAAATAATTTTTTTTTTTACATAGTAAAGGGTAAGTTGTCAGACCTCTGTGCTGGCGTCCGGGGTTCAATCCTCGGTCCCGGCACAGATCTTTATGATTGCCAAACCCTTCCTTCACCTCTGACAAGACGTGTATTAATCACAACTTGTGAATGTGGGGAATGCCAGGCCTCCACCGTGGTTCGGATTCCACGTTCAACTGTAGGTCCTCCATATCATCTCACAATCACCCTACCATTACACATTAGCTAAGTGCGTATAACCGAACGGATAGTAAGACGCGGTGCTAATAATAATGTATTTACATTTTCGGCTGGGGACTTCAAAACAGGTCACCGTAAGTAGTAGTCCCTCCCCTTACCCTCATATATTCCCCCTAAACAATCCTAGTCAAGGGGGACATGATGAGAGGGGCGAATTTTAATGAAACTTGCCAGTTTTGCCTGAAGGCAGGGTAGGCCTCAACAACTGGATCATTTTAGAATACAATAGAACCTCGCTAATCCTAACTTATTGAAACCGAAGATGGTTCGGATTAGCGAAAATTATTATCAAGGGAAAGGATAGAGAAGTATCTGCAGAGAAACAGAGTATTATCACAAATTTTAAATTACAATTGAATGAGTTTCATTAGACTTACATTCATGATTCATTTTACTAACGTATAAAACTTGGTAGGTTTTATAGTTTTACATTTACATTTTTTTCTTTTTACAGTACTGTAATTATTTTTAGTTACAGGAAAACACTTGCTTTTTACTACAACATGTAAATATTCAGCATTTATTATAATATTGTTTCTTATTTAATATCCTTAATTGAATGTGGGGAATGCCAGGCCTCCACCGTGGTTCGGATTCCACGTTAAACTGTAGGTCCTTCATTTAATCTCACAATCACCCTACCATTACACATTAGCGTAAGTGCGTACAACCCGAACGGGTAGTAAGACGTGGTGCTAATAATAATAATAATAATAATAATAATAATAATATCCTTAATTTTAAGTTTTTTGTCCAATAAAATAAATTTAATTAGATTTAATTTGTCCTGTTTCCAAAAATTGTGTTATCTTAAATTTCGGATTACCGGGGTTCAATCTGCCGGGGTTTTACTGTGTATAGGACTCCGTAGTTCGTCAGCAGCTCGCAGAGATCACCCAGCGCCTGTTTCTCGAAGCGAATACCTCACCCTCCCGAATACAAAGATTGGTTAATGAAAGTGGAGGATGCTTCGAAGAAGCGCGTAGCTCTGAAAAAAGGCGACGGTGCGAAATATGGTCACCTATATTTTTGATTAGGGTGTACTTTTTTTTAATGTACATGACTCACAAACTAACTTACCTAGATACAGTACGCCAAACACTAGCCGCCCAATCCTGGTGCTTAAATCTTGATCAGTTAATCAGGATGGACCCATATACGAATAGTACATAAATAAATATCCTGGTTCCCATCATCCGGAATCAAACCAGGGTTCTCTAAACTTGAAGGTCGACCACTCTACCCATTGAACAACACTGTGTGGGGATGTGTACGTGTTTTGTTACTTCTCTGACTATTGTTCCTAGTGTTGTTGTTTTGACGGCCCGGAAAGACTGGATGTTTGCATTCCACTCTGGGGTTGTTTCAGCCCCTCCAAACACAACACCCGGTGTTTTACAAACACTGCGGTGTCGCGCTGACTCGATCATTGTGTTCTTAAAACAATAGAGACGGGCTATTTAGCCGGTTAGGGAGACTTGTTTACACACTTTTATTTCAACATTATGAAAAGTTATTTTCGTTCGGTTTTATTGGTGTTTTTAATATGGTCACTCTTTTATTTTTCCGCGGCGTCCTAATACCCGTCCGAGCTATTAGCATTTCAATTTCGCTATTAGGATAGAACTGATGAAGGTATCGGTTTAGAAGAAACGTGCCTGCATTTGTGTGTTGGGAGATTGGGAAACCATGTAGGGAAAATTGCCCTCAGTACGCCCGGCTGAGATTCGACAACGGGATACCTTATCTTCCTGTCACCGACAAACCAGACTAATGAGCTCTAACATTTAACCCGCGTGCCCACCGTTGTAGTGCTACGACCTTGAGGGTATATCAGTACTTGATTTACAAACTAACTTAATTATAAAACAAGTACAACACCCCCTCTCCCAGCCGGGAAAGTGTACATCCTAACCTCATCCAAAAAATATATTTGTTTTGGTGGGAATCGAAACCGGGACCTATAGCTGAACAAGCAAACATGCCAACCTCGCACCAACTAAACTAAGGTGTCGGACAACATTTAATTAAAATGCATATTTTCAAGGCATTATTATTGGGTCTTAAATTATCATGATATCATTATATAAAATGTATTAATTATTGTAATATCTGCTCCTCCGTGGTACAACGAGTCGTATTACAGCTGAAATAGACTGTTTTCGTTGCCTGTGACTAATCATACGGTGTGGATTTGTACATCTAATAACTTCAAGACGTTATTAAAACACTATTGAATTCTCTGCCCTCCTCAACCCTCGCACAACCCTCCCCGGCCTCCCAATAAATGAAACCCTGAATAATGTGCTTACTTGGAGTCACGTGTCCAATCACAGAACAAGAAGGTATCCCGAACACGTGTACACTTCGCACTTAGCGGTTACGTTAGCGTTAATTACTTCACCCCTTATGACGATCTTGTAAGACTTCTCCTCGAGGTGGTGATGGGAGGTGTGGGCCAGTAGAGACCTTACACTACCTGGACCAGTTGTTGATCTGTGTTTATGTAACCGCCATGCACGCTGTTAATATCTTCTTTTTTTATCGCTGCGTCTTACAACCCGTTTGGGCTATACGTCTATTTATAAACTACACTGATGTCTTAGAGATTAAGAAGGTTTAATTTAGAAGAAGTACACCTGCATTTGCGTGGATAGCAATTTATTTTCTCATGAATGTTGGAATGGCTGACTGGCTTGATTTCACTATGGTGTAGGTAAGATATGGCCATAGTGTGATAGTCAAGGTAAGACTCCTCCGTTTCAGGGTATAAATTATTGTGTAAAAGGATTAATAACGTGAGGTCACTGTAATAACACATAATAATGATTTGCGTTTGGATCAGATTCCATAAGTAGAATTCTGATTTTAATACTCGTCCCACTGTACTATTAAACACAAGGAATATGTTTTGTAACTAATCCGCACGCGGACTAAACTTCAAGCTTGTCGAGTCTGGTTTGCCGGTGGCGGTTTGAGATATAATCCATGTCGGGTAGACTAGGGGTGGCTTTTCCCTAAATGGTTACCCAATTTCTCACCACGTAAATGATTGTTCACTTCCTCTAAACTCTACCTTCCCCATTATCCCAGTAATATAGGAATAGGCCTACGAAATGGGGGCGAAGGGGTGGGTAATTAAGTGCTTTCCCAGTTGTAATGTAAGGTCCACTCTGTGACATTGTCTGGGAGCCTTAACCCACAAAGATTGAAAACTGAAGCCATCGAGTGGTTTTTTTAAATATTTAATTTCTAAAAATCACTATATTGTGGCATAGTATATTATTGGTCCTCCTACCCACTTGGCCCAGAGTATTGACGCCATCAACCTCGTGCTCTTTTTCTAGTAGGCCTAAGGAAGGATAAACCATGAGGGCGGATTCAAAACAACTGCGCTAGAATTAGTTTTAGGGTAAAGATGTAAAACCATATTAAGAAAAATGAAAACATTCACCCGGTCGGTGTTGAGTATTCTAACATTTCGGCCAACACGTCTTCATACTATGTTGGGGGAAAATATAGGTGAGGTGGGTCGTTAGAACTGAGAGCCAGCCAGCCCTCTCTCTGCACTCCCGTTTCCACGAAACTTGCGTGCTTTCTCGCAGTTAATTAAGTCTAGGGAGCAATATATGGCTTACCGAGAATAAAGGGTTATTATTCACTTTGTAGAACTTGCCATCGAGATTTATTCCCCGCCCCTTTTCCCTATTAATTTGGAAACAGTTTCTGAACCATAGCGACGCTAATCACTTAGAAACTTGTTATTTTCTTCCCTTGTGAAAGTATCGAGGAGTTTGTATTTAGTGGTGTAGTCCTTTGACTCCGTGGTATGTACAGGTTTCATAGCTCTACTACTCTCATATCAATAATCAAATATACAGCAAATGCAATATGCAGCACATCTTCTCCCCCTCCCTCTCCCCCTCCTAACCTACACTCTTTGCTGACGCAGCCAGATGTATACCCTGATTTTGGTTGGAAGAACAATAGAGAACATTCGAGCATATTTCTCTGCGGTCAACATTGATAACATTTTACTATAGTACTATTGTTATTTTATAGATATTTTTAATATCTATAAAAAGAACCAACTGCAGATAACATCACTTGATGTATGAATATATTAAATGGTTTTAGTAACGTTAGTAACTAATTTTTACTGTTCTTCCTACCAAAATCATACTTGTAGATTGGTGCGTAAAGCCGGACAACTAAACTTAAACATTTTGTACAGGGGGTGTGTTTAAAAAAATATAATTCCAGAATTTAATTTGAAAAAACTTGTTTTGTTTCAACATGTAAATTTAACTGAAGAATCCTTTATTACGTCATCTTCGTTCCTATTAGCGAGCTAGGTACATACTCAAATAGTTTTTATATCATGTTATGTTATTTTCAAATATCAATTTTGATAGAATTATCAATACATATAAAATAATAAATGGATAAAAAAATAGTATCAATTTGGACAGATTTTTTTTATCTCTTCTTATAAGAATTCTACTAAAAGTAACAAATATAATGTCCAACTTTCTTTTTTTTTTTAAGAATACACTTGAACGATAAGCTTTTGCTTGTCATTAATTTTGTATAGCTAAAAAATTATCTCGATGCAAACAATCAACTCAATTATACCGATTGGATTATAGTGTTGAGGAGACCAAGGAGATTGTATAGTGAACATCTATATAAATAAGAATTCTGGTAGGAAGGATCTTTTATAAATACAAACCATTTTGTTCCGGTCAATATTGGCCTTGCTTTACACTATATTATTACTATTATCTCATAGGTATTTATATTTTCTATAAATAGAGACAGTTCGACCCAAGTGACTTTAATAACTGTCAAAAAAAATATCTTTATACCTAAATCAAACAACCTCTCTCTTATTACTCTGACTGGCTACATATCTGAGGAGACCAAGGAGGTTGTATATGGAACATCTAAATAGGTAAAACCTCCTTGCTTACGCCAATTGCCGACATTGTTACAGGGGACCAAGGAGGTTGTATTGAAACTCGCACTGCTTATCAAGTCGCCCTCTGCAACTGTTTGTTTATTCTTGTCATCGCCCACCTCTTCTTGTCTGTTGTCTGACTGCTCATTGTCACTACGTGACGCGCGCTCAGGAACTCGTCTGTCTCTCCATTCATCGACCAATGTCAAGCGCTATTTTATTCGACTTTTTCCAGAATGTTTAGTGACCACGAAAAAAATATATTAAAATTAAGCTATTTACTTGGTTTGCATTTTATCAAGATAATATATTTAATTAGACAGAGAAAATAATGTACCAATGCAATTAAGGATCCAACCCTTATTTGCGCTATGTGTAGACAACATTTATATTCCATCTGTATTCAAACCTAAGATCATTAATGGTCATTGAAGGAGCAATTTTTTTTGTGACCAAAACATTTTCGACCGAAATAAATAAAATATTATTTCAGGAAACATTGTTCGATTGTTTACATATGTAAATATCAACCGTTCTTGAATATTTGCAATGGGCATTATGGTTTTGAACAAGAACTTTTAAAGAAAGAAAGAAAATTCTGGTTGTACAACGCAATGCCCATTACAGACATTCAAAAACTATTGAGATTACAATGTTTATAAAATCAAACTAATGAAACAGCATTTTATTTATTTCGACAAATAAAGTTTAAAATAACGTGTAATAATGATTCTTGAACATTACGATACTATATTTTTTTTTATATAATTTCATTTTAAACATGTTTATTTCGTATGTAGGATTACGTATAGAATTTCCTTTACTTTTGAACTGCTCATTGTTTTCTAATGTAATAGTTATTATTCTAACGTCATCTTCCACCTAAACATTGGCACGTGATCAAGTAGTTTATGGTAGTTCAGGAAAATGTTGCTAGGTAGCATTACCTTACAGTAGATGATGTAGTTTGCTTTTAAGCCACAGCGCTGTTGTCTGAGTTTGATAATAGTTGCAAGAACAGGCAAGAGAGCGCGATACCTAATTCATATCCAATCTCAAGGTATGTAATTGATGAGGTCAGGCACTATGATGCAATTAACAGTTTTTAGATAGTCCATAATTCATTTATCATTATTGTACACAAACTTCATTCGTATTCTTAACCATGGAAAATTGTGGACCAAGTACCTTAAGCATATATAGTACAATAACGAGGCCGTTTCACCACTATCGGGCTTTTTTAAATTTAGTTGACATGGCTTATTATTTTCATAAAATAAGGAAAATTTACTTCTCTCAATTATTTGAGATAATGCTGTCTATAACTTAAAGATTATAAAATGCTTAAAAATGACTATTAACTTTTATTATTGAGAATCCAGTTTAAAAAATTGTCTCGGTAATATCTTTTTCCTCCAAAGACTTCGATTATAATTATATTTAAACGTCATTTTACAAACACCATAATAGGCACTGTATCAATGAGCGTTTGTGGCTCTAGAATCCGTTTATATTATTCTTTAATAAAATAAAATGTGAAAATAAATCACCTCGGCTGAAACGCGCCCATAAGGCGTGATGGAAGTAGATTCGAGACAAGGCCAATGTTTTTGCAGTTTTTATGGCAAAACTTTTTTTTTTGCAAAGTAAATAAAATATTGCTTCAGCACAAACATTGAGTTTAATTTCCTTCACTTGGTGATATTAACAGTAGGTTGTTGAATATCTGGCGTGAGCATAGCGGCATTAGATGACAAACTTTTTAAATGAAGCGAAAAGGTTGTCGTTAAATTCAAGGATAACCTTGACAGATATTCCGCAAATTTTGAGGTCAGTATGTGAATAACATTTAATTCTATGTTTATACTTGAGCAATATTTTAATTATTTTGACCAAAAAAATGTTTTGCCATAAAAATGGAAAAAACACTGGTCCTTTCTCGCATCCCTTTCCACCCTAACTTAAGGCTATATCAAACAATCTCTCAACCGATGCCGTATCCAAGTAAGGGGGTTAAAGGTTCACCCAACACCACCTCCCTCTAAAAGACAAAATAATGCATCAATAATAGAATATTTTGTTGTTTCTATTATTTTACTACATAACCATTTTCAAAATTTTATAATTTAATTTCTGCGTTTATAAATTTCAAGAAATTAAATAATAACATATTATGTTGGCTATGATGTAGGATTTGGCTTTTTATAAATATGTAAACGCATTTAAAATTATTTTATTTATTTCTCTCCTTCTTACAACCACCATAATATATTTTTTAAACCCACAGAAGAAGTTATATGGTCTCGCAATATACTATGTTTCCGGCGATGGTGAGATCAGGGCTCGAATCCCAGTTGGGTTTTCCTAAAAATGTTCCCACTCTTTTCACACAAATGCGGAAGCATCGGCTCTGAATTGTGCTTTCTTAAACCCTAACTAACTACAAATGTGAAAAGCCTGAAAGGGCAGTAAGACTCGAAGCACAAAAATACCTCAAAGTTTCCACCCCACATCCTTAAAAAAATTAATCTGGATACGTCCACGTTCTCAGCACGCAGATAAAATCCAACAATCATTTTATTGGATAAACTGACAACAAATACGGGTTGACTCTGTCATAGAGTGACCTAGACCCGACTTGATCTCAGAGATCGGCAAAAAAAATACTTTAGGTTCATTAAGTATTTATGAAACTAATTTTTAAAAGGTGAATATTAAAATTGTAACCTCGTTGGTTTTAGAAAAGTTGCCGAACCAAGAGAGTGTTAGTGACAGAAGGTTATTTTAATGCAAACGTATTCGGACATAATTATTAATAATATAGTATAACTAAGCAAATATTAACTATATCCAAATAGTTTGACATTAGTTACTTTCACTTAGAACCAATGTTTTCAATAAAGAATCTTCCACTAGCAGTCACCTTAGCATCTCTCACACCGTAGATGGGGTATAGTTATAGAGAATTTCAATAATATTAAATAAAATTAATTAATAATATCGAGGTTTTCACGCTGTTTTTCATTGTAGCTGCAAATATATATATATATACACAAAATTGGGACTACCAGTATAAACCTACGAACTAAATAACAAAGAACACTTCTTAACATTCTACACTAGCACCAGAAATTATTACAATCTTATTTTTTACTAAGTGTAGGTACACTAAAAGTTAATATACTATTCTAATGTGAATCCGGACACAGGCTCACAAGAACGTGTTTGTTTTACGTCTTTGCTTGCCGCTAAGATCTTTACTCCGGCACCTGCTGGTGTCTAGCGGGAGTTTTTATAACTGTGTAGGAAGCACTTGTTCGCCTCGGTGACTCAATCGATTGTTTTTTATAAGGACCTATTTTTATAATACGTTCTGGCTACTGCTATAAGCTTTGGGTGGGAATGGAAGTCGCCGCCAGTTATTTGCTATTTTTTGGTAGGTTTTTTTTTATCACGCATTCATTTTCAGATACAAATAAACGAAAAAGACTTATAATAACGTTATCTGATTTTGTTTTCTATGTTTGGCAAAATATTACGTTAAAAAAACCTTCATGACCTTAACATCCCTTAGTTACACATTTAAGATACAGTGATTATATCATTACTATACAATATTATTATTATTGATGTTTTAATTGAAATATTTGTAAATTTGCCCTTGAACATCTAGGTATTCATGTTTCTCTTAGGGCCTCTCGAAATCCAAAATTATTTTTTATCAATAGCGCTACAATTAAGAACGTTAACTACCTACATGTTATTCATTAAAATATTATTAAATTATTTTTAGTTGATTTTATGTAAATTATGTTTTTATTTTTTTATTTTAATCACTTCACTTTATCAGCTTAGTGTTTCCGTTTACTAATTAGATTTATTGTTCAGCTATATTTATTGCTTTCATATGTAATTTTATATGTTGTCTTCTTATGCATTTTTCAGTGCTGACCTGTTATAAATTATCATAACTAGCCCTCTCGAGTTTATTTTAAGCACCAAAACTCCCAAGGACGAATGATGCGTTGTCAATATATGACTTTCCTTTTCCTTACTCTTTAAATTGGGTCGTCAGTATAGCCCTGGTATAAACCGTACTTATAAAAATAATTATTTAAAAATCTCTTTCGGTAATCAAACCCAGGCAGCATCTCAGTTGAAATATCGGGAAAGACCCACATCGGTGAACAATCCCTTCCTCACCCCCTTTATATATTTTTTTTCATGTACTAAAAACACATCAGTAAAAACTGACATTTAAACTAAGCGGGGAAAACCTTTCATTTCATGATCTTACCTTAATTCAGCGTTTGTTTATTAATTTTGTAGTTTTAGTTAGTATTTAAATTACGTAAGGCTTTTTTTTTCATTATTTTAGTCATACCACTTTATCCCCACTTAAGTAATCATAATATTTTCAATCTACCCCTCTTTCTCTCAAGTAATTTCTTACAATTTGGTAAATTACATTAATTTATTCGTTTAGCTGTTTGTAGACCTAAGGATTGAAATTAAATCGAATGGTATGACATTTTCAAATACTTTAATCGCAGTAAAATTAGGTACAACACACATCATAAGTAAATTAAATATAGGTGACTTGGCGGTCTAGGGGTAAGGTGCCGGACTTCTGTACTGGGGGTTCCGGGTTTCAATCCTCGGTCCCGGCACAGATTTATCTGATTGCCAAACCCTTCCTTCACCTCTGACAAGACGTGTACTAATCACATCTTGTGAATGTATGGAATGTCAAGCCTCTACCGTGGTTCGGATTCCACGCTAAGCTGTTGGTCCTCCATTTCATCTCACATTCGCCCTACCAATATACAATAGCGTAAGTGCGTATAACCCGGACGGGTAGTAAGACGCAGTGCTAATAATAATAGTAATAATAATAATAAATAATAATAAATTAAATATAAGGGAAATTTTATAATCTGTGTATTTATTTTATGACTACATTTTTTTCGCATATTTTGTTTGACCATAAACATTAATAAAAAGCCTTGAGATGGGTTCTGACAACCCCGTGTCCCCACGTAAGAAAACTGAAGAAAATACTTACCCGATCTTTTCCCTCAAAAATCCTTACGCAAGTCAAGGACGGTCCCTATGTATGAAACTTTTAAATTGCATCCAAACACACAAATCACTGTGGAGGCAGCAGTCGAATTTAACCAGTCTCGGTACGCGGGTTGTTTCATATCTCGCGATTATATATCTTAAATAACCCCCCGCCCCTCCTCTATCTTGTAAACCTAGTAAAAGCTCTGTTTATGAATTACATCGCCTGGTAACCCTCACTTGTTTACGTCACGGGAACGAGCTCGTTAAAAAGCAAGTGGTCCGTGTAAAGTGGCGAGCTCTGTGATGTGTGGATGGAACCCAGGCGCGCGCGCCTGATATCGAAAAGAGAGGCGGAACCGCAAAAAACCAGGCGAAAACTGATGTTATATGCTCCCACGCGGTGTTGCCAGATGTACGCTCTTTTTTTTAGCACCACGTCTTACTACCCGATCGGGCTATATGCCTAAATGTAAATTACGCTTATGTGTGAGGATCAAGGAAGGTAAGGTTTAGAAGTGTACCCGCATTTGCGTAAAGGGAGAATGGAAAACCATTTAGGAAAACGCATTACATCCAACAGGGGTTGAACCACGATCGGTGGTCTAGTATATTGCGAGAGTTACATTTAGGCCAGTGTGGTCCAACAGGCGGTGGAAGGTGTGAAATAGCTAATGAGTCAAATAAAAATCTTTATTTTAATAGGTCGTGATCGTATTTTATCATGCATTTGTTTGATTAATAAAAAATACGTATAAATATAAATTAATAGTGTTAAGTTGTTTTGTCAAAGTGTGTGTGCACGCGCATTTTTTTATAATACATTTTTGGGAGATTATAAAAAAATCGCTGTAAAACTTAAAAGATTCTACCAAACAAAAATACCATTTTTAAATAGGTATTATATTAATTTGATGGGATTACTAAATATATCTTCGGCCCTTAGTACAAACTGATAATCAGATTTGACCCGCCTCTGTGGCGTAGTTGGCTAACGCGCTAGTCGTGTTGAGCCCGACTGCTGAGGACGGGGAGATCGAGGTTCGATTCTCTGTTGGGTGAACTGGGGGTGGTTTTTCCTAAATGGTTTTCCACTCTCCCTCCACGCAAATTCGGGTTCACTTCCTCTAATTCAACCTTCCCGATTCCTAATCCATTAGCGTAATTAGTACTTAAAGCGTATAACCTGAACGGGTAGTAAGACGCGGTGCTAAATAATAATTAAAAAAATCAGATTTGGTCCTTGAGATTAAAAACGTTAGATAACTCTTCCTCGGACCATGGGACCACCGAGTCAAGTGATGTTTGACTGAATGTGCCAGGGAACTCGTCCCTACAATATTAGTAGGTGTAGGGGTAGGTTCATTCAGCTATAGTTCCATTACTAGTAGCAATGAGCGACCACATATTATAACTTGCATCGGTGTGTATGCGAACTTAGCGTCAGGCTCATTTAAGGTGCGGCCGAAGGAAGTGAAAGTAGTTTTACAGTTTTTATAGAATTGACATTTTTTAGCCAAAATAAATCAAATATTTCTCCAGTAGCAACATAGAGTTTAGTTTTCTGCACATGTTAATATCGACAGATCTTGAATATCTGTCAAAGATGTCCTGGAATTTTGTCAAAACTTTTTCCTTTATTTAAAAAGTGTTGACAACATTCCAGGACACCCTTGACAGATATTCAACATCTGTTGATATTAGCATTAGCAGAAAAACTAAACTCTTATGTTGCTACTGGAGAAATATTTGATTTTTTTTAGCCAACAAAATGTAATGCCATAAAAACTGTAAAATTATTCGCGCTCACTTCTGCCGCACCTTAAGAGCCCCTCCCACTCCTTCCGGATAGTAGGCCTACTTAACTTAGGTAGGTAATACAATTCGGACCAAACGTCGCGTCACATCGTGGGGCGGTTGTCTGTGTTCTACTTAAAAAAACAATTAAATCGAAACTAATGAAACTGATAATTTTTTTAAATACACCAACATGGTAAAATCTCAATTTCGTTGTTGTCAAATGAAGACTGTATATCCTGATTTTTGTTGTAAGAACAGTAGAGAACATTCAAACATATTTATTTGCCGTCGACATTGATAATATTTTACTTTATTAATTCTCTTATTCTATAGGTATTGATAATATATATCAAAAGTTACAGCTGTAGATCACATGACTTGATGTATGAATATAGTAAAATTGATGTATTAATATAATAAAATTGTTTTAGTAACTTTAGTAACTAACTTTTACTGTTTTTCCTACCAAAGTCAGACTCTAAAAAATTTCACTTGATAAGTTTTCTGGTTTGAGCGTAATCTTTTAGCCAGGGCCGGATCAAGGAATTCGGGGGTTGGGGCTCACTCGCTAAATTTGGGGCCCCACGACCTTTTAAAAATTTTTTTAATAAGGATCTACAAATTATTTGTAACCCTTCCCTGTCCCCCCACCCCCCTCCCCCCATTAAAAAAAGACCAGTCAACATGACGTAGCGATAAAGTATTGATAGGCCGAGATAATCTCCACTATATTAGTCAGTGTTTACGCATCTAAATAGCTTCTGGAGCATAAATTCTCAAGTTTGGAGACTCGTTTGTTTCCAAGCAGCATTGTGTGAGATAAGTTAGGCTTAAGAAATAGTTTTAATCACAACGCGAGTTGGACAATCCACCTGATTCCCTCTCACCAAGAACTGATGGATGCTTGATCGATATATCACTTCATTCTACTGTTATTATGATTGTTTGCTTTAGTATTTATGTGTGCTTTTAATTACACTAGGCTAATTGAATAGGATCTGTCTCTCTTTTGCATTCAGAAATTTGCCCATACCACTCTTAGCCCCGACATTAATATTTACTTAAATGTCTAACCATGTAGATATCATTACAATTTGAGAACCGCATATGGTCTAGTGGTCATAGGTTCTGGCTACGGACCCAGAGGTCCCGGGTTTGATTCCCGGCGCGTCCAAATTATTTGGGAAGCATTGGGTCTGGAACGGGCTAGATTCAGCCTAGTGTGGATAAATAAAGAGCTACTCGAATAAAGTAGTAGTGGCTACGGTAGAGAAAGCCGATCTTAATGGCTGGAGTCATCGATGTGCTGACCACATGACACCCTCTATCCGTAAGAGTTGGCACTAATTCGCCAAACAGTTTGGTAGCCACTCTGTAGGTTTAACCTGAATGCGGGCTGACACCATGGAGTTACTTTTATTACATTTTGAGTGGATGGTAAACATCGTTATGGATAAATAAAAGACGAGAGAATATGGAATTAGGGGAGGGGGGGGGGGGCTAAAAATTTCTTAAGATAGCATACAGTAAAAGGGAAATAATAAATGTTCGAGAACCACTGTTCTATATGGACACATCTTCAAATATATCCCATGAAATAATCCCTTGCCGTTCTTGAACAACGGTGGTTGAGGGTCCTCGGCCCCCAAATCTCCGTTGCAACTTTTAGAGTACACCATACCTGTTAATTTTTCTCAGAGTAAGCTACTGCATTAAACTAAAGTAATCATGGCTATCATGGACTTGCCAGACTTTCCACTTATGAGGGGGCGGGGGGAGACTACTTAGTTAATAGTTGGCCTCTTACTAATCACTTCTTATAAGTTATAATGGAGCCTAATCCAACATTATCCTTTGCATACTCATTTTTATATTCAAAATACTTTGTTTCAATTGAACATAAATATAAATTAAAGATTTTAATTGCACCTCAGAAGTAAACATTGACTTGACTAAAACTTTATTTCTTTATTTTTATTAACTAGATAATGTAAACTTGCTTAAATAATACCATACATGTTGATCTTGTCCAAAATATCTTCCTGTGTTTGTGACATTCTGACAAAGCCACGTGATTAATTATATTCGAGACATAGCATTTCTCAAATATGTTTAAGGCCTTTAAAGATAGCAAGAAAATATTCTCACCTCACAGAATGAGCTTAAACTTGCATCGTTTCTGTCCGCTCAACTTGAAGCAAGGTCAATCTGTATAAGGTCATACAAGGCATATTTGAAATAAATTACATTTTTCAGTGTGTGAACTACTTAAACTCATTCATTACTTAATCTTAATTACATTTTATATTAAAAGAGACCTACCCTGAAAGCAAAACTATTTGTGTGGAGGGAGTCGTCCTTTCCACCCTCCCCATCCTCTCCCCCGCAAGGAACACCCATGATGGAGAGCCATATTATGTAATACCTAGCTCCATAGGCTCCGGTCTGGATAGAACTCTGACCTCCTGGATCAGCGCCAGTCGTGGCAACACTGTCTCTGACAGGAAGTGGCCCGTGGAAACGACCGGGAAATTAATGGCGGATTTGAACATGTCCATGGCTTTCATATTTCTTTTGTACGTTCTATTTTTTTCCGTCGCGTACACAAGAAATGATGTTGGTCGTGTGTGTGATGTTGGTAGGCCTGTGCGGGATAGCTAAACATCCGGCGCGGTTGTTATGACAAGGGACCATGAAGAAGTGCGGCTTGCGGACGGACAATGGACATATGTCGGCCTTGTCCCCGGAGGGCGGACGCGCTGATCAAGTGGGATCTTATGAGCCCTGTGCTAATTAAGGTGGCCACACAATTCCCCTTACTCCTAGACAAATGGGATCTTGTGAGCCCTGTGCTAATTAAGGTGGTAACACAATTCCCCGTACTCCTAGACAAGTGGGATCTTGTGAGCCCTGTGCTAATTAAGGTGGTAACACAATTCCCCGTACTCCTAGACAAGTGGGATCTTGTGAGCCCTGTTACTAATTAAGGTGGTAACACAATTCCCCGTACTCCTAGACAAGTGGGATCTTATGAGCCCTGTGCTAATTAAGGTGGCCACACAATTCCCCGTACTCCTAGACAAGTGGGATCTTATGAGCCCTGTGCTAATTAAGGTGGCCACACAATTCCCCGTACTCCTAGACAAGTGGGATCTTATGAGCCCTGTTGTTAATTAAGGTGGTAACACAATTCCCCGTACTCCTAGACAAATGGGATCTTATGAGCCCTATGCTAATTAAGGTGGCCACACAAATCCCCTTACTCCTAGACAAATAGGAGTTTGTGAGCCCTGTGCTAATTAAGGTGGCCACACAATTCCCCGTACTCCTAGACAAGTGGGATCTTATGAGCCCTGTTGCTAATTAAGGTGGTAACACAATTCCCCGTACTCCTAGACAAATGGGATCTTGTGAGTCCTGTGCTAGTTAAGATGGCCACACAATTCCCCTTACTCCTAGACAAATGGGATCTTGTGAGCCCTGTGCTAGTTAAGGTGGCCACACAATTCCCCTTACTCCTAGACAAATGGGATCTTGTGACCCCTGTGCTAGTTAAGGTGGCCACACAATTCCCCTTACTCCTAGACAAATGGGATCTTGTGAGCCCTGTGCTAGTTAAGGTGGCCACACAATTCCCCTTACTCCTAGACAAATGGGATCTTGTGAGCCCTGTGCTAGTTAAGGTGGTAACACAATTCCCCGTACTCCTAGACAAATGGGATCTTGTGAGCCTTGTGCTAGCTAAGGCGGCCACGCAATACCATTAGTTTCATTCATAGACGTAACAAGAAACTTGTTCACAGAGAAAGTATCGCGTGTCCCCTTACAAACGTGTAACTTATTAATTCAGTCGGTGAGGGGTGATCTCTAATGTGTACATGGTATTACATGTATGGAGGGTGCGTACATCAGTGTTATCTAATACACATCTTAGTAGATCTGCCTGGAAATAAAAACCCACTTCCAAATAAGCTGGAAACTTAAAATTTGGCAGGAAGGTAGATTGCCCCATTTAACTAGAAAATTCTTAAATCAGGAACGTTAAAAATAGTGCAATGGGTCTGGGGGCATTAAATAGAAAAATCTTCTTTAGCTGAGTTAGACAATTACAATTTGGCATGGTGGTAAAGGCACCACTCCAAATAATCATTTAAGTCTGAAAGCCTTAAATTTTTGTGTGGGATTCCGGGAATTAGGAGGAGGCTATCATCAGAAAAATATCTATCAAGAGTGGTAGAAAGTTAAAATTTGCCAGTCAGGTAGAAGGACACCGCCAGATAACTAAATGAAAAGAAAAAGAAATTAAGAGTGAGTTGGAAAAATACAGGGGTGAGGCGGGGAGTTCCAAGACTAATACAAACAACTACTTTTCTTTGTGGGATAAAACTGAAATTTGGCAAGGAGCTTAGAGACTACTAGGAGCTACAAATAAACATAAATTCTGAAAATTTCAAGTGCTTTTAAAAGTCAAATAAAAGTGTTGTACAGCATAAAATCACTTACAAAAATGGTAATTACACCTGGGTACTTGCATAGGCCTACGTTAAGAAATCTACTCAATATTAACTTTACTTCAACTAAATTGAATTCCCTGACAACTCCACGGCTTCAGTCCACAAGCGATCTATACCTACCGAGCGGCCGCTGCGTGTTGGTGAAGATGTGCCAACATTTTCTAATAGAGGGTGCCGTGTGGTGGGCACAATGAACCCTTACGACCGTTAATTTCAGTTTTCTAGACCGGAGCCGTTACGTTTTCATTCAAGTAGCGCCTCATATGTCTTCACGAGGCTGAACTGACCCCGTTCCAGACAAATCTGGAAGCGCCAGGAGATCGAACCCGGAACATCTGGATCTCTAGCCAGAAACTACGACCACAGAGGCGCTCATAGTAAATTAATCTAATTTATATTTTGTCAATTCATATCATATTATACAATATAAAGCATTAAGGAGAAGGAGGGGAGGGGAAATGGTAAATCTACAAGACTTCTTCATACTCATTACAGATATCCAACAACCGGTGAGATTACTAAATGTAGAAAATCAAACTAAACGTATCTACTGAACCAATATTTTATTAATCTTGTCAAAAAAAAGTTTTTTGCTTTAAAAAACTATAAACAATACGGACCTAAATTCGCGTTCTCTTCCAAACCATTTTAAACTTTAAATAATGTTAAAATAATACTTTTAAATATTAAGAAAAAGTGCTCCATAATTCACACTCGCCAAGACCACTAGATCGAGCTGACATTGAACCGACCGCGTCACGCACAATTCTTTTTTTTCGAAGACATGTTTGTTAACCTCGATTGCATGTGCTGCCATTCCTCAAACCTGATGTGTGATGTAGCCAATTTTTAAAAAAAAATAACCTCCACCTCTCTCTTCTTGGTACGCTAACAGACACAACCAAAATATATGGCCCTTTTTTATGCGGTTTACATGCGTAACGTTAGTGTGTGTGTGTGTGTGTAGGCCGTTGGCCCTAAAGGCCTTGTTATTGGTGTGGGCCGAATTCTAACGGTGAACTTATCCGCTTTATGTTCCCTGGAAATATATAATTATACTCAGTGTAGAAGACCTAACACCACTGGTGGTATGAGACGTCAGGCTCGCTAAAAACTGAGATTGCCGTGTGATGGGAAGGTCGAGGTTCGAATCTTCGGCCGGGTGTGCATGGAGATTTTTAACCCTTCAAAATGGGATGTGGTTTTCTTCATCCTTTCTATACGATAATGTAGGTGCATTTACTATTGAGTTAACCCTGTCGAGCCTCACAGTTCAAATATGGACGTTAATAATCTTGATGCTGTATGTACTAACAAAACAAACTTGACATATTTAATATTATTAACACTTTTATAAGAAATACAGATCAAGGGTGGAGCAGCCAACGTGACGACAAAATAAATCTCCCTAGTGATGATTTAAATTTCGAGGATTATGTAACTATAATAAGATTTTGGTAGAAAGTAACTTTTAAAAAATGCAAAAATATTAATTTGTGGTCAACATTGATAACATTTTACTTTATAAATATTCATAATATCTATCAAAAGTGACATTTGCGGGTAACTTGACTTGACGTATGAATATGTGAAAGTAGATTTAGTAGCTTTTCTAATTGCCAGTTAAGGTTCTTCGTTTGAAAATTGGAGCACTATTTTAATTAAGTCATGAACAACGGTTTGAATCTGTCAAAAACATCATCATTAACTTAACTGTCAATTTAGTTAATTTGGAAGACATTAAATTCTTCAACAAGCTTCAGTGGCTCACCCGGTATAACAGGATTTTGATACGAGGCATAGCTTGACACTTGTTTTAAAACTTATTTTACGTATTGATACGTCAAGTCATGTGAGCTGCAGCCGTCACTTTTTCCAGATAATAACAATAGCTATAAAGTAGTAAAATATGATCATAGTTAACGGTGAAAAAAAAGTTTGTATTTTCTAAAAGGTCCTTTTACCATAATCCTACTATAGATAGTAGGTCTGAGAGATATTAATTAATTCAGTTAAATATTTAACACATTCATTTTGATCAGTTTTGAATTGATAATATTTTTTAATTGATACTTGTCAAGGTTTAAGAAAAGGCCCAATTGAAGAGATAAGTATAAATAAGATATATTAACAGAAATGCGCCCAATACATCGTAAGGGGGGTATGGAGAAATCACATGAATGAAACCAACTCCATTTGTAACTCCGGCTGAGAATTAAACCTTGATCATCTCCAGCTTTTGCTGCAGTCTAATATATCGCAGGGCGGACGTCTTGAACCACATATCTCCAATGTGGGTGGATTTACTAATCAATTCTGTAGAAGGTAAATGATCTGTATTTAGGTTTTCTAAGAGGATCTTTTTTCAACTATCGGTTTAAAAAAAGTTATCGCGGTGATCGACAAATTTGGGAATAGGCCCATCTCGCTCATCATTTTTACTGTTTTTTCCTCTAACGTGTCATACTACCCGTCCGGGCTATTCGCATTTAACTGTGCTAGTGTTGTAGAGACGAGTAAAGTAAACATTTAGATGAAATGTACCCGCATTTTTATGGGTGAAGTGTGGAAATCCATTCAGGAGAAACCACCAATCAATACACCCGGCCCGGATTTGTACCCCGAACCTTACGCCACCGGCTAAACATGAAAAAATGGACCTGAAGTTTAGTCCGCATGGTCCACATATGTAAGTATTTCTTAAATGTTATTGTTCTAAGTAGAATTTAAACTGCCGTGATATTTTGTTTCTTAAATTATTCCTCAATAATCGGTGCCATTCACCGAGGCAGTTTGTACACCCCTGCCATAACCGTTTTTTTTTCTTCTTGTTTGAATAGTACATTTTTGTTTGAGGCGTGCGTGTTTGTGTGACGTCATGGACCATCCTTTAGTTAGTCATTCATCTCACAAGTCCTGTCCGTACCTTGACGTCGCAACACACTGAGGAAAGATTGCTTTCACGTCATCGCAAGGCAAGCAGGAGAGAGAGTATGAATTGTGACTTTAACCAGGGACTTCCAAAACTTCGAGTTGAAGTGCCAGATTTAAAACTAAACATAGTCTGTGCAACCGCTTTTCTCACACACATGTATTTTGGGGTAATTAGTGTAGGCAAGCTGACGAGTAAAGTTACGCGCAAGGAAAACCTGGGAAAGTAAGGGAATTTGTTGTGACAAGGGGAGATCAGGGAATTTCGAAATATTTTTGCTATAATTTTCAAAATAGTGTACTAATGTTTGATCTACAATACACGCAATTTATGAGTTTTGTGTCAAGAGTTTAATTTTAAAATAAATAGTGAAAAAAAAATATATTTTTTATTAAATTGATTACCATACAAAATACTGGATTTTTTTTTCCCCTGGAAACCATGAAAGTTAAGGTAATTTCAAAAGTATATCAACCCTGAGTCAGAACAAGTATCTTTGAGGCTCCTCACCATTTGCGCGGGTCATACGTCGAACCCATCGTCAATAAATTCCTAAGCACAAAATATTCTAATACTTTAAAATATTATTTATTTACTTTTAAAAATATTTCAACTACAAAACATAAAAACTGTCGTGGACTGGACACAAAATACTTGATATCTGCAGATGACTGCATTTTGTAAACCGCTGACCTAAACCATAATGCTTTAAGGACTAGTATAAGGAAGGATAGTTGCCATAATGCTTTAAGGATTAGTATAAGGAGGGTTAGTTGCCATAATGCTTTAAAGACTAGTATAAGGAAGGATAGTTGCCATAATGCTTTAAGGATTAGTATAAGGAGGGTTAGTTGCCATAATGCTTTAAGGACTAGTATAAGGAAGGATAGTTGCCATAATGCTTTAAGGATTAGTATAAGGAGGGTTAGTTGCCATAATGCTTTAAGGACTAGTATAAGGAGGGTTAGTTGCCATAATGCTTTAAGGACTAGTATAAGGAAGGATAGTTGCCATAATGCTTTAAGGATTAGTATAAGGAGGGTTAGTTGCCATAATGCTTTAAGGACTAGTATAAGGAGGGTTAGTTGCCATAATGCTTTAAAGACTAGTATAAGGAAGGATAGTTGCCATAATGCTTTAAGGATTAGTATAAGGAGGGTTAGTTGCCATAATGCTTTAAGGACTAGTATAAGGAGGGTTAGTTGCCATAATGCTTTAAGGATTAGTATAAGGAGGGTTAGTTGCCATAATGCTTTAAGGACTAGTATAAGGAAGGATAGTTGCCATAATGCTTTAAGGACTAGTATAAGGAGGGTTAGTTGCCATAATGCTTTAAGGACTAGTATAAGGAAGGATAGTTGCCATAATGCTTTAAGGATTAGTATAAGGAGGGTTAGTTGCCATAATGCTTTAAGGACTAGTATAAGGAGGGTTAGTTGCCATAATGCTTTAAAGCTTAGTATAAGGAAGGATAGTTGCCATAATGCTTTAAGGATTAGTATAAGGAGGGTTAGTTGCCATAATGCTTACCGACTACACCAGAACCCGTGTGTAAAGGACGAGATAGCAGTTTATTAGAATAGGGGTTTGTCAAGAGCTTAACACTTCAGGGTAATTAGGAGCTGGGACCTCCTGATCTAGTCCTGTCTTACCAGTATTCTTCACAGCGCTCTCTACCACGACAGGCCCTGTCTTGTCCCGTGCAAGACAATGGCAAGTGCGTGCGCAATGGACAGAAGCTTCAGCACGTGTGACGCACTATTTATCCCTGGAGCTTCCGGGCGCTAACCGGGGAGCCTCGGATGAACGAGAATGGAAGGGATGTTCACTTGTGGTGGTATCTGTACCGCTGGTCGTGTGGTCTAATTCGTCGATCAGGACTGGGAGGTCGAGGTATGATCTTGGCCGGGTACACTAGGGATCGCTTTCTACATGCGATCTATCTCCGTGGTTTTCACTCATCACCCCACACCCCTCCACGCTAATGTGGGTGCATTTCCTTTTAGTTACCCTCACAATCCCTCTTATAGTATTGGTGTTGGAGGGACTACAGAAAAAACTTGCATAGTTGGACGCACTGCTAATGTACCTGACTGGACCTTGAGGACGCGGAACGAGGCTAGTACAATACAGAACTCACCGAAAATTGTCTGGGGAGAAAATGGAAAAAACCTTCCCCGATTGAATTTGATCAGCGTCGAAACTTGGAACACACTTCCAATGATATCTCACATGAAATGTAGCAGTTCTGAGCTCAAATTAAATGGCGATAAACATAAATCTAGCCTTCCTCTTGCGTGTAAAGTTTTTTTTTTGTACATTTTCACAACAGAAAATGTCCAAATAATTGTAGTTTTAATGTTTTATAACCGCCATTCTCATAAGAAATACTATAATGAGAGGGTATTTTCCTTCAAGTAGGAGACACCCTTAAATAGTTAATTACTTTGAAGTCGTGTGTGTGTGTGTGTTTACAATCTAATCCGCAACATAATAGTATCGCTACACTTGTCTTTATTAATAAAATAAAGAGTTTCTTTGTTTGTCTGTCTGTCTGTCAGCATCATTGGGTCATATATACCGCACGCAGAAGGCTGACATTTTTTAATTACTAGCACCTGTGCACCTCAAAGTTAGAATTTTGAATTTAAAATTATATTTTATAAAATTTATTAAAAAGTGGGTTGGGAGAAATAAAATTAAGATACTTTCTTTTCTGTTTGTTTGAAATAAAGAACGGCGCTGCCCGGAATAACCATTCAATGCATTGCCTGGTTATCCCGGGTAAAGCAGGGTACTTCTGCTAATAAGTAAAATCAACTGCCACCTTTCTGAAGTAAATAGTAGACTCCGTGTCAAGGGATGAATAGCTAAGTGGATGAACACAAATGAAGAGTGATACTGCATGAAGGAGCACATCCTGTCCTTGTTGGTCTGTGACGAGGAGCCGAGCAGAAGTATCAGCCCATGGGCTGCATCTCAAGTGTACATCCAGGGGAAATACGATATGGAGACTTTTGCATAGTATAGTGGTATCTGCAGTGGCGTAACAGATTAAGCTTGGGCAAGATTTATTTTCGGACCCTCTTTTCCGAGTCATCTAACACCTTAATAAATGTTATAAGAAATAATTAATTGTCCTAAATAATTACTAATTAAAATAATCACACCTGTTTTAGCCTAGGTGTTATATTGGAAACGTCATCAGTCAGTCAACTTGATTTCATGAAGATAAAAAAAACTTGTGCTATTTAAAACCTAATTAAATAATTGAAATAATGTTATAGCTTAGTTATAATAATTTAAACACTTTATGATGAACATATTCAACCATCTAAATTGTCAATAATCAAGACATAAGTTATTTGATTACAATAATTATTTCCACCAAATTTATAGTAATTTAAAGTTCCTCTTGCGGGCTTTGTCGCATTGCAGGCCTGGCCGTTATGCCACTGGGTATCTGGTTAGTAACCGTGGACAATGGTTTCTTCTTGTCGGAGACTTAATCACACTGGTGAGCTTTGTACCATTTTAAGTAAGCCTATGCTCTCATACAAGAGCTATAGTTAGTTCTCATACAGGAGATATTGTCAAATCGTCATATAAACAGGGATATGTCGGAGCTCCTAGATGATTTACAGTCAGCTTTCTTCAGGATCTATAGTCAGCTCTCCTACAGGAACGTTTGTCAAGTTTCCATATGAACAGGGGTCTATCAGCTCTCCCACATGATATATATAGTCATATCTCATACAGGCTGTATAGTCAGATATTCACATGAACCCTCCCAGCGTAACTGGGTGTGCACAGGATGATGGCAAAACCTGTATCCAAGATGTGTTATGGTAACCAGTGAAACATTATGTTCGGACTGAACTAGAACTTAAATCATGAAGTAATCTTCAGTAGAGCACATGATGTTAGAATGGCTTAGGGCTTGGGCGTTCCCGGGTACTGTTAGTGAAATATACACTCGCCACCCCTCTTCCCTTCCATGCTTGTTTTATTTTAGTTTAATGACCTATTGCCACACGCCTGCACCCCATTCTTATGCTACTGCACTTGGTTTTACCTGCACATCCGTGGAACATCCAACTTGTTGGTAAGTTTTTATGTGTAAAATTGTAAACAATGTGAATGTAAGAGAAAATGGAGGAATAGAGTGCGTTAAACGGAAAAGAATGACACTTATCGACATTTGCACAGGATGTCTAAACTTTAAAGTTAATCTCCACCCACTGCTTTAATTCTTATGTGAATGACATATCCGAAGCTTCAAACCACTAAAACAATCCTAAAATATCTTAACGTGTTATTTTGTTAAACTGAATTTATTTGTCTTAGAGAAGGCTAGATCTATGTTTCTAACAACTTACTTTGATCTCAAAACTGAGACATTTCACTTGAAACGTTTTTTAAAAGTAAGTCAATTCAAGCTTTTCATTTAAAACAAATTATAAAACTTAAAAATTTATTTTTTATAATCCAAGACGGCCATGTTTATAGCTTTCATGGTGAACCATATTTAGAAATAACCCACCACTTTTAAATAACTCGGTAGTTCTGGACATCTGTAAAGCGTTTCAGAGCTTCGGCTTGTTGCTTTTTCAGCGGCCCTATTTTGTTCTCCACAGAGTTCATCTGCTTTCAACTTCTAATTGTGTTTATCACGCTATACCACATGATTTCTTTGTAAGGAACAACTTTACCTTCTCCTGCACACACTAGTGATAGTCATACCATTCAACAAGTGTACTTTATCTAGTCTCATACCTCATTTGACTGCAATTAAATGACGCTGCGCAATGCAAGTCAGTTTGAAAACAACATTGAGCGGAAACGAGTATTACTCCATGGCGTAAGACCGCAATCAAGCTACAGCGACCGAGCGGCCGCCGTTGTTAACGTTGCTAGTGCCAACATTTGCGGATAGAGGGTGTCATGTGGTCAGCATAACGAACCCTCCGGCCGTTAATTTTACTTTTCTAAACCTCCTCATTAGTCCTCACGAAGCTGAGTTTGAACCCCTTCCAGATCCACTGCTTCATAGAAAAATTCTGGAAGTGCCGGGAATCGAAACCGGGACCTCTGGATCTGTAGTCAGGAAGTATGACCACCACTAAGCATCAGAGGTGGTCTAACGAGTAATACCAAGACGAAAAGTGGTATAAATAAACTTTCTTGCTTTTTTAAATAAGAGTTTTTATAGTAAAGCCCAGAAACAGTCCAGACTTTTGTGATTTTTGTACAAAAATACAGCTCAAAGGCCTTTTTATTTCTAATCAAAGACCTCTACAATTTTTTTAGTGACATTTGAAACCGTTGTCTTAATAGCGTCCATACATACACCAACAAATTCACTTTTTTTTTTCTTCTAGAACTCAAGAAATTGCTGTCAACAGAAATAATGGTTTAATTAAATTGCAGCTTCCCTTTTGAATATTTATGGAATTTTTGGGCACATTCTTGGTGAGTAAGATTGAATTTATTTCTTAAAAAGAGGAAAATTGGTTGCGTAGAGCCCAAGAATCACCGCCGAAAGTAATCGCTTCACGTTTTAAATAGACTAATGTATTGTACAACGTTGGGAAATATTAACGTTTGAAAAATAATATTAAATGAATGACACATATTTTATTTGGTCAAAATTAGAATCATTTGTGCGCTTTAAAAAAAACTGCGTCACTGCACTCTCTTTGTCTCTTGAGTGACCTTGTTCTCAATTCTCTTTTGTTTTGTTTCGTGTAACAAACAAATCGTTCTCGCCTCTCATCAGGCCTATGAGGCAGATGAGACCGAGCACAGCGAGATGTCCCTTATAACCGTGTAGTGTACCTGGAAGCCGCTAATGGCGCTAATAGCGTTCCTAGAACTCCTCTCTCCGATGAACTCGTGTAACGACAGACCTAACAATGACCGTCGCTCGCAACTCGATCAAACCTGCTCGAGACTTGTTTCCGAGCCCCAAGCTCCGAGACTTATTCTTCTCTTGTTTGATGTCTTTTTTACTTTTCAAATTAAATGGTAAAATGAAGTTCAAATGATTAAGATGGGGGAAGGGGGGGACGCGAGAAAAGGTAGTATTCTTTTAATTTTTTATAGCCACCCTTTTTTTCTGTCTAAAGAAATCAAATATTGCTCAAGTAGAAACATAGAGTTTAATTTTCTTCCCATGATGATATCAATAGTTCTTGAATATCTGTCAAGGATGTCCTGGAATTTAATGACAACTTTTTATCTTTAATCAAAATGTTTGTAATCTAATGCCACTATACTCATTATGGATATTCAAGAACTGTTTGCATCAATATGTGAAGAAAATTAAACTATGTTTCTACTGGAGTAATATTTGATTTATTTTGAGGTGGTCTAGGGGTAAGATATCGGACTTCTGTGTTGGGGGTCCGGGGTTCAATCCTCAGTCCCAGCACAGATTTATCTGATTGCCAAACCATTCCTTCACTTCTGACAAGACTTGTATTAATCACAACTTGTGAATGTGGGGAATGCCAGGCCTCCACCGTGGTTCGGATCCCACGTTAAACTGTAGCTCCTCCATCTCATCAATCACCCTACCATTACACATTAGCGTAAGTGCGTATAACTCGAACGGGTTTTAAGATTCGGTAATAATAATAATTATTATTATTATAATTACCGGTATATAATAATTAGATATATCATAATAAAATAAAGGTATACAATATTATTATTATTATAGTCAACGTAATCTTTTCATATATATAATTCAAAACATAAAATGTAAGGTAATATTACCGGTTGCTCTCTATTATAGGGCCCTTACACGATCAGTCGGACTGTCGGTATTAATTATGAAGATATTTGATCAAAAAAGGGATGAGGCTACTGGGGAATGAAGGAGGTTACATAACAATGAGCTACATACCTTGTACTCACTACAACACATTGTTAGGATAATACAGTCTCGCAGATTACGGTGGGCAGGACATGCAGCGCGAATGGGAGACTGGTACTGACTTGCAAACCCAAGAGACCATTGGGAAGGCCTAAACACAGACAGGAGGATAGCATTAGAATGGACCTGAGAAAGATAGGGTGTAATGAGGTGGCGTACTTTTGTAACCGCGGCAATGATCTTTTGAGTTCCTAATGCCTTTTTAATTCTCTAGAAACATATCGATACCTTTCCTCCTTAATTTTGGGTTGAACCTTATTTTGAAATAACAGATTACGGTACTATTTAAATAGCAACGCGACTCAACGTTCTAGTAAGATTCCATCTTGATTGCTCAATATAAGGGGTGGTAGTAGGAAGTTTGTTTAGAGGAAGTGTACCAGCGTTTGTGTGGATTTAGATCGGGATACCAAACCGGTAACAAAAAACCATCAGTTGGCCTACATCCGGTTGGGATTCGCGCCCCCTCTTTCATGTCGTCAACAAACCAGACAAGACTAGATTGATTCCTTTTTCCGCGTGACCCCACTAGTACGTATTTATTATAAATCAATCTCATTGCATACTAAGTTTTGTGAAATATCTGTTATTAACGACTGTAGTCTGTTAATAAGTTTGTTAATTAGTGATTATCGCGTGGCGGTAATCCCCAGCACACACCCATAGTCAGCTATTGAAAAGCTGCGGACTCAGGACTGCGAACCTGTAATGAACTGCCCCTGCGTTGTATGTTATGACACATATAGTTCCACCGATAGTGTAGGCTACAGGCCGAGGCCCGCTGTAACGCGTGACACCTCATATGAAAACAGAAGGCGCAACACCGTAACTCTACTGTTTGGAACACTGGTGACAGAAGGTTAGATAGTGTTTCCCAAACATTTTTGATCGCGACCCTAAATATAATCTCTTTCAGTCCTGGTGGCTGGTAAGCCCAGCACAATTATGTTTTGATTTCTTTTACTAATTAACACTTAAAGCACCTTTTAGAAAATAGAAACACATTTATTGTGATCAACATTGATAACATTTTACTGTATTATTAATAAAATATTTATTTTATTTTATAGGATCTATCAATAGTGACAATGGAAGATTACATAACTTGACGTATGAGTAAGCGAAAGCTTATTTAGTAACTTTTTTTTAGCTTTCATTACATTTGCAAGAAAAATGTGGTATGGTTTCACTTGCCTTTTACTTACATAAATATTTTTTTTAAATAAAGTATTATTATTATTATTAGCACCACGTCTTACTACCCGTTCGGGTTGTACGCACTTACGCCAATGTGTAATGGTAGGGTGATTGTAAGATGAAATGGAGGACCTACAGTTTATCATGGAATCCGAACCACGGTGGAGGCCTGGCATTCCCCACATTCACAAGATGTCTTGTCAGAGGTGAAGGAAGGGTTTAAATAAAGTCCATTGAATTATTAAAATAGCTTTAATATAATTAATTAAATATATTTTTAATCAGACATAATTTAAGGCTCGACTTGACAGTCAATAGTTTACTCTTCAACACTCGCTCTTAAGTTAATAAATAATTAAACACAGAAACTACAGACAACTCTCCTTTAATCATCAACTTAATATTATGTTTTCTGGGCCTAAGCGAAATGCATTTGTTTGATGGTTGCCACAATAAAATAATTAATGGTTATACTGCTCCTGAATTGGTAAAACAACTAAAGAAAATCAAAATTTACTTTATTTCAGTAACTAATATCTCAGTCTCTAGTAACCCAATGAATCCTCAGATGTGTCAACATAGGTAATGAACTAAAAGGATGTGGTCCTTCCTGGTCCCCATGTCCCTGTAAAAGTGCTTTGCACTGTTCTCACACTCGTGACAGAGACATTTTATCAAGAGAAACAACATGCAATACAATTTGTAAGAGAAGGCGATGGAGGAAGAATGACTGGTTTACAATATGTAATCAACCTAATGCTTTGTTTAGCACCATTTTCCTATAACCATTATTCCAGTAATCTTTAATAATGTCTGAGTTTCACAATTAATTTGTAATTGCAATATTTCATAATTTTTGACAAGTTTATTTATGTTTTCTTGAGACCTTCCCGTGACCCTCATTCGGGTCGCGATCCTGGATTTGGGAACCACTGCTTTATAGGATCACCATAAGGGCATTCACGTACACTTTCTAATCACACATACATGACTTACAAATTATCTTAACTTAGTACAGTACAGCAGATACAACAGGGTCATTCTCAGCATCTAGATATCAACCAATTGGATGGAAGGCTGAACTTTTATACAGATATTAAATATCTTGGTCATTTGCGTCTGAACTCACACAAGGGTCTCTTAGATTTCCGGTGGACCAGTATAACCACTGTACCATGGGGCCGAGATTAGTGACAGGTGTAATTGACACCCAACTCGGGAGGTCGCTGTTCGATACCTGCTGACTGTATAGAGGTGTTGTTTATATTCTAACATTTCTTCGGGTGAGTCTTGGTGCAATACCTTTTAATCACGCTCTTCCCTTGTGCCTCTAGCCCAGATAATTTGTCATCGATCACTAATATAGCTGTTCGGGAGTGTTGAGCGCCTGAATAAAACAACAAATGAATGCAACTACTGCTCGTCTTTACTCGTGTGATATGTGCGTGAGTTGTTGGCTGGGGATTAGAAATAAGGGGGAGAGCGGTCGTAAACTGGGCTCGCTCCGCTCTGCTGCATCTTTCCCACACTCTGCTTGGGGGTGGTTGCGGGTCGTCAGCACCGAGACCTACATCACGCAGGTGCGGATATTTATTAAGGAACCCCTCTCTTTTTCCCTCCCAAAAAAACATGGGACTTTAGGGAAAAAAAGAATCGATCTTAAACTAAATTCGAATAAAATTAATGATAGTTTTCCTTGCATTTCCGCTTTCTAGTTAGATGTTCCTGGTTTTGTCAGACAAGTCTACCTACCGCCTATTTAATTATGGCTTCAATAAAATTACTTATTTTTCTATTTATTCTGACAAATTTAGTTTCATTGAGATGAAAGGGTAAATTAGAAACGTTAGGAACAATTCATTTCGAAAGATTAGACAGCATTTCATCAGGGCCCATGGTTGAGGGAAGTTGTTCACTGCGGTGTTACAACTCTGGTTTGATACTGGGTAAGTTACAGTACATTGATAATAGCATAAAGTTGTATAAACGGCAGCATTGCTGACCTCAAGTTACCGGTGGCTGTGATTCTGATAGCTATAAGTAGCCGTCGATCTCACGAGTCCATCACAGACTCTGCCTAAACTATGAAAAATGAATGACTCTGAGCACGGGATGAATCCTGGATAGCCTAGTGGGAAGAGTATTGGTATGCTAAGCAAAAAGTCCCGGATTCGGTTCCCGTATCTAAATGTTATTGTTTAACATGTGTTTAAAATTTTGAATACATCCAAGGTATAGTAAAATGCTGGTAGGAAATAACTTTTTTGTTTTGCGGTCAACTTTGAACATTTTACTATAGGCCTATCTTTAGTATTAGTTTATAGGTATTGATATTAGCCAAGAAAAGTGACAGCGTCAGGTAACACGCTTGACGTATGGATATATTCTTATGTGTGGATCTTTTATCACTGTCATGAAAGTTATTTGTAGTTGAAATCGTGTTTGTCCTCTCCCCCAAGCTATTACAATTTTTGGTACTAAGACTAGTTGTTGATGTTCTAGGTTAAGTTAGTTTGCGAGCTGTGCGCTGGGACTACCTTGTTTGGAATGTGCTTGTTTAATACCGTCAATAAGGTAAAAATAAAAGTATTGGTGTTTTGTCGTGCTCAATAAGGTCTCTCGCGGGCTGTTGAGTTTTATATAGGGACTGGTTTTATTATGTTCGACCTCATTGGCACACTTTGATGCAACAGTGCCATATCTCGCAGTCTGGACAGACTGGAATATATCTTTAACTGGAAGGGAGCTGCAGCAAATTAACTTAATTTTTGCATCGACATTAATTTGAAACTGGTTTTAAAAAGTTACAGTGCACATTAGTACATTTTATAATCTTGTTAATAAATTGACTTTGAAATATATTATCCCGATCTTTGATATAATACAATAATAATAATTATTAATTTTTTTTATGAAACATGAATCCAGGTATTTTCTTTAAGCTGTACCTTTTTTGTTTATTTTTCTACTTTTCTATTATAGATAACATTATTCAACAAAATTATCCGTAGTATTTTTTTCATATTTGTTTATAAATAACAAATCATGTCAAGCAATATTGAAAATTGCACGTAGTCAGTGAAATATTCTGTTAAGGGCGCCACCTACTTTAAGTACCACATCTTTGTATATGTTACCTACTAATTACAACAAATATTAGTTATAATTTAAACCCACTTTAGTGGCCTCATGGTTTAAGGTGCTACTCTCGCAATAGACTAGACTGACAATGACAGGGATATCGTGGTTTGATCCCGGTCGGGTAAGCTGAGGCAGGTTTTCCTAAATAGCTTTCCACTCTCTCTTTACGCAAATGTGGGTACACCTCTAAATTCAACATTCCTCATCCTTAGACCATTAGCGTAACTAGTAGGCCTACATAGGTGTATAACCCAAAATGGGTAATAAGACACGGTGCTATTAAAAAGTAAAAAGTTACAATTTAAATATATAGTTAAATATATTTACTACTAGCTTAATGCGTACTATCATATTTTTTATGCATGTTTTTACTTTCTTATACACATAAAGTATTGTAATCGTGAAAATGTTTTGGCTTTGATGCCATGATGTATCTTCACTTTTTATGTGCACTAGGATTAAATAAAAGTACGTTTTAAAATTCCATTTGTCTTTATCTGGGCTACAAGCGAAATGTTTTTGATGTATTTCGTTCATACTTGATATTAAGATAATCATACCTCAAGGCCAAATAGTGATTTTAGAATATTTTTTTTATAGATGGCTCTAACGATTCTGTTAAAATTGGAGTGTTTTACATGATAGCACTACACAAGCCTTATAATTTTTTTGAAAGAAATTTATATTTGAAATTTTCGAAAATGACGATGATTTTTTTTTTTTTTCAAGATGTGTGGTGAATGGTCTACACTATAAATAATATTGTATAATAGTTTTTAAAATAACAATTCATTTGATAATAGTTTACTGATAACTTATTTTAAAATTTAACATTTATTTTTTAGGAAGTATATACGGTTTTGTCAAAAAATAATTAAGTCGGGGAGAAATAAAAAAAATGTGCAAAAGTGTTGTTTCTTAAGTTGAGCTACCAACTGTGCACATTCATCGTGATGTGAAAACTCGATTCACTTGAGCCATTGTGCCTACCATACTGCTCCCTTCTCACCGCCATTATTGGTTCTCGAGAACACACACACACTCCTCCCTGAAAGGGAAAGAGGAAGTGATAGTGGTGCTAGACTGCCGATGACGGGGAGATCGAGTTTCGAACTTCGGTCGGGGGTAATGAGGTTGGTTTTTACAAAATTGTTTCCCACGCTTCATCCACGTAAATGTGAACACATTTCCTCTAAATATAGCCTTCCCAATACCTTAAGCCATTAGAGTAATTAGTACTTAAGCGTATAACCTGAACAGGTAGTAAGAAGAGGTGCTAAAAATAACAAGCTAATAAACCAATACAATTTTAATAAATGTAATAATGTTTTTACATAGCAGTGACATTATTAGAATTATTCCCCAACGAGGTTTATTTAAGAAACAAGTTTATGGTCAAGAGAGAACAAAATAATGGCTACTCAACAAAAAGTTAAATGTTTAAATTAATTTAACAATAGCTTGTACACCATTTCTAGTGAGTCTCTAACACTTCCGGCCAATTGTAGACCTGCTCACGGTGTTTTTCCATAAATGGTTTCTCACCCTCCTTTCATGCAAATGAGCGTACACTTTATCTACATTCTACCTTCCTCATCCTTACTCCGTTAGCGTAGATATTTGGATATCCTGAACGGGTACGTGGCGCATAAAATATTGTAATCTAATGTGACACGAGGAGGATGAAATTAGGTCGTGTTGGTGGTGGAAGTATTATTTACCAATTTCCTGACTAATCCAAAGAAACAGAAGGAAGAGGACACGTTGTAAGAGCGGAACTCAAACCCGGTTCATGACCTCCCTGGTCAGACTCGGGCACGCGTTTTTGGACACACTGAAGTTGAGTCAACCCTCTAGTTTGGTTGTGTTTTGAAACAGGAATATATACATAAAGTCTAATTCAAATATAAACATACTTTTTTGCTAGTTATAAAAGCTATTAAAACAATTTTTACACATCCATACGTCAAGTCATATGATCTGTAGCCATCACTTTTGATAGATAATACAAATAAGAAAGTAAAATTTTATTAACGTTGACCCAAATAAAAAAGGGTAACTTATTTTCTAAAAGTTCCTTCCCAGTAGAATCCGACTATAGCACTGGTTATGTGATTTCATTTAATTTGCAATTTGAAATAATCGTTAGTTCGTGAGTCTGTAACAATAATTATTGTACCATTTATCAGCGGCTAGATTACAGTGCAAGCTATAGCCCACCCTGTATTATTACTTCCTTCTCTCCCGCTTAGTAACGCGCTGTATACTCTTATCGAAAATATCTAGACCCTTCAAAGACCTACTTGATGGATTCTTCTTTGTTCTTCGCTGTTACATACAGTTTGAAAGTTCTTACGAGCAGCTTAACTTACGCCTACCCCTGATTGTGATGTTAGTTACTTCTTACGACATGAATGCTCTTCAAGACAGCATAACCTACCCCTGCCGTTCTAATGATCTGTTGAACACGTCGGCCTCTCGTTGTGGCCATGAGGTAAGAAGTCTATAGTTCTAAAATACACTGGTCCGATTCTGGGTGATCCCTCTTATTTGTTGATTCTTGGCCATAAGGCATGCTTTGTTGTTTTAGGTCAAGTTAGTTTGTAAGACGTGTGAAATTATGTTTCTGCGTTTAAAGAGTACACGATGGGTATTAAAGAAGCAACGGATGTCCCCCTGTGAGACTGGTTTGTTTCCGACGTAAGTTCTTCAAGATGTAGTGCACCTGTGATGACCGCGGTTTGGACCGGATGCTGGGTACAGGTGTAAATGTGTGTGTGTGTGTGTGAATGAATGAATGGATGGATGAATGAATGACCGCTAGTACTAGAGTATGTTGAGGGGGTGTGGGAGAAGTTGTAATAAACAGCTGAGCGCCGGTTCGGTCACCGTGGGATAGAAGCCTCGGTTCATTGCCCGGGCAGAGGCCCGCGGGCCACGGATATGCCATTGCCAGCTTGGGTCAACAGTAGCACAGTATATTTCATGGTACTTGCTCCGTAGCTCATTTTCATTGAAAAACACAATAATTGGCTTACTCTAAAAAACGGTGAAATTAACATTAATACGAAGTTTATAACCAGAATGGGTAGTAAGACGCGGTGCCAAATAAAAAATAAATAAAAAAACGTCACAAAGCAGACATTTTCTCTCGTGTTCAAGTGACAATAATTCGGCTTCACAGCTCCTTGGTTTGCATTTAATTCTAGTTGTAAAAATAGCGACTGTTTTGGTGAATTAAGAATAGTCAGAAGAAATAAATAACTAGGATTAACCAGCAGAAATAGAGAACTGTGATTACCCAAGAGAAATGGAGACCTAGGACTACCACTGGGAAATAAATAACTAATATTACCCAAGAGAAATAGAGACATAGGTTTACCAATGGGAAATAGAGAACTAGGATTACCATTGGTAAATAGATATCTAGGCTTACCAATGGGAACTAAGTAACTAAGATTACCCAGGGGAGATAAAGAACTGGGACTACCAATGGGAAATAGAGACCTAGGTTTATCGATTGAGAATGGAGACCTAGGGTTACCAATGGTGTTTAGAGATCCAGAATTACCTAGGGGAAATAGAAACATAGGATTATCCAGGGTAAATATATAATTAGGATTACCCAGGATAAATAGAGGCCTAGGATTATTCCGACTAAATAGGGAACGAAGATTACTCAGGATAAATAGAGAACGAAGATTAGCTATGGTAAATAGATACCTAGGATTACCCAGGATAAATACATAACTAGGATTACCCAGGATAAATAGAGGCTTAAGATTATCCAGACTAAATAGAGAACGAAAATTACCCAGGGTAAATATTATTATTTTTATTATTAGCACCGCGTCTTACTACCCGTTCGGGTTATACGCAACCCAGGGTAAATAGATACCTAGGATTACCCAGGGTAAATACATAACTAGGATTACCCAGGGTAAATGGAGAACTAGGATTACACGTAGGGGAATAGAGGCAGGAACTAAACCATTCATTACAGTCCCAGACACCGTCGACGGATATTCAAGAAATATTGAGGTCGCCGCCATGTGAAGAAAATTAAGCTCTTATATTTGTACTGAAGCAACATTTGATTTAATTTGGCCAAAAAATAGCTTTGCTATAAAAACTAAAAAAACACTGTCCTTTTCTCGCTTTCCCTACATCCCCAATTTAATTTAATGACTATCGAGCGTTCATTTGTGTTAGAGTGCCATCTTTACAGGAAATAAATTAATCTTTTATTTTCCAACGAAAGAAAATATTTGAAAAATACTGCTTGTTAGAAATAATGGAACTCTTTGCAGAGCAATCGGTTTCCATAGACTAAATAAACTTTATTCTTCAGTCTTGACCGACGAAATTTAACACAATTTCGTTTTATTTTGGTTTTATTATTGTTGTTGTTGTTGTTGTTGTTATTATTATTATTATTATTATTATTATATTATTATTATTATTAGACTTGGGAGACTAGAATTCGAATTTCGGACGTGTAACTTTTTTTGATTGTGGGTCTTAATCCCTTCTTTAGGCATGTTCTTAATTTTATTATTATTGTTACTATATTAATGTAAGACACCTTAGCTCTTAGCTCAGTTAGTAGCGTGTCTGTCTACTGAGATAAGAGTCCCGGGTTCGATTCCTGGCATGGCTGAAAAATGTTTCATTGGTGAAATGTGGGTTTACCCTTTCACAGTGATGAATTAACGGCTGGGGACTGAATGTTGGGTCCGTCTTAGATTTAAGTTAGTTTATAATTCGTGTGCTAATGATATACTAAGTCGATCTAGAAAGTAGTCTACACGTTAAATATCTCAAATAAATTAAAAAAATTAAAATACTCTGTTAGTGCTAACCATTGACGATCAAACCATTTAACTTAGGTGGGGTGGGGGGGGGGATGAATTTAGGGAAATATCCCGGCATTTTTCTTGAAGAGAAGTTTAGTAAACACTAGGGCCTACCAGGAGGGTAACTTTGTGCGGCCACTCGTTGTTATTCGCGCGGCTGCCGACCAGGGCCTAATCACGTGACCACAATAAGGAACTGTTCCTACCACCACCGCTTGTTGTCCTTGTACGGGCCTCTGAGAGGTACATTGTCCCGGAGGGTAGGCCTACACTACTATAGTAGGAGCGCGGTAGAAACGATAGTGGCGGACATTTACAAGAGCTACTGAAACAATGTTCATATATTCATACGTCAATTCATGGGATCTGAAACTGTCACTTTAGATCACTTGTATCAATATTTGCAAAGTAAGACTAATAATAAACTTTAGTAAAATGAGTTAAAAATGGCTTGTTGGCTGCAAAAATAAACTTTAGTACTTTCTGAAAGGTGCTTCCTACTGCGTTTTTACTACACTTAAAGTAAGATACGTCTTCTGTCTTCACGTATTTATACGCCAAGTCACGTGTTTTGTTGTCAACTTATAACGTAAATAGGTATATAGTAGGTACCCTTTTTTTCCCACATTTGGCAATCATACAAAAAAAAAAAATCGGTCTGGTAGGCATTGCTGGGTGTAAGTTAGCTTTAAACTTATAATAATTAATCCTAAAGGACTTTTCGTGGCCTCTATTTACAACTCTCTATCTTTCTTGATAGCTTTTTTTTCCTAGCTCTCTGTTTTGCCCTTTAGCTCTCACATTTTTCTCTCTTTCTCTCTCTCTCTCTTTCTCTCTCTCTCTCTCTCTCTCTCTCTCTATATATATATATATATATATATATATATATATATATATATATATATATATATATATATATAGAAAGAGCGAGAGAGAGAGAGAGTGATTCGCCATTTGTTATTCGTTTGTTTGAAACTTCCGCGTCTATCATTTGTGTGTTCGTGAGTGGAGGGGAAAATGAAGGGCCGGGGGGAGGGGAGATGTGTTGATCTGCTTAGCTATGACGTCACAGGAAACTCACTCAACTGGTTCAGGTAGGCTCCATGAGGGTAGGGGTAGTTGGCGTGTACTTTCTAATCACGGGTTATATCTCATCGCGATGCTAAGGCTACAAACCATCTCTACCACCTACACTTTGGTTATAATGGGCTGGACCACTCGTTCCTTGTTTGAAAATTATCTACAAGTGCCTCAGCCGGGATGCGAACATGGATTCACCATAAATCTTTTTGGGAAAACATATGTTGAAGTCACTTTTGTTTACTACATCTTTTTATCCGTCTGAGTAATTCGCATATTCTACACCAATGGGATAGATATAAGGAAGGTGGAACTTAAGAGGAAATACACCCTAATTTTCATGGAGAGAGAGTGGAAAACCACTTAGGAAAATCCACCCCTCAGTACACCCAGCTGGTTTGAAACCTTAGTTTAGTCGGTAGAATGTTTGTCTACTGAACTAAGAGTTCCGTTTTCGACTCCGGCTATGGCTGAAAAAATGTAACAATAGGGACACTGAAACGTATCCTCTCGAACTGATGAATTGACTATCGATGATCTGAATATTGTGTCTGCTTTGGAATTAAGTTGGTTTGTAAGTCGTGAACTAATATAATTACTAAGTTCAGAAAGTGCACGTTAAATATCCCAAATAAAAACAACTGCCTGATTTGTGACCATTTTCATCAAACCAGATCATACGTGTGCCCATCAAAGTGGGTTGGACGTCACCAACTTGAATTTGGCACTAGCCTGCCATGGGCGAAACTGTTATCTCCTTGGTCCTCCTCCTTCGTCACACAGAACGAACATTAGCCTTTTCCCTTCTTGGCCGACGCGTGCAATGTGCACTGACGAAACGTGAGAAATGGTCGGGTTCGCTCTCAAGCAGGTAATTGGCGGGGAGGTCGGTTAGTCTATATATCAGGGGAGCAGCAGGTGACAGCGTGTGAATACCACATCGCCTTGACCTTCGCCCGGGGTCGCGTGGGCAGTGTGACACACTCCACACGAGGTGAATGCACCTTTTATCGGAGGCACATCGACATTCATTGGAACAAGCTCATTTGAGTATAATTCTTACAAACTAGCTAAACCTACAGGGAAGTAGATTTAATCTTAAATCTAACCAAGTCAATACAAATGGAATCCTTGAGTAACAGTGTCAATCTTAATCTACAAAGATTAAATAATATTTTAACTCCACATATGATTTTTCCTCAAGTTTGAGATCCAAAATTCTATCCAGGATCATAACGAGCTGCCGCATAATTTCAGGCTAGCCATATTAACTATCCAGAGCTTATCGCAATCAATATTTATCAGCCGACTAATTTACCTTTTTGCTACAAATGCTTTTTACAGAACAATAGAGTAATTAGTGTAAAGGGCATCGAACCGTTACATGAATTGCCCTAAATTTCCAAGTTGGCCAGTCACAGTCCCCAAATAACTCTGTTTTCTGACTGGCCAGTACAACAGCAATCACGAACAACCCAGGTCTTATGACCGGTCAGTACACAAATTGTCTTCTAAACTGAAATGTTTTCCGACCAGCCAGTACAACAGCAGTCTCCTTATAGCCTCATGTTTTCCGACCAGCCAATACAACAGTAGTCTCCTTATAGCCTCATGTTTTCCGACCAGCCAGTACAACAGCAGTCTCCTTATAGCCTCATGTTTTCCGACCAGCCAATACAACAGCAGTCTCCTTATAGCCTCATGTTTTCCAACCAGCCAGTACAACAGCAGTCTCCTTATAGCCTCATGTTTTCCGACCAGCCAATACAACAGCAGTCTCCTTATAGCCTCATGTTTTCCGACCAGCCAGTACAACAGCAGTCTCCTTATAGCCTCATGTTTTCTGACTGATCAGTGTACACAAGTTGTTCCGCCCGGGGCCGCATGGGAGGGACCAGCTACGTCACGAGGAGCCACGCGACCGGCGGACGCCCGCTAGTTTCATTCATATCTAGCAGTCTCCTTGGCTCGGTCCAGAAGGAAAGAGAGAAAGAGAGAGAGATGACCGTGGGAAAGTGATCTGCGGCCGCGGTCATCGACCACCGTTACCTGTCCGGGCCATGCTCCCTCTACCGGACAAGGCCTCATCTCCCTCACCAGCCTGAGAAGACGCAACCTGAACTCTCGTCGAGATTCTATCGGTTTTGCTAGAAGGTCGTGTCTATTCCTCGAGTTGACTACAGAAATCGAAAAACTTGGTTAAATCCTGGAATAGTTTAGTGTTTCCTGAATTGAACGCCACGTTGTAATTGTGACATCATCAAATAACCATCTGCTTACAGAAGCGCTAACTCCAAGTGATAGTTTTAATATTCCTAATAAAGTCAAAACGCACATAGAATTTGAGACCAAGACATTAATATTTAGCAGACCCTTTTAGCCATTTTGAAATTCGTCCCAAGCCTTTTGGAAACTTGTCTTGAGATTTCTAAAATATTCATTTAAGCTAGAGGCCTATTTCACAAATAAATGAGGGAGGCGCTGTAAAGATTGATCTAAATTCTAAAATATTAACACCGTTAGATAGTTACAGAACAATACAACATACACCTGCTCCGTGATATGGGGCGTATTTCGTCATACACAGGGATGCACTTGCATTCAATTCAATTTTGTCATCGTTTCGTGAATTAGTATTGCGCAAATTCGGGAAAATTTATTTACTACTTTTTTATATAAGTCACTCTTTCAAGACAATATGAATTTGCTTTAAAATCAACTCATATTTGTTAAAATATGGTTTATTTGGTGATATTTGGTGACTACAATTTTAAAATATTTAAAATAATTGTAAATACTTTTTTTTTTTCATAATCCTGGGTCTAATTACTATCCAATTTGGGCCTTCGAGTTCCCCGTCCCTTAATCAGGGCCTAGCTAAACCATGAAGAGACATGTACTTTTCCTATTGGCTTAGACTTAAAAAATATAATTTGATTCGAACATCGGATGTGATGATTGCACGGGAATTTTAACTTAAAACACATGTGACCTTAAAACAATCTGCTAGTAGGGGCTATCAACGCCTGGGACAGCATTTTCTGAATAACCCGTGCCCTCTCAGAGTTTGCAACGTGGGTATACTATATTTTAAACCCGACCAGGAGTTGAAGTGGCACCTCGCGCATAGTGACCAATCACTATATAAAATTGAACGCTCGCACCTACGACCGAGGTCTCCAAGAATGTTGGCGCTCTCTTGTTTTATATGCGTAGGTCAGCATTTGAAGCTATTATTTTTATTTTCCCTAATTTTCTAATTACAACCTCTCTTAACGAACGTTCGGATCGTATTTTTAAAGATAGATATAAGATATGACCCGTATTACACTTTCTGCCTGTATAATTATATCATGATCATCATCATTATGCAATTTTCTTCATCACCGATATAATTGATGAATACATTATTTCTGTACCAATTAAAAACTAATAACCGGCTCATAAACTTAATTCTAATGTCTTTGTCTAGCCATGTAGGAAATAACAGCCATATTTTTGTAGGTCTTTTATACATCTCCTAAAGAAGTCCTATTCTTATACAGGCAGTGCCCTCCAAGTAGGGGTTTTTTGCCCGGTTTAAATGTTGACTAGCCGCCTCCCTCTTTATATAACTTACTCTCTCTATTCCACCTCTTTTCCCGACATTTACATTGAAAAAAAAATTATAAAATAATGTACAAGTGTGTAAATAAACACAACAGATTCACACGCTGGTTGGTGGCACCGGTCTGCGAGTAAAAACAGGTACAGAGACGTAGGATGTGGTCCAGGCTTAGAGGGACCCGCTTCGGTGGCCGCGTGGTCTAAGGCACTAACTACTCTCGCAATAGACTAGACTTCTGATGGTGGGGAGATTGTGGCTCGATCCCCCTATGGTGTACCGAGGGTGGTTTTCCCTTAATGGTTTCCCACTCTCTCCACGCAAATTTGAGTACACTTCATCTAAATTCAACCTTCCTCGTCCTTAACTCATTGGCATAATTAGTACACATGCGTATAACTTGAACAGGTAGTAAGATGTGGTGCTAAAAAAAATGTATGCCTAAAATGACTCGAAAATTCCTAAAGATGACTTAGAAAAGACGCGAAACAAGGACATATGAGCTAAAATTTTAAAATATGATCTATACAGTTTATATTTCAACAGTCACGTGATCACGAACAGAGCTCATGTACTTATGATCTAATAAAAAGAATTCCGGTTCATGCTCACAACACATCTTGGACACAAGTTCTGCCGGCGCCGTGTATGAATACACGTGTCGCACCCCAGGTTGTATCAGCCCTACTTACAGGCTCATAGCCCGTTGAACCTACTTACAAGGTCCTTACGCACTGAATCATAGTAAAACCACCTTTGGAATAACTGTCTAGAAGACATAAACAATAAACGTAGGGCTTCCAAAATTGACAAAAGAAAAAAAATCATTTGTAAGAAGGTTAAAACGTGGCTTGATTTTAATTACGTTAATATAAATTCAGTAACTTTTTTTATTTCCAAAATAAGGTATTTTTCTGTGTTGATCCTATTGTACTATGTTCTCTAACGCGTTATTTTTCGCCGCGTTTTACTATCCGTTTGGGTTATACCCATAAATACTACGTTCGCTGAATAAGGAGGAGTAAGATACACTTTTAGAGTAAATGTACCCGCACTTGCATGAAAATAGAGTGAGCAACAATAGAAAGAAACTCAGTACACCCGACTGAGATTTGAACCCCGATATCCCCATCACCAGTGATCCAGTCTAACAAGAAAGTGCTACATTAGACCATGCGGCCATTGTTGTGGCTCCTAGTGCGTTTAGCTGTAACCCTGAGTTCTTGCTTCGATTTAAAATCGGGTTCGCTGTGATTTATTGAGCGGCATAGTTTTTCCTCCTTTCTAAAGACTTTATCGGTGGATTTATTTCAATTTCATCCTCCTCATTCTTTAGCTTTTATATTAGCCAGTAAGTCGTCGATAGTCAATGAAAGTGTTTCATTATGAAAAATAATATAGTAAAGTCTCGATAGTTCGAGTTTAACACAAGAAACTTTAACAAATACATTATTTTGATAAGATTTTTTTTTTATCGCCACGTCTTACTACCTGTTTAGGTTATACGCATATACAATAATTAGTTTAGTGGGGTAGGGATGAGGAAGGAATCATTTTAGAGGTAATTTACTCGCATTTGCTTGGAAGTAGATCGGGAAACCATTTAGGAAAAACAACCCTAGTAGACCCGACCGGAATTCGAACCCAGGTATCCCCATCATCAGCAGGCCCGTCTAACATGAGAGTGACGCCTTAGACTGTTAGGCGACTAAAGCGGATAATGTTTTTATCAAAATTTGTTATTCATAATTATATAAATGTAGCCCATTTAACATAAAATTAATGTACTAGAAAGAGTACCATTTAAAGGTACTGTATTTACCAACAAATCGAAAACTGCGGGGGTAAATATTTATTCTTTAGTTTCCGACTGCAAACATTTACTTCAAACAATACCTTCAACCTAAGCTAAAGAGTTTACTATTCTGTTAACAGATGGCATCACAATAAAGTTTCTTAAAATAAACACGCCACATTAATTTGCAATAAACAATTATAACCCACACTTTAAAATGGTTGCTGCTGAAAACAAAAGGTGCAACTTTTCCAACGAAAAAAAATATTGGAAGAAACTTTGAGTGATATAGATGATGTGATTAGTAGTGATGATAGTGTAAGGATTCCTGATTTTATTCTAACAATATTTGAGGACAATTTCTCCCCTCAGAAGGCACAAAGGTTAAGTTTTGATTACAGTCGTTACTAGAGTAACATACTATTTACGTGCCCCCATATAAATGTTTTAATTGTACTTTGAAAATTGTTAATTAAATCATTATGGATTGCATGATTATTGTGTTAGTTAAGAAATAGCTAATTAAAACTAATATATAATCTAATCTTGTCAATAGCGTAACACTTATGTGGGTTATTCCTTTTTACATCAACAAGATAGTGGATAGGTTAACATATATATGACAGTAGACCTGAACACTTATTTTCAGATTAAAAAGTAAAGATGAAACTAATGAACCTGTTTCTCTTCGTGACTGTACTTGTATGGTTTCCAAAGCTTCGCAGCCGTGTACAGTATGGATGAGTAGCTCATACAGTTCAAGTGATTTAGTTGAAATTACAGTGAACGTGAGGAAACCTGATCGAGGTGAATGGGACCTAACAAAAGTTGAATTTCTACTCAAGTACAAACCAGCTCTCCCTATTCCAGCTCCCAAGTTTCAAGACGTAATGTCCGGCCGCCGGATACCTCCAGTTCATAGATAGTATTTTGATAAACTATATATATTTTAGTGGAAACACATAAAATTGTCCCAAATTTATCAATGATAATAGTAATAATAATCTTAGATAATAGGGGAGGGGGAAATATTTTAAATATTTTTTAGTAATACTCTTTGTAAAATATTCATGTTTCATGTACATAATCATAACCAACAATTTTATTGGACACTAGATCTTTAATTAATGTGAAATTTAAATAAAGATTTTTAACTTCTGATCCTTTTTATGACAGATATTAAAAAACAAGGAAATAGAAAAATAAAATATTAAAAATAGCCTCATAAGAAAAACACTTTGTTACCAGATATTTTCCAAAAGTTGATTTCACAGTACCTATCTCAAATGTTTAAAAATGAGTGTTGTCATTTTTTACCCCCGAGGTCTTCAATTAATGATAAATCCTCTCCTTACTTCCCTTCCCTTTTTTAACAAAATATTTTCCTATGCACCTTGTTTTCGAACACCCTAAATTTGTTTTCGGCATGTAAGGTAGGAGACCACGTTTCACACCCAAAGAGAACAACAGGTAAAATTACTGTTTTATATATTCAGAGTTACATTCCTTGACAGCACACGAGATGACAACTTACTGACCGAGTAATAATAACATGCATTATTTTCCTAATTTCTAATCAATATCGTTATTACTAGTTAAAATTGTTCCTAAATATTTAAACTCATTAACCTTGTCAAATGATATGCTGTTCGCAGCAATCTCTAAATTATCGTGTGTGTTCTCTGTGTGATAGATAATATTCTTATTCTTTTCGGCGTTCACTTCTAAACCTATTTCCTTACTAGCCCAGGGGCGCACCCATGGGCTGAAGCCTCCCCCCACCCCAGCTGAAGGGCCTCCCTCAGAAAATTAAGAATATTACAAAAATATTATAATCGTTATTTTGACGGAAGAGCATAAAGATGTTGCTGTCACTGTAAAAACTAGAAATGCAAAAGTCTTTATACATAAAGTTTTGAAGTGGGTACAGTAATTGAAATTATTATTTTAGAGCAATTATGTAAACACTATTGTATCAGGAAGAGTGAAAGGGCAGTTGATATTATCATATGTCCCCGCCCCCACCAACTGCAAATCCTCAGTGTGAAGAAGAATGTATAGACACAGACCTGTTAGCCAGTGGCGTACACAGTGATCGAGGGTAGGCCGAGGATCTTATTTTGGTACAAATTAGCTTAAATATTATCTTTTGCGTCCCTTGACAAGTGCTTTGAGTATCTCAAACTTAACTAAAATTTGGCTTACAGCCGGAACGGGTAGTAATACGTGGTGCTAAAATACAAACAAAAACCTTCATATAATCAATTTATTTAAACAGAATCGTAGTCCTTTTTAAAATCTATATATATATAATTGACTAAACGTCATGTTGTATTCTCACCCTCTTACCAAATATAGCAATAGGTGTTTTCTAAAATAAAAATAAAAAAATTAATGTTTTCAAGTTTTGCAGATTCAATATATTTGTTTAACATTTAACCTCCCATTGTTTATCACTTCTATTGCATTCATGATGTTCCGTTTCATCGATATTTTCACCTCCAGGAAGTTGTCTTACAAAGAGTGCCAGGTTTTCCTCGTCCTGTCCTAAGTTATCATTCATGATTATTCGGAAATGTCCCGTGGGGAAGGAAGGGTGTATGCTGGAATCATCCCTATCTGGAGATATCGAGCCTCTACTACGGTTGTAAAAAGGTTGGGAAGTTCAATGTCAAGGTACCTAGTTGTTCCCCACCTTCAGTTTCTTTTTCTAACTTGAGTCTTTAAGAACGGAAGTTGTTTTTACACGTATGTGTGTGTGTGTCATTAGCTACTGACTAACCTGTGTGTGTGCGTGTGCGTGACAGTACAAACTTTGTAACCGCAAAGTGTGCTTAGATAAAACGCGAGTTACGCAATGTCCAGCTCCTCTGTATGGTCACCTACAAAACTAACCTAATTCCGTCTTTTGCTGGTAATCAATGTTTTAATCAAACTTAATCTAAGAATACAGTAGGATGAACTAGTTGTATTTCAAGTGAAGGTATTAACACTTGCTGAGAGAGAGGTAGAAAAAAACTCATTCTATATCGTTTAAAAAAAGAAGGGCATTAGTCCATCCGGTTTGAATTCGAAACTTATTTTAACTTTGCCGGGTCATTTAATTTCGTCACCAAACCACTCTATTTATTTTCTAAGTATATGTTGATCTAAATCCAAATATTTAGCCACTAATAATTTTATTAAATTAAGCATGTGTAAATAACAAATTGATTTTATATAAGCTGCTTTGCTAAAGTGAGAAAATTCATTAAAATAATCATCGATACGATCCCATTTTCTCACACTATTAAATTAACAGGTAATAACACTATTTTATAGTTTGTTCCACGTTTTTCAGAGAAAAACTCTAATTTTCGAGATTAAGTTCTTATCTTGGTTCAAACCAGTTTCTGTCAACTCCTTGATCTACACCCCTTTGAGTATGGCCTGGTGATTAATTAGTAGGTCCACATTTTCCAAGAGTAGGCGTTTAATAATCTTACTGTGGCTGTCGTAGGTTAGTTTAGTTTGTGAAGTGATTTCGGGCGTTTTGTGGGGACAATTCGATTTTCATAAAAATAATATTAGGTTTCTTACAGGTAAAGATATTTTAAAATTTACTTTCACATATTCATACGACTATTCGTGTGATTTTCAGCTGTCACTTTTGATATATAAAATAACACTAATGGTATAATATAATAAAATTCTAGCAGGTTTGACCGTTAAAAACGAAATTTAAAAAAATCCTATCAGAATCCTACTGTAGAAAGTGCAGGTTAAATACCCCAAATAAAATATAGAAGGCATTTTAACTAACTAGTTCTAGCTAATAAAAATACTTCAACAAAAAAACAAAAACACGAAACACTCTTGAAAAGTAATATATAAATAAACTGTAGCCCAATTATTTCTTTCATTTATTATACTATTTAGAATTATATTGCCCGTATCTATTACTATAATGACAAGTTCTTCTTTGCTAATTGTCAGTAATATAGTATGAAATCTTTTTTAAGTAGAACGCTGACGCTTGTAGTATATATGTAGATTTCAAGATGATATGAAAATAATTAGTGACTGAAGGGCTGACTAAATCTTTCGAATATTTGGTGAGTTTTCATATTCTTTCCCACGCTCACGTATATCACTCTTTACTCTTTCTCTTTCGCTCTTCATCTCTCGTTTTCTCGCTCTTTTTATTTATTTTCCTTTATATTTATCTTCTCCCTATGTATATCACACACACACACACACACACTCTTGGTTCAGAGCCCTAATCTCATGGTTAAGTGGTCAGAGTAGTAAACAACAAGTTCCGGACCCATTTCAGAGGTCGAATGATCTAAGGCGTCACTCTCGTATTAGACTGGCCTACTGATAACGGGGTGTTCGGGGTTGAATCCTGGTCGGGTCTACTGAAGAGGTTTTTTCCTACCAAGTGGTTTCTCACTCTCCTTCCACGCAAATGAGGTTAGATTACCTCTAAAAATGGTTCCTTCCTCATCCTTACCCCAGTAAAGTAATTATCATTTATGTGTGTATAGCCTGAACAGGTAGTAAGATGCGGTGATAAAAAAAACAAGTTTGGAGGTCCTTGGTTTAATTCCGGGCGGAGCTGATAAATATTTTAAAGAGTGCGTCCTGTTATTCAATTAGTACATTTCTAGGTACTGGGGCTGTGTATGTGTGGTAATAAACGTACGCTCCTAGGATTTTTGTAAGGCGTGCGCTGATTATTCTGTGTGTTTACACAGTTTCCTCGTTTTAGTTACTCGCATTTTATCCTACATGACAGACACAACAACTTCCACCTAAGGGGAATGCCAGTCCTCCACCGTGGTTCGGATTCCACGTTAAACTGTAGGTCCTTCATTTCATTTCACAATCACCCTACCATTACACATTAGCGTAAGTGCGTATAACCCGAATGGGTAGTAAGACGTGGTGCTAATAATAATATTAATAATAACTTCCACCTAAGACGTTAACTTACCATCTTGCTAAAAGGGAGCTGATCTAATTTCACACACATTAGTGGAAGTGTTATGCCCGGGAGTCATATGACAAGGGCCCGGATTTTGATGACATATCTTCTATTTTTTTCGTAAATCACAGACAATGCTCATAAATGTACATAAATTCTTTTCATTATCCCCTGGTTGAGGAAACGTTTTTCCATCTTTAATTGTGTTTTAATTATCTTTTAAATTTCAGGTAGTATTTTTATAATTTTAGTCATTTTTGAGTAATTTAAAAAATATATTTTTGAGTCATTTTTAGGCATTTATATTTAATAAGTGTATTTTTCAATAGGCCTACACATTTATCTGAGTGAGAAGATAATGTAGACAATAAACTTTGTATCTAATATTCTTTTCTTGTTTGGTTGTAAAAGACACATTCCTGGTGAGACACTGCGAAAGGTTTGCGGTGGGAGGGGGTAGCTATTACTTCTGAAGATGATATTTTAAAATAAATGTTATATTTAGCAGAATGCAAGAGGTTAATTGTTAAAGGCTTTTCAATAATTTCATATTTTTAGTTTACATTTGTAAAGTGTCTGTTCGATTATGTCATGTGACTCCATTAAGTGTTTTTGCCCATAGTTTTAGGTCATTTTTTAAAAACTATTTTTTTTAGAATTTCAGGTCATGCTTAATGCCCTGCCTGCTTATGAAAATCTCCTTGTTCTAAGCACTGTTAGTTTGTAAATCGTGTGATGGTATACTCGTTTTGCTTAGAAAGTACACGTTTACCCCCTTCTCTCTGTTTGTAAGTTGTGTGATGATATACTCGTTTTGCTTAGAAAGTGCACGGCCCTCTTTCCCCCTAGTATTGTCATCAACAGAACTTGGACCGCCTTGGTCGGGAGTTAAGGCCCTCTTTGAAACCACTGTTCTAGCTCCCAAGGTCGAGCAGGTGGTACCCGGGACCAGGATGATTAGACGATGCTGCTGCCACACAACAACAGCGGCTAAAATTAGAACTAAGTTGATGGCAAGGTCCCTGAGGGGGTAAAGGGGGAATCTCGCTGCATGCTAGGTCGATGAAAGCAGAGTGCAGCAACTTGTTAGGGTCTCTGCCCTACGTGGGGGCATGAACACTCGGATTCTATAAACCCGTCGTTTGGACGAAAAATATAAAACTGCTATCTTTTCTTTCGGCGTAAAATGTTTTTCTCGGATTAAATGCTAACCAATTCAAAATTGTGTCTCCATCCTTTCCCTCTTATCTCTTCTCTTATTTGCTCTATTTTTCTGCCCATGTTTATATTTCTCTCTTATCTAATTTTATCTTTAATTTTTTAATCTTTTTATTTAAATTAGAAAGCTTACGTAGTGGAATATTTACCTATTACTATAAGGGGTAGGTATTAGGATGGTATTTCAGGTGAAAATGATCCCGCATTTGCAGTAAGAGAGGAAGGACAGGGGGAAAATTCCCCTCCTCAATGTACCCTTTTGAGATTCAAACCTTGTCTCCAAACATCACAGAATGACACCTCGTCCGGGTCTCTCTCTCTACTCTAGTAGGAACAAAATATCACTATACTTTATATATATAAATAAATAATGGAGTAATAAACTGACTAATAATTGTATTAAATCTAACCGGCCTCCCAATAAAGAGTATTGGAGTTTTTGAAACCAAAATAAGTTTATATTATTTATGACACCTTAGCTTAGTCGGTAGCGTGATTATTTTTTCTTTTAAGGATGAAGGGAACTCGAGAATTGACCAAAATAAATAAAATATAACTTCAGTACATTCATAGAGTTTAATTTTCTTCTCATGGTGATATCAAACTGTTGTTGAATGTTTGTCACGAGCATAGCGGCATTAGATGAAAAACATTTAAATGAAGAGAAAACCTTTTTATTAAATTCCAAGGCACCCTTGACAGATATTCAAGAAATATTGAGGTCACCATGTGAAGAAAATTAAACTCTTATGTTTGTACGGAAGCAATATTTGGTTTATTTTGACCAAAAAAAGTGTTGATACATACACTGTAAACTGACTTTTTCTCATGTTCCCTACATTCCTACCTTAGGGATCCCATATTCGATTACTGGCAGGTCCGAAAAAGTTATCATTGGTGAAATGAGGTCTCTCCTTGCACAGCGATGAATATTAACCATCGGGATACTGGATGTTATGTGTGCAAAGTTGCTACGCACCTTTGAAAGACGGGAAATCTACTGCATCTGGGAAAAACTGGGAAAATACAGGGAAATTTGCAAATAAAAAAATTAACATTTCAACCGCTTCGATGACCGCATGGTATACGGCACTACTCTTGCCATAGACTAGACTGCTTATGACGGGGAGATTGTGGTTCGATCCCGGTCGGGCGTACTGAGGGTGGTTTTCCTAAACGGTTTCCCCACTCCTTACACGCAAATTTTGCTACACTTCCTCTAAATTCAACCTTCTTTATCCATGACCCACTAGCGTAATTAGTACATCAGCAGCGTATATCCCGAACGGGTGTTAAAGAAAAGTTATGTAATTGTTGTGAACTTTGTACATAGAACTGCAAGCTTTGCATGTAAAAATAAAAAGAAGCGAACTTATAAACTAAGAACGTAGATTCGAACAATTGTTTTGCCCCTTTCTTGTAATATTTAGTTTCATAAGGACTGCAAATGCTTTCTTATGAAGCTCAGACTCCTATAGATCAATTTTACTATGACTTTTTTTGAAAAATGAAAGCTTCTTATGGAAAACCTGTGAAATATGGGTAGGCCTAATATTGGTTTTAAAATGTTGTGTTAGCCTTTGTAGGTTTTATGTCAATTTATAAGTCGTGGTGTGTTGATGTAATCAGTTCACAAAGTGCATGTTAAAAAGCCTTAGTAAATAAATAATTATATAGTATTATCTGTTTATTTAGTTAATATTTCATACATATCTGCTTCGATGGTCGCATGGTCTAAGGCTTCATTCTCGTACCAAACTAGATTACCGATTACAGAGAGGTTGAAGTTCGAATCTCGGTTGGGTGTACTTAGGTTTTTTCACTAAATGGTTTTACAATCTCTCTTAATGCAAATGTGGGTACATTACCTTTAAATTCAACCTTCCTCATTCCTAACTCATGTGCGTATTTTGTACACATGCGTATAACCTAAATAGGTGGTAATACACGGTGCTAAAAAAAGTGTCATAATAGTTTTCTTCGTTGCGGTGATTATAGGCCTATCAATTAAAATTTTAATTCAAAGTCACCAGATTTCTCCATATAATATTATAACTGTGTCAATTCCAGTAATTGTTTCTTTGTGGCTGGTGGGTAGGCACTATAAACAAAGTAATATCTTAACTACTCAACTATTACTACATGTAAGTTTATTATTATTTTCAAAGGAGCGTAACACTAGCGGTTGCATACCGCCAATAATGACATTTTAAATTATCTCAGAATTACTTGTAACTCGGCCACGCAAGAACTATGGGCTATTCCACTCTTAAATTGCAGTACAGGCTCTTACGGACACTTACCATCTCTTTTTAACACATTGATTTCCTCGTAAGCGCTGTCCTTTTTCTACCCAGAGTAATTGCTATTTTGTACCCTAAAAATGAACATCATTGTTTCTATTAAATTAGCTTACTATATTATATAATAGTCACTGAGTCATCTCTTTAAAGCAATATAATCTAAAAAACTAAATTAAACTACTTATTTTTACAAAAAATTAAAACTAGCATTGTGTTTCAGTTTCCTTTTTATGTTGGTTGTAGTAATAGTCATGAACAACGTTTTACAAAGTCTTAAATAGATATATTTTACATGAGGTTTGGAAAAAAAACCAACATATTATACCTCTTGTGATGTGTGTAGAAGTAATACTCAACCCGAGGGTTGTTTGGATTCTCGACAGTTCCACCGTCAGCTGAAAAGCCTAGGTAGAGGTGTACTAGGGAAATGAGAAGTGAGGTAATTTCTTGTTGTCCTCCTCAATGAGCCAGAAGATACTTTTGCAGATGAGTCTTCCAAGCCCACCGAAATGCATTCACTAACTGACCCTACAAGCGACATCTTCACTTCTTTCATCACAGGGGCTGGCTGTATATTGACTGTTATCACTAGTATCGCACATATCTATGTCACTTTCATATCTGTCATAAGTTATGAGTGAGACTGGGATAGATTAATGAAAGTAACAACTTGCTCAAACCCATACCAGAAGATATAGTGCATTGAAAATTCTTTATCTGACCAGAGATGGATCCGGGCAACCTCATGAAGTATTTAAAGTAAAACATGAAAAGCTGTCTTTGTTAGAAACTTTTTTCTTTTGATTTTATATGGCTAAATTATGTTAAAGAAATTATAGGAATAAGCTCAAATTTATCTTTTAAAAAACAAAAAACAACTATGGGCTAGTAGCACCTCCCATTAATGTTTGGTGTTGTTTTGAAATCGCAGAGTTTATATACTTCGGGTGAAGAAACCATTTACCCACAGTACACTTTGTTACCGTTAGTAATCAGGTTGGGGTTCAAATCCTGGCTAAATTCACTCGCATAAGTCAAACACCTTACCTCAGTCAGTAGATCATGTGCCAAATGAGCTTGGGGTCCCGGGTTCTATTCCCAGTATGGTTGAAGATTTATTGCTGGTAAATTGTCGTGTGGGGGACTGTGTTGTGATTTTCTTATAATTAGGCTAAAAGACCATAGAAAAATTAATTGGTTCGCTATATTTTGGAATAGTGTAGGGCCAACTTATCATGGTGTTTGTTATATTAAGTGATTTTTTTAATAGTGCACTTAAGATTCGTGTTGAACTAAACTGCTAAGGACGAGGAGATAGAGGTTCGAATCTCGGTCGGGTGAACTGGGGGTGGTTTTCATGAATGGTTTTACACTCTCCCTTCACCCAAATCCGGGTTCACTTCCTCTAAATTCAACCTTCCCAATTCCTAATCCATTAGCGTAATTAGTACCTAAGCGTATAACCTGAACGGGTAGTAAGATGCGGTGTCAAATAAAAAAAAATAGTGCACTTTCAGGTAAGTTACTAAGAGCCAAAATGCGGGCGTCGCTCGAAGCACTACGTGTAAATAATATAAATAAATCCCCGCTGAGATCAGCACTAATGAATACCCCCTACTGATAACAGTCGTAAATATGAACTTACTTTTAAGAAAACAAAACACATCTGTTTGAAATATGTCTACCAGTCGTGACCTATTGAAGTCTTGTGTTTCGGTCATCATTCTAGTGCGGAAATATATGGTGTTTGGTGATTTAAAACCATCTTCATTTCGACATGCCAGAATCAGACCCTAGCCTGCTTATCGCAGGTGATTTTATTCATTTGTTTTAAAGTTGGTTTGATATAGTAATAATAAACACAGTAATACACTTATTATTGATATAAACAAAACTTCAAATGTATTAGACTACCATAAACAACTTAACTTGATAAGTCTCTAATATAAAAATGGTAAATGTCTCAAGCGGATACAATCTGGCAACTGCAAGCTTTATAAGACCTGCACTTCATTCTAATAGTAGAACGGCCTATAGCGTTAGGCCGGCCGGGATTCAAGCCATTGGCTGTCGAATTATGTCATCCCCTTCTAGTGCCACCCACATCTTCCCATGGAGTGGAATTATTGCTCCTGAACTGATAACAGTCTGCGCTTTCATTGGTCGAAAGCCCCGTCCAGTCAACACCAACACTATGCCGGACAGCGATAAAATGTCTGGTGCCCAAAGATGGAGGGAACTCTGCTTACTCACTCGCTACACAAATACTAACTAAACCATTGACTTCACGAAAGATTCAAACCAAATTCTACATTAGAAAGTTGCAACGTGCTTTAACATGACTAAGGTGAGACCGGAAAATTCTTTGACTGTTTTCTAGGACAGGATTTGGTAGGGGAGACCGGGGCTGGTTGTAACAATTTTTACTTACTATTTTTTTTGCATCCCCTACAATGTATAAGAATAGATTTTGCAATGCACACGAATAAAGTAAGCTCTGTTCTTTCACAATACAATTTTTAAAACATTATTAATAAAGCTAATAGTGCACTATAAATTAAAAATCTCTTTGATGTAATGCGTTACAACCAGCCCCGGATCGGGGTAGGTTGTAACAGACTTTGGGGTTGGTTGTAACAAGAAATTTGTATTATCAGAAAATCATTTTTTTTATTGAAAATCCTTTTAATTAACTAATATTTAAGGTGTATTTTATTACAAAAATATAAAAATTACAAACATCCTAATCTAGCATTATTTAGGCTATAATGAGTATGGCTACAAAATAAAACACAGAATCAAAGCTTACTCCGAGAGTCCATCTGACTGGCAATTATGACAAATGTACATTTTTGATTTCTTTGACCAAGAAAAATGTGACCACAGCTGACAGTCCAAACAGCGAACCCACTCCTCGCCTGGTTTACTGGAAAGAGAATGGTTCCAAGCACACTAAACAGAAACATTCACGATCTTCTTCTGATGAGCTTTCTGGATCTAATTTATTCCTTGCAGACGTTTTGGCCCTAGCTTGGTTTGGACTACTCAGTTTTATTTTCCTCTTAACCGCTCCCTTTTTTTGTCGTTTTCCATATTCTTCCTCAAGTGCGTTCTTCTCTGGAGTATCTGTCAAAATGGAACTTTTCCTGGTTTTCCTCCCACCCTTTGTTTTTCTTGGAGCTGATTTTGGAAGGGGCTGAACTAGCTCCGGGGAAAACTTGGCCATATTTTGGGAGATATTATTGGCCCTAGATAGACCAGCAACTCCTACCGGATTGATAGAACTCTCATTGGTTCTAGTTGAACCAGAAATTGGTGTGATGGGTCTGTCCAGAACTAGTGATCTTCCAGGAGATCCCTCATTGCGTGAATCTGGTGCTGGCTCTGGATTTGGCCTGTCCGTCACAAATGAAGGGGAGAAGTCTGCATCCTGAAATACTTCCCTATTAAAAGGAAATATTCCACATTTCTGGAATCCATGTTGAATATTCGTTGGTGTTGTGGCAATCGGAAATGCTACTTTTAAAACGGATGGAATGTGGAATATTGTCATAGGCCTAACGGTACCATCAGGGGTTTTATTATTTCTAATCCAAGCATCCATTGCTATGTTTATTTGTCTTTTAACTGGTCTAAAAACACTTCGATCTAGTGGCTGGAGGCGATGAGTGCAATGAGGGGGAAAGGAAAGCATTACAACCCCATTAGTTTTGGCAAAATCAAGACATTTTGGAGCTAAATGCGACTTATGGTTGTCTAAGAGAATAAGGACAGGCCTTTCTTGAGAAGGACGAACACAATCAACAAAATGATTCAGAAAAATCAGAAATTCTGTTTCTGTTGTCCACCCAGATTTATTTCCGGTACCTATGCAACCTGTTGGACCATCTCTGATGAAGTGGTCATAAAATCTTACCCTGGGAAAGATGAACATTGGAGGAATTGCATTTCCAGCAGCATTGACAGCAACGGTTAACGTAATAAGTTGTCCTATTTCAGCTGAAGTCATTGCTCCTATTTGTTTTATACCTTTTCTTGCAATAATTTTTGAGGGTTTTTGAACAGTAGTGACACCGGTTTCGTCCATGTTCCAAACATCATTTGCAGTGAATGAATACCTATCGTAAACTTCAGAAAGTTTATCAAAAAACTTTGAAACACTGGCACGGTTGAAGCTGGATGCTCGGCCTATACTAGTAGCCTCCAGAGTTCGAATCGATAATGAAGAATGACGCTTTAAAAATGATGAGAGCCAGTCTGCACCAGCTGTTTCATTGTCACTCCAGGTTCTTGGCATCGTAACATTGTAGTGCTTCCCACACAGGTAGGCAATACATCGCAAATCGCGTGGCGTGAGTCCAAAATAAATATCCGAGCAAGTTTCGATGTAAGTAACAAGAGCAGTCTCCTGTATTGGAGGGAAAACCTGTCTGTTTCCATAATATCCAGCCAGAGGCTTCCAGTCCACTTGAGGATCAGGCCTAGGTTCATTTGCTCCTGAAACAAGACACAAACTAAGTCAGTAAACGTTTGGTTAGTTAATTAGGAGAAAACTGCAAATTACATTTTAGGAAATTAATATTTTCTAAATATTTTCTAAAAAGTAGAATTAATAAATTAAAAAAGGTTAATTATTTTCACCTATATTATTTTTAAGCTTGACTTAGATTTTTCTTTGTATTCAGAATTCAAATATCCACCAGTCAAAAAAATAACTCCAAATTAGAATGAGGGATTTAGTCGAGAATAGTTGATTTATAAATATGATTTAATTATATTGTAATTTCACAGCTTACGTTTATTTTTTCTTGAGATGTATCTTGTAAGGGTCACATGGCAGATGTCATAACTTTTTGCAGATTGTCTGATGGATGTTCCCTCTCTCACAAGCTGAGCGGCTCTCTCCAACACAACACCAGTGTTACCTCGATCAGACTTCCTTTTGTAATTCCGTATCTAAAATTACATTCTAAATTTTATTATTTTATTCATAACTCTTTAGTAGCTAAATGGAAATAGAGTGAAAAAATCACCAGTATTTTTTATACTTGGAAGTAGTATTAAATGTGATTATATAAATGGTATGATAAAATTTCATAGGACACTAATAGCATTCTAAATATCGAAACAAAACAAGCGGGGCAGGTTGTAACTGACAAAACTTGGTGTTACAACCTACCCCACATGATGCCATTAAATGAATTATTAATTTATGTTGGCTAACCAAATTTTAACAAAAAGGCTAAGTGCATATTCTGAAAGCCAAAACTACAAAGAATTGTGTGTGCTGATAAAAGATTTACAAAATAATGTAAATTACAGAGAATAGGGGTAAAAGTCTATTGAAAAATATTTTCGTACCTTATAGAAAAATGATTTTTTTTCTCTTGCTGCTCGTACAGACTTCCGATTCTCATAGAGTCACAACTCAAACTGAAAACTTTCACCAGTGCTATTGTGACCAAACTAACAAGTCACTCAAGCGAATAATGGCGGAAATATCGTCACTGTTACAACCTGCCCCTGTTACAATCAGCCCCGGTCTCCCCTATCTACGCCTCATTGCTCTCTGCCAGGAAATAACCTTTAAAATTATGAAATAAGTAACATTATGAACTTGTCATTTCCTAAGTTTTCCACCGAAGATTAGTAGCGTAGCTCTGCGGTTTGTTGACTGGTGAGCATTTCCTGGGCTAGTAGTGATGAGTGTGCCTATGTGTATGTAGCTGAATGAATCCAGGACTTTCCACATACACCAGACTAACCGCAGCAAAAATGTTTAAAAATGTTTTTTTCCCTAAAAATTGGATGCACAATTGGCGTGCATGACTTTGACCCAGGACATAGGCCAGAGTTTGATACCTTTTAAAATACGCTTCTTTACGCTATTCCCTTACATGATACAATTTAAATCCCTAACAGTCAGTTCACTAAAACGTTCTAATAAAACCTAATAATCACCAGCGCATAGGGTAGAACGAAGGTGTTCCATGTTCGTAGCGGACCTCTCTACCCACTCACTAACACGGCATGCTTCTATAAAGCCCAAGTCTTCTACTGCAGCTTTTAAGAGCCCTCCTAATCTAATTAGTAGTGCTTGTTAGTCTAAACAAGACTACCTTCCTCGCTCACTCGTCTGGCTTTTAAATGAGATTCACTCCCGTAATTAGGTTATACTTTCCTCGGCGTAACAATTTAAGGTGCTCTTATAAAGAAAGAAAGAAAAAATTGTCGTCCACTTGTTTTTAAAGGATCTGATTAAACAACTAATGTCCTCGCGCTGCCGACCTTTAGGAACGATGTTTTCCTTTTCGCTGAAATGCTTTTATAAACCCTCTAGGAATAATTTTGTTAGAAAAGGTAACCTAGTAATTGAGTCACTTAAAAAACCAAAGTCACTTTAGAGTGAGCAGGGAAACGTTGATTGTATTATGGTCTCTTCTGACAGTAGTGGTAGATTAGTGAAGTAGGTTATAAATTTCCTCAGTGGCGAGGGAGGGCATGTATTATGCGTGGGACGCGTCTGTCACAGGCAGCAACGAAAACTAGCCTACTAGAAGCGTTAGACAGCGTTGGTTCCCAAACCCGGCGTCGCGACCCTAATGCAGGTTTCAAGGATGGTCCTTAGGTTCGTGGGGTTAAGAAAAAAAATAATCAAAAATGGTAAATTATTACAATTACAAACACGTCATCAATACGGTGTATTATAAAGAACTACTACAATTCTGACAATAGCAACAGTGTTGAAACAATGTTTCGGAACCCTTCAGTACTCGGAATCTTGGAGCCAGCTCAAGGACAAGCCAATTATATATATCGAGAAGCTGAAAAATGCTCTTCTCGCTTTTACAACAATAAACTTCTGTAAACAAGGATTTTCAGATCTAATGACGATCAAGACTAACGCAAAGAATCGCCAGGCCGGGAAACATGTAGGATTTTTTGAAGCTCATACACAGTAATTTGTTGACTCAAACAAACAGCCTTCTTTTTTATAATCCATTGATAAGCTACTCTATTTTCTAATCCATTGATTCTCAATATGAGAAAATTAAATCCACAAGTATTACACCAAAAATACACCAACCTCATTATACCTGACCGGGATTCAAACTTCGATCTCCCCTCATCGGCAATACAGTCTATTTTGAAAGTGACATATTTTTAATTAATTTTATGTTTAGTTAATTTTAGTGCATTACAAAAGTAATTATTTACAACAAACTGAGTATTTTAATAATTCTTAACAGGTGAGCCCGAATTGGTCAAATGGGAAAATTAGGCTATCTGACTCTCTCTAATGGTATGTCCTAAGTCTTCCAAAGGTTAATGTCTTGATTGGCCCAACGGTAAACATGTAATGAAAGTAAACAGTGTAAACTCTGACGAGCTGTCTCCAAGCTCTCAATTCAGCAGTTGTATGTTAGTCTAGTTAGTGAAAACTAAGGTGAATCGTGGATTTGGAATCTTCATTATCTGAGCGAATTGAGGAGGTTCTAAATTTTGAGTATTTCAAATTTAACTTCAAGTATGAGTCAAAGAGTGGCGGATAAACATGGCGTTGCTGTAGTAATAGGGAGTGTCCATCTAGCTAGACCCTACGTTCATCAAGGTACTGTTAATTTGCTGAAATACTCAAACCCCCACATCACGAATCAAACGTTAAGAAGTTCAACCGTCAAGTTTCTAGTAGCATTTGTAAAATAAAAGCTACGGAATAACTCAGTAAACGGCCGTCACAAATTATACGAAAAGTCTTAGCAGATTCATAGCGAGATGATGCTTTGACTTACAGTGACTTAGTACTGATATGAAGCAATATCCATATGGCAATAATACTTCATTTGCATTCGCTTCCCCCCTCAACCCCTCCTCCCCCACCCTCCAAACCACAAGGAAGGCAATCATCAGTTTATGGAGGCTATGAATTTGATTACAAATAGAGGCGAGCCCCATTTCTGCTGGGCAGCGGTGTTGTTCATAATAGCATAGTATTCTCAACAAGTTCTTTAGTAAATGTATTTCAGTTTCTATGAATGGTACCTAACCCAAAACAAATGTTTTCTTCCTTAGTAAAGAAATGAATGGAGGTTACGTTCCTGTGTTCTGCTTGTTGCCCAACAAATCACATCTCACGTACAGCATAGCTTTGCGCATGATACAATGAATATCTGGAATAAACGGGCTAATTTGGGAATCTAAGATAATCACAATTGACCTCGATATGGCAATCCACAGATTTGTTAAATAGACGTTTGTCAGTTCACGAATTGTAGGTTGTAGGTTTCATTTACTGCAGGAGTAGTACTAGGCCCGCCAGGTGTTCAAGCCGGGCCCGGTACCAGGGGCAGAGCACCCGTCCCCCTCGCTTTGTTATAATCGACTTCACTGGCAGCATAGAGAATACATTTCTCTATGCTGGCAGCGAAAATTTATTTGTTTGAGGGAACGGAGAGTGAGGTAAATTAGCTTAGCAAATAAAAAGGGGTTTTGAGGAGCTTTGACCCCAACGCTAAAATTATTATTATTATTATTATTATTATTATTATTATTAGCACCGCGTCTTACTACCCGTTCGGGTTATACGCACTTACGCTAATGTTTAATGGTAGGGTGATTGTGAGATGAAATGGAGGACCTACAGTTTAACGTGGAATCCGAACCACGGTGGTGGCCTGGCATTCCCCACATTCACAAGATGTCTTGTCAGAGGTGAAGGGAGGGTTTGGTAATCAGATAAATCTGTGCCGGTACCGGGGATTGAACCCCGGCCGCCAGCACAGAAGTCTGACACCTTACCCCTAGACCACCAGGTCACCTCCCAACGCTAAAAAAAAAGGTGTGGGGGGTTCTCGTGGACTCTTAAGTGAATGTTTAAAAAGAGGAATCTCCCAGAATATACTTGAGATGGCCCTCATCTGAATTATTATTTTTAAACTATACTTTTCCAAACGCTATTTGGAGTGGTCCTTCTCCAGAAGTTTTTTGAAATTCGAATGTCCTTATAAGATATTAGAGTGTTCTTTTCCTTAAAAAAAATCAACATACTCTCATTACTATTTGGAGTTGTCCTCTGTTAAAGTTTTGAAAATTTAATGTGTCTGGAGCTATTTGTAGTTTCATACTTATTACTCGATAACATCAAAGGGGAGTGAAATAAATCTAGAGAGAGGCAAGTTTATTCAAATCGGGAGGAGGGGGACACACATTATTCCAAGGGGAGAAAGCCCCGCCTCTCCCGCCCTGCTATGCCATCACTGCTTGACTTTAATGTGTATGTTAAAAAAAATCATAGGTCACTTCTAAAAAACAAAAACAATGTACTTTAATTAATCTGTCACTTAACACTGAAAATGTTACGCCCACGATAATATACTTATTTTTAAATTGAACTTGATTCCCCACCCGACTCTCTTCACGCACCAAATTTAATTTCAGTACAAAATAATAGACTCCACGAAACTTTCGAGCAATTTGAAATGAAGAACAAGACTGTACCGAACCAATGAGGCAGTGCCATAATTGGGATGAGATGGCAGTAATCTTCCACGGAGGAAGCCCCAGCTGGTGGGCTGGACGTAGACATACACTATTCCTTAGTATGGGTGGGCATTTTATTGTTAACTTTCATGTTTTATTTTAGTTTATCTACTACAATTTGATTTAAATTTTTTAATCTGGATCTTGGGCCCGGTATCATGGTACCAATAGTCGCTCCCCTCGTGGCAGACCTGCGTAGTGCGGTTGGTTGCAAACATTGGCACTTTCCACATAGTTTAATAATTCAATATTATAACTTGGGAAATAGTTACATACCTTATTCGGATTGACCTATTTGGAAATGGAAGAAGTAGGTCATTGCTTGATAGAGGACTTCATTCCAGGTCATTCACAAGAAGCGAGAGTTTCCAAGTTCATAGACTATTTAGTTTATACTTAAACGTATATAGAAGAAGGGTTAATTTTTCCACCAAACATTTGAGCTGAGAGTAGTGAGTCTACAAATACAATCTTATGTGAGTTATTTCGTGCAGATTTGAATTCTCATTTCAGCAACGCTCGCTTTAACATTCTAAAAACAGTGGAGGTTTTAAGTAAATATTAAGTTCAAGTGTACTTTTCGTTTACCTTGTAAGATGGTACACTTACCTTGCATTACTGCACAATCTTATAATATAGGGTAATTAGTTGGTTAAGTTAAGACTGTTACCTTTCAGTGTAGATGGGGTGTAATTACAAATTCAGAGCCCCTTAGTCTCAGTGAAAATAAGAAATAATCTGGTACGGTAGTAATGAAAAAGCGGAAACTGCAAAAACAAATACCTTTGCATAGATAAAAAAAAACAAATTTATTGATGTGAGTTTGCTAAGATATGTTACTTTTCTATATAAAGACAAAAATTAAAATAAATGATGTTTTTACTACTTATCTTAAATCTTAATTGTTTTACTTTTGGATGAATCTGGACTCTTTTTTTCATAAAGGATGAAGATGGACGCACTTTTTAGATGAATTCAGACTCCTAAGTTATTATACTTGGCAACCTTGGATGAATTTGGATGAGCCATTTTTTTTAGTAATCTTTATTAAGTTTGATGTGTACTTTAGCTAGAGAAATTTGGGTTTTTATATTAGTAAAAAGTCAGAAATGTTGTTTATCTCCGATATTTTCTAGCCACCCTCACTGCGATCAGTGACCTATACTATCTAAGTTAAGTGAATAGAATGAGTGAGTAAATTGTTATTAAGAAAATTCAACATCACTTGCCAGAATAATACATCAAGAATAACAAGATTTAAAAAAAGCTGGTCTCATACTGCGCTCGGTCATGATCGAATACAGTCCTATAAAGTCTTAATCTGCTAAATTAGCATTTTGGTTGGTCCTGCTGATATTTGATATGCGTTTTTTTTAAAAGTCCTTAACCTAAGGTAGCAACATCTAACACTTAAATACACCAGCCTTGTAACAGGAATCTGGATATATGTATGATAAATCGAATCTATTAACAATTTTGACTTAATTTCAGGCAGTTATTAGGGTCAATAAAGGCTCCTCGGAACCTTTATTTGTCTTCCTTTGTCACTAGGATAAAACGCAGCCTACGTTCAGTTCGATTCCATTAAGAAGAAACTTTTTTTTTTTTGCAGTTTCAAAAGTTACTAAAACAATGTTCATATATCTATACGTCAAGTAATGTGAGATATGGTTGTCACTTTTCATAAATAATGTATTTGCGATAGAGAATTAATAATAAAGTAAAATGTTATCAATGCTAACCGCAAAAAAATACGTTTGTATTTTCTTAAACGTTCTTTCTACCAGAATCTTAATAAATAAATTAGGTGGGTCAAACTATTTCAATCATAAGGGCCACATTAAAAAAAGTATTAATAATTGGGACACTCACTATTTTAAGTAAAAATAATTCCAACTTGATACCTTTCTACAAAATCAAATTAAGAGTGACCCGGTTCGGTGGCCTCATGGTCTAACGTGCTACTATCGTGTTACACTAAACCACCGAAGATGGGGAGATCGGTGTTCGATCCCGGTCGGTTTCACTGATGATAGTTTTTCCTAAATGGCTTTCCACGCTCCCTCCACGCCAATGTGGGTGCACTTCCTCTAAATTAAACTTTTCTAATCCCTAACATATTATTGTAATTAATACATAAGCGTATAACTCCAGCGGGTAGTAAGACGTGGTGCTAAAAAAAATCAAGACTGGGGCCCTTATATAAAATAATAAGCCTCACCCCCTATTTTTTATATCTTCCAAAAATTTGAAATATTTTATTTGCAACACTGGTGTGGATGTTGGGTTTTAAATATTATGTTGAAGATACTTTAATTAGTTGATGACACCTGAGTTAACCATAATCTTTGAGGTGTTTTGTTCCGTCTCATGAGCAAAGACAACTGTTCACATTCGTAAGTCCTGCCAAACATTACTCAAAATAAACTTTTTTTGTAAATTGATTTTTAGCGACGAAAGAGCACATATCTGGTTTACTAGACTCATTTGCTAAATTTCCCCAAACTAGGTCAAATTTCCAAATGGTACTGTATATTTCTACGACGTCAATCTACATAATTATCGGGCCACATTGTATGTTGACTCATTACAAGGTCGGTGAGCTATAAGAGATCATGGATAGGGTCGCCAGTTTGACATGCCGTATATAAATAAACTTGATTGAAGTGAAACAACATTTACCCCTCTCTTTTCTTGCAATGACGCATAACTTAGCCTCTTTAAATAGCTCCAACTGGAAATGAAAGTGATTGCCATTTAGAAGTAATCTTCATCTTTTTTTTTATTATATATATTTTTTGTGCCATGATTATTTATTTGCTACACCACGCAACAAAAACCCGCGTGTTTCTATTCATGGGATTTAAGGTATAATTTATTCACGATAAGTCCAACATTCACGAAGCATTTACATTACTTTTTTTGCATCCCGTCTTACTACCCATCGGTCTATTGGCATGTACTTACACTCTGGGCTGCCCAGAGAATTCAAGAAGTATAGGACAATAACATTTTGGGAGCGTCCATTCACACTAAATAATTAGCGCCAATAGTTTTAGTGACTAGGAAGGCTATATTTAGACAAAATATACCCGCGTTTGTGTGAATAAAGAGTGGATTTTTTTTACCTCACTACACCCGACCGAGATTCTAACCATGCGACCACCGAAGAAGGTTTATGTGCTTTATTAATTTTATTGAGAAACTATTTTAACTTTGTAATTTAAATAAATAAAAGTTTCCTTCCAATAAGTTACATTATTCTTATCCTTACAAATCCAATCTCCTTTAAAAGGAGTGGAGGGGGTGGATAAATTGGTGAAAAATAACAAAATAGCTTTCCAAGCACGTGTGTTGGGACTGCGGCATAACTTTCTGAAACAAATTAGAGATGTTTGGTTGGCTGGGGGCCCCGAGAAGTGGGAATTTTATGAAAATTTACTAATTTGTCCAACCCCTTTCCTCCCTCTGACTACACGAATGGGGTTGGGATAAGGCAGATAGCATTTTGAGAAAATATACCCGCATTTGCATGGAGGGGGAATGGGAAACTATATGAAAATCACCCTCATTTCATGAGGTCGTGACTCGAACCCTGACCTCTACGTTACCAGCAAATCAAACTATTAGGTTATTTGGTTACTTATAACCCCGGCGAACCCTCATCGGTGGAAACGTAGACTACGAAGTAAGTCTTTTATGGTCTGGATTGCCGGTGACTGGTAGAACCCCAGTTTGAATCTCGGCCGGTTCTACGGTTCTACTCAAATGTAATTTCAACAAAAAATACAATATTAAAGTTACCGTGAACATCTCAGTGCCCCCATGAAGTTGTGAATGGTGGCAGCAGAAACATCTAAACCAGCCGGTGACGTAGCCCTTGCCAATTAAGATGACGTAACACTTCCCGTCTACGGCGCGTAACCGATCACTCAATCCGCCAAGTCACGGCGAAAATAAAGTAGCAAAGTATTATTTTGTTTTTCATTAATGACCGGATACGGTCAATTTTTTACCCTCTCTTTACCTCTCTCGTTCTTCAAGCGCGTAAACTCGTTCGTTCGTAAAAAAACAAGCAGTAGGAGGAAGTGATTGCGACTTATGCCACTGCTATCCGGAGGAGTTAAAGCGTGCCCTGCTGGCCGCAAATGGCCGTATGATGTGCAGGAGAAAGCAAGAACAGGCCAAGCGCTCATCCGAGGACTGAGGTCAACTGGAGGATGTTACACAGGAAGGCCAAGTGTAAAGTGCCGTTACTTCGCGGTCTCACCCCCTGGGGGGTGCTGATCTCCTAGTAGAAGGGGGCGGGGCCCTCACTTTGGGGGGGGGGGGGGGCAGTTCTTCTATAGTCCGTGGTCTCTCTCTCAACGTCCAATTCAGACAGTAAGTGGCTTGTATTAAATTAATCTTTAGCTATACACGAAAAGCAAATCCCATCTCTTTGGTTTATCACTTTGTTAAAATGAACACACATACAATTTTACAGTGATGTATTTAAAGTCCTTGCTTGAGATCCCAGCACACTGGAATCAGTTGCAAGACTAAGCTAATGTTTCGGACAATGTCCGATGCTTGGGAAACGGGTGCTGCCAAGGCCGAGAGCGCCGGAATATCGAGATTAAGGGCCAGTTTCATAGTCAGATTGAGTACGCCCCAAGTGTGACGCTATAAACGCGAAGACTAGGACCAGTTTCATATGCTACACTGGCCCATTAAATTTGAATTTGAGTTAGTATCGTCTTGTGTTTGGTATCAACCCGCACTTTAGGTGCACTAAGATCAACTATGGAACTGGTCCAAAGTGTTACAAAAGGTTCGAACCAAGGTCTCGTTGGGAGTTGGTTTGTCTGAAGATGAACGCTCTTGACCACAGCTGGAACTCTAAGGTCCATTGAAGTAGAGGTCATACGAACTCATGTTTAGTGAAGTTAGAAGCGATACGATTAGGTTATATGAAGTTGACTCATGTCGAATGAAGCTAGGAGCGGTACTATTAGATTATTAGGTGCAATGAAGTTGACATATTCACTGATGTCTAGTGAAGTTAGGAGAAATATTATTCAGTGCTATGGATCAGGCCTTCGAGGTACTCAAACTGGGCTTGGTACCAGGGGCAAGCGTGGGGCCACCTCTCTTAGTAATAATATTGGACTTCATTGGCGTCGAAATCTTATTTGTTTAGGGGGCAGCTAGCAAAAAAAATGAAAAGTTTTTTAGGGGTCTAAAGACGCTCCCCTGTAAAGTGTGTATACATATCTACATTGTCCTTCGTCTGAATTTTTTTTTAAACTTAGACTGCTCTATTATTTATTTGGAGTGGTATTCACATAAATATTTTGAAATTTGAATGCCCCTGGAAACTAGTTAGAGTGGTCTTTGATTAGAATTAGACGCCTGTTATTGCAGTTATTTGAAGTGGTCTTCCCTCGGCAAATTTTTTTTAAATTTTGTGGCTTTAAAATCTATTTGGAGTGTACTTCCCTGGAAAATCTTTGAAAATTAAATGTTTCTTGAAACTATTTAGAATTAACCTCTTCCAGCTAATTTTGAAACATTGAATACTCTCAGAAGCTATTTTGAATAATATTTCTCTGGCAATTTTGATGATTGGGTACCTTAGAATGGAACCCGCCTTCCCCCCACATTCCCCCGTCATTTACCTACACCAACTTTTAACTTTGCTTTGTATTATTTTAAAACTTTGTTGTCACATTTACAAAAGAAAAGCAATGCACAAATATTAATCCGTAACTAAACACTGAAATGTTACACATATGATGAAGTCTTTGAATCGAACTTTATTAACTGCCCAACACTCTTTATGTGCCAAATTTAGTTTCAGTACAATAATAATAATATTAGACTCTGTGAAGTTTCCGAACCCTTCTAAACGAAAGGAAAGACTGGGCCGAACCAATGACATAATTGTTACACATGTCAGTAAGTTTCTCCGGAGGAAATCCTATCTGTTGGTCTGTTCTTTAGAATGGCTAGGCATTTTATCGCTTGTCATTCATATTTTGTTTTGTATTGTTTTAATCTTCTACATTTTTCTTAACTTGTAAACCTGGATATCGGGCCGGGGACCCATAGAAGTCCCAGGCCCGGTACCATGGTACCAATAGTCCCCTCCTTGTGGGGGTCCTGCGATGGAGTATGTCTTACGAGGGGTAGTCCATATTAAGTATAGGTGTTGTTAACTTTGGTCTGATGAATTTAGAGATTATCTATTTGAGGTCGGTCCAAATTGGACGTCACCTCCCCCAACGGTTGTGCTGAGAGGTGTCTTTCTGGGAGGCGGGTGTTCTGTTGGAGCTATCGGTTCGAATCCTGGTGTGTTCGAGTCTCCAGAGTCTTAACATGAGGATGTACTAAGGTGAAGATACGAGTGTGGTTGCACCTCTGTGGTTGAACAAAATTCTATCCGATTTTTAGTTTCTTTTTCCTTATTTGGAGGTGGTTTGTTAGCCAATGAAGGAAACGTGACCAAGCTAGTGAGGTAAGAACTTTCATTCATAAACTCTTGGACCCCGAGGAGACGTGGAAAGGGGGGAAGGAAGCCCGACTGGTTGTCGCACCCTGAGGCACCCAAGTTCTGGCACCGGCCTGCAGCTTCCGGTGCCAATAAACTGACTTTTTAGTCGATGTTTTTTTGTCCACTGATTAAACGGGAAGCGCTACCGTTTCTCCCTCCTTCTCCCCCTTTTTATTTTTTTATGGCCAGATGATTGGGGGCGTGGGGGCATAAGAAAAAATCAAGATAATAGTATGAAATCAGCGGAGATAATCGGTGAAGTGACTCCACCTGGACAAGGTTGAATGCAAATCTCGAAGCTGGCAGGAAATGTCTTTCGTCACTGGCCTGATCTTTAGTGAGCTCATTTACTACTTTTAGCTCCTAACTTTCAGGCGTAAAGTGATCTTTTTTTATCACTGTTCTGATCTATAGTTGTCGTCTCATTCATTACCTTTAACTTCTCACTTTCAGGAGTAAGGACGTGTTATTTTTCACTGTTCCAAGCTGCAGTAGTTTAGTCTCATTCACTACCTTTAGCTGCTAGCTTTCAACCGCAAGGGCATGTCTTTCGTGACTGTGGAAACCTTAGCTCCTAATTAATAATTAATAATTCTCAATATGCTCGTTTTTGCACCAAAACTATTAGGGATTACTTTTAATTTAGAATTACTTCAGCTATAATTTATGCAGGGGTAAAATTAGGAGTTGCTGGATCCACAAAAATTCAAGCGGATAGGCGTTAATAGACAGATATACTGCAGAAGTCCATACTGAATAACAGCATTTATACATTCTGTGGTCACGCAGATAAATACACCAGTATATTATTGTATAGCTTATAGTAAACAAGGAGGTTTGGGTTCGAACTCCGTATGGTATAGTGAGGTGTTTTTTCTCCAATGGTTTTCCACTTACACCCGCGTTTACGTGAAGAAAATTTCTTATAAATTCTACCTTCCTCAACCCTAACCCATTAGTGGAAATATGTTGATAGACCAGCCCGGACACGTACCCTGACAAAGACGTCAGTCTCGTCCTGTCTTGTTATCTCGAAGCAAAAAAAAAAAAAATCACTAGTTTAACCATAAACTATTTTTCTATAAATGCTACGTGCCACTTATTTCCTTTTCTAGACTATCCGTAACCCACTCTAATTATTATTATTAGCACCGCGTCTTACTACCCGTTCGGGTTATACGCACTTACGCTAATGTGTAATACTAGGGTGATTGTGAGATTAAATGAAGGTCCTACAGTTTAACGTGGAATCCGAACCACGGTGGTGGCCTGGCATTCCCCACATTCACAAGATGTCTTGTCAGAGGTGAAGGAAGGGTTTGGAAATCAGATAAATCTGTGCCGGGACCGAGGATTGAACCCCGGCCGCCAGCATAGAAGTCTGACACCTTACCCCTAGACCACCAGGTCAACCCCACTCTAATTGATCACCATTGGACGTGAAGAGGGAATACTTAGAAATTTTAGCCACACCATGGACGGGATTTGAAGCTAATTCAATGTCTGGTGACACCTCAGGCACTATGCAGTGAACTTACTGATAGTAGTAACCTGATGGATGGTTCTCTTGCCAGATATAAGCCACGCACGATGTTGACTCAGTTTTATATTTTAAGCGCCGCGTCTTTCTAGTCGTCCAAGCTGTCGGTACTTAGGCCTAAGTAAATTAAATAGGGATAAGGAAGGTAGAATTTTAAAAGAAATGTACTCGTATTTGTGGGAAAAGAGAGTGGCCATCCATGGGTAGAGAGGGAGGGGGAGGTATATTCTCAATACACCCAGCAGGGACTAGAACCACAACCTCCTCGTCTCCAGCTGCTTGCCGATGCGGGTTTGTGTGGCGTGGAAGTGTTACGATGAGGTCTACAGTTCGAACCCTGGGAGGAAGAGGTTCGCGCCCCGCAGGCGAGCGGAAGTGAAGGGCACAACATCCGGCGCGGCTATCGGGCCGTAGCGCGGGGATTGGTCACGCTCGGCACCGGGTCACTCTCCCCTCTCCTTCTTTCTCTCTGGGACATTTGTCAATGTCTCTCTCTGTATTTTTACGGGGTTCATATTGGCGCTATTTTATTTTCTGCGCGTGTAAGCTTCCCCTTATTAGCAAATCTCTAAGTCACCCTTTTATTTTCATCCGCACCAGTGGTCAAGTGGTTTAAGGTTTTAGGTTCGTCATAGGCTGGGGTTCTTGTTACAAAGAAGTTGAGGTTCGAATACCGGGTGGGTACATATTCGGGCTGGCTGTTTTGCCATGGTGATTTTCCGCGCTACTACCTCTGAAAGCTACCTCCTCTTTCTACTCTCTTGATTAAGCAGGAACTAAAGTGGTCGCCATATTCTAGCAGCCCTTGCCGTTGTCGAGAACGCTTTAATTGGATTCTTATACTAGAGGGCCTATCACTCATCTGATCTTTGAGGTAATCGTGGTCGAACCCCGGTCTGATAATTTAAGGGTAGATTTATCAGGTGAGACAAAGGGGTTTGGAGTTACATTAGGGACCGTCATTATACTAAGTAGTGGTTTTTGAGGGGGTTGGTGGGGATCAGTAGTTTCTTAAGTTTTATTTCGAGGGCTTAGGGCAAAATCTATCTCACCTAAAGTTTTTTTATCAATGTTTATGGTGAGACAAATCCTAAGTATATATTTTGTTTTTTTCAGAAAATTATGAAATGTTTTTATTTTCATTCATTTCTTGACCTCACTTTAATTACTAGTTTTTACTGTTTTATAGAAATAATTGAAATGTAGAATTCTTATTTTTCACAGAGATAGTTAATTGTAATACACATTACATCTGGCTTTTTGTTTTAATATAAATAAAATTAAAAATAATCAAACCATTAAAATAATCTAATTTACTAAAGCTTATAAAATTACGTTAGACAGATGGAAGGTATAGGATTGCGGAAAATCTTACGATCCCTTACGTGTGCGTTTGGGGTGGGGGGGGGAGGTCAAAAATCATTAAAAAAGGCCTTATGTAATTAATTTTAAGAACGGCCCGTTACCCTCATAGACCAACACGCCAGTGTCGCGTGCGGGAATGCGCAGTATATCCTCCCTCAGGCCCCACGCTTGTGTCGTCACATTGTCCACTACACTGAGTATCACCTCTGAAGAGATCTGGGCTTATGGAGGCTTATGGGCTCTCTCCCTCTCTCGCTTGACTGCTGAGGACGGGAAGATCGAGGTTCGAATCTCGGTTGGGTGAACTGGAGGGGATTTTTCCTAAATGGTTTTCCACTCTCCCTCCACGCAAATGCGGGTTCACTTCCTCTAATTCAACCTTCCCAATTCCTAATCCATTAGCGTGATTAGTACTTAAAGCGTATAACCCTAACGGGTAGTAAGACGCGGTGCTAAATATTATTACTATTATTTACTCTATCTGTTATGTTGGAAGGTAATGTGCCGGGGTAAGGAGCTAAGTTAAACCTAGACTAACCAACGTTGTAAAATTGGTCTTATATTTATTTGATGGAAGATTGACCACAATAAAACAATAGAATTACAGCGCTGTCCCCGAATAGTATCCATACAGTTACCTCAGAGATGATAGTCAGTGTACATCTTATTCGCCACCTAGAACCGCTGCTGAGTCCCGACGGCCTCCTCTCCTCACCGCTGGGTAATAACACTGGTGAAGTTAATATGAAGTCTGGTCTTATGAGTTGACCAAATTGCGGGTTGAATGGGAAATTGGCTGACCTCCGAATCTCAATTATATAATCGGCCCTTAGCTCAGTGGCTGGACTGGGACAGATTCCCAGATGTACGCACACCCTTAATAAATCCCCCTAACCTGCCGAGACTGTCTTACAGGGGCTTAAACATTCTTAATTAGCCCGTTAACTCACCAGAACTGGCTTACAGGGTCTCAAACATCCCTAATGCAGCCCCATTAACTCGCCAGAACTGGCTTACATGGTCTCAAACACCCCTAATGCAGCCCCATTATCTCGCCAGAACTGGCTTACATGGTCTCAAACACCCCTAATGCAGCCCCATTAACTCGCCAGAACTGGCATACAGGGTCTCAAACACCCCTAATGCACCCCCATTAACTCGCCAGAACTGGCTTACAGGGTCTCAAATACACTTAATGCAGCCCCATCAACTCGCCAGAGCTGTTTTCCAGGGCTCAAACACCCTTCATTTTAGTCCACTTAAGGTGGGAGTGTAGGGAACGAGAGTTAAGGGCAGTATTTTTGACTTTTTTTTATATCAACTCTTTTTATTTTTTGTCAAAATAAATAACTATCCAGTAGACCTATAAACAAAAGTTTAATTTTCTTCACATGGTGCCCTCAACAGTTGTTGAATATCTGTCAAGGATGTCCTGAAATTTAATGACAACTTCTTCTCTTCATTTAAGAAAATTGTCATCTGATGCCGCTATGCTCATGACAGATATTCAACAACTGTTGAGGTCACACCACATGAAGAAAATAAACACCATGTTTCTACTGGAGAAATATTTAATTTATTTTAGCCCCAAAAAATAAAAAAGTTTTGCTATAAAATCTGCAAAAATACTGGCTTTAACTCGCGTTTCCTAAACTCCCAACTGAACCCATTGTTACTAACTTTCAGGGGGTTGTACATCTCACGATAAGTCATAGATAATGAAGGAAAGCTTAGATAAATATTGATTATCCATAGTTGCTCACTATCCTCTCGACCACTCTGTAGTGTTTGGGTTGAATAGGTCTTACGCCCCTGTTATGTAGGTTACCAGGCTGCCCGGTAGAGCGCAGTCGGAAGGTGCGATTGTTACGGTGTTGTTTGTGTTCGTAGAGCAACAGAAAGTTTTAGTTAATAACTCCGCACTTCCTGTGCTAATGGCGTAGTTTCCCCCCTTCACTTCCCCAACTCCTCCGTTCGTGATACACACGCTTCGTCGAGAGCAAATATACTCTCCGAGGATTCACTTGCTGAACAGTCGACGTCAGTGCTCTTGGGGTAAAATGCTCGCCTCAGGATCCGATGTTAGTGAGTTCTAACCCATCCGGGGTTGACTGATTTTTCTTGAGCGATAAAATTCCATGGCACATCTTCCTTCGGAGGGGAAGTAAAGTCTTTGGTTGGTGCCATGTCGATTGTGGCATGTAAGATAACCATGGCAGTTATGTAAAAACAACTTTTCCGACAAAATTGGTAGGCTCTTTCGCGCTCACTCATAGACATTTTGGTGTGCTGATATAATCATTCGGTTCAAAAAGTTTACGTTAAATAAATAAAATAAATACTTGAACATCCTGTCGAATAGAATTTGGCAGACTAGTTGAGATAGAGAGACTAAAATAATAATAATTAGTATTATTATTATTAGCACCGCGTCTTACTACCCGTTCGGGTTATACGCAATTACGCTAATGTGTAATGGTAGGGTGATTGTGAGATGAAATGAAGGACCTACAGTTTAACGTGTAATCCGAACCACGGTGGTGGCCTGGCATTCCCCACATTCACAAGATGTCTTGTCAGAGGTGAAGGAAGGGTTTGGAAATCAGATAAATCTGTGCCGGGACCGAGGATTGAACCCGGCCGCCAGCACAGAAGTCTGACACCTTACCCCTAGACCACCAGGTCACCTAGAGACTAAAAAGTTCTGAAAATAAATGTCAGCTTATTGAATCCCAGCTGAAGGGGATATCTTCACAAAGTATTTTATCCTAATATTAATAAACATAACTGATTTACAGCAGACCCGACGCTAGTAGCACATTCAACCACCGAGCGCTGTAGTAGTTGTGAGTGCGGGAAGAGAACTTGAAGAGCTGTTATTGCTTTGTTAGCAGTAATTGTGTTGATGTTTCTGGTATTAATGTCGCTGGGATAGATTCAATTGAAATGAACACTTTTAAAATAGGGACATCTCCGAGTGCATTCTTTCCATTTCACATCTCTATTCTCATAGCTATGTCATCTTAAGGTTCACATTGTCAGCGCCGTCCAAACAAAAACTGAGCGATAATCGACCTTATTCCTGAGATTGTTTCTTTAACTGAAGCGGTAATCGCATATAAAGATGTGAGATTGATAATTTTACGTTTTAGAAAATTTATAGGTTATCTTTCTTTAAAAATTTTCCGCAAAATCCTTCCCCTATTTAAAAAGGTCAGAACAATTTCACTTAATATATCTCAAGTTTTTAAAGTTTCCGCTTCAGTTTAATTTCTCCTTAAGGACGTTAACATCAAATGAGTTTCGATTAAGCGATTACAACGATTCCAGTTCTCTTTTCACACTCACATATCGGCTACAGCGCTCGATGGTTAATGTGTTACTAACGTTGGTCTGCTATAGACCACTTATGATGTTAATGCATCACTATTATAATTAGTCATTGCCCTTGACATATGGATGGTATAAGGTAGTGTTTCTCAATGTTTCCATCTGTTCCGCTGGTGAGAGGCAGGTTGGTGTTAGAATCCCGGACGGGTTACTGGAGAAGGTTTTTCCTCCTAAATGGTGTCCTACTCTCCATCCACGAAAATTCGGGTACATTTCCTCTATAATGTCTACCTTCCTCATCCTTACTCAATTCGTGTACATATGCAGACATCTTGGACGGGTGGTAAGAGATGATAGATTAAAAAGTGACTGAGGTCTCAATCTGTCTACAGCTGCTAACCTTCCTCTGTTACATCTGGCTGCCACCAATCTCTCCACTCCACTCTCCTCGCTAACTGCACGCGCCTAATTGCGATAATTAGCTCTTCACTCGCAGATTGGTCGTGAGGTCAGCGCGTCTGACCCTTCTGCTAAAGGTCAGCGCTCATCCCGGCACTTGTTTCCTTCTTCATTATTAACCTGAAGGATTGACCACACGCACAGTGTGCTGGATCGCACATATTACTTTCTCATATAAATTTCAAATTTAAGAATATCAGTAATCAGTAAACCACCTTCAAATTAAATTATTTTCTTCGAAAACAAGTGTGCATTGTTATTTAGTTATGATAAAACATCCCTAAAATATATATTTGGAACAAAATAGTAATTGAGATTTTTGAAAAATTTTGCAATTTCAAAATTCAAGTTTTTCAGTAAGCTACACTTATATGAATAGTTTTTTTTAATTAACATAAATCTCGATTTTATTTTTTTACTAAAACGCTCTCAAAATATCTGATTAATATATAACACTGTTAAAGCCATTTTTGAAATATTTCAAACCTTTAAAATTCCGTTATCAATGAATTATCCCTAATTTTAGAACTAGAATAGAAATAACGCCTTCTCCTCGGGGTATGAACATAATTATAATTATTATCATGTAACATATATGAAGTTTGAATTAAATCCATCAAACAGTTTCGCCTGTAGATTTAGGTACAGCCAAACAGAATAAAACTAACACTTTTTTTAGTTCTGGACTCATAAAACATAATATATATCATCATAATATCGAGGTCGAGAATGTTCACGATTACATAACTTTCTCTATATAAGAAAGTAAAATGTTCAAAAATCGTTCGCCTTTTAAATATGTTGTCACGCTAACAAACGATGTAATTTGACCTAGTTTGTCAATACACCTCATGTATAGGTAAGGTGGATGAGTGCCTAACTGTTTTAACTATATTTTTAACTGTCAGAAACCCCATCTGTTGGCACAAGAGCTAAGGCGTTAGTTAAACTTGGTACTCTGGAGTTTGCCGGTGATGGGGAGGTCAGGGCCTGAGAATTTTTTTCCTCCTAAATTCTACTCTCCCTCCACGCAGATGTGGGAAAACTTCCTCTAAGAATACCCCACTTGTTCTAATTCCTCACATTAAGCCGTTAGATAGCCCTTATGTTGAAACACTCAACATTTTCACCAGAAATAATTTTATTAAACCAATGTAGGTCTGACCTGAGAACGAATGATGATACTATATTCATATTTCCGCTCTCTCTAGCCACTTAACCACGTGTGGGAGCTGTCTATATCTTTTCTTTTGAGATGGACCTGCATGCAACATAGGTTGAAGCATAGTGTTCTTGTTTATTTACTTTTACCCTTGGTTGAACAACTGTGGAACATTGTTCCAAACAAACATAGTCAAAACTGAATTAACGTTGTTTAAACAATTCTCTAGAGAAGAACTTACCTGGCGTCGACTGCTGGGAATCCTAGGTCGTGTCTATACCCCCAAACATAAAATATGGGAGGTAACACAAAGGAGGGAGGGACAGGAGACACTTGTCAGAAGGGCACAAAATACTTCATATAAATAGGGATCTGCAAGATTCTCAGAATCTCCAGAGTATCAAGTCGAACTTGAATGCAATAAAAACATTATTTTTAAACTTAAATAACTTTTCTAAACACAATCGAATTTAAGAAAAATTAATGCCAAATAAGATTCATAAATTTTAAATGAACGTTGATAATTTAGGTTTAAATTATATATATTATACAGTATATATTAAATAACAATTTTAACTCAAGGCTGATTAATGGTTTAATTTTAAAGGTTAGGGACAAGGAAGGTAATTCAAAGGGAGCCTGACTTCTTATACCGCGATACCACTGACTGCTAGTTGTATAGCGCTTTGTTTAGAACGTGTAAGTTTACCATATTGTGTTTAGAGGAAGTGCACCCGTATTAGCATTGGGAGAGGATGTATAAACCACACTGATAATTCATAAGAGGAAGATTATTTACTCCCAGTGCCTCTGGCTGACATTCAAAGCTTTGCCTCCTTCATCACGGGCAATTCAACCTATGGCGAGCCTGACGCCCTAGACCATAGGTCCCCCGACTAGTATAATGCTTCGTTTTGAACTTGTAAGTTGTCCCCTCTCATGTTTTTGTGTCGTAGGGTGTACCAGTCCTTGATGTGTCTACCAAATTTGTTTCATCGGCGGCTCACCAGGGTTTTATTGTGACGGTGTCGCGTAACTAATGACATAACCTCGGCAATAAAGTCGCGCGCATGCGTCTAGACTTTCAGACGGTCCGAATGAAGGGGGAGGGGTCATATTCCTCCCTCGCGACACCCTTTGTTCCTCCCTGTGTTTGGTTTATTACGATTGTCTTGAAAGGTGTAATTTGACCTGCGCGTGAATCGTCTGTTCTCTTCCTGACCTTCTATCTACAAGGGTTTGACACACCATTATTATTATTTGTATTATTAGTGGTATGTAATGTACCCTCTCTGAATTAAAACGATTATATCAGCACGCGTCTTACAAACTAAAACTTTATTCTAGAACAACCAACATCGGTGGGCACGTGGGCTAAATCTCAAGTTCATTTAGTTGAGTTTGCCACTGATGGAGAAGTCGAGGTTCAAACCCAAGCCGCGCGTACTAAGGGTGTGTTCTACCGAGAATGATTTGCCACTCAACCTATACGCAATTGTGGGCTCATTTTCAAATGTGTAAGCTATAGCATGACGTGGTAAACCCACTTCAGTGACCGCGTGGTCTAACGCGCTACTCTCGCAGTAGATTATACTCCCAATGACGGGGAGATTTCTGGTTCAATCCCAGCCAGGTGTACTGAGGGTGGTTTTCCCAAAATGGTTTCCCACTCCCTCTTCACGCATATACGGGTGCACTTACTCTAAATTCAACCTCCTAATCCCTAACCCACTAGCGTAAGGTAATTTAATTAGTACATAGCGTATAATCCGAATAGGCATTAATACACGGTGCAAAAAAAATATATATTCTAAAACAAAATAAACCTATCCTCAGGTCTTTAATTCATTTTTGTGAAAAGGGTTACCCCAATTTCATCACTTTCCGGTCTTGCCGGGAATTCAACCCGGAGACTTATCTCGGTAGGGAGACGCGCTACTAAGCTAAGGTGTCGGGAATGTTTTGGATAACCAGATCCCTCACTCTCCACGTGCCTTTACACCACGCATAGAATAATATGTAAGCCCTCCCTCCACCTGGAATCGAACCAGAGGGTTCTCGGAGATGATTGCTCATCGTCTGAAACCTAAAGCACAATACCTCACAATCGACGGCCAAGTGTTGCCGAGGATTAATCAACTGAACCAGTGGTGTGTCTTGAAATATTGCAAGGGAAGCAGACCTTGTTAAAACTGTACCTGGAATATGTTCTCGCCCACTCTGGTTCTCTTTGACCAATGAGTGTTTTACTAAGGGGTGGTGAACAATTCACAGGTACAGTTTAGACTAATTCTACTTACCCTGGCAACGCTCCAAGACACGCCACTGAACTGAACTTAGAGTAATATCATGAACCTAATCCCCAAGGTTTGATTTCCTTTAAGACAGAAAAAAACTTATCATCGGTTAAATTGGAGTTTCCTCTTTCACAAGGATGAATTAATGGCCGGAGGACTGGGCGTTGTTTCTGTTCCAGAACAAAGTGAGATTATAAGTAGGATACTTATATACTCGGTTGATTAATTCTGAAAGTGTACGTTATTACCGCTATCAATAAAACAAAAAGTGCTAACATAGGAGGTAAGGATAAGGAGGATAATTCGGAGGAAGTGCACCCGCTTTGGCTTGGGGGGATGTGTGAAGCTTTCTCAATTCACCCGGCCGAGATTAAAACTTCACAGTAAATAAGTAAAATATGAATGTAACACCTTAAAACTCCCGACCACCACAATAGGGATCATTGGATTAACAATTTTAAGAAATATTAATTAAATGGTTAGCCACACTTTCCCCAAGAAGTTGAAACTTGGTGGACCAAGGAGGAGAATACAGGCTGCGATACGTTCGGCTCGAAAGTGATCTCTTTAATTTAAATTTAATGTATTTGAGGCATTTAACGTACTTTTTCTGAACCGAATAATGATATCAGCACACGTGAATGTTTATGAGTGAGAGTAAAATAGACTACCAGTTTTGCTGGGAAAGGTATTCTCACGTAGCTTCCAGGGTTCTTAAACATGCCACAATCAATCGAGATGAGAATAACGGCTTTACTTCCCTCTGAAGGAACTTGTGCTACGGATTTTTATCGTTTAAGAAAAATCCGTCAATCCCGGCTGGGTTTGAACCCACGAACATCGGGTCCTGAAGCGAGCACTTTACCCCATGAGCACAGAGGTCAACCTGACCCTGACAACAAAGTTGAAAAAAGATGAGTAGAAGTAGTCTTTCAAACGTAATAAAACACCGAATTTTGCGAGTTTATACTACAGAGGGTCATAATTAAATTCTTACAGGTGAATAGTTTACCATCTAGAGAATACTTGAGAGAGGGTGGCCATCCTCTTAGCAGCAGTCTAGTGCTGTACAGTCTACCAACAAGGATAATACTTGAGAGAGGTTGACCATCCTCTTAACATTGATGTAGTGTTGTACAGTCTACCAACAAGGAGAATACTTGAGAGAGGGTTGACCATCCTCTTAACAGGGGTGTAGTACTGTACAGTCTACCGACAAGGAGAAGACATGAAAGAGGGTTGACCATCCTCTTAGCAGTAGTCTAGTGCTGTACAGTCTACCAACAAGGAGAATACTTGAGAGAGGGTTGACCATCCTCTTAACATTGATGTAGTGTTGTACAGTCTACCAACAAGGAGAATACTTGAGAGAGGTTGATCATCCTCTTAACAGGGTGTAGTACTGTACAGTCTACCGACAAGGAGAAGACATGAGAGAGGGTGACCATCCTCTTAACAGGGTGTAGTACTGTACAGTCTACCGACAAGGAGAAGACATGAGAGAGGGTTGACCATCCTCTTAGCAGGGTGTAGAGCGCACACTCTTTTTAAAAAACAAATGCCTCAAATTTTCAATAAAAATAAACTATCTACAAAACAAAAAGTATTTGTAAATATATTATTTTGTTACTACTTTTTACTAAGAAAAAAGTTAACATTCTAAACCGTATAGCTTTACTACTATACAGCAAACCCTAAAGCCATTGGTTAAAACATCAACCTGCGTAACGACACTAACACACAAACACTACTATAAATTCCATTGGCCCCTCTCTGTGAGGTCTGGAACCAAGGTCCCCTGTACCTTAAATAGGTCTCTCAGGCCACTAAATCGTTTCCCCGCGAAAGTGCAGTGTTTTGTCGCTAGGGCAGTCTAACATAATTGTATGTTTGGTGGGCTGTCCTTGAACCCTTGGTCAGTTCCCACGCCTGTTGGACCAAGAGGGTGGGGGGAGAGTTGCCTGCCCTACACCTAGTACACTCCGAGCCACATGGACTGACCGGTTCCGGCTCAAACCATTATTGTTAAGACACTTCTCATGTCGAGAACTGTACCGACTGATGGGATCACCGGTTGCCCATAGACAATGTTTGTCGGGGGCTTATATATCACCATTTATAATTATCAAACAAACACAAGTTAGAGAAGCAACATTCTTACTTGAACTAAGTATCCTTCACACTTGAAATAAAGGCCACTGTCACGACATGGAGGGGTGGAAATAAAAACAAGTGTGTTGAGGTTATACGCATTTATAATAATGTCTGTAATAGTGTAAGGATGAGGAAGGAAGGATGTTATAGATAATCTAGCCCTATTTTCGTGGAAGGAGAGTGGGAAACCATTTAATAAAAATCATCCTCAGTAGACCCGACCGCTATTCGAATCCCGACTTCCCCGTCATCAGCAGGCTGGTCTAGCACGAGAGTGACGCCTTAGTGTTTAGACCATTCGACCACCGAAGCGGATGAGTTTATGTCAATTTTAAGAATATAAGACTTTATATATATAAATATTGACCTATGTAATGAAACTCATTAGTGTAGAAATACAGGTTTCCAAAAAATGTTTTCTGGACTTATCCGAAATATACTTGAGAGATATCTTGGGATCAAGTTAAAGTTTCTAAAAGAATATCAATTAGAGATACGATTCAAAGAGGAATAAGTTAGGGAAAGTAAATAAAATTGTGATTTATTTTGGGGTGAAATAGTACTCTTTGTACTTTTTCCTAATACATAACCCTTGTTTTAAAAATGTAGTTTTACTAAGAATTTTAAATGAATGTTACATCACATTAGTAGCCTACATACTTTCTCATAGTATAGCTATTATAGTTTGAGACAAAAAAAATCAAACTACCCTTAATTTCAAGGCTATTATTTTTTTTTTTATCGCCGCTTCTTACTACTCATTCGTGTTATACTACGCTTCAAGGTTATAATAATTAAAACCCAAAATACGCCCCGAGGTATGTCTATTTAACATATCATATGAAGTTTGAAGGAAATCCATAAAACCATTTTGGTTGTAGCCCCGGAGACAGACAGACATGGGATGGGAACATACAGACCCATTCTTTTGTGTTTGGGGGCATATAAAAAGTCAAGATTTGTCATAATATAGAGGTCGAAAATTTTCTCAATTACGTTGCTATCTCTTAATGAAGACTTAAAAATAAGGAAACATTTATCTTGAATTATTGCTATTAATTCACGATAATAGTCTTAACAAGTGCTTAATTTTAAAAATATAGACACATATGATGCAAACACACCAACATATTATATGTAGAGGCTAAAGTATGATTGATTAAATAAGGAAAGTTAAATACGCATTGATAACACATGACCTAATGAATCGTTTAGGGTTTCTTTAGCAATTCATCTTAAACAAAGAACTTTTATTTGTTCATACACTTTCTAACTACCCGTTTCGGTGGCCGCATCGTCTAAGGCGTCACTCTTGTAATTTGCCGAGGACGGGTAAATAGTGGTTAGATCCCGATTGATTTTACTAAGGGTGGTTTTCACTTCATGGTTTCCCATAATTTTTCCATGCAAATGCGGGTAAATTTCCTCTAAATTCAACCTTTTTCATTTCCAAAGTCATTAACATAGTTAGTAGGCCTACTACATAAGTGTATAATCTAAACGGGTAGTAATACGCGGTGCTAATGGAAACTTCTATTATTTTTATCTCAACTGTTTTATTTTATTTAACAGGTGACCTGGCGGTCTAGGGTAAGGTGTCAGACTTCTATGCTGGCGGCCGGGGTTCAATCCTTGGTCCCGGCAAAGATTTATCTGATTACCAAACCCTTCCTTCACCTCTGACAAGACATCTTGTGAATGTGAGGAATGCCAGCTCCATCGTGGTTCGGATTCACGTTAAACTGTAGTCCTTCATTTCATCTCACAATCACCCTACCATTACACATTAGCGTAAGTGCGTATAACCGAACGGTAGTAGACGCGGTGCTAATAATAATAATAATAATATTTTATTTTATTTCATATTCAAATCTCAGAATCTCAGTAAGAAAAAGTCCATCAAAATAGTTTGACATTGTCATCCTTCCGAGTTAAAAGGAGAGATTTGTTTTGAGGTAAACAAATAAAAATCAACTTTGTTAGGCCCCGTATAAAGGCTGTGCTCCTAAATTTATTTCCTGACAAATGGTCCCGAAACATGAAAGTGCATTTCGCCCTTCACCCCTTGACTAGTGACTCTTCGAAGTCGTCTTTAAGCTCAAGACGACGAGCATGTCCGATGCAGACAATTATATCGTGCAGTAGTTGCGAGCTGTGACTCGTCTTTTAGAGCGGATGTGTTGGCGCTTTTGTCCCTTTGTTAGAGAGCTGGTGTGTGTGTGTGTTTGTTTATAATTGCACCGTGTGAATCATGGCTGACAACTTGACCAAAACAAAAAAACACCTGCCCGCCGGCAAACCCTGGCAACAAGTTGATGTGAGGGACTTTATGATACAGTACAGTTAAAGGCTATATTCCCCACGTGTGAACATTTGAAAATAAACCTTACCGCAATATAATCTTAAGTGTGGTTTACTTACCTTAGCGATAACGCATATAGTTTTCAAGTCCTAATGTTGGGGTAAGACATGACTAGATTGGGGGCTGGGTCATCCTTTCGACTCGAGAGCTTAATTGGCCAAATGTGGCAAAATATAGATAATTGTGGAAGAACTGGGTAACATGATTTGGACATATTGTAAAAATATAATTGCAAACAAATAAGTGTAGCTTACGTTCAACACAGGAGATATAAATGACTTGATCCAAAGAGTAGAGGTACGGAGGGTAGTGTAGAGGATATGCACCTGCATTAGCATGGAGATAATGGAAAATTCATATGTGGAATACCCCAACCACACTCAACTGGAGTTCGAACTCTTACCTCCCCGTCACCGGCTAGCCAGACTATACGAGAGTGACGTTTATTCCGCGTGTCTACCGTGCGGATATGTTGAATGTAAACTAGAAAGCCCCGTTCCATTAATAAAATCTCTCACGAATCATACAGAGCCCCTGTGGTTTGTTCTGGATGAATGTTGGGATGTCCCGGCTGAGTCTCTCTCCACTGTTTATCAGAAACAACGGATGCACGCCTTATTATCAGTAGCGGGATTGCAAGGGGACTCCCACTCCTCCCTTCTTATTGCCGGCGAGACTGCGAATGAAACTCTTAGGGGTAACTTAAAGACAAAACAGCATGGCAGGATAAATTTAGAAGAATAATAGCGGATAGCTCTGTCAGGCAGTCACGATAAGCCCACGTCATCTCCAACACTTTTCCAAAGTTTGTTCTGCATGGTGACGAGAACTAGGAAAATATGAGCTTTCGACCCGAAGGTTGGTTTGATGCGCTTCCCATCCATCTGGAGCTGGACATGCACCCAGTTCTTCGGCTGGTTAGTGCTGTCCGCACCATCTGGTCGATGGCACATGTATTAGGAAAGTTCAAAAAGAGTGGTGGTTTCAAGGTGCCTTCCGCACTTAAATTCTACGAGCAAGGGAGAAAGAATATACCAATTTTGCTGTAAAGATATTTTCACATGCCTTCCAGGGATCTTTGTTACATGCCACAATCGACATGAAACCGACGGGTTTTCTTCCCCTCCGAAGGAAGTTGTGCTACGGATTTTTATCGCTCAAGAAAAATCCATCGACCACACTGAGTTTGAACCTATGAACATCGGGTCCTGAGGCGAGCAATTTACTCCAAGCCTGCCGAGGTCGGCCGTAAAAATACAAGGATTTAAAACAAACAAAAATTATATTTGGGAACTATACAAATTTAACTGAAAGATTTAAATAATTGTCCTTTACATCGAAGAAAGAGCTAATTGAAGAACCATATATGTGGATTAGAATACATGCCTATCTTTCTTGCACCCCTTCCCCTTTTTAATCTCCTTGAAACAATAGGGTAGCGTAACAACTCTATGGCCTATACTTCCATATCAACGCCAAATGATCTTGTTTGTTCTAAACACCATTGACATGAACCAACGCTTATTATATTACTTTTATGAAAAATAAAATTTCATTTCTCCATTCTATCTCTTAAGTGTCTAAAAAATGTTAATTCCTTCTGGAAAACACAGAGAATTTTAGAAAATTGTGGCAGCCCTGTTTAGTACCTAAACGATAACAAGAAAGGTCATTTAACGTTACATGCTCCGCCCCCATTATTACACTCACACCCCTGCATATCCCTATCTTCCTGCGCAACTGAGTTTCATATCCTAATCATCCAGTATCACATGTTGTTTTCATACGCCCAGCATGGTAGATATTGAACTCCAACCCAGGAGGGTTGGGGCTTACCCTCGGTTGGGTAAATTATGGGAGTTTTTTTAAAAACTCTGTTATTACCGTCTTGTTCACAGTTATTTCCTTAAATGCTATCCTAACGCGGATAACAAAGTAGTCGAGCTACTTTAGAAATGATCATGTAAACTCACAAATGACTTATACCTACCAACTCTCATGATTTCCCCTTATCAACTCTCCTTATTTCCCCTTAATCTGTACGAAAATATAACTACAACTATAACTTGCGTTAACTTTGAGTATAACGAGGCATTAGCATTAATATTTGCAAGTTTGTTTGCTGCTGTGGCACTCGATACCATGTAAGTTGAGCTTACAATGAGTGCTCTGTTCTCGGAGAAAATAAACAGTTTGTTAATTATAAGTTGTATTTACTAACTTTTACAAAGAAGAAAAGTAAATCTTTAAAGGAGGCTGACTTATATCATAAGTATAGTTGCTAGTAAAATAACATGGAATAAGTGTGACTTTAGATATTTTGCAAAATTGAACATTTTTTCTATTTGTTATGATTACATTTACTCGTGTTCCCTTTCAATTGTTGATAGCTTTGAATTTCAAACAAAAGAGCCTCTTCTTACCATGACATTGGACCTCTTCGTATGATTATAGCATCGGCCATCTTGGTTACTCTTCATAATTTTGCCACCGACCTTTATCTGTTGCTAGCCCTGTATTCCTACCTGCCTCTAATGACTAACTTTAAGGACAGGTGAAGTTTGGTCTTGTGATACCACTACGAGCATGTTAACGTCACCGGATGTGACGTCATGTCCAACAACAAGACAAGACATGGCCGCCTCGCTTGGCTGGTTCGCACGAGTAGGGGGCCACAAATTTATTGTCTTAAAGACCGCCCTCGTCTCTCAAAATGGCCACGATAACTTCAAAATGGGTGGTTTATTCACTAGTTACTCTATCTTCTTTCACGTCGTCAACGCGTGTGGGTGCATGTTGCCCGGGACTTCCCTTCTTGGACAGGTCTCAGATCCAGTCGTATCCTTGCCTAATGTCTTCAGAATCGTGATGTGGGAAAGACCACTAAAGGTATATATACCTTTCCCATCATATTTGATATACTGTTGGTTCGAAGCTCGGGGGGAGCTACGAGAATTTCGGAGCACACTAAAACTATGTCCTGAAATGTAAACAGTCCTCTTGCCTTTTGTGGAGAGCCTGATAAAAATAACTGTGAATATATAAAGCTCCTTAACTTGGAATTACAACATGAACATCCCTGAATTCCATAAGATGTACTATTTATGGCTTAAGACCAGCGTTCTAACGCTCCACTGCAGTCTTGCCTGGTAACACTTTTTGGGAATTCTTCATTCAGGCAGTATTCCAACGTATTCTCCTGGAGACTCAGTGCTCCAGAAAAGTTTCTTAATTCACTTGACTACTGCTATCATGCTTGGTGAACGTACTACGGAAATGTATCTTATCTAGAAGACCTGATTGTGTTCACTGATCGGATACAAACAAGATTGATTTTTTCCCGCTATTTTGGGTTTCGTAGTGTTCTCCAAACGCATACTTGGGTTTTTATTTTTTCAATTCATCCTCTTCTTCCTGGTTAAAAAAAGTTTCTAAAAGTTTTTAACTCCAAGCTGAGGCCCTTAAGTGTAAAATGAGTAGTTCTGGCTATGATTTGACGATTCTCTCTAGTCAAACCATTGTGTGTGTATGTGTGCGCGCGTGTGAAATCAAGCAACACACTAATAATGATACACTCACGCCCTATGGTTACTGTAATGTCCCCACGTGTTGAACACCTGAGACCTCTGGAAAACTACCGCGCACTTGTCCTGTCTGGAGTGGAATATCATGTCGAGAACCGCAGGTGTCACCGCGCGCACCCACCAGCTGATAGTTGCTATTCATCTAGGGAAAGGGAGTTGAGGGTGGGGATTTCTCCGCACATTTACACTGATGAGAGATGCGGTAGATATAATTTGGAAGATATGTACCTGTATTTGTGGTAAAGAAGGATGAGAAACAATGTTTGATAAAATATTAATCAATAGGCTACATCCGGCTGGGATTCGTACTGCGAAATCCTCACCACCTGAAAAACTGGATGACAAGATTGATGCCCCCGGCCGTTAATTCATCACTGTGAAAGGCTAGACCCACTTTCACCAGTGATAAATGTTTCGGTCGATCCGGGAATCGAACCCGGGACCCTTAACTCAGTAGACAAACACGCTATCTACTGAGATAAGTTGTCGTATTGGTTTACCATATGAAATACAGAATTGTGTTTTCCCCATCCCTACTCCACTTAACGCGCACATCCTCGCCATGGTGTTGAACGTCATAATTTAAAGAAAACAACACAATCTATCAATAACGTGACCAAAACGCAATTTATTACGGTACCCGGCACTCTCTTTGATGGCCGTACGGTCTAAGGTGACACTCTTGCAATAGTCTGGATTTTTCCTAAATGTTTCTCCCCTCTACCCCCGCCCCCCACCACACGTTAATGCAGGTACACTTCCTCTACATTATAACCTCCTCATACCTACCATTTCAGTGTGAATCAAATGCAGATAATTCGAACCGGTATTAAGACGTGGAACACGAGGAAAACATACAAACTGATTAGCTCAACAAATAGAATGCTCTGATAGCCAAATTTGAAAATACTGTTGCTCGGAGAACCATCCCCCCCCCCCCCCAACCAGTCCTCATCTTTTTCCAAACGTTTTATTAATGTTTGACTCCCAGCTTGACATTGTTTTATTTTTTTTCTCGATACAGCCATTGTTAGCTCGGCCTCTATGTTTCACATAGCATCATCTCCTGGGAACTCCACCGCTAGATTTCCCACCCTGATCCGCTGCTGCCTTTTATTTACTCCCCCATTGTTATGTTGGGTGGCCTGAATAGTAAAACACTCCTAGGTGTACACCACACACAAATAGTCACGTCCTTGGTTCTTGAGTTAGATTCTGGCAGAAAGAAACTTTGACAAAACCCAATAATATATTTTGTGGTCAAGGTTGATATTATTTTATTATATTATTAGTATTATTTTACAGATATTAATATTAGGTTGTAAATCAAAAGTAACAGCTGCAGATTAAATGACCCTATATATGATTAGGAAATATAACCATTAAATTAAGTATAACAGGTTTCTTTACACTCGGATAGAACAAGGACCTTTTGGCTTTGGGTGGCGATGTTCTATCATTGTGACATTCTAGAATGGCGTGCAAAGACAAAGGTTCCGGGTGCGATTACCGTCTCCAGTTTGGTATTGTTCACTTTTAATTGAATTTGATTCCAGTATCATGACTGATCTTGTGGACAACCATTATGTATCGGTTTGTTTATGGACATGAATTATATGAGAATGGTTTTACATAAAGTGTTTTCATGTCTGAATCTGACTGTACTTCAATACTCTCTAGAATGCGCCTCGTGATCGTCCTCTGATCACGAGTTCCAAACACAAACTCTAGAGAGGCGCATTCTCTCTGTTCAGATTCGGTTCTAGGGGATCTTGGTTCCATCCCATCTATGTCGGGCCTTAAGGTGTGTCCTGTTGCACGGATATCACAATACCTGATGCCACTGTTGCAGTCCTATGTTAAGTGTTCACCCCAGGCACTTTTGAACGGGCTTGCGACCCGGCTGGTTTTACTAACCGCCCGGCTACTTAATAACGCCGCCCGTTTGGGAAGAACGCTGGTTAAGTTAGTTTGTAAGTCTAAATCCCTATGTATGTACTGGTCTTGTTCCTCAAATATTAAAATTCCGGCTGCTAAGGTTGGCTATTTAGGGTTTAGTGTTGTTGTACTGTTTTAAGCTAGCTTATAATTCAATATCCCTGAGTATGTTATATCCATTGGTAGTGTTAGCTGTCCTAGGTTAAGTTAGTTTGTTGGTCGTACATTCTCTTAGTTCTCAAATTTAAATAAGTAAAATCTTTATGTATTTATTTCCTCTCAATATAGTTGGTAAAATTAGCTTGTGTAAAACGTGATCATTTTGTCCTAGTGTGCAATGTTCTCATGGTAATTGTGTTGAAACCTTGTTACTTATTCATGCAGTTAAACTACTGTGGATGGCGATGAAGTAATATAGGTGGATTTCTGTAATGGCGTAGTGTGTTTTTTTTAAAAAGAGAGTGGGTATTGGAATAATTTGGTCGGCGGCGAAGAACCGGTATGGGTTACTTGTGAAAAATGGCGGCTACTATTGTCTTTCCTTCGACAAAGAGTTCGCTTGATTGTGTCTGATATTTACAGCCCTTGTCGGTATTGTTGTGGCTTCTGACAATTTGTATTCTCCGCCATCTTAGATGAATTACATTCTGGACCGATGATTCGCGCCAAACTCGGGTGAGACGTTTTCATGTCGAGGGTTTCACGTGCCCACACAGTTGGGACCTTGAGCTAGGTGTGCGGTGGCGTGCTTGATTCTGATCGAAGAAACTAGAGTTTGGTATCTGATCTGTTGTATTTGTCGCCACCCCTCTTCACCCCCTTTCTTTTTACTTCCCCCTTGCAATATTATTATTAGTGTTTACTGGTGCGTAGACATAATGCGATCATTAGCGCCTTTATTCTTAGGAGATAATTTCCCTTTTCTCACCAGATTAATACGGTTTCATATTCTTAAAATACTTTATGCTCATTAAATTATCCTTAAATTGGCAGTAGCATAAGCGTATCGCGAAGGGCTTTCAGGTTAAGTAAATCTTGTTCAAACTTCACCTGTAATTATTATTTTTTAATTATTAATTTGATAGGTATACACGAAAATACATTCTCATGTGAGAAATGTAGAACAAAGTATTTGTTATCATATTCTGAAAATTGAAAAATGACACCTGGACACGGTAATCGAAGCCGGGACATTTACTTAGTACGCCAATGCTCTTACCATGAGCTATCCAGGATTCGTCTCGTGCCCATGTCATTCTTCACTCTTCACTCATATTTTAAGGCAGAGTCTATGATGGACGTGCCAGGTCCCGTGTCCAGGTGTCATTTTTCAATTTTCAGAATATGATATCTAGATGGAGTAATCCTCACTAAAAATACATAAATAATAGCTTTGGCTATTTGATCCAAAACATTTTGTGGTATTGGTCAAATTGGGACCTATTGTGGAATAAAATATCACAGATGAAGTTTTAACAAGCTTTGTATACCCTGGCATCACTTCACGACACGTCATGTGTAAACCTATGTTTGGTATTGTAAGTTGATAACAACAAGCGCGTTGACACTAAGGCATACTACTACTGTTTCTACTAATATTTTCTTTTAAATTTAATGTAGCCTTTTCTTATACTCATGGATTCCTGTGATAATTCTTTAGTTAAATTTGAGATAAGTGATATAATGATTAATAAATTAATAACGATGGCAATATTAAACGATATTCCTTTTAAAGGTCATGTAATATTTTGTGGGTGATCCTACATATTTTGGGTAGTATGACTAAAACTGACGAATGTAATATGATCATCATGATTCACTAAGGCAGTTTTCTCAAGCAATTTTCAATAGCGTACCATTTGATAAGCGTTTGATAAGTTACATATGCCTATCACTTAATAAGCGTTCGATGCAAATATCCCCACATTAATATACTGCCTATCTATCCCCTTGTAGAAGCCGGAAGCTCCATTAATGTAGATCTACGTGTTTATCAACCAGTCAAAAGAGCATTTTATTATAATTTGTTATGCATATTTCACATATAATACTACTTGTACAAAGTATTGTTGATTTAGCGGGCTTAGCCCATCAATATTGTACTCTTTAGGTTATTTCGCATACTATCTTTTGTTTGCTGTACGCGATCACAGTTTAGCTTGGATTGGTTCCCACGACACAACAAGAACAATAATAATAATAAATAATAATAGATGGATATCTATCGCGTTTCCCACAATTTTAGATCTCACTCCGTTAGTTTAAAATATATGCTGCAGCTTGAGTCGATATATCCCAAGGTTGTCAACTTGGCTGTGATCGAGTCCAAGGAAGGTTAGGTCGTGTTGGATGGGGCTCACTGTCTTGTGCTTCATGTAAAATATGTTTTATCACCTTGTGTTTACTGTATCCACTTGGATCAAACTGGTTTCACGCGGATTTCCGCTGTTAAATAGGTTGCGTCAGTGGTTCGAAAGCACGAAGATTTTTATCATAATGCCTTAGCATTATTTTATCCCCCGGCCTCCCAGATCGATTAATTGTAACCTTTATAACCACCGCCCCACTATATAATATTAATTGTAACCTTTATAACACTGCCCCCTATATCAGATTAATTGTAACCTTTATAACCACCGCCCCCTAGATCAAATTAATTGTAACCTTTATAACCACTGCCCCCTAGATAAGATTAATTGTAACCTTTATAACCACCTCCCCCTAGATAAGATTAATTGTAACCTTTATAACCACCTCCCCTAGATAAGATTAATTGTAACCTTTATAACCACCGCCCCCTTAAGATATAATTAAATTGTCTAATTACCTTTATAACCACTGCCCCCTAGATCAGATTAATTGTAACCTTTATAACCACCCGCCCCCTAGATAAATTAATTGTAACCTTTATAACCACTCCCCTAGATAAGATTAATTGTAACCTTTATAACCACCTCCCCCTAGATAAGATTAATTGTAACCTTTATAACCACCAGCCCCCTAGATCAGATTAATTGTAACCTTTATAACACCGCCCCCTAGATAAGATTAATTGTAACCTTTATAACCACCCCCCCTAGATCAGATTAATTGTAACCTTTATAACCACCCCCCCTAGATCAATTAATTGTAACCTTATAACCACTGCCCCTAGATAAGATTAATTGTAACTTCTTAAACCACCCTCCCCTAATAGATTTATGTAACCTTATAAACCACTCCCCTCTAGATAAGATTTATTGTAACCTTATACCACTCCAGCTAGACAATTTAATGTCTAACTTTATAAACCACCGCCCCCTAGATCAGATTAATTGTAACCTTTATAACCACCGCCCCCTATATCAGATTAATTGTAACCTTTATAACCACCGCCCCACTAGATAATATTAATTGTAACCTTTATAACCACTGCCCCCTATATCAGATTAATTGTAACCTTTATAACCACCGCCCCCCTAGATCAAATTAATTGTAACCTTTTTAACCATTGCCCCCTAGATAAGATTAATTGTAACCTTTATAAACTACCGCCCCCTAGATCAGATTAATTGTAACCTTTATAACCACCGCCCCCTAGATCAGATTAATTGTAACCTTTATAACCACCGTCCCCTAGATCAGATTAATTGTAACCTTTATAACCACCGCCCTCCTAGATTAAATTAATTGTAACCTATATAACCACTGTCCCCTAGATCAGATTAATTGAAACTATCTTAACCATCTCCCTCCACGTTCATTTCATCTTCTTATCGCAATGCTAATACAACCAAATTCACACGTTGCATCTAGCTCAGTCAATGGTTTCTTTGTTCCATCCACGTTCCGATGAGCTAGAACAACTTTTAATAGTCCTAAATTAAGATGAGCAGGAATCTAATCAGTGAGAACGTGTACTCATAGTCAGGCTCATCTAGTCTGGTTTGACGGTGAAGTGGGGGTGGGGTTGAGAATCCCGACTGGGTGTTCTGCAGGTTTTTCTTCCTAAGCGGTTTCCCACTTTCCCTTCCCGAAAATGCGATTATATTTCTTCTCGAGTTTAATTTCCTCATCCCAATCCATTAGTGTAGTAAAATATGTATAGCCCAGACGAGTATAAAGACGTGGAGCGTAAAATGCAAGGCTGACTAACACATTTTAGGGGAAACTTAGTAGTTGAAAACGGTCACACATGGTTGCCCCTTTAATGGGACCATATTTACAGTTAGTGTCGAGTTTTTACTTTCAGTGTCACACCCAAAAATTTACTTTGGTTTTTTTTTATAATATATCTAAGCAATTATTTATCTACTTATTCCCAATTGGGAATTTTAAGGGCACTTATAATGTGTATAGTAATAGCTCTTTTGAATGTCAGGCCTCAAAGCTTCTCTTAAAAATTAGTTTATGCACATTTTCAATGCGTTACAATCTACATTATAGTTTTAAGCTTCTTCATAAATTTTAAGATTCTATTAAGATTGTTTGTGATCTTGGAATAAATGAACTGACATAATTCACAGCCCTACTATGTTGTCCTTGAAAAGCGAGGGTGGTTAAGGGGGATGGGGTTGAAGACAACTAATTGGAATTGCAGTATACAGCGACCGTGGGGATAACGCGCCCCTCTCCTCCTCAAATCACTCATACGCCCGTCGCCGGATTTTCCGCGCCAAGTGCGTCTTCCGAAGGCGTTATTAACAGCGTGGAGGGACGCATTGTGCCTCGTGGTTATTGACTAGCATCTACCCACTCTCCAAGTTCAGCGAGGGTTGCTTGGAGATCATCTCCCCCTTTTCATCTCGATTTCCGCGCCCCGTGACCGCGAATCGGGAGGGAATCCTCAGGGTAAATGTACCTGTATTTGTGGTAAAGAAGGATGAGAAACCCTTAGTACCCTTAGTTTGGATAGGATGACACTTGTAGCCGGTATTGGTACCATTTACTCTCCTCACCCTGTTCTATTAGGATCGATCGTTTAATCTACATACAACCCAACTATGACAAACGGAGCGTTCTGATTTGAAGAGTTAAATTCTTACCCTGATATCCTATCTATGAAATCGACTCCCTCTTGTCCTACATAATTGTTCCGAGAGTCCGCCAGGGTTGTGATTCTAAGTTTCTGACTGCCAAACCTGGAGGGTCTCACTTCATTCAGTCCGTGTTCTAATTCAGGTTGAGAATAACTAGTGTAGATGTATCAAGAAGGGTAACCTACATACAATGGGTCCTGGTTTCATTACTCTCACGAGGTTCTAGAGACGTCGAGTACCCAACCTAGGAAAACAATCATTGAAATGTTGGCGGCAATGAGTGCTTTGTGTTGTTGCGACATCAAATATCAATGATAAATATAAACGTATGTATTATGTTTTCTAGAGAGGATGGTATTTCACAGTTACATATGTTAATAAAACCATGCGTGTGTATATAATATATTTATTTATATATTTATACACACACACACGTCAAGTCATGTTATCTATAGCTATCACTTTTGATAGATATCATTAAACATAAAATAGTAATAAATATATAATAATAAAATGTTATCATTGTCGACCATAAAGTTTGTAATCAGTTTTGATAGATCATGGCTGATAAGCACCAGGGGAACTAGGAAACAACGTGGATCTTTTTATGTTTGAAAAATTCTGGGAAAAGTCAAGAAACTTCACACACAGGAAAAAAAACTTAAATATTTATGGATTTGTGACATTTAAATGCAAATAATATTAAATTACAGGTTTTTGCATATAATGAAAACTAAACTGAAGAACTAGGCAGCCTAGTTCGAACAAATGTCTCATAGCTGCTACACCATCCTCTATTAAATATTGGGTCATGTAACGATTATATCTCCTCATCAAGGGCAAGTCAACAGTTTCACGTTACAATGGTCATTTTCATGAAAAATGAAATTTCACTACTTTATACTACTCTATAAAGTTTCTGGGAAAAGACTAGAAGTAATTTCTGAAAAAAAAAAACATGGATAAACATTATATCTGCATTTCAAATTTGGTTCTGTCTACCTTTGTCGGTGCCCACATGGTCTAAGGCGTCACTATAGTGTTAGACTTACTACCGATAATAAGGAGACCGGGTTTAAAATCCCGGCCGGGTGTACTGAGGGTGGCTTAGACAAAATTGTTTTCCGCTCTCCCTCCACGCAAATACGGGTACGCCTCCTATAAATTCAACCTTGCTCATCCCTAACTAATTTGTGTAGTTAGTACATAGGCATACAATCTGAACAGGCAGTAAGCCTTCGTGCTAAAATAACATGTTCCATCTCTCGAGGGTTTTGCTGATCTATGTCTCATTCGCACAGTCCAAAGCACGTCTCAGCCTCCTGAAATGATTCACGCTGCTACCTCCTGACATGATTCACGCTGTTACCTACTAGCTTATTAGTTGCGGCTCTTATCCGGATGGTATGAAAGAGATCACCGGTGCAGTCGACTTGCTCTCCAGTCTCTCGACCTTTTGTCCATCGTTCTGTGTACCAGTTTGACTTGAACGACTAATCGATGTCGGTTACCCTGGCATCTCCCTACAATTGGGTCTAGAGCACTTTTTTAACTTCTAACGCTATCTTCCGTCAACCTGGGTTTCTATTCTCAAATCACTTCCACCCACCACACTGAACTCTCACAAGGTGAATATTACCCTCGACAGGGGCTGAGTAGTCCAATACATTAGATTTGCATACCATTTTGTCGTCGTTAACAAGGTTCGAATCCTGGTCGAGTACACTGGAAGTGATTGTCAGCCTGAATTTATTCCTATCATCATTTCCTCAAAGTTAACATCCATCCTTATCGCTTAGATGATTCGTTAGTCACTATGTGATCCGCATTTTGTACGTTTGCTGGTGACGGGTAAGTCAGGATTGGAATCCCGGCCGCGTGCAATAGAGTGTTAGAGTGTTTTGTTGCCTAAATGTTTGCCCACTCTCTTCAATCAAATGCGGATACACTTTATCTAAATTTTACATTCCCCAATAGTATAAGTATGACCCGAATCAATGGTCTAAGAATCTAAGGTGTCACACTCGCAATAGATTGGACTGGAACGTGGAGATCGGGGTTCGAACTTTGGCTGGGTGTTCTGAGAGTGTTTTTTTTTTCTTAAATGGCTTACCACTCTTCTTCCACGCAAGTTCAGCTACATTTCCTATAAATTCTACATTCCTCATCACATTCCAATTAATGTAAATATGAGGATAGGCTGAACGGGTAGAAAGATGTGATTGCCACTCACTCGAATTCATGAGACTAAGTGGGAATATTGCTTACGTTCTCATGAAATAGAAATACAATTTCCTTCACTAAAACGTGGGAATTGAAACTTTGGCCTAGTGGTTCATTCACGACAAGATATTTATGGAACCAACCCTTCTACCTACAAGGTCTCCAATAGAAGGGTTGGAGAGTATAGCACCAGGATGTATGGACACAACACGTCTAACAAAGCAAGCTAGTGAGCTTTTCTCCATCATCCTCTGTACCTTAGGTCAAGTCATGTGCGCGTAATTCAATTGGTGTTGAAAAATGTACGCGAGTCTTCTCCCTTTACAAATAAAAGAGAGGCGCCCCGCCAAGATAGTGAGATGAACTGCTCTAGAACATAATGCCAGGGGCTTATGATTGCACGGTTAGGGGGAAGAACTCGCCATCTCCAGGTCCTGAAGGAGGAGGAGCTCGTGTTAGTAAATGCCCCAATATTAATCTAGAATTCAAAACTTTGGGTTATTAGATCCGGTGAAATACTTAACTAGCAGTTTATATTAGTCTAGATCAGTGGCTCTCAACCTGGAAGGCGTTAATTACTTGCGGGAGTAGGGGGCAGGGACACACTTAAGAAATAAACGTCAAAAATTATAAAAATGTAAGATAAGGTTTATTTAAATCACTTTTCCAAAGTAATTAAGATCATTATCTCTTGCGGTATGGACAATATTGCCTACCAGTTGTAGTAAGCTCGTAGAACAGTCAAAATAGTGCATGCACTTGTTTATTATCAAGCTCGCAAGCCTCGGATTCACCCCCCAATTATCCTACCTGCCCTCCCTCTAAGCCAGAGGCTCCCAAACTTTTTGGACCAAAAGAAAATACATACAGGAGCATTCATAATTTTTTTCACACTTATATTATGAACATTCATTATCGTCAGTTAACTTTCACTTATTAGTAAAGTATACAACAGACGGAACATCTCAAATGTTCTGGATACAGCTTTGGAAAATGTCCTTTAGTCAGATTTGAAAAAAATTGGCCATCTTGAATACTGATGCTATTTTATATTGTGAAAAACAAATAAATCATATTTTACAATTTCCTCACATAGCCTGAGATAACTGGCGGGGCCCCAAGGCCTCGGTGGAGCACAGTTTGAAAATCGCTGCCCTATTAGCTACCATTGCGGCCACGTGTAACACCCCCGAATGTTCAACTCTGACTCTCATAAAAACTAAACAGCGTTGTCGACTAGAAGTGGAAAGCGGTTTGCGGTGTGCTCTATCAAACATCAAACCCAATATTTAAGTACTGATGGAAACAAAACACCGCCAACCTTCACGAAAATCTTGGTTCTTTTTTTTCCCACCACTTTCATGCTATTTGTTAAATTGATTTTTGTATAAAATAAAGAAGTAACTAGAAAGCATTAAAAAAAATTCAATAAACATCTAAAAAAAAAGAGGGGTGTTGAGGTGGGAATTTGATTATCTACCAAGCCGAAGCTTTAACTGAAAAAGGTTGGGAACCATTGGTCTAATTATTTAACATGCATATTTTAAACATCAGGGTTGGGTCAACACACGGATTACATACCAAGTTACTCGCATATGTGGGCGCGTAGATTAAATGTCCAGCTCCTCTAGTTTGGTGGTTTACTGGTGATGTAGATTACGGGTTTTGGTCCTCAATCAGATGTAGTGGGAATAGTTTTCCCAAAAGGTTTTTACGTTCTTCATCCACGCAAATGTGGGTACACTTACTATAAACTATAGAGCTACCTTTCTCCAATACATCTCATTAGTTTAGTTAAATGTGTGTATCCCGTACGAGTTGCAAGACGCGGCGCACAAAATGTAGCCTAGGACACCAACACTCAACTGTGGTATTAAGATAGAACGATAGGGTCGCAGGGGTGAGGGTTCATCCCCTTCAATGTTGGGAAAAAGCTTGAAATTTGGATATTTTGTGGAGAGTTGAGATTTTGAGTTGTAAAATTCTAGAGTTATTACTGTGTACCACAGTACTTTCAATTATGAACGTTCTTTACCACATGTATAGACACAAAAATTTATTTGCCAACTTTCGATCCCTATACTCTTCAAAAGTTTTCAAAATGCACCACTGATCAAAAATTGAAAGGAGATATCGTCTTTGGTAGATTTTATAGAAAGCTTAGTAAATAAAGTGGGTAAGTAGCGACGTTGTCACTGCCTACTAGTTTTAAGGCTACTACTATTAGCTTGCTAATACATTAGTAGACTTAAGAAGGTTATGTAATGTATTAAGTTGATCACTTGATAAAGCCTGGAGTTTTTACGAGCCGAATATTGCTAGTTTTCTTACGTGCAAGGCGGGTGAATGTCAAAACAAATAACGCTTGTAACTTTAAAAAGCCCTCATTTACAAATAACGTTAAAAACACAGTTGCCTAAAACTTCTTATCAAGGCTCAATAACTATCCCCTCAAATTTTAGACTTTTCCCGGAGGTAAACCTCCTGGCCCTCCTATTAACTAGTGGGGGGGATTCCATACCCCTAACCCCCCCCCCTTCCCCAGTATTCTCAACTATTAACAAGGGGGGATTCCATAGCCCTAAACACCACCCGGCGTTCTCAACGCTGCCCTTGTTACCTGGTCACTAGGATTTTTTTCTAATTTCAGAACGCCTAGAGTTGGGAAATTCACTGCTCTCCCCCCACCCCCTCCCCCCAATATATTTCGTGCAACTCACTTGCCCGCAAATCCAAGCACTAGATTATAATATTGTCCCCCAAAACTGTAGACGGTTTACCTATCCACTTGGTTACGGGGAGGCAGCCATATCCAGGAGAAACTCACCCTTTGCTACGGGGTGGGGATGAAGGTTTGTGATATGTTCATTTCCAGTTCCATTGAGAGTCGCGTGGTCCTCTCCCCTTGTGAGTTGCAGAGGGTTGAATCCGGTCCTTGCTTGGGAGGGAATGGGGGACGTTCTAAAACATGGAAAGGGGGGAAGGTACAATGCTAGGAGGGAGGTGAAACTCTCCTATTGGTCCTGGGTTCGGTTCGCCGTTCTTTGTTTCGTTTAGATACTCTGCCTCGAATGAGGGGACACATCTCTCACCTTACATAGCGCGTACTTTCTAAAAATAGTGCTATTTAGGTAAATGGCTTAAAACCAAACTTAATACTCCAGCGTCGGTTCCACTCCACGGATTACACCTAGCTTTGGAAGATAATACCGCTCTAAACAGGCGTTATATTTTGGCACGATTTTATATAATATATTATGTTAGAAAACGGTGGAATTGAGACCTCTAAACCTGTTCGACCATATTTTAACAAATTCAACAAAATATATTTATTCTTAAATGGTATTCATCATATATGGACCAAACTGACAAACTAGTTTACCTGGTTGTACGTACATATTTTAGAAATAAAATTTTTAACATTATGTCCGCCGATAAGTATTAAACTATTTTTGACATAATAGCGAATACAAAGCAGTGATACTTAGTTTTGTTTAAATTGAGAGATGCTCATTTGTAACTCAATTTTCACTTTTTACCACGTGCAAAAAATTAAATACTTAACATATTTGGGTTACTTTAATGTAAATTTCTTGTTTAAAAAAATACGTAATGTATCAAACTGTTCAGTGTTTCCCTTAAATCGTTCACCAAAGAGATTGCAGCTCACTTAATACTGAACAGTGAAACACCATTCATAGAATCATAAATTTAAATAAACAACTTGAAAAAACTCATTGTTATATAATATTGAGAAGTAGGCCCTATATTCGTATTAAGGGGACGGCCAGACTGGGCGAGTGATTGAGCGCGTGAGCGACTAAAATATAAAATAGAACACATTTGTTGTAATGAGAGGTGGCCAGACTGGAGAGAGCGACTGAGCGCGCGCACTCTACCCGGTACAGTCTAGTTTACAGGCGCTAGGCAATATTATTGTATGTTGGTTCATTGAGTGCTAGGAACACTTCTTATTTTGACATTTTTATTACTATCGATAGGTTTTGCGCACTTGCTACTAACGGCCTAATTTAATTGGTAAGATTATAAACCATACCTATATATGTATATATGTAAAACTGATATGGTAAAATACTTCCAATATTATAATCAAAGTAGGTATTTACAAATAAGAATCACCATTAGCGTGGAGAGAGGATGAGAAAACCACAACAATAAATCACTTGTCAAAACCCACCCTCAGTTCACCGAGCCAAGATTCGAACCTTTGCCTCCTTGTCAACAGCTATCTAGAGCTATCTGCTAATCACGCGCTTGTCAGTCTGGCTGAACCCTAAGTGTGAAAATCGCAATCAAATTAGTATTTTATTCTCTAACCACTTAGTACGTTGCATGTTCATGTGGGGATGAATTACTAGTTACATTAATTCATACTATTTTTGAGGGTTTGAGTTTAAAACGATTACTTTCTCATATAAAGACAGTAATGTAATTGTATAGATTTTCTTCCTCGAGATTATGATGGACGCTCTATGTGCCTCAAAACACAACTGTGGGCTTTACATTCTCTCTGTGTTTTTCGCAAATTAATTTAGCGATTTTGTTCATAATTAATATTTAACGAATGTTTCACATGATTAATAATACTGTAGAGCCTACTTGATTTATGGATCAACATTAATCTAAAGGTAGTATTACTCATGATTAATTTTTGAGAAATTGTTCAAAAACCGCTTTAACACTTTTGTTTAAAATGAGCTTCTGGGGAGTGTTTTACATTCTAAACAACATTTTTACTTGTTTTTCGGAAGAATACATAATTTATAGATATTTTAGTGATAACAGACTATTGAAAATTATGTTCCAAACTATAAGTTTGAGAACGTATGTAAAATATAATCGTACCATCTTTTATGATGAAAGTGTCATTCGGTATAGATTTAAACTATTGGATGGATAATTAATAAATCTAAAACATTCATAAACATTTATTATGACAACTTGGGTTTGACTTTTGATCGGCTTTCAAACATAAACGTTTCATTCAATTTCAACAAACATGGTGTGCATCAGGGGACGACAAACTTTTAGTAATGTTGTGCCGAGGTAATATTGCAATGTCGCTCAGCGTGCCAATTAACCTAACCCTACTCAAATCGTTTAAGTATATTTTTATACCAGTTAACTAGTACAACCATTAAAACAAATTTAAGTTAATCTTGTAAAATGTAAACGGGACAACATATTTCTAAATCTAATACATTAAATAACTACTGTTTCTTGAATATTTAATATTTTAATAGAAATCAGAATAAATAAAAAAGCTATAAATGTGGTTAAAAACATTTAAGTTCTGAAAATATTAATTTTTTAAACAAAGTAATTGAATCATTTAAACATAAAACGTGTTGTTATTCAAATCGCTCAGTGTGCCATTGAAAATCGTTCCTCGTGCCACGACCCCTGGTGTACATAGTACAGCGAAAGGTGATCATTAACACACATTATAACTTTGACTTGTAATCCATATTGACCGAACTAAAGCTGTCCACGATTTAAACACACCACCAAACCCCATTTTAACTAAGCATTATGTACACACCGTTTATCCTGGAAGGTTGCTAGTTTACCTTGCATCTAGAGGCTGCTATAGCCTGGTTTTGGTGTGAAGAACAGTATCTGGTAGTTACTAAAGTTACTAAAACAGTTTTAATATATTCATACATTAATTCATCTTATCTGCAACTTTCACGTTTGCTATTATTATCAATACCTATAAAATGACACAAATAATAAAGTAAAATGTTATCACTGTAGGCAGCAAATATATGTTTGAATTTTCTACGTTGTTTTTCCAACCACAATTACCGTATGTATACCTCTCAAGGTTGACAGACACTGTTTGAATAATCATCCATAAATTACTGTAGTATTTATTTTCTCAAGCAAGTTGTTTGGTTCAATGTGGCTGAAAATTGTTAGACGCTATTTTATAATTTGATGTATTTTCCTCTCTCTCTTTCTCTCTCTCTCTCTCTCTCTATATATATATATATATATATATATATATATATATATATATATATATATACAACACACACACACACACGGTTTAATACTACATAATTTACAATATATATTTATATTTCTCTATATTTTAAAACTGAATTGAACTAAAATGTGTATGAGTAATAATTCTTTTAACATTAATAATTTTAAATTACACTCATTATTCTTATAGCCTATGATATTTATAGCATTATTGTACTGCCTTAAAAATGTAGCGTCCCATCTTAATTTGGGGTTTCAAAGGTGCACATATGCTCAACTAGTCCACAATAAAAGGGGCGGGGCGACTCGGAACTGGTATGAGAGGGTCCAGGGCTGCTGGAAACTCGCAGATGCTGTTTCGGCGGGAGATCGCGGGCATTGTCCCAAAGACGTCTTGAGCTAGATTCTAAGGTTGGAAAGCCTGTTTATCGGGACCGCTATTGTCGGGAGGGGATGGAGGGGTCACTTCCGGTGGCAATATTTCGCTCTGTAACCGGAGCCTGTGTGACGCCCGCGAAGATGCCTGCGACGGTGTCTCGTTACTTTGAACTCGGCACACACGTGGGGGTCTTGACATGACCACGTGTTCGACGTCGCTATTGTGGCATCAACCCCTCTATTGAGCTATCTCCCTTGCGTTACCAACCCAGGGCAACATAACCACCCTCCGTCGGAGAATACGATGAAGCCTGAACAGGGAGTCAAACTACTGACGCCATTTGCGGTGGACTTGCATTGAACTTGATACGTCGGGATTCGAATCCCAGTATGATGCGTTTGTGATGCATTGCAATCTGCACCACATCTTACTATCCTTCCAATACATAGGTACATTTACACTGACGAGAAGGGAGCTGGGCGTGGCAGAATTTAAAGGAAATGTATTCGCATTTGCAGGGAGGAAGATGTGCAAACAATTTAGGAAAAAATACCTTCATTACATCCACCCGGGATTTCAGCCAGACCAGATGAGACTGATGCCTTAGTCCGTGTGGCCATCTATGGGGGGAAGAGGATAGAGGATTTCACAGGTGATTACACCGTACCTCCCCCAGCCTCTCTCCCCGTGAATGTTGGTACATTTCCTTTAAAATTATTTTGTCGTCTCCAACCCTGAGATACATTCGTTGATAACACGTCTTGTGACGCCACATAGGTGGTTGCATTGTCTAGGGCGTCACTCTTGCAATAGACTGGATTGCCAGTCATGGAGTGATTATGGTTTTAAACCAGGTTGAATGTACTGAGGATTCTTTTAACTAAATCATTTTCCACTCAACCTTCACGAAAATATGGGTACATTTTCTCTAAATTATAGCTTTCTAATCCATATCTCATTAGTGTAAAGTCCGTTCACCGTAGGAATTGTTTTCTTAAATGCCTTTTTCCCTACCAGAAATCTATTATTATAGTAGCATATTGGTAAGAAAAAGGACCTTTCAGATAGTAATTCCTACCGTGAATGGAGTATATATATGTGGATAACCTGGACGGGTAGTAATAACCAGTCAGGGCTGCCACACACCTGGGAAACCGAGGAAAACACAGGGAATTGTTTTTGTGTCTGGAAAAAAACGGGTAAACAAGGAGAATTTTTCAAAATATAGTAAAAATAATGTAATATTTGTTAATTTTGGACATTTAACTCAAAGCTTAAAATAGTAAATCTTTGGCTGGACGAAATAGTGAACTGAAAAATTAAGCTCTCTGATTCAAACCTCTCTGGTTTTAAACGTAGAACCTAAAATTGAAAATAAAACAACCTTGACCTTTTATCAATTGCGTCACTGGCATCCTATTGAACAGACATAGGCCTACTGAATCGAACTGTAAAATACGCTACGTCACGCCAAACACTCGATTATGTTGAAATACAAAATGACTTCGCATACATTTTTACGAACTAGAAGTAGTATCATTAAGAATATCCAACAATTTGTTGTCTATATTACATTCCGTTCATAAAGTCTCTAATAAGTTGCAATTACATATTTTAGAAAAGAGCCTGGACATTATTCGACTTACAAACTAAGTAAACCTATAACATTATCCCAAATATGAGGCATACACAACCAGTCGTAGCTCATAGATATTTCTAATTGGATGGAAGGACCAGTCCGTGTACAAATAGTCAACATACTCCTCAACACTATTAATTAATCGAACCAGGGTTCTCTAAGCTCACAGGAACACAATCTATCCACCCGAGGGGTTATAAGTGCTACTACGGGTATTTTATATCAACCCTAATTATTCGTGCCGTGGAAACATGACCAAGTTGGAATATTGACAAAGGAATGGTCTTCATTAGGTAATAGTCCACACACAAACTTGGTCAGGTCCTATTTACAAGAAAATAGATCTTCAGCAGATAGTAGTCTACACACCAACATGGTTGGTAAGTCCCAGGCGTTATGAGCCCAGGTGCACATGTTAAACCACTTGTGAAATGTAGTGTTTTAGTAACGGGCATCAGTAATTGCACAGACAGGTGTGAGCTGTACCATGTAGCACCTGCAAGCCGCTGACACCGCCAGGCGAGTCATGACGTGGCCCTTATAACAAGCGACTACTCCACTCATATATTGGGGGCGGGGCGACACGCTCCTGCGACTACCTCCAGTTCCCGTCGGCGCCGTCCATAACAATAGAAATACTTTATATCGCTACCATGTGCTTCAACCCTTGTGTTCCTACCCCCTCCCCGGGCAGATAATAGGCCTAGTGTGTTCCCAGGCTCCATTGATCACTCGTGCAAAGCTACAGACATGGCTTGAGATGAGCTGGGGATCGAGACTATATCGGAGCTCCAACACGCCGCAATCGAGAGGGCCGGGCTTTATCTATACTAGTGCCCTAGTTTGCTGCTAACCGATACTGGCACTATCCACCCTTCTCATACTTTTACATTAAGAGTAGGTAGAAACCATTGATACCCAGAGTTTGCACTAAAAGGTGAATTTAAATTCCATTCAGACAACTCCATCGTTTTATTTACAACTGTTACGTTAAGCGATTATTAAACTTGGAGATTAATCTAAAGTGTAGGAATTAGAAAGTTTTTAAGTAAAAGTGCACGCGGATTAACTGGCAGAGGGGGTGTAAAAAACCTTTAGGGGTAACTCTCATACATCGCGCTTTCCTCTTTACCTTAAGATAAATTTTGTAGTTTTACTTCCCCTAATTCTTATTGATATAACAAAAGTGGTTGTAGGATAAGGGAGAAAATAAGTATAAGCTTATATATAAGAGAGGTTCACTTCTAGAAAACACAGACTATTGTAAAGCCGTGTGTGGCCTGACAGCAATAATTGATACTTTCTGGTCGGCTGCCTTAACACAAATAACTTTTAGACATGCGCAAATTCTCATCGGACATACTGGAGGTGATTTTCCTTTAGTTTGTCTTATGTTGTGTCTTTTATCGTGACAAGACTCGCCTTCTTCATCTTGAGTCCGTAGATAAGGCAAGTGTAAGCCAAGTTACGGATCAACTGAATGGTTAATAAGGCGCGTGGAGTTTGTAAAGTGAATGTGCAAAGGAGTTTCCAAACCATTATTTTAATAGATGAGGCTGGTTAGTCCGCGAAATATATAAAGGTTGGCGCACACCTCTCTGCATCTTATCGTTTCGTATTTTATATGTTGACGCACACTTGTCAATATCGCATTAAAATGGATCATTTCTACATAATTTTTTTTATGAATATTGGGGGGAAAACATTAATCAGGAATATTTTCTGATCTGGTGCGAAGCGATATGAGCTAATGTGATAAACCATAGTGTGCGCCTACCTTAAGTATGCTACGTGACTCCCAATCCTCCGTACATAGTAGTACACATTCTGTACCTGTGCTAGGGGCGTGTGAATATCGTCCCAACACACCTGCCACCTTGTTCTGCACGATATTCCCACACTACGGTCGCCAATACAAACCACTCCAATTAATAACACACTCTTTAAAAATACACGACTTGCTGATGACATGTGGCCATGCGGGAGTATTTACAAGTACCTCTCTGTTGATGCTTGTACACCGTAAAAAAACAAAAACTGGTTATGCAAGTTCGTGTATGTAAGCGTATAAACCACCGAGCTGCATTAAATGTTACAACTCGCACGGGTGAGCACGCATTAAAGTTCGTCAGGCCCGTCTGATTTGGTTTGCCAGTGATGTAAAGATCGGGGTTCGAATCCAAGTTGGGTAAAATTGTGTTCATTCTGAACGATTAACAGCTTTTCCTCAGCCCAAGTGCGGGTATATTTCCACTACATTATGCCCTACTTATATATACACCATTTGTGTCATTATACAACTATTCTGGACTGGTAGTAAGATGCGAAAAACAAAAAAGGCTGGTTGGAATTAGTGAAGTAATTTTAATATCGTCCATTGGTATTAGTGAAGTAATTTTAATATGGTCCATTGGTAATAGAGAAGTAATTTTAATATCGTCCATTAGTATTAGTGAAGTAGTTTTAATATCGTCCATGGATATTAATGAAGTAATTTTAATATCGTCCATGGATATTAGTGAAGTAATTTTAATATCGTCCATGGATATTAGTGAAGTAATTTTAATATGGTCCATTGGTAATAGAGAAGTAATGTTAATATCGTCTATTGGTATTAGTGAGGTAATTTTAATATCGTCCATGGATATTAGTGAAGTAATTTTAATATCGTCCATTAGTATTAGTGAAGTAATTTTAATATCGTCCATGGATATTAATGAAGTAATTTTAATATCGTCTATGGATATTAGTGAAGTAATTTTAATATAGTCCATGGATATTAGTGTGAAGTAATTTTAATATCGTTGATTGGTATCAGTGAAGTTATTTTAAAAAGTCCATTCACATTAGGTTTGTTGATAAAATAAATTTGGTTTTAAATATCAATTTTTTTAAGTAAACCACTTTTTTTTGCTGTGTAGCGGTTGACATACTATGTTATATTATACTTTGAACCTGCTGCAATGCGTAAACCTTATTTATTTTTTTAAAGTTTGTGCCCCGGAAGTGGCAGTTGATTGGTCGCCCCGATGAGGCCACTCCACTTCCGGTTCACCTGTGACTCTGGGAGGGGGTGAAGGGTGGGGGTGAGTTAACCCCTCCACAGCTGGTCCCAACTGCGCACAAAATAACAACTTGCGATCACCATCTTGATGGAATTATCGTTATTATGCTGGGAATGATATGTGAGAATTTTTTGGTCAGTCATGCAATCGAAAACTGGATTCCCCCACTCTTCGCTCGTTTTTATTTATTGTACATGTATATAATTTTAATTTAGGCTCTCTAATATGTAAGCCCGCACATTAAAATACTTGATGAGAAACCTTTTAGTTGATTGGTCGCAGGACAAGCTATTCAAATGATCTTCAGATACGGACGTTTTTAATTGAAAATCATTATTTCCACTTTTAATTTAATAGGAAATATGTCCACATCTTGTGTTTTGTTTTTTAAGTCGGTAAAATTACACCTGCAACTGTTCCATGTTTTTAAATTTTAAATACAGTTATTTACAAAACGTGTTGAGTTAAAATAACAGTGGAATAAAAACAACTTAATTTAAAATGAAAAAATTAATATATTTCTTACTTTATTTATTACACGTGTGACCCAGTTGAATTAATCCTTGTCCCTTTTTTTTTTTTTGCTGCAGGTGAGTGATCGAGGGGTGACCGCAGTCAAAGATGGCGGAAAGGTAAGAACTAGGACATAGCTTATGTCAGGTCTGAGCCAACCCTCTTCTTCGCACGGTGCAAATTTGAACCAGAGGGTAGAACAAGAGAGAATAAACGTCGGGGGGGGGGGGGGGGGTTCTCTTTCAAAATTGTGAATTAAGTGCCAGGTAACTGGAGATATTGTGTCTGTTTTATAGCTAATAAAGTTTATATGTTGTGTACCTACCGCTCCGGTGGTCATGCATTTTAAGGCGTCAAACTCACAATATACGGTGACGGGGAGTACCAATAACCACCCTCAGTACAACCGGTCAGTATTCGATCCTAAATATCCCCGTCACAGGCAATCCAGACTTGATGAGTTTGATGCCTTGCCCTGCGTGGACATCCCAACTGTAGCCTACATTAGTACATCCACAGCAATCTAGTTGTTATTCTAAGAGCAAAATATGAGAGGAAGGCTTGGTCCAGCTTGGGGTGCAACATCCAATATTGCGGGTCAAAAATCAAAGTTGTGACGTAGTTTCAGGTGGTAAGATGGACATAATGCCGTCTTGAAACTCTAGCAGTGATAGATGTAGTCTGTACTACACGCCCGTTAGAGTATCAGACTGTACACTCCGGTTTGGTTTTATCGAACAAATGCACCGCTTGGAAACAGTAGGTGCAGGGATAGCAGACACTGCCCACATTGGCTAACATTAATATTTTACAAATCGAGTATCATCATCAGTAGACGCATGGGTTGATAAAGTGTCATTACTTAAGAGAACAGGACTAAAAGGGGTGTTTATAAAAAAAAAGGTGCACCAACATTAACCTATAAATAGGATTCAAAGATCACATTGTAGTCTGATAAATATATATATATTTATTTTTTTTACACGAAGTTTTGCAAATCCAGGATAAGAAACGAGTAAAAGATTCACACGAAAAACCTTTTTTAAACGTTTAAAAAATTTCTGATTACACTGGGCCTAACTATAAAAGGGTTAATATGGAAAATGTCCAGACTGATAGTAAGACGCAGAGAACATTTAAAAAAATTAGTTTTATAAAGAAAGGCATCTCTTAAGCCTGTATAAAAGAAAGGCCATGTCCTTATGTATGAACTGTTAGAACATTTCTAAACGTGCTAGAAATTGGAAATCTGGCAAGCAGATAGAAACACTCCCTCTCCCTAAAGTTACACCCAATAAAGTCTAAAAAGAATTTAAATAGGGTGCAGAATTTGGCATTAAGGGCTAATATATGAGAAGTGCTAATGAGAGGTATAGTTAGCAGTAGGTAGGTTTATATTTTATTATATAGCAGCGTTTATACGTTCGGGTATACGCACTTACGCTAATGGTATGTAGGGTGATTGCGATGAATGAAGACTACAGTTACGTGAATCGAACCACGGTGGCGCTGCATTCACCTTTCAAAGATGCTTGTCAGTGTAGAAGGTTGGCAATCAGTTAAATGTGCCGACGAGATGCACGGCCACACAGTAGAGGTATTACTCCAAACAATCAAACAAGTCTTACAATTTATATATTTCAAAGCTGGAGTTGGTTAAATGAGGGAGTGGGTTTCAAAACTTTTAAAACTAATAGAAACAGCTACTTATAAGGGTGATATAGAACTTAAACTTGGCAGGAAGGTTAATGGATCTTTCCAAATAACTAATTTTAAAATGGGACTTTGGGAAAATGGGGCGTGGTGCATATTAACAGAAAATCACACTTTTAGATGAGATAGAAAATTAAAATATGCCAGGAATTTAGTGGGATTACTCCAAATACCTTAATAATTCCTAAGCATTTGAAATGTCCACGTGGGGGTTGATAAGTTATGAAGAGAGGGTTTCGAGATTTCCAAAATTTTGTTAAAAACTACTTCTCATTGTGGGTGAAGATTAAAACTTGTTAGGCAGTTATATACTAAGATCTACCTCAAACATGAAAACAAATCAAATTTAAAAATGGACCGGAAGATTTTCCAACTTTAATATAATAGAACACTTCTCGTATGGTATGAAAAATGAAATTTTTAATTTTTTAAAAGCTTAAATATGGTCAGTAAACTGGGGGTAGGGAAAGTGAGGATGTAAAGTTTCAAAAGTACAGAAAATAACATTTTTTGGTGCAATACAAAATTGATACATTTGCAAATAATTACAATGAATACCCCAGAAAATCAGAAAAAATAGGAAATTTTAAAGTGGCTTAAAATTTAATACTATAGAAAAATAATAATTCTTGGTGGGGTAGAAAATCTAAATATGGCTGTTAATTGCAGGGATCAAAATGTATCTTTGACAGTCTTTTATTTAATATAAGCTGTTTGTTTTACGCTAATACTTTATTTCCCCCATTTTTTATTACTCATATAATTATATTACTCGTTTTACTTTTCTTATGGTTGCTTTTGACTAAATTTTTTAGATTAAATCCCTATTTTGACAAGTTTTAGTCAGTCTGCCTATTTTTCACGATTAGTCACATCATTTAAACCAATAAAGAATTATTATTTTAAAATAATTTTATATTTGGTTATTTTTTCCTTTGGTTAATTTTATATGCTAAAAAAACCAAGAACAAAAAAGAACAAAGCTACTTACATATTTCCCGTGCGAATAACTATTCCCACCAGCTAGTATTTCTAAATTATTCCTACGGCCTTCTTATGAGAGAGAATTTGTTTAATGTTTCTTATACCTCAATCGAATTATCTTAGCATATGAAATATTTAGACATAAATGGGTAATCCGACTCCATTTCAGATGGTCACGGATCACCCCCTAACTTTCATTGTCAGAATCAGACGTCCTAACCTCTCATCCTGGTCGTCTGGGGGAATCCTTAACTACGTAAGGGTTTCGGAGAGGAGGGGTCTTCAGTATTTTCTTACGAGAATTGGGGCCTGTTGAGGGGGTTGTCAGAATTCATCTTGTGTTAGGTTTTTTTATCGATGTTTATAGTGAGACAAAATCTAAAAAAAAAAAGCTGAAAATAAATATATTAATAATAAAACTTCACTTATATTTCATTTACTTATGTGTTACACCTAATTTTTTAATGAAATTAAAGTATTCTAAAATTTCCTTTCACTCATTTTGTTACTGGTATGTCTAAACATAACAAAACGAATAAAATAATTTAATCTGCTAATAGTAAAAAAATACGTAAGATAGAGGGGGAAGAGAGGGCCGAAAATTGTGAAAAACTAATCCCCAACGTGATTTAAGGCTGACCCCTCTAGATAAGTTCCAAACTCCCCACGGTGTAGTGAAACCTCGTTCTACGCCCTCGAATACTGTCGGAGAAGTAGAGCAGGCGGGACCTGTGTTGCGCAGTACGAAGCGCTATACCTGGAGCTCAGTGGAGCGTGGATCCGCCCTCTAGGTCCCGACCCAGGCCCCACCCAAAGAGAGAGAGCACCCTGTCGTGCACCCAACCGATAGCTGCGATGACTAGAAGGTGCCGCCGTTGTGCATGGTTTTGACCAGTGGGCTGGAGGAACTCTAGAGGAACCGACACCAACGTTAATTTTTTGTTTGCTTTTTTTAGGAATGTATTAACTTGCACTTTCTGAACCGACTGATTAGATCTTCACATGCCTTATAAACTAAATTAAATCTAGAACTGACACATCACCCAGCTGTCTCCTCTTTCCCTTTCCCTCGACAATCACTGTCTCCACTCTGAAAGGGAACCCACATTTCCTCAATGATGATTTTTGTGGCAATTTATAACTCGGGAACCTTAGTTCAGTACCTACGTTACCTACTGAGCTAAGGTTTTAAGACACCAACGCTAGTACCACTGCACCGGGTATTACTTACTATTGCGCTCTCTTAGTATTGAAGAAACACTTTTTTTTGTACAAAACTGGGATCTCCCTTTGTATTGAGTAACAATGTTACAGCATAAACCTAGGACCTTCCTTTGTATTGAGTAACAATGTTACTGCATAAACCTAGGACCTTCCTTTGTATTGATTAACAATGTTACTGCATAAATCTGGGACCTTCCTTTGTATTGAGTAAAAATGTTACTGCATAAATCTGGGACCTTCTTTGTATTGAGTAACAATGTTACTGCATAAACCTGGGATCTTCCGTTGTATTGAGTAACAATGTTACTGCATAAACCTGGGACCTTCCTTTGTATTGAGTAACAATGTTACTGCATAAACATGGGACCTTCCTTTGAATTAAGTAACAATGCTACTGCATAAACCTTGGATCTTACTTTGTATTGCGTAACAATGTTACTGCATAAACCTGGGACCTTCCTTTGTATTGATTAACAATGTTACTGCATAAACCTGGGACCTTCCTTTGTATTGAGTAACAATGTTACTGCATAAACCTGGGATCTTCCGTTGTATTGAGTAACAATGTTACTGCATAAACCTAGGACCTTCCGTTGTATTGAGTAGCAATGCTACTGCATAAACCTGGGACCTTCCTTTGTATTGCGTAACAATGTTACTGCATAAACCTGGGAGCTTCCGTTGTATTGAGTAGCAATGCTACTGCATAAACCTGGGACCTTCCTTTATATTGAGTAACAATGTTACTGCATAAATCTGGGACCTTCCTTTGTATTGAGTAAAAATGTTACTGCATAAATCTGGGACCTTCTTTGTATTGAGTAACAATGTTACTGCATAAATCTGGGACCTTCTTTGTATTGAGTAACAATGTTACTGCATAAATCTGGGACCTTCCTTTGTATTGAGTAATAATGTTACTGCATAAATCTGGGACCTTCTTTGTATTAAGTAACAATGTTACTGTATAAACCTGATACCTTCCTTTGTATTGAGTAACAATGTTACTGCATAAACCGGGACCTTCCGTTGTATTGAGTAACAATGTTACTGCATAATTCTGCGACCTTCCGTTGTATTGAGTAACAATGTTACTGCATAAACCTGGGACCCTCCGTTGTATTGAGTAACAATGTTACTGCATAAACCTAGGACCTTCCGTTGTATTGAGTAGCAATGCTACTGCATAAACCTGGGACCTTCCTTTATATTGAGTAACAATGTTACTGCATAAATCTGGGACCTTCCTTTGTATTGAGTAAAAATGTTACTGCATAAATCTGGGACCTTCTTTGTATTGAGTAACAATGTTACTGCATAAATCTGGGACCTTCTTTGTATTGAGTAACAATGTTACTGCATAAATCTGGGACCTTCTTTGTATTAAGTAACAATGTTACTGTATAAACCTGAGACCTTCCTTTGTATTGAGTAACAATGTTACTGCATAAACCGGGACCTTCCGTTGTATTAAGTAACAATGTTACTGCATAAAGTTGGGACCTTCCTTTGTATTGAGTAACAATGTTACTGCATAAAGTTGGGACCTTCCTTTGTATTGAGTATCAATGTCACAGCATAAACCTCGGATCTTCCATCGTATGGAAGTAACAATGTTACAAAATAAAACTATATATAAATAAAATAATTAATTCCAGTCAAATCTTCCATTCTTTATTCTAGTTCTAGAATTAGACTACCTAGCGAATGCCCAGAAGAAAAGGAAAACAACGATTACCCAGGATAAATGAAGATAGTTATACAGTTTTATTTAAAATAATGAAAAAACAAACAAACAAGGAATACTTGGTAGTTGCCCTGGTGTAGTAGGCAACAGGGTAAACGACGCTGCACGTTTGGCACTATTTTCTTACAAATTGACATTTTAAGAACCTTTCATGAAATCATATTAAAAATGACTTACGTAACACATGACTTGACGCATGTGGTATTAATTCATCTTCATTCGTAAGAAAATTAGGGTATAACGAAGCCTTTAGTTTGGGAATATTCCTCAGATGTAATACTGAGGTGATGTTAACAGGACCAATTATCAAGCTCAAACCAGATGAATTGATGGAATCATTATATTACATAAAAACAGCCGTGATGCATGAAAACAGAAATTAAAATAAACTCAATGGCGTGAGCCCGCAAGTGAGCCAACACTTGTGGATAGAGGGATACATGTGGTCAGCACAGCCAACCCACCAGCCTTTAATCTCAATTTTCTAGACCGGAGCTGCTATTTACTTATTCAAGTAGCTCCTCAATTCGTCCACACGAGATTGATTTTGAAGCCGTTCTAGAACCACTGCTTCACAGAAAAATCTTTGGAGGCATTGGGGATCGAATCCGAGATCTCTGAATCTGTAGCCAGGAACTCTAACCACTAGCCCACAAAGGATATCCGTAGGGCTAATACTTGAATCTACTACAGATTATTAAACCCCTGTTAATGGTTACATGAACTAAGGCATTATTAGTCTCGTCTTGTATGGTTTGATGATAAGGGAGAGAATGGGGTTCAAACCCCTATTGGGTGTACTAAGGGTAGTTTTCTCTAAATGGTTTCCCACTTACGTTCCAAGCAAATGTGGGTACATTTTCTTAGCTAATACCTTTATTATCCCAACTCTCTTATCTTTAAATGTCTGGATAGCCCGAACAATTAGTGAGGAATAAAGCCCTAAAGTGCCTGGCTGGGATTCGAATATCGACTTCCCTGTCACTGGCAATTCATTTTATTGCGCGCTTAACGCCTCATAACAATCGAATCATAAAAATACAAATGGAAAAGTGCATCCGTCTAGGATTAAAACCCAGACCTTCGGTGTAAAACGCTGTTACGTGTTGAGAAGGTAAAGGTGACACCCCTTGTACTTTTAGTGAATCTTAGGGGTGGAAACACCTGTAAATAAGGTTGGGGGGAGGGGGTGATAGATGGAGAGAGTGTGAAACCTCCCACGCCCTTCTGACCATACCTCGCGTCGCCCGCTATCTTCATAATCTGAGAAGCTGATATTACCGTGAGAAGAACAGAGCCTTCTTCCTCAATCTCTGTTCCTATCCCTTGTGTACAGGATTAAACAGTCCCTGCATTAGGCACTGGGTTTCACCTTTACCCCCTACAATTTACTCGCCATTCCTATATACAGGTGAATGTCGGCGTCAACTTAGCAACAGACCGGATTGGCTGTGACGGGGGAAGTTGAAGGTCGAACCTCGGCTGGGTTCACTTGGGTGGAACGTCTCCACGTGTGATTTATCAATGTGGTTTTCCTATGCCCTCTTTTCATTAAAGTGATTCAAACTGCCCTCGTCCCTTAAACTAAGCCGTTTCAGGGGCCCAATGGTCTAAGGCGTCAATCTCGTGTTATACTGACCTCCTGATGACGGGGAGATCACTGTTTGAATCCCAGTCAGGTCTACTGAGGGTGGTTTTTCCTAAATAGTTTTCTACTCTCCTTCCACGGAAACACTGGTAGATCACCTCTAGAATACGTCCTTCTTCATCCATACCTCAGTAGAGTAATTGGAATATAATATATGCATATAACCTGAACAGGTTGTAAGATGTAGTGATAAAAAAAAACTAAACAGTTATAGGCACCGTGTTCGTTTATGGCGCTAGTGAAAGGCATGAAGCGCTGATGTTGCAAAATTTTGAATTTTCAAAGTGTTATAGTTGTTAGTAATCATATAATCATACAGAAACGTTTAAGGTATATACAGAATAATAATTAGATAAAGTTTTCAAAAAAGTTAATTACTGGTATGATAATCTACGAGACTGGATTATCTAAACAATGAATTGAGATGAGTGCAGCAAAATATATTTGACTGTAAACCAATATTTTAAACAGATAGCAGGATTTTTCTGGTCTTATTGAAAATCAGGATACACAGATTTTTTAAAATTAAAATACGAGGATATTAATATTTTTGTTGCCGATGAACCTCGTAGGCCTAAAAGCCCGTCTCACGACCGATTAACTGGTAAATTAGATACAAAATTACGCTCTTTTTCTTCTTTTTTTAATGTGGTTTTATGCATCCTTCCATCTGACAACGAGATTGGGATCAGTTAAGTAATTTTTGATCTTAAAATAATTAATGTTTCAACTTTATACTAAGCCCTATTTTATTTTAATACGCTAAAAAAACTGTTTCCCCAATTTAAAAAAAATAGAACAGAAAACTTCACGATGTGATGAGGCGGGGACGTGGCAGTAGGCCTAAAGTCAGTTGGCCTGAAAGTTAGTTGGCCTAAAATAGTTTGGCATACACGTTAGGAAAAATTATTTTAGGTCAACTGACGGGTACCCGATGCTACGTCTGGCATTCCCCACTGGTGGGGTGAGACAGACTCTTATCGGCGGTCAGTATGAAGCGAGGGATAACACATGTTGGACCCTTCCGACTCCTGTCCTAATGTAACTGATCCAGTGTCTGCTGTAGTGTTGAAGCTAATAGAGGACACTGATGGTAGATAGCAGCACTTGAGAGATGGGGATCCCCCACGGCGCCGAGTTACCTGCCGTGTAAGAGACCCAAACACCTTCAGAGATTCTAATCGCGAACATTAGAGCTAACAGAACGATCTGAGACCTTTCATTGTTGTGTGTGCCCAGCGCCTTACTACTCATCCGGGCTATACGCATATTTACATGGGGTGGAAAGGAAGGGAGATTTTAGAGGAAAGGTACCCGCAATTGCATGTAGAGAAAGTTATTACAAATTTAAGGAAAAACACCTCAGTTTATCCGGCTGGGATTTGGACTCAAGTCTTCCGTCATCGGCAATACGCATACGAGACTGACATATTTATCCGTGTGCCCAGCAATGTGGGTTTTTTGTTACATTCATGGGATCTAACGTTTAATTTCCCAATACGTTACAATATCTACACATGAATTACATGATAGCTTAACATAAGACAAGAATACCCATGATTAGTGCAAGAATGATTTAAAATACATTAAACTCACTGGATAAGTAACATAGATGAGATGAGGAGCTTATAGAAGTTGCATTCACATTAGAATCGATGGTGGACGGGAAAATCACATTTTAAAAACCACCCCAATTACCCCGGCTGGGATCTGAGCCCTGATCTTTTCGGTAACTTAGGAAAATTTGATTCTAACGCCTTAAACCGCATAGGCAATGTTGTGTTTCAACGAATTGGGATACCCTTGCATACATAGTCGTTAAATTTGTCCGAGATCGAACTAGGGTCCTCTTAGACCTGTACTTGACCTTAACCACATATTCACGAGAACACCCAAACAAGGTCAAGAAATGAAGACCCAAACTACTAAAAGCTAAACATAATATAGTTGTTTTATTAACTTGTAAAAATACAACAACCAAATTCCAGATCTGTAAATTGAAAAGAAAAGAAAATTTCCCAGTGATATATTTTTACCACCTCTTATAATTGAACTTTGGACTCATGTCTCAGAAGGCAAGCGCTTTATCAGCTAAGTTAAGCCTAAGGTCAGTAGTTCACTTTACCTACTCTCAAAGTTACTCAAATTAAAATTAAACTGTTGTGGCTGTATTTAGGAAGCAAGTATTATAACATTTTTAAGACCCCTGTCTTATTTATTAATAACCATTTAAATATTTGTAATGTTACGTAATTACCATTGGTTGGCAACCTTGGCAGGAGCCTAACTCGGTTTATAATTTTAATATTTTGTATTTTAATATTTTCTGATATGATCTCACTTCACAGCGGATAAATACTGTAATGTTTAAAGTCATAGTACATAGAGTGTGTCTCTTAACCTATTTCGTACCATTATAATCCATTCGAGTAGTAAAGAAAATATTGCTTTTCTCTGTTTGGAAATCCACAAGAACCATTGTGACGCGCCCCGAGCCACTGCAGTTTGGTTCGGGAACTATCCATTTCTCCATGCTTTTAATCTGGTTTAGTGACTATTCTTGGACCCGTGGTTTTCTCCATGTCCAAATTAGAACCTTTTCTTAATTTTTTTCTTGGATGAAGGGAAATGGAACATTGTTGTTTTAGGAGCTTGGCCTTTTATTTTTTTGCGTTTGTATGATGACGGCGCAAATCTATGTTCCACCGAACCTAATTTCAAAGAATGAAAGGTGAAATGTCACCAACAAGACATCTATTAGCATGGAAAGCTAGAATAGTGTTTAAAGTTCATCTATTAGAGTTTGTGGGAATGATTTATCAATATTTTATGTAATAAAAGAAATTAGAAAATTTTATCTATTTTTTTTTTTCAAAAGAAACAAGACATTTTCTACACGCACGAGCGTGTTTCATTATTTTATTAAAAATCTATCGCATATCCTAATCCTCGACATCTATAAATCATTTTAAAACACTCCAGCAAGATATAAACTAAGTTAATATTTGTTTTAAATATTTTTTTCCCCCGGAACTACAAAGTTATAATAACTATTTAAATAGGGTGACCTGGCGGTCTAGTGGTAACGTGTCAGACTTCTGTGCTGGGGGTCCGGATTTCAATCCTCGATCCCGGCACAGATTTATCTGATTGCCAAACCTTTTTTTCACCTCTTGACGAGACATGTATTAATCACAACTGGTGAATTGTGAAATGCCAGGCTTCCACCGTGGTTCGGATTCCACGTTAAACTGTAGGTCCTCCATTTCATTTCACAATCACCCTACCATCACACATTAGCGTAAGTGCGTATAACCCGAACGGATAGTAATACGTGGTGCTAATAATAATTATTATTCAAATAGTTTCATAACCATTATTTTCTTCAACAATACTAAAACTATATTTGTTCAATACATTGTTATTTTTTTCCCTTTAAACTACTAAATATATTTAAATATAATTTATTTAATATATTAAATTTCATTCTTTAGCTCGTCAAAGATTGTAATATTATATGTCTGTTTCATTTTAATCAATTTTGTAACAATTAGTTTTATACGAACACGGATATCCCTAGGCAGGTACAGGGAAATGCATTTCTCTAAGGTTACATAAATAAGAATCAACATTGATCTCAACATATTTATTTTATTACTTCCTGGTACATATTTCTCGGTGCAAACTGATATGTTGTAAGTTATATGTATTCTTCCATGTATTCATTTTACCCATCTTAGTTTCATCTTGTAACGATTTACCTTAAAGGATTTATTTGATAAGAATAGAGGATGTTTCTTAGCACTTATACCTAGTGGTCCTGGGATTAGAGGGTCTCGTGCAAGTTCTGAGCAATCGCCATTATTTTAATAAAATCCCTTAGTTTGGAAGTATTCTTAGTAAACCAATTAAGTTTTTATTAAAGCCATGACTTATTTTTTTAGAAAGAGCTTCAAACTTTGTCTTCATTAATTTTAATCCCTCCGGATCATAATCTAACAAAACCTGAACAAACAATAATGAATATGTTTACTTGCAAATGAATGGTACGACACAACTGTAGCCTATATATATATATATATATATATATATATATATATATATATATATATATGTGTGTGTGTGTGTTATTACAAAATATATTATGATTTGTGACAAAAAAATTATTCATCACTAAGTAACTTCTCCTTAAATTAACAAGTCTCTTAAAAACCAAGTATACAGTGCTATTTATTAATTGAAGCGCTCCTCAGATATTATATATTTTAAACAAATCGATAAGAGCTATTTTTGAAAAATGTGGAAATGTTCAAAAAGTCGGTCATCAGTAAACTAGCCTTAATCTTAGGTATACAATTAAAATTACAATTCCTCCGCGATCCATCACCATATCATATATCTAAATATTATGTTTGAACTAAATCCACCAAACCTTTAAATCTATAGCCCCACGCACAAACAAAATTAAAAACAGACCTTTTTTTAGTTTAGTTTTAAAACTTAATTATCAATCACTTGCGTTCAATAAGTAGGCCCTATCATTATTACATTAGCTTTAGTTATCTGAGAAAATTTGATACACTAAAATTTACTTTTTTTCATTTTGGAACTACCCACCTCGGTGGCGTAGTTAGCTAACGTGCTAGTTTCGTGTTGGGCTAGACTATCGAGGACGGGGAGATCGAGGTTCGAATCTCGCTCAGGTGAACTAGGGTGGTTTTCCTAAATGATTTTCCACTATCACTCTGCACAAATGTGGGTTCACTTCCTCTATATTCAACCTTCCTGATTCCTAACCCATTAATGCAATTATTACTTAGGCGTACAACCCGAACGGTTAGTAAGACGTGGTGCTAAATAAAAACATAATATTCGGAGCTAGAAAAATATATAGGGTTACGTGGTTTAAATATTAAGTTCATTAGGTTTGGTTTGCCGGTGACAGGGATTTTGGCGTTCAAATCCCGGCCGGGAATGTACCGATTTTTTATTTTTGATAAATGGTTTATCCCTCTCTCCACACAAACGTGAAGTACATTTCCTCTTACCTTTCCCTCCTCCATCTCTACTTTTATTAGTAGTAGTAGCACCGCATCTTATTAACTGTTCGGGTTCTACGCACTTACGCTAATGTGCAATGGTAGGGTGATTGTGAGATTAAATGGATGGACCTACAGTTTAACGTGGAATCCGAACCATGGTGGATGCCTGGCATTCTCCAAATTCACAAGTTGTGCTCCATCTCTACTACGCTAGCATAATAATGTATTATATGTGTAACACGAACTGGTATTGAAAAACACGAAGAAAAAACCCACTAAAGAAGCAGATTTTTCTCGGTTCCTGTGGATAAAGGGAAGAAGCCAGATTTTAAGTAAAACTTCAGGAAATCATTTTTAATTTTATCATTTTAATAATTTTTAAACTTGAGCGAGTCAATGAATGAGGTATCCTTTTTTGACTGATTTGGCTGTAGAAATTGTTAGGATTTTCTTTCATTTATCTTTCTCTCCCGCTATCTATATTATTTCTCATTATTTATTCGAGAGTAAAATTCTTTTCTTTTTTTACTTTTTTCTTCTTTCAAAGTACAGGTTTAGGTAATTATAATTCGACCCATTTTTATTAGTAAAGAATCTAAAAGCCATGACTCCTTCAGGGCTTGCTTCAGGCGTCTTTTTAATTGCCCCTTAGAACATCAGTGTTCCGTGCGAAGGCGCCTTTGACGACCGAGATCGGACAGAAAACGTTTCAAAAAGAAATGTCATCGGGATCGCTATCGCAGGTATTTCTCTTGTTTATGTGGATTAGCTCAGTGGATTGGTATAGAAAGGGGTAGGGGGGAGGGTGGTACTTCCGGTGCTGGTCTAAGTCTTTATGTTCGAAGACAGCGGGGGATCCCATGAAGTATTGTTTCAGTTGATTACAGATCTATTTGCGGTGCCTTCCTTGACCGTGGTCGAGAGTGCTAAGACTCAAATCAATGTACAATTGGGCTAAATAGCAAGCTCATATAGTTTGACATTTTAGAAAACAATTTAGATTAAAATAGTAAGAAGCGCTATAAAATTGGATTAGGTATGATTATAACAATTGAAGTTTGGAATAATTTAATTGACAAATAAAATGGGTGTATTTACCTATTTGTCCATTCAAATATTCCAAATTTAATTCAATTAATTTAATAATTCCTTATAAAAACTCATGTATAGTAGTTTAGCTCGCTGGTGACGGGGAAGTTGGGATTTTGAATATCGAACTGATGCATTGATTTTTTTTTTCCTGAATGGTTCCCACTCTTCCTCCAAGCTAGAGCGGGTACATTTATTCTAAATTATACCCCTATAATTGTACATAGGAGGATAGCCCAGACGGGTGGCAAGAAGGACTAATATTGTTTTCAACTAAACTCGGTATGATCATAACCAATTATGTGCAGCACTTTTGGGGGGTGGGGGTGGAGGGGGGTCAAGATGGTATATTTAATTATTTTTTCTAGCACCGCGTATTTTTTTCCGTTCGGGTTGTATGCGTGGATGGGTACTAATTAGGCCTATTCTAATGTGCTACGGATCAGGAAGGATGAATTTAGAGGAAAAGTACCTCCATTTTGCGTGAAGAAAGAGTGAAAAACCACCCTCAATATACGCGACATGAATTGAAACCTCGATATCTCCATCATCGGCCGTTCCAGTCTATTTCGAGAGTGATGCCTTAGACCATGCAGCCAATTAATCGGGTAAACTATAATCTAATTAATCATGTTTGATGATTAATACGTTAACATAAGTCACTCTTCATAGTCGACATGTTTTCTGTACACGATCTAGGACCGAAACATTGAAATCAGAATACAATTTATGTAAAGTTTGCACTGGGAGAAAATTAAAAGAATTTGGGCTTATTTTCGTACTCACGAGCCTAAACTATTTCACTAACCACATGTTATTCACCCATTATAACAATCATCCTACATTTACTTAACCAAATCCATATTTTTTGTCGATAAAAATGCATTTATCATAAACTATTGAAATACCTTGATACTTAAAGTTCTTGTTTGAAAAATGTCTGTACAATACGCATGCGCCATATTGCTTGATACATTTTTGTTGTTTCATTTACTTTTGGAGCGCACTTTAACAAAGTTAAATTATTTAAGATAATATTACAATTTAAAAACATACCATTTCATGTTTCTAAAAAAACCAAACAACTTGATCAAAATATAAATTGTATGGTCTTGTCTTGTCTGCGGTAGCAGGATGAGTAGATATAGCCTTAATTGCACTAGGATTCTCCTGAAGAATGAATTAGATGCGTTAGTAAAGATAGAGAGAGACCCTCTCACCCCTTCAGATAACTTGAATCGGACGTTACATCGTGGTGCGGTTTACTGTATTCTACTTTATCTGTGGGATTGAGACCATTGGAACTATTTTACCACATTAAAAAAATTAGCAATCATGAGAAATAATTATTCTAAAATGAATTATTTCCTTATTCCAATTTTGCTGTTGTCCAATGAAAATGCAAAAACGCGCACCTTGATACATTTCTGTTTCGAGCGTATTCGTTTATTTAATATCCCGGGTAATCCGTCGGGAGATGGGCCTTCGGTGCTGGATGGTCTCTTCAAGATTCCTTGCTGTCGGCAGTTCTCAATCCCCCCCCATACCCCCCCCCAACAAACAAAAAGCAATTAGCGGCTTCTAGAAACAGGAATCTAGCCAGGGAGGCTGTGAGCCCTGGGGTTAGGAGGTAAGATACAATCGATTGGCTTTTTATCAGTTTAATTGATGAATCCAATTACCAGCCTTTATTTGTTTTTCGTTGTATTTTTGTTCAAAGACTTGGTACAACGCTGGCGGTATTATGGATATTTTCTATTCCACCCCCACCCCTTTTTTTTCTTTCTCCTATCAAAAGAAAATATTGAGATCGTGAAAAAAGTCGGTCTCAATATTATGACGAGTCTTTACGTTTTTTGTTAACATAAAGCCAAAAAAGTGAATTATACCATTTTGTTTGTCCCAATATCTGTATGTACTTGTCCACGGATACTAAACGGTTTGATGGATTTTGTTCAAACTTGATATTTAGATTTTTCAGGGCTATACCTCGGGATTTTTTAAATTTTATTTTGACCCTTGCCCTCAAATTAAGGGTAATTTACTGATGAGTGATTTTTTTTAAATCCCAAATATTTTGAAAATGGCTCTAATAATTTTTTTTAAATGCATATTTTGGATTTATTTGGCACGACAAATACCATTGTATAATTGGTTTTGGGAAAAAAACTCGTTGGAGGGTAGTTAACAGATAGATATTTTGTGAAAATTTGAAAGATTTTTAAAACGGCTTTAACGATTTTATTCAAAATAAATATCTAGAGATTGTGTGGTGTGACAAATTGTATAATTGTTTTTGGGGTAAAACTCATTTGTGGGTAGTTTACTGATCACGGATTTTTCAAAAACTTGAAATATTTTACAAATGGCTCTAATGATTTGGTTCCAAATAGGTATCTTTGAAGTGTTCGACATAACAAATAACACTGTTTACCTGTTTTTTTTGGGTAAAAGATAATTTATGGGTAGTTTATAATAGTTGATTTTTCAATAACTTGATTGATTTTTATAACTTGAAATCTTTAAAAATGGCCCTAACGATTTGGTTCCAAATTGATATTTTGGAAATGTTGGACATGACAATAAAATTGCTTATTTTTGGGGTAAAAACTCATTTCTGGGTAGTTAACTGACTACTGTTTTTTTTTTTTTTCAAAACTAGAAAGATTGTAAAAATAGCCCTAATGATTTGGTTCCAAATGGATATCTTGTGAGTCTTTGACATGACCCTGTACAATTTGATTTGGATTTTAAAAAATACGATAAAAGGTCGTTTACTGATGAATGATTTTGGAAAATTCGAATAATTTTGAGAAATTCTAGAAATATTTCACTTAAAATGTATATCTGGGGAGTGTTTTACATGAACATGACAAATACAGCTCTATAGTTGTTTTTGGGGGAAAATTCTGTTATGGGTAGTTTACTTATGACTTTTAGATTTGGTTTCAATTTTAATATTTAAAAAAGGCTTTAGCAATTTGGTTCAAAATGGGTATTTGCTAATTTGCTTGTATTATAAATAGTTACATAATTTTTTTCTAAAAAAAATTAATAGTAGTTAACCTATGACTGATTTTTGTAAAATTTTATTAAAAAAAGCACTATTGATTTGTTTTGAAATTGATATTGGTGGGCTATTTTACATTATCAATAATAATATATCTTTATTTATATACAATTAATTTAAGGGTAGTTTACTAACGACAAATTATAGAAAATTAGAGATTTTTTTCGGAAATTGACGTTGAAGACTGAATTTAAAATGGGAGTCTGGGAATAGCTTTAATGATAAATTAGAATACGTTTTTATTTTTATAAACTACAATTAATTTTAATGTCGTTTACATATAGTTTATTTTTGAAAACTTGAATTTTGTTAAATATATTTGAAAAATTTTTGTTTAAAATTTAGATATAAAGAGTGAGTATTATGATCAACAAGATAATGTACTTGTTTTTATGAGGAACATATATTTTATGGTAGTTTACTCAAAGCTTAATTTTGAAAATTATCTTCGAAGCCATAATACACATAATGAGAAAGTTTGTGCGATTGTGTCGTACCATTTATTTTTGTTATTTTTCTTTAAGCATAACTATCTGTAAACTTCTTTTCATTTAAGGTGTATTATAAGAAATCCGTATATGACCTGTGAATTAATTTGCTCGTTTAAAGTTAAGATGGGAATGTATGAAAGGTGAACTAAGGTCAGTATTTTTATAGCAAAACATTTTACTTTTTGTCGAAACAAATAAAATATTGCTTCAATAGAAACTAAAGTTTAATTTTCTTCGTATGGTGATATCAACAGTTCTTGAATATCTCTCGTGATTACAGCGGCATTAGATGAGCAACTTTTAAAATTGAGAGAAAGTTTTCGTGAAATTCTAGGACACCCTTGACAGATATTAAAGAGACGTTGAGACCGTCATGTGAAGAAAATTAAACTCTTCTGTTTCTAATGGAGAATTATTTGGTTTATTTTGAACAAAAAGGTTTTAATATAAAAATTTCAAAAACACTGCCCTTAACTCGCATCTCCTAAATTCCTACCTTAAGACCCACTTCGTTGGTCGAATGATCTAAAGCTCAAGGTCTCAAACTCAAATTAGTCAAAGAGCCATATTCACAGATTCGAGGTGCGTGGTGGGGAACACACCCTATAGAAACATGTTTTGGCGGCGCGTTTTAATAACCGTCCGGACTATAGTTCTACACATTTGATCATACGTTAAGTGATGAGGATCATTTAACTTAAAAGAAATGTAACCGCATTTAAGTGAAGGGAATATGTAACCACCATCTAGTAAAGAACACCCACTGTAATGGAATTCACTCCCTGATCTCCCCCCGATACTAGCAAAATAGACTAGACGAGCCTCCCTCACGTCTAATCCGCGTGCCTACCGATGCAGGTCTATACTAGCTATTTTGTGCTATGTACTTAAAATCATTAATGTTTATTTAAGTTGGCATTTAAAATATATATTTATGTAATTTGGCGAAATTCTCGAAGCAATAGGCTTATCTATTAAATTATGTGAGTAAAAAGGTCAGTCAAGTATTTAAAGGGATAAAAATAAAATATAACACAGCTTGAAATTGTTTTTAAGTGTTTTTTTTTTTGTTATTTAGAACTATGTACACATTAAAATTATACTATTAAATTATTTTATTTATGCATATGACTGCAGACCGGGTAGTAATATAAAAGTATTGTAAACAAGCGGGCCGGTCGCTTATGTCTCGCGGACCGTGAGTATGTGAACACTGGTCTAAGGCGTCACTCTTGAAATATACTGGCTTGCCGATGATGGTGAGATCAGAGTTCTAATCTCGGTCGGACATACTGAAGTTGTTTTTTTACCAAAAGTTACATGCCCCATTCACATGGGTGATGTTTCCATATTTATTTTTTATCACCTATTCTTACTAAATGTTCAGGTTGTACGCATATATAATTAATATAAGAGGATAGGGATGATGAATAACACATTTTAAAAGTAATGTGTCGCATTTGCGTGGAAGGTGAATGGGAAACAGTTTAGGAAAAACCACCCTCAGTAGACCTGAACGGGATTCGAGCTCAGATGTTTCCGTCTTCAGCATAAATAATCTAATATGTGTATGATCAACTATCATGACTACTATTATCAAAACAAGTAACTATTAGTAAAACTCGTGCGTAATTTGCTACAAGGGCAGGCCATGGTTTTCAGCGTTGATTAACTACAAACGTATACGCAGAAGAAATGCAAATAGCTTTAAATTAGCAAATTGAACTGCGATTTCTTGGTTTTCTAAACTAAAGTAAAACAAAATATCTTAGTTTTGAAAAAAAATGTTTTAAGTAAGTAATTTTAATTATTTTAATTTTAAAAATAAACAATATTCCAAAAGGATTTTTATTTTTGTTGGTAACATGAAAGATTCATAAAAGGAGGACGAAAATGATGGCCATGTTGTTGAGCGAGGAATATGTCGTAACTTTACCTTAATTTTTCAAATAGTAATTTGAAGCATATTTTAAGTGTTTTTTTTTTTTTTGCTGTCAACAATGGTAGCATTCTACTATATTATTAGTGTAATTTGATAGGTATTGGTATTATTTATCAAAATTTACAGCTGAACATCACACGAATTAACGTACACATTTTTGAAAGTATATCTAACTTTTTCTAGCTGTCAAACCCGCCTCGGTGGCGTAGTTGGCTAACACGCTAGTCGTGTTGAGCCGGACTGCTGAGTACGGGGAGATCGAGGTTCGAATCTCGGTCGGGTGAACTGGGGGTAGTTTTTCCTAAATAGTTTTCCACTCTCCCTTCACGCAAATGCGGGTTCACCTCTTTTAATTCAACCTTCTCAATTCCTAATCCATTAGCGTAATTAGTACTTAGGTGTATAACCCGAACGGATAGTAAGACGCGGTGCTAAATAATAATAATCTAGCTGTCAAATATGTCCATTCGTAAGAAAATTGATGTATACCTCGCTTGTTATTTTGTGATCCTTATCATAACTATTTACTCACAAGTTTATTTAATTAATCTAGTTAGGTCACCTGGTGGTCTAGGGGTAAGGTGTCAGACTTCTGTGTTGATGGTCCAGGGTTCAATCCTCGGTCCAGGCACAGATTTATCTGATTACCAAACCCTTCCTTCACCTTTGACAAGACATATATTAATCACAGCTTGTGAATGTGTGGAATGCCAGGCCTCTTCCGTAGTTTGGATCCCATGTTAAACTGTAGGTCCTACATTTCATCTCACAATCACCCTACCATTACACATTAGCGTAAGTGCGTATAACCCGAACGGGTAGTAAGACGCGGTGCTAATAATAATAATTAATCTAGTACAAATTCTATCGCTCGTGTGTATTGGTCATATTTTCAAGGACACATCTTTACACAGCTCCTCCTACTGATAGCCTCCAGGATAGAACTAAGGTTCCCGACCACCGACTCAACTTGGCGATGAAGCTAAAGGGTCGGGATCTTCTCCCCTACTTACCTGCCATGTTTCCCAATCAATGCCGTCAGGTGATTAGTCCTACCCGATCCTTGATCTTATCTCCAAAATCAACAAACTGCTGGTCTAGGTGATCTGTTTTATCGTTGGGGGGAGAGTGCTGATAGGTAGGCCACAGCCAGCCACTGTTTTCTGAGATGATGAACGTCTCTTGCGCGGTGGTTCTGTAACACCCTAACATTTACCTCTCCCCCTGTTCATTTCCGGTCCGCGGTGCTGTACACCACCACCTACAACTTTTCATCGCGCCCTGATACCTACCTACACAGGGGACCTAACTCATTTTTACCTCCCATTTCCCGTGCTCCGCGTCTTACTCTTACTACACATCCGCGTTTTTACATTGATAGGATAGGGATGAGGAAAGTAGAATTGAGAGGAAATGTGCCTGCATGCTTCTTGGAGAGAGAGAGAGAGTGGAAAATCGTTTAGGAAAATCCTCATTAAACCCACTTATGGCCGAGATTCTAACCCCAACCTCCCCGTCACCGGTAAATCATATAAGGCTGGCATTTAGTCCACGTGCCCACTGATACGGGTATGGCCATATTACATAATACTAATGGCGTGTCTGCTTTACATAAATCTGTAGCTCAGTTTACGGAAAGATTAGCCATTAGGCCTATTAATGTACCGTTGCTCAGGGGACGTCAGAATGGTCTGTTTGTGGAGGCTCTTTCCAAGTCCCTATGAAACAGGGGTGGACTCGCAGATTCCAAGTGGCACGGAACTTCAAATATGATGGCCTTTGGCATGTTTTAGTATTTACTAATGAAGAAATGTTTTATTGTAAGCCAAAGGGGTGAGTTATTTGTTAATTTAATCCCGAGAACATTTCAGCTACATTATCGATTTATCAGTTTCTACTTTCTACTCACATGAGCAAAAATACCTATAAATACTTGGACAATAGCTGTTTGCCTTTCTTGATATATTTAAGTTTGTAAAAGGACTCTCCAATCGCTACTTGTGTAGATCACTAGACAGATGATTCTACGTTTGTCTTAAGTAATTGTTTATAAACAACACCAAGAAACAACAAACGGGATGGTTTTACATTTAGTGCCATCGCATATCTTCACAAATGATGTATTTTGGGCAACCTCATACCTACTCGTCGGAACTTTCGATTAAAATTTAACTGAAAAAAGATTAAATTTATTTATTTTAGTTTAAAGTACTTGTGGCAACCCAAATAAAACAGGCCCACTGGAATATCTCCCGGTGCCTTGGCGGCCCAGTCCACCCCTGCGATGAAAGTAAGGGATGATGACAGGTAATATGACGGGGTGATGCCAATTAATATTTGAACACAACTTAAGCCTAATTAACCAAACCCCGGTGACCATGGGACTTATTCCCCTTTTGATAAAAAAAAATCCCCCATTACCAGTTGGAAATCGAACCAGGGACCTCTTGGTCATCAGCCGTGGGTTCTGACCACTATACAACTAGGCCTGTTATATTAAATACAAACCGTATTTTAATATCCTCATGCATTCTTCACATTTAAAGGTAGTAGCTTATTGTAAGCACTGCCAACGTGCGAGGCTTGTCGCGACAGGCTTTATCCTCACCCCTATATTTTATGTTTTACCGAATTGGAAGCGAGATGTGACAAAATGAATAGGTTATGTCAAGAGGTACTTTTATGTATGTATATAAATAAATGGTACGATGCACCGCACAGACACTCTCCTGTATTTATCTTAAAATACGCATTTACTAAAAATTCGTAAGAAGTGTGAAACGAAATAATATGTCTGAACATTGTTGTAGAAACACTGCACCATAGAGCTTAAATGAAATAATATAGACTGTTGTTTACTTACTCTATAGCGTTAGGAACTAGGAACAATGTTATAGTAAAATTGAGAAAAGAGAAATATATTTGTCCACCAAAGAGCATACGAATCAAATTCATTCTCAAAGACCTGAATTGAAAAGTATATATTGTATTTGATTATAGCTCAGAAACTTTTTGTTTTACAAAAAATATATATTTCAAAAAAATATGCTTATCTTTAATAGTACTACCAACTTTGCTATGATAATATATTTCATATCTCAAATAGTTGCGGAGAAATGATGAAAATTGTAAAATTTTCCTAAGGTAAAGTACCCTCAAATTAATTTTAATGAGAAAATGAAAACTGCCTTCTTGTTTATTATGATAAACAATGTCCAGATATAAAATTTAATCAAAATCGTAACAGTAAATTTTGAGTAAAATCTATTTTTTTTTTTTTTCTCTTCAGTGAATTACCCTTAATTTCAGGGTTAGATATTTAATTCCAAAGAAAATCCCAGATGCAAGTTTTAGCTCAATCGGTAAAATAGTTTCGGCTCTAGCCCAAGGTACAGACATACGGCAATACGAAAATAACTTTTTTTGGTTTCAGGTCATAAAACGTCGACATTTATCAAAATCTCAAATTTCGTTTGTTTGACGATCACAATACCGTAATACTTTCTATCCGAGGTGTCAAGAGAAAGTAAAAATCTTTCCTATGCTACAATAGAAAATCTTACACAGTTTTTAAAGGTGATGAAACAGGATTTAAAAATATATATAAATCTCACCCGGTGCGTGAGATTGGGATTTGAGCCCCAAATTTGACCAAGTGCGACGTCTTAACACCCTAAACTCGCCAAGCCACCGCGTGTTTTTACTTTTAGCCCGACAGTCATTTTTCTACTTTTAAGTTCAGATAAATTAATATTTCCACTGTTTAGTTTTAAAACTCTATCTCCAGTGATTATATTGATGTGTTTAGGATAAAAACTTGATGAGAATATTGTTCTACGATGAATTTGCCCCTCATTCCCTCGTGTCAAGAGAGGGAAGGGGGATGGGATATTTCCGGTGTAAGGGTGGGGGTTGAACAGCTGAACGCATGCAGGGCAGGAGACCTACCTTCACCAATGAACCCCGAGGGGGTTGGGCGGGTTCATAAACATAGCGTTTTAATAGTGGATTCGGTCCTCCCGGTAATAAGATGAAGCTGGTTTGCCCCTTGAGTGTCGGTACAAAAGGTGACTCCCCTCCCCCTTTCTTGTATATCGAGGACAAGGGCTGGAGCTGTTGTGCCAGCTAGGAAATACAGAAACACTTTTATAATGAGCCTTGCAATGACATACTCTAGGCGTGGGGGTGCACTTGTCGAGTGTTAGGGGACTACAGTGTAGTCCCGATTATCCGACATATCCACGGTATAACATACCATTGCTGCCATCTTATTAATATGCTCGCGTCGCCTCACCACAAGGAAGAGAAACATCACTGGGAAACAAACTTCAATCGCTAATTTTTTAAACAGTGACTTTTGCCTTTTGCTTATTTCATAATGGACTAAAAGTTGCATTTAATTGATTTAAAAGTCCATTGCTCTGTTTACATGAATAAAATAATAGTTTTGTAGTTTATTGCACAATTTACATTAGAGAGTAAATTAATAATAAACCTTATATCTTATATATTCTGCACTTCCATTTAATCTTGAGCTTCTTTTTTTTCCGGCCCCTTCCTTGTTTCCGTATTATCCGCATTTCGGTTATCCGACCCCTGTCGGTCCCGTTTAGGTAGAATAATCGGGGCTCTACTGTCTTACGTATTAGTGCTAGAACTGACTACCATCGACTTGGCTTAGCTTATTAAATATAATGTGGGAATCTGGTAGGGAACACAGAATCTGGGCAATTATCAAAGTTATTAAAACTACCTTTGTATAGCCAAACGTCAAATTACGCGATATGTAGCTATCTATTTTGATATATATTGTCAATACCTATAAAATCATGTAAAATGACATCAATATTACCCGTGATAAAACATATCTTACATTATTACAGAACCATAGTTTAGTGGGTGCATATTAAGTAGTGATCGTTCGGCTACAAAAAAAATATTCCGGTTTTATTATTGCGTTTTATTTTGTCTCTAAAGTCATTTTGTGTCCATTGTTATTGTTTTTCTGCAATATGGGTGGTTACAAAATTCGTCATCTGGTACAGCAGTACGTTAATACATAGAATGGACAAATATTTGTATGTATATTTGCAAGTTTAAAGCTAAACACTAATATGTGAAAAAAAATTAACTTAATTATAAGTTTTATATATAATAGCCCTGCCCTATATTGGGATGCTTGTTTAAAACTAACATAACAGTGTTGAAATGAAGCAAGTGAAAGAACTGGTCCAGTTATTGTTGCGATGAGTTAGTAAACATTAGGAAAGAACGCTGACTACTAACAACAATTTGTCCCCGTTGTACTTAGTGATTGGGCCAATTTGCAGTATAAAGGTTCTGTTTGGAGCTATCGTGGCTGAAACAATAAGATCTACTCGGAGCAGTTTTAGAGGCCACGCGGATTAGAACATCGGATCATTGGGTACTTGTGCTAGAGGGCAACCGTCGTACCCATGGTTAGAATCTATAAGGGCTGTCAGTCGAGCTGGTAGTTAAGTATTCCTCGCTAAGTCAGTTCTTTTATAAGCTCCTGCGTCAAAGTCTTTATATCTTTTTGTAACATTTTTTTAAAATCACATTTTTGTAGTAACTCGTAGTGCTATTAATAAACCCTAAAAACCAAAACAACCAGTATAATTTCGAGCCCACACGTCTCTTTTGCCACAGTCCCTATCCTTCTCCTTCCCTACAGATTAGACCCGCAGGAAGGGGGGTGGTGACACATAAGTAAATTATAATGTAATATAACTTAGAACTAACTCTAGTAGCCAAAACAAGTTTGGGTCCAGTCCGGTGAATAACTGGTGCAAACGATAACCATTGTGTAATAGCTTGTTCTTAAGTGAGGAACCGGAAACCGACTGTATATGAACCAAAATGGGGACAACAGATTTTTTTTTAGTTTAAAATCGAAATGGTAGCTTGGACAAAAATGTTTGTTGTAAATCTGGTTCTCGAATGAGGAATTGGTGGAAACCGGAATTGAACTGAAACACGCTCCGATTATAAAAGTGAAGAACCGCTGAAACTTAAAAAATACTCTTATAGGGACAGAAACTGTTTCTGGTTCTTAAGTGTGTAACTGAGAACCGACCATCTCGTAGCCCAAACAGGTTCCGGTTCTTAAGTGAAAAGCCAGAGTAATTGAACAGACCCCTCCTTAATTTGAGGAAAACTAAGTTTTTGTAGCCTAGACAAATTTTTTAAAAAAAAACCACACACTGTCGAGGATCAAACCCCGGCCTTCCAAATAAAATTCAAGCATTTAAGTGCGCATGCAACTAGCTCCATTAGGGGTATTAATCATTTTCATCTTATACACTTACTGTGGATAGTTTTAATCTCTAATAACAAGGGCTGACTTTGTTAAGTCGCTAATTATCAGAACCAGTGGCCACGTTGACAAATGGCGCCAGTCTTCCGCCGAGATTATTTCACATTCTCTCTAAAATAATTATGTTAAGCCAGCTTTGTGCTCTCGACCTCAGCAGGACATTGTCTTACCCTCGTGCCACACACTTACCTTACATGTTTGTTGTGATAGACATAAACTCGACCTTGTACGCTCTGGTTCGATAAAACTCGGGACACCTTCACTTCATATAAGGGACGCTTTCACGGGATATCATCGCAGAGGGATCTGTATTGGGAAACAGCGTGGACATATTCTCGTTTTGTGTGGTCAATCTCCCTCAAATATAAGACAAGTTTTGCAACGCTGATTACTCGAGGTTGCCTGTAGCTCTATCTTACCTAGCACACCACTCCCCGACATAACTGAGAGTGAGGAGATGTGGCAACAGTTAACTGAGAGAGAGCGGAGATAAAGCTTTATTTCCATAAGACCTGCAGTTACCTCAGCATTGATATTGGGTATAGTAGGTTCTCCGTCATTACTCGTGACAGAATACTCTACGGGACAGTCTGCTACCCCTGTGACAAGCTCCTATCCACCACCACACCCTTCATAGCTTTCACTGTTTACATGTTTACAAAGAGTCTTGGTCTATGGCGAAGATCTCCAAGGCATTTCCAATCACCTTCTGAGGACTTAGTTGGATTTATCTTCGTTCGGGGTAAGAGTTTCTCAATCTTAGCTTGATATGAAAACCGATAATGTATGGGTGATTCGGATCTCACTATAGCTGCGGTATTAGGTGTTGACAGCTCTTATCTTATGTTAAGAACCTGAAAAAAAAAAATACAAAGCGTATTAATTTTTAATTCTATTTGTATGATATTAACTTGAACTTTCTGAATCAACTTAATGATCAGTACACGACTCATAAACTAACTTATTCTAAAACAAGCACAAGACCCAATCCCCGGCTTTTAATTCATTATTGCGAGAGAGGAAGCCCCAATTTCAAACATTTTGTTTATTTTAGCCATGTCGGGAATCTAACCCTGGACCCCCTTTTTTGTTAATAGGCAGAAGCGCTACCGACTAAGCTAAATTTTCAAGTATAAGTAAAATCCCAAGCCTAAAAAAGCCACAAAGAATTTAAATCGTTGCTAGCCAGTTCTCATGTCCGTATGTGTACGAGTGCTTTGGCTGACCGGATGTCGAAGAGAAGGGGGTGGGGGGACACGTAACGCGACGAACCTGTCGCCAGGTACATTGACTTCCGGCGCTCCTGATCAATTAGCCGCCGTGTGTGCACCCTGGCGCGGACCAGACTAACTGACAGAAGAGGACGCTACACCGGTCGACGTAACGAGCGGACAATTCGCTTTCACGCCTCGCAGGGTGCAGGGGTGGCGTCGTCTTCTTGCTGTTGTTAGCATCGCCGATACTAGAGTTATTAACGAGGAGCGTCTTGACGCCAAGATCTCTTCAACCCCGGATATTGGGTGTTACAATATAATGTGTGTCAGGGTAAGAAGGGTGAATTCAGTGATGTTAGAATCCAAGAAAACAAGTTGAAACCAAGCATCCTAGATCTGTTTGTAGCGCATCTCCATATTGATCGACGGATATTACCAGGTTTGATCGCCGGGTAATTAGGTGTATTCTATTTAGCTAAGTAGCTAACTAACGGTATGGAGGTACTTTTTATAGACTGTCCTTGAATTAAGCTGGGCTACGCTGCTAATAGCTTGGACAAGTATTAAATACGGAAAATGTCAGGGTTAAAAGTATGGATTTTAACTAACTGCGTCAGCAATTGCCAGGAATGAGGAGGATAATCTATTTTGGTTTTTTTTTACCGCTCCAAGTGCACAAGGTCGGGTATAATTACCGACATAGAGTCAGGCGTGCTAACCGCTCAGCTAATCCTGCCAGTTGCGAAGAGAGGGTGACCATATTATTTAACAGCTAGTGCTTGGAATCTCCTGGTCATATAAAACTCTGAACCACTGTTGATAACGCCTCTACCTGAAATCGACACAGGGTTCATTCTCAGTCTTGGAGTTGCTATTAGTGGTTCTGCAATCTCGCTCGATTGTTATTGCATTTGTGGACAGTTTTATCCATGGTAAAGTTTCACATTCTCTCTCTAGTATGGTGGTGGTTTGGTTCCTTGATATTTAGCCTTTCCATCATATTAGCATATGCTTAATAATTAACAGTTTAGAAAACATTCTAAATAATATTGAAGAAAGGAGCGTTATTTATTTAATATGAGATTAGACTTTAAAAGGAAAAGTGAAGTTATTATATATATATATATATATATTTTTTTTTTCTTCTTTAATCTCTTACAATATATGTTAGTTTATTAATTAATATTAATCACACTTTTGTAAAAATAATCTAATTAACTTCACTTTTCCTTTTTAAAGTCTTAGCTCATATTTATTTAAATTATAGTAGTTGAAAAATTACACCAGAACATGAGAATTGAACCCGGTACCTTTAGCTTAGTGCACCAATGCTCTGCCACTTAGCTACCCAGGATTCGGCCCGTGCTCAGGGTCGTTCTTCACTCATTATAGTTTAAGGCAGAGTCTGTGATGGACTTGTGGAAATCGTCATCTACTTATGAGCGATGATTGAGTCCACAATTACAATCTTGTGTTGTACACTTGGCAGCACAACAGCCCTACAGAGTCGAAGGAGGTTGTGGAACCAACGATAGCTGATGGTAGCCAATAATTTCCACACGTCCATCACAAACTCTGCCTTAAACTATGAGTGAATAATAACACCGAGCATGATATAAATCCTGAATAGCTCGGTGGGAGATCATTTGCGCGCTAATCCAAAGTTCTCTGGTTAGATTCCCATATCCAGGTGTCATTTTTAAACTAATTTAAATTAAGTGGATTGTGGTCTTCTCCGTACTTATATTATCGTAATTACAATTATTTACACCTGGTGTGTTATATTCATTAATAGTTCCAGGTATGAAAACGAGTACTGTAACGTTTCGCCCCCCTCATCCTGTTGCCCTGGATAGTTTGGCTGAATTTTTTCAGGTTGCTGCACTAGGTTAAGTCAGGGTTTAACTCGTGTCCTTGCGAGTTAAGAGGTTCTCGTATAACAAGGGACTATGTAACTTCTAGTGAACTCAGAATCTTGCCTAGATCGACTTTTCTCGTATCACGTGCAGACTAAACCACGACCGTGACCGGGAATCAAACCAGTCTCTCCAAGGGGGCTGGACGTAAATCGGCTGAGACTGATTGTGGGATGCTAGCCTCTTGGACACGTGGGGGTGACAGAATGGTCTATAGGGGCGCTATCCCCACATCGAATTTGGAGGTCAGGTGCTAGAATCCCGGAAAGTGGTAGCTTTCCCATACGTGAGTTTGACTGCTCGGCCCCTCCCCCCGCTGATTCGAGTAGTTTTCCCTTCAAGTTCCCCTTCTGTGTCCCAATCTCTACGATCTAGTCGCTAATGAACCACGTGTTGAACATACCAATAAAAGAGACTTAGCGCCGTGCGTTTAACTCGCCCGCTAATGTCTCGACGTCCGGTCGACAAAAGATCACTTAGCGCTCCAACCTCCGTAGCTTCGTTCCGGGTGTGCAGCAACAACATCGCACTCATCTGTACTCGGGATCGTTCTTCCTCTCTCCTTCCACGCGAATACATTTCCTCAATTCTGCCTTCCTCCTCCTTACTCCATTAATTTAAATACGCGGATGCCCCGGACGTGTGGTAAGATGTGGGAAATGTTTTTTTTATTTTTTCAAAATCATCATTCCTACACACGCGGACGAAACGTCAGTCTTGTTTATTCTGTATTGTCGTTACGGGAAGCTGGGGTTTGAATCCCATCCTATGTACTGAGCCTTTTTCCTGAATTATTTTCCACTCTATGTGCATACAAATTCAAGTACGTTTTCTTTAAATTATACATTCCTCATCCCTACCTTCGTCCGTAACTTAACTAAATGCAGATAGCCTGGATTGTTTGTAAGAAGCTACCTACGGCCCACTTTTCATAGTTTGGCGCTTATCAAACAGATCTGACAGCTGAAAAAATGACTAGACCTACTTTCACGTATTCAGTCATGTAATTTGAAACTGTCATTTTCGATAGATATTATCTAACGGACTTAGCTTTCTTTTCTTGCACCGCATCTTACTACCCGTCCGGCTACGCATACATAGGCCTATTAATTCTAATGTGCTAGGGAGAAGGAATGTGGAATTTAGAGAAAGTGTATTTGTACTTGCATAGAAGGAGCGAGGAAAAACCGCCCTGAGTACACCCAACTGGAATTCTAACCTTGATCTCCCCGTCGCGAGACAGTCTAGTCTCTTGTGAGAGTGACTGTAGCCTTAGAGCATGCGGCCACTTAAACGGGTCCCTCCTTTTGCCAGTTCCTTTCACTATCCTTTTAAAGAAATTATCTCTCGCATCATGTATCCTTGTTTTAGGAATTCCTTACTTATTACTCGACACTAGTAACTCGAAAGTCAATCGCTGCACGTTTAGTTCTATCCAGTCCCCCTCAATGCTATCCTCCTGTCTACATCTAGGTCTTCCCAATGGTCTCTCCCATTGGCTTTGCCAGTTAGTACACTGAACAAGGTTCTAGAGTCTCCTATTCATGCTGCATGTCCTACCCACCGTAATCCCCAAGACTTAATTATCCTACCATTGTCTTGTAGTAAGTACAAGGTATGTAACTCCTCATTATGTGACCTCTTAACTTTCCCAGTATCCTTATCTCTTTTATCTCTTTTTGAACCAAATATTTTCCTAAACACCTTGTTTTCGAACACCATAAATTTGTTTTTGTCATATAAAGTAAGACACACCCATAGAGAAAAACTTTGATAATTATATTAATTAAATAAACGAGGGTAAAAACTAACTCTTGGCTCAATAGAAAGAGAATGAAAGTGACTCCAACAATAGCCTCCGAGCCATTGTGACAGGTATTGTATGGAAATGCTGTGACGGTGGCGCCGTGTCAAGTGGCGGTAATTGCAGCAACTACTGTAATGAGTGCTACCCTCACAAGAAGACCCCTTCTCACGACCGAGTAATTCGAATATTAGATAACAAGACACGCTCGAACCAGAAATTGCATCGAAATGCGAGTTTCTTCATTCTTTACAACAGTGAAATTGGGAAATTTAATATTTTTTCATCTACAAATAACTATTTTTCTATCTTGTTGCATTTATTAAAATATGGTAAACCGTTTTTACTGGTTCATTTCCACTGTTTTCTAAAGTAGAACACATAAAACCGCGTCGCGGTGCGACGACGCGACATCTGATTTGGGTTCTTTTACATATCTAGGCCTAAGTTATAGGACTATTATGTTATCTGGGGTGGGGGGATGAAGCATGGTGGACATTTCCTTTAAAATTATATCTCGCTCATAACTGCATCTTAAATGTAAATATTTGGAAAGTCCGAGCCGGTAGTAAGACACGAAGAACGTTTAGAAATATATTGGGCCAAAAGTCTCTTATTTCGTCTGTATTTGATTAAAAGTGGAACTATACTTCATTCACGGTAGGAATTACTCTCTGAAAGGTCTTTTTACCTACCAATATTCTACTATATAATAGATTTCTGGTAGGGAAAAAGGCCTTTCAGAAAACAATTCCTACGTTGAACAGACTTTATACAAGCTGGTTTTGCAACCAGAGCCCAGCACTTAGTGACTGAGGACAGACTCAACTTGACAGGGAAATATTCCTTGAACTAGACTTCATATCCTTAGAGTAGTAGACAAACGTGCTAGCTTTGGAAAGATACCGCGAGTTCCAGTTTTTTGTTTAGGCTATCCACATATTTACAGCAATTGGGTATGAATGAGGAAGGTAGAATTGAGAGTAAATGTACCTGCAGTCACGCGAAGGATACGTGGGAAAGCTCTTAGGAATAACTCCATCAGTACACCCGACAAGGATTTGAACCACGTTCTTCCCCATCAACTGCAATCCAGTCTAATGCGTGAGTTAAGCGGTCGCGGAGTTGAGACGAAGCTACGGCTGGCTTTTCTTGCTGACAAGTAATTTGAAGTAACTTCGCGTTTTGAATTGTGTTGGAATTATCCACCAGATCGCCCTCTTTAGACCGAGCCCTAGAGCAACTTTGTAACAGACCATTTAATTAAACCTTCGACTGTGTCGCTTTGATGCGGCGCGTCTTTGACCTCCCCCACTCCCGGGTGCGGCGCCAATTAAACAAGGGTGCCTTGATTGACAATTGATGGGGTGGGGGCGATCAAATACCTAAATGAAGTCGGACCGATTTGCCTTAACTTCTTGATACAAACTAAGTAAGTTCTCATCTGTGACGCCTACTTTGTACACTCTGTTCCAAGATAGCTTTCATCTGCGAGGTTAACTGTGTACGCTCTGCTCCAAGCAATTTCTCATCTGTGACGTCTAGTTTGTAAATTCTGTTCCAAGCAAGTTTTAATTTGTGACGTAAACTTTGTACTCTCTGCTCCAAACAAGATTTCATCTTTGACGTCTAATTTGTACGCTCTGTTCCAAAAAGGTTTCAAAAGTACGCTCCTTCCAAGAATACTTACCGGCGGGGTTAAATTTTCAAATATATACTAGGAACGGGATGTTGGAGGACAAGTTAGGACACCTGCTAGATTGTGTCGTGTTATTAATGTTTCACTGCTAGGGACGGGATGTTGGAGGACAAGTGAGGACACCTGCTAGATTGTGTCGTGTTATTAATGTTTCACTGCTAGGGACGGGATGTTGGAGGACAAATGAGGACACCTGCTAGATTGTGTCGTGTTGTTAATGTTTCACTGCTAGGGACGGGATGTTGGAGAACAAATGAGGACACCTGCTAGATTGTGTCGTGTTATTAATGTTTCACTGCTAGGGACGGGATGTTGGAGGACAAGTGAGGACACCTGCTAGATTGTGTCGTGTTATTAATGTTTCACTGCTAGGGACGGGATGTTGGAGGACAAATGAGGACACCTGCTAGATTGTGTCGTGTTGTTAATGTTTCACTGCTAGGGACGGGATGTTGGAGAACAAATGAGGGTACCTGCTAGAGTGTGTCGTGTTATTAATGTTTCACTGCTAGGGACGGGATGTTGGAGACAAGTGAGGACACCTGCTAGATTGTGTCGTGTTATTAATGTTTCACTGCTAGGGACGGGATGTTGGAGGACAAGTGAGGGCACCTGCTAGATTGTGTCGTGTTATTAATGTTTCACTGCTAGGGACGGGATGTTGGAGGACAAGTGAGGACACCTGCTAGATTGTGTCGTGTTGTTAATGTTTCACTGCTAGGGACGGGATGTTGGAGGACAAGTGAGGACACCTGCTAGATTGTGTCGTGTTATTAATGTTTCACTGCTAGGGACGGGATGTTGGAGTATACTAATAGGCACTTGTTCCCTCTTTCACACGCTCTTACCTTGATTTTGACACAATTCCCTACGTGTAGTGATTATTATTTTTATAGTAATAATAATAATAATAATAATAATAATAATAATACTTAGCACCGCGTATTTCTACCCATACGGGTTGTACGCTTACTTTACACTAATAGGTTGAGAATTGGGAAGGTTAAATATAGAGGAAGTGAGCCCGCATTTTTATGGAGGAAGAATGGAAAACCATTTAGGAAAAACCACTCCCAGTTCCCCTAGATAGATTTGAACCTCGATCTCCCCGTCCCCGGCAGAAGTTCAACACGAAACTAGCGCGTTAGATAACTACGCAACTGGGACGGGTATTTTTATAGTATGTATTACCTTACACTAAGTTGCCTCTGGAACTGAGTGGTTAGGGAGTTTGACTGCATGCCCAGAAGACTCTGGTTCTATTCTGTTTGTCCCCTTTGTTGTGTGGTCAGGGAGACTGACTGAAGATCTAGAGAACCCTGTTTCCATCTTGTCCGTCCCCGTAGTTGATTGGGAAAGCCGAACACAGGTTTAGATGGCCTGAGTTATTTTAACTTTTTTTTTTTTCCAAATTATAATAATAAAATATCTTCAAGATAGTGGTCATCTTGGACGCACCTAGTAGCCATCGAATGGGGGCGTCTCGACATGTTCAGAAAAGTTTATGTATAAAACCGTTACCTCGTCCCGTTCAACACTACCAAGTTGATGAAACGTTGCACCCTCAAGCGAGGATATGAACATGGACCATCAGTTGCTGACATCAAAGAGAAATGCGGTCCAGCTCGAAGACAGACTTATTGTCACTCTTAACCTCAAAGCAACTCTTCAGCCACACCCACGGTTCGTCTGTTTGTCTTGGAACGCGAACCAAACTGTGTCCAACAAAACGAGGAATGATTCACTCTTGACTAAATTGTAGAGTGGAAAATCATAAGGGTGTAAGTGCCAAAAATATAATTTTGAGATAATCAAATAAAACCTTTTATTTTTTATGGAAAACAAAAAACCCTTAAAGTTAGTATTTTACTGTATTATTTTACTTAGGAGCTAATCTTTTGTAATAGTAGTCTACTAACTACAAATTCATACTTCAGCTTACACTAAAAAAATTCTAAGCATCATGTGACAAAGATACGTCAAAAGGGTGTAAGTCCAATTTATTTATTTATAAAAAGAGTTTGGTAAATATAGTGTAATGTAACTGATTTGCCCCTGAAAAGTATGTGAAAGCATTGACAATAATATCGTCCTAATTTTATAAACGTATTTAATTTTATTTAAATTATATAGTATATTAAATGGCGCTTAAAGCACTTCTTCTTCTAAGAAGGCAAAAGCCACTGATCAGTGACGTCACGCACGTGACACCAGACAAGTCAGGTTGACAATTAAGGTTTTTAATTAATAACTTCCTCTTCTCGAAGGTTCGAAATAGAGATTTTAAATGTAACTTGAGTCATTTTCCGGCTCTAGAACCTCCCAGTAAAACTGAGATGTTTTTGTCTTGTATTTTGTTTTTCTAAACTAAACCTTCTCGAAGCTTCCATGAGCAATGGATATATACGAAGGATGGTGCAATGTAAGGGCAGTTGGTGTCCAGAACTGATAGAACTCACTTGGCACTTGGCACTTGGCGTCCAGCAACACCTGTCCGCGCTCATACAATAGGCCGCGTATATATTTCAACGACATGATCTATTTTCTCATTAAATAAACAGAGATTCAGAAATAAAAAAACATGTCAAAATAATAAGTATTATTAATTATAATTCTTTAATTGGCGCTCGATCACGGGGCTATAAATACCAATTAACTCACAACATCAAAAAACCGGACCGATTTAATTAGTGATCGACCACGGGGCAATTACCAGCTAATTAAACGGTGTAACTTCAATCGACGCTCAACGCGACGAACCAGAACACTTCAATTGGCGCCCATCGCGGTGCAGTAAAATATCAGAACATCACAATTGGCGCACAACGTAGGGACCCGTAATTCCAGAACATTTCAATAGGCCCTACACCTTATGAAGTATAAATAGATTACAGTTTAAATAAGTATCTTATTCCATTCCTCAATATCACCGAAAGTTTGCTTCATCATTACTTTACCGGGATATTGTCTAGATACCTTCAACCACACTGCCTTAGAAAATTATAATTTTGTTGCATTTAAACAGTCCTTTGATGCCTTATCAAAATCCTAAAATGAATCTTCAAACATTCGGACAACCCGAAAAATCGGAACTATTCTAGGAGTTTCAATTACTTCTTCAACATGTTCTATAACAATGCATTTGCTAACTTTCTTCTTTTTTTCAATCAATGCTAAATATCTATCACAGGCAAAGAAGCAATGGCCAACTCACAAAAATTTGTGCTCAATCTACTCAAACAAGCCAATGCTAACAAGATACATGTATATGAATAAAATCATGCGATTCTTATTTTGTCCCATGCAGTTATCGCTCCAAATACATAATTAATTATGATCGTTATTAATAAGATCTAATGAGCTTAGGGCTTTTAACAAAAATGATGTAATTTGATTTGTCCCTCTCCACGACTCGCCTTCATGCCATACACACATCATACCGTCATTCGAATTGACCACGTGTATCCGAAGTTATAACAACCAAGCTGCCTTGAGTAGTCAAGGTGTGTTATGGGTAAAAAAAAACTTGCTGCAAATCACTACCTGCCATACTAACTAGTCTCTATACTATCCTTTATCAAGTATTAAAATGCTACTTCAATTTTTCTACGATGCAGTTCTATATCCCTCTTTGCCTCTGCCTTTTTGCCAGCACTGGAAGAACTATTGATCAAAACAATCAAACTATCACAGATTTTACATGTGTGTGCACGAGGTGTTTGCAAGATAGATGCGGAAATTCAATGTGTAAAACTTTTTTTTTGTAAAAATTTTAATTTACTGACTGTTAGGGTACTTATTTTTGAATGTATTGAAAAGACTGTTAACATTTAGAGATGGACTATAGTTTTCTTTTGTGGTCTTCGCTCTGGTGTAATGGCTCACATTTCTTGTAAATGAATTGACATGCTATTTTACTTGGTTTCTGTCATCCAAGGTGTACTTGGAATGTCGCAAACCCCCCGTTTATCTTTAAACATTGTGTCACCTCGTTTTCTTTTTTCTATTATAGTCTGCACTCTTTTGGCACTCACGGAAAAAGTGTTAATAAAAGATTGTTTGCATAGATGCACATGTGAACCCTAACCATCAGGGATTGTGTAAAATACAGTAGCGTGTCTTCGACTTTGCCCACGGTCTTCATATTTGCCATGAAGATGGCGTTGTACATGCTTTACTTGAATCAATCCTAGAAGATATGATCCTTGTGCTTGTCTATCGAGTGTGTAGAATTTCTCAAAGTTGTGTCTTAACCTCAGAAGTTAGGTTCGTGCCCTGATACCTGCATTTACATTTTGCCTGTAACCAAAACATAATAGGCTAACCAATCTAATAAAAATATAAATTGAATTAACCATTCCAGACGTAAACATATGTCAATTTTATACTTTTGCTACACAAAAACAGTAAACCTACAAATAATCTGAAAACAGTGTTGTATACCATATAAAAATAAGTATAATATAGATTTGTAGGTAATATATCTTATCAATACATCTTATCTATTTTTTAAACCCCATAACTGCATTTATTATAACTCACAGCAAACACAAGGAACAATTCAAATTTACAAATAAATTAATTAATCAATCTACTGGTGAATAAATAATTAAATAAACTAACCTGTGGTGAAGGTGCTTCCTTTTCTGGTTTGGTTTTACCAACATAGTTTTTGTATTCTTTTCCACTTGTTATGAGTAATTTTGTTTGAAGTTTTTTGTTTTTGTTTTGGTTATTACCCTACCCACGTCTTTAATGTTTGAAATTGTACTTTGTTCACTCATTTTAACAACATTATAAAAATATAACCAACTATGAACAAGATTAAGATACAAATAATCAGAAGCCATTAACACAAAAATGGCGTTGTGGCACGTACACCTTTTTGAACTTAACTCGTCCAGTGACTACAACCAACCCCATCTATTGTTGGCGATAACAAACACAGCAAAATATGTGGGCATTTAACCCTTTTGTTGAGCAATGGCCTTGTCACTTACACCATTTTGATGTGTCACACTCATTTTCATATTTTCGGCACTTACACCCTTATGACTTTCCGCTCTACAATTACAGAATAGCTTTTATATTATTTATTATTATTATTATTATTATTATTATTATTATTGTTATTATTATTATTATTATTATTATTATTATTATTATTATTATTATTATTATTATTATTATGGATATATCTGATCTCTTTCGTTCTCAAATGGATTTGGTTAAATGAAAGGTAAAGGAATGATAGTTTTGGACCTGCTATTTTATCAACATCTTAAAATATCTTTTGAATATCAAGATTGTGAATTGATGGGTCGATTTTGGAGTGTGTACGGGCACAAATTGTTAGTTCATGTTCATATTTATTTGTTTTTTAAATCTATTTATACTATTACTAGGCCTATATTGGTTTAACCGCATCCTTTTACCTTAATGAACTGTCCGCATATTTACACTGATTGAAAAGGTAAGAGGAAGGTGTATTTAGTGTAAGTGTACCCATACTTGTGTGGATGGAGACGAGGAAACAATTGGGTTGGGGGGGGGGGGGGGGGGATCATGACACTTGGCTGGGATTTAGACCCCAATATTCCCGCAACCAGAACACCAAACTAGGAGAGACAACGAACTAAATGTACTTAACTAAACATACAAAAAATAACTACAGATATCATTCATTCATGTCTTTATTATTATTTCTCAGGTGCTTAATAATTAGAGATATTCGATAGGTTGGATAAAAATCGGCGACAAATCGGGGAATCTGATAAATTTCCCTGGAATTAGACAAAAACAAAATAAAATTTCAATTCTATTTAAGTGGTAATAATTTTGTTGCCGCTGATAGCAAACTCCGGCTGAAGGTCTGGAAGTGTGTCCCTATATGGATAGCTAACGACCTGAATGTCTTAAATGGTTTTACCCGCATTGGTGGTTGCGTGGTCTAAGGTGACATTCTCACAATATTTTGGGCTGTTGTAGAGTTAGGCCACATTTAGAATCCAGTTCGGGTGTATTGAGAAGGTTTTTTTAATTTTTTTTGTACAAAATTTAACAAAACTGATTATATTGGCACAAGGCTTACAAACTAACTTTATTCTAGAACAGACACAACATCAGTAATCCTGGATTCATCATTGTGAAAGGTTAAGCCATGATTTTACCACAATAATATTCTCTATAATACTAGGAATCTAACACAGAACGCTTATAGCTCAGCATACAGACGTGCTACCGTTTGTTTTGTGCGATAGAAACTTTTCCTAAATTGTTTCCCACTCTCCTTCTAAGCAAATTCTTGTACAATACCTCAAACTCTACCTTACTCATCCCTACCCAATTAGTATTAATAGGCGGAAAGCCCGAATAGTTTGTAAAATCTGTTCACATTTTTTTAAGGGCCAGATGGTTTGATCAGTGTCAAATATAATAATTTTGAGTCTCAGTTGAGAACAAGTTTTTCATGACTCAAAGAAAGAAGGTAACATCGTGGTTTACTTTACGGTTTCATTGGCAAAATGTATTTGCATCTAATCACTTATCGGCTCCCCCTGGAGGGCGTTGAAGGAAGTACTTTAGTGAGGGGGGATTGGCTTAGTCTAGTAACGTGTTGATGGTTTAATTGAGCCGAGAACACTTCTGAAGATCAGTACAGTACATTCTCAATATGGCTATATAATGAGTAATTACAGTAAGGGTAGCTTTAGTGGGTTTGAAGCTTCGGAATTGATATTCACATTAGAACTACAGCAATTGCGCCCTTCATTTTGACTAGGGAGGCCAAAACATTGCACCGAATTTTATCCCACTGGTTGAAATTAGCTAGTTTTAAATGTTTCGCTTGCTTTAGACACCTTTTTATGATATTTCAAAATGCTTAGGCATATTTCAATAAGTTGATTTTTGCCTTGCATCTAGAATGAAAACACACTCACTCTTATGACCGTAACCCAACTTTCTTACTCTGATGCACCCTATAGCATTGGACACCCTTGTCTCCAAATTGAAGGCCAAAAGAAAGTCAACAATCTTGAGTGTTAGTGCCTATATGTATGTTATAATAACAAAGACTACAATAAGAATTGAAATGAATACTAAAAGTTGAATAGACGAAAATGATGTAAATGTGTAATCAGTTTAATAACAGAGATTGAGCAATATACTAAAGTAAACAATGATATGGGATAGAAAGTGGACTAAAAATACTGTGTACAAACATAGTTGGCATATTTAAATGAAATGCAGGTCAAATTAAAAGTATAAAAAGTATAAATAAATATAGTTAATAGGAAATACATATAATTGTTGACTAATTAAAATACACTTAAAATTAGTTTAATAGAATTAGAAACTTTAAACTCATTTAATCTAAAATATCTAAATCTAAGTTCATAAAAACATTAATAACATGAAATGAATATTAATATATGTAAAAATTATCACAGTCTTGTTGTTGGGATTGACTTCCCTTACTCCTTTGTTATTGATAGTCCTGTACTGATGATGTCTACAGAAGTTCTATTTTACCGATATGTTTCGGTGCTAACAATTGGACGCACCATTATCATGGAGTCCGAAGGGTGGTAGGACACGATGAGATCGAACTTAGGAAGCGGACTCTAAAATCCTAACGAAAGATTATTTTTAGAATGTTTTCTAAAATGTTAGCCTATATGTATGCTTAATTTTGACTTATGTCCTTTGAGAAGGTCTATTTTTTTTTTTTTGGGGGGGGGGGGGGGGGGGGAGGAGAGCGATGGTCATGAATACAAAGACGGTCGTCATATTTGTATTTTAGCTATGTAAGAGTTTAAGGTCCAAACAAAAAGTGTTTTATTTGACAGGACGAACTTATAATACACAAATCTAGCACTAACTTGTAGTTCTCTGCGATTGGGCTGTAGCCAGAGGACATCTATTTAGATCATGTGAGTCGCTGATAGCCAGAAATATTCACTCTCCCCATCCTCTTCCTTAAGATTAGATAGCCTATGCGTGGGTATTGCCATAATAGTGTATCTTACTCAGGGGCGCACCCACGGAAGGGAAAGAGGGGGGGGGAGAAGAAGCAGAGAATTCCCCTCTCCCACTGCCAACAAAATCGCAACTAATTATAATAAAAACTTAAAACATAACTCTATTACAGAGAATTAAAGATTATTCGAGTGCCTAGGCTAGGACAAGAAACACTATTTTTCAATGTACCTACCACGTGTGGCGAATGAGAAGTGAAATTGAGAAATTAGATTATTTAATCGAAGATTTAAAACAACACACACTGTTTGAAGAAGTTTATTAAAAACATTTATGGTTTGAATACTCAGACGCAAATGATGAAGTATTTATCAAATTGAAAATGTAAGACAGTTTAAGGTGAAATTTAATAATCCTTTTGTCTAACAGGTTTCAGAAACATTGGCTGAATATCTGATCTCAATGTTCATACGAAATGCTTCCAATGATATGCATGAAATATTAAGTTGCAACCAGCACACGCCGTCAGGAAAAAAAAAAATTATTCAACTATGAGAACTGGCAAACTCAAATTAACTACACTTTGATAGCCAATTCGTCACAATTTAATCGCTAATGCACCACTTGTGGTGATTGGTGACAAGATTGCCCACCCAGTCTTAGGCTTAATTTTAAGACACCTTACGACTTAATATTCAAAAGGTGTAACTTACCATAATATAATTTAAAAGTAACCCTAAAATTCCAAATTGGAAAAAGGTATAAAAATAATAGCTTCATTCTCCCCCCTCCTTCATCCCCTTGTATGAAGTAAATTTCTGGGTGCACCACTGTTCCTACTACTGGTAATGGAGTGTGTTGTGATCCTAGCAATATGACGGGACAAACAGAACCGCTCCTTGGTGCATTGTGACGGTCAGATACACTATCTATCTAGACCTTCTGTAGGACACAATGACAACTAGGACATCACGCGCCCTAGCCGGTCCGGAGATAAGGCCGTCTCTTGTCACACGATGTCACACGCTATCTAGGAGCTGCACTCTATCTGCACACGACCAGACATGGTGATACTGACCGGGGTGTACCCAGTGGAACAACGCTGCAAGTTATCAGGACCGCCTATCGGAGCTCTGGGACGCGTTGTTGACGTTGATTTGTTATTTTTCATTATGTTTCACAGCAAAATGGAGGTAAAGGATAGAAACTATCACCAATAGGATAAAATACCTTGTTTTATGTATTTTTTATAAAATCAAGAATGGTTCACTCAAAATGTCGCAGTCCTGCGATCATAGAAAAGGGTGATTCACTTGTTTACACCTCAAATGACGGCAACCCAGGACTGGGGTACTTTGAGAAGTTGGACCCAGGGCCGGTAATTCCACACAACCTAAGTCAACACCTCTTTAACAAACAAACAGAGATCTAGAATGGAGAACTTCATAATACAAATAAAGCGTGATTCTAGGTAACGGTGATAGTTGACCTTGTTGATGACTTGGTCACTAGGACGGCTTATGGCTGCTACAAGCGTCAGCCTCCTCCCTGACCACTCGGTTACCATAGGTGAGAGTTGTTAGTCGCTTGTGCTACCAACTCTTTTGTCTCCCACGAACCGCGACTGGCCGGGTGTCCGTTGTTTGTTGGGACTGTCACGCCGACAGATCACCAGCATCCTGCACCCCTTCCCGCTCCTAAATTGGTGGTTTCATTTGGATGGCTAAGGCTGATCCACAACAGATGGACTGTGCAATGGCCTTATTCATTTAAATTGTTGGTTTCTAGCCTCTTAATGCGTCTGAATTATTTAACTGTGTCTGGCGCTAGTGAGCTTCAAACCGCCTTTAGTGTCAATGTAAAGAGAAACTAGCTGGGCTGAGATCCCAGTACTCCGCGAGTTGCCGGAGGACTGTAGTATCTTACACACTGTAGGCCTATAATAAACAGTAGCTTATTTTACCTTGACAGTCATTTAAGCGAGTTTTTACCTTTTTTTGGTGGGGAATGAAGGTTAGTACTACGACCCGTTCGGACTATCCATATATTTACACTAATTTGGTAGGGATGAGGAAGGTAATACTTAGATTATATGTGCACATATTTTCGTGGAAGAAGAATGAGAAACCAGTTATTAAATACCATCCTTAAATATACACGAACAGGATTAAAACCCCTATCTCTCCATCATCGGCAGTTTAGTCTATTGCATGAGTAACGCCTTAGACCATACGGCCACTCTTCTACTTATTGACTTCATTAAAACAAAGTTATAAAATAAAATAGATATTTTAATTCCTCGTAAACGTATTATTAGTTAATTATTATTTAGTTTAAAAAAGTCAACAGATTAATAAGTAATCATAATACAATGACAAGAAAAGATTACATTAATTCGAATCCCGTACACTTAATTTAAAATCCAACCTTACTCATCCTTAACCAATTAGAGTAGTAATTATTACAAGGGCGTATAGTCTGAAGGGTTACTAAGATGTGGTACTAAAATATTAATTTATAAAGGTAAAAAATAAATTCAAGGGGAAAAGCTTTGAACATCAGTGAGTACTGCCTGCCAAGAAAATCTTCTAATCTTCTCACGTGCCATAGGTGTCATTGAGTCTTCTAAACTCGCATATTATATCAAGGTTCTTTCAAATAAAATGTTTGTGTGTCCAAAATAACCTTGATCGCTCATAATTGGTAATTTCATAAGCAAATAAAATAATTTAATATGAAAATACACATCCCCTGGTATAAGGCGTCATTCACGTGCTAGACTGTACTGCTGAAGATAGGGGAGATCTGGGTTCGAATCACGATCGGATGAACTGAATCTGTTTTCCTAAATTGTTTTTCCACTCTCCCTCCATACAAATGCAAGTAGTTTCCTTTACAAATCTACCTCCCTTATCACTATTCCCTCGACATCCCTGGTCTATATAATCTTATAAGAGCGTTCTCAAGCTAGGCCACAGACAAGGGTGTACCATATCCTCAGCCTTCAGGAAGCTCCGCGGCGCTCCTTGAGCCAGGTTGAGTCCATCAAGACTCGGGTTCGTTAGTTTCAATGCTCAGTGTTAAAAGCACTTTCAAATATGCAGTTGTTAAACGACGACTCGTTTCTACCATATTTTTCTTAAAGGAACCCTTGAAATGGGGATAATGTTCAGTTTGCTTAAGTTCTTTGTGAGGTAGGATTATGTGAGTGGGGGGCTGGGTCACTACCTGAACCTAGCTTTGTGAAAGCTGGCCGATTGACTCTAGATGGGTATTTATGTCCTGTCTCTAGTGAAACCATCTTTAAAATGGGCTTATTTTTTCATGTCCTTTGATTTTACCTAGCGATACCCGTGTTGAAAGACTAGCTCTCCCACGGAGCTCAACCTGGAGGCCGTGGGTTTGATGTGTGTGTCTTGTCTTTGGGCTAGGCTGATACCTACTAGGCCTATCAGTGGTCCAGGCTGCCAACAGTTGACGCTCGCATTTGTCTGCAGTGGGCGGTCTAAAAATAGTTTTAGGGCCAGTATCTTGATTTGACGGCAAGCGTCTTATCAACTCTTTCTTATAGCTGTCAAAGTTGACCCCCATCTGTCAGAAGTGATAGCTGGATAGAAAAACCTTTGCTAATATTGGTGCGATAGAATGAACCAACACACGCACAGACTGGATTAGTTAAGGGGTCCTCCTTTTTTGGAGAATCGAGACGCGTATCAAAAGTTCAGAAATCACGCATTATCTAACAATCCGTCTCAACCCATGGATAACACCTATCTTAGGCCGGGATCACGACCAATTTAACGTTCACTTAACTTTAATGCAACGTAATGTAACTTAAAGGTCTTCCTCGTGTTTTTCAATGGAAACTATCATGATGCAGTTAACATAACGTTCACATAACTTAAAGAGTTGTCCAGGGGAGAACTTCCACGTTACGTGAAAGTTAAGTGAAGGGTAGGTACCTCGTGTTATAGCTAGCCAATCGTTTTAAAAACAACGTCAACACGGTTATTTAGTACTTCAATTGTTTCCTTATGGAATGCAGACGACATCTTCGGTAGGGGAGAGTCGTGTAGTACCGGACACTTAAGATTTTTAAATTTAATTTTCAATTTTATTAAATGAAAATGAGACAAATGCCATGTAAATATTAAGATTACATGTGTATTCATATACCTGCTGTATTAAAATAGCTTATATAAAATAGTCTTCTTTCTAGAGTCATTTAAAAAAATAGGCTTAGTTCACTTTAAAAAAGTACTGTCGGGTAGTACCGGACATATTACAATATTACAATTTTTTTTATCAAATTTGGACACCAAACTTCTCTTATTGTCTTAAGATGCTTTCTCACAAGAGTCACATTTATAAAAAGAGGGATTTAATTCAGTATTGGCACAATTTTCGTGCGCCCACCCTTGGCAAAAGTCACACTTTATCCAATCCTCGTCAAAATTTTCCCCGCATATTATGCAGACGGTTTTATCTTCAACTTCTTCGCTCATAAGTTGTGCCGAAGTTTTGTTAACTTTTCTGTTATTTTGATGTAATTTTTTTCTTTTTTTATCGTGACTTCCAACTTAGTTTTTGATTTTCCCATTTTCGTTAATTGTTTTTCTTCTAACTGAGCTTTATAAGGACTTGATGTTAGTATTTCGCTCTTAGCACCACGTCTTCTTCTAACATTTAACCTACGTTCTGCAGCAAAAGGCACTGGTGACACTTGTGTGATTATGGTGTGGAAAAATCCAGTTGAAGGAGTTGATGACTGTGGAGTCTTTGATGTTGAAGTTTGTACGGTTGAAGTTGACTGTTGTGAAGTCATGGAAGTAAATAACTCTGGAAATAGAGGTTGTGGAGATACAGAAGTTGAGGCTCTTGGAGATTCAAATGATGGCTGTAAATTTTTGTGTCCATAATTTGATGTGTGTGGAGTCTTAGGGGATATTGATTGTAGATTTCCTGGATCATCTTACATTAGCTCTGAGTCTTCATAGACAGAGTCGGGAATATCTAGTCCTTGCGATGGCAAATAATCCAAATCTGTGAATATGTTTGGATTATATGGATGTATACCTGTACATTCAAACCCTTTTTTAGCTATAACCAATTGGCAAATTTTGGTAAAAGCATAGCTTACTAATCCAACAACATCATAATCTGTTATCCTGGAAAAAGGATTCTGTCGCATCCAAATAGCACAAGCTTCATTATATGACTCTTTAAAAGGCTTCATTATGGTCCTATCAAGTGGTTGCAGTTTGTGCGTTGTGTGGGGGGGCAAACTTAATAAATGAACATTGTGTTGACGTGCAAACAGAATCACGTCAAGCTCCTTGTGGCTGCAGTGACCATCTAAAATGAGCAGCACAGGTTCATGTTTAGTAGGATGGACACGTTTGACGAACTCTTGAAGCCACTTCAGAAAAATTTCACCCGTTATCCATCCACTAGTTTGAGCAGCAAACAAACTTCCAGGGGGTGCACCAATCATGAGGCGGTTGTTCATCCTCTGCCTAGGAAATATAAAGAGAGGCGGGATAAATTGGTCTCCAGAAGCATTTACGCAAAGAAGCACAGTGACCGTACGACCTCTTTCCCCAGACGTTAATTTTCCAACTTGTTTTTTCCCTTTTATGGATATAACTTTAGAGTCATTTGAATGAACGCACGTAACTCCTGTTTCATCTGCATTGAAAATTCTACATGCAGAAAAGGAATATTTACTTTGAAGTTGATTAAATTTTTCAAAAAATCTAGAAACCTGAGGTTTGTTGAAACCAACTGCTCGTTGCATGCTAGTAGATTCAGCGGTTCTTAATGTGGTTTCAGGGTGTTGTTTCATAAAATCATAGTAGAAGTCCTTACCAGCACACTTCTTTTTCTTGTTGAAGCGGTGATCAAGTTTCAAGGCTTCGGCCACATCGAAAGCCAACTTCCCAAACTCCTTACGACTCAATGGCATCAAACGGTTATCAAGGTCTTTAATGTGTATTACAAGTTCCTCTTCAAAATTTTCTGAGAAAGTAGGTTTGAATCGCCCCATGTCAGGACCTATTTTTACTTCATTTCCTAATTTTAACTTCGCTACTCTGTCTCCTAAGGAGCTTTTAGGAACAGCGTATGTATTTGCCGCCTGTCTCACTGTCATAGCGTTACTTAAAACTTTCTCTACACCTATTTTCATGTTCTCTTCTTGCCACTTCCCACGTAAGCCTACTTTTTCCTTTTTCTTTAATTTAGGCATAGTGTAAAATTCCAGAATCGGTTACCTGAAAGAAAAAGTTCTATGAAGACAAAATAAATATATATATTATATATATATATATATAATTTAGTATTAGATATATATACCTAATCTGAGTAATCTTATCTAACCTTAAATTAAGTGTTTTATTTGAGCTTTATTTGTTGTTAATGTTGATAAAAACTTTGTGGCATCCCTTAGTTTGTCCGGTACTGGACGAAAACAACTTGTCCGATACTAGCCGATCTGTATGGCAATAAAATAATGGTAGTCATTCCAATAATATTTTCTTTGTTGACCAAATCAATATTATAACTTATTCATGAGTTTACCCTTTACCTTATATCCAATAAACAAACTAATTGTAACTACCGTGTGAGAATGAGAAGTCTTGAAAATGTAGTTGTAACAATGAAACAAAGCACATAAACTACACAAACACTCGTGGGAACCGTACGGCTCGAGGGCGCGCCTTCAACTAACGGTTGTCTTTGGCTGCAAGCAAGAGGAGTAATATTATATCCGAGAGGATTTTCTAGCTAACGGTAGTTTACTGAAACATGATCTGTCCGATACTAGCCGCTGTCCGATACTATACGACTCTCCCCTATATGTTGTCCGTGCCTCGCGAACTATAAAATGGCGTAGCCTCTTGTTGCACTTTATTCTGTCTATCCAGTAAAGCTTATAATGCAAGCACTTGTAGCATAATCATTCCTTAATGCTTGGGTTTAATTTTAGTTAACCATTTGTTTTCAAACAGCCCAAATTAACTGTCTATGTTTTGCTCGAGTTGTTACTTTAAGTGAACCTTAAGTGAATGTTACGTTACATGAACGATAGGTTGATCGTGATCCCGGCATTAAGGAGGTAATCTTGTACAGCTCTAATCAGACTTCGCATCATTATCCTACTTTGTCTGTATTATACTTTAGAAAACATTGAAATTAATACCAATTAAATCGTTTTTTTAATACAACTAAATAAAAAAGATGAAAATCTATCAAACTGATCCCAAATAGCTTTTGTAAAATTAAGAATGCAAAAAACATAAGTTTCAATACGATATCTGGTCGGAGCGTAATCTTTTATCTTATATCATGGTTAATCGGCTGGGATATGGGCGCTTAATAAAGTGTAGGCACATATATACTAGCATCACGTCTTACTACCCGTTCGGTCAAGACGAACTTATACTAATTATGTTAATTTATTAAGAACAAAGAATGTTGAATATAGATGAAGTGTACCCGCATTTGAGTGAAGGCAGAGCGGAAAACTATTTTGTAAAAATAGCCTCATTACACCCTACTGAAATTCAAGCCCCGATTACACTGTCATTATCAGTCCAGTTTATTGCGAGAGTGACTTAGACCATTCGACCATCAAAATAAGTAAGTGGTATGTTATTTTAAAATATAGTGCAGGCCAAAATGGAGGCGAAAGGTATCAACATGTTTCTATAAAATCACATACCTTGCATTCTAAGTTTTACTATTTCAAGGAAAATGTACATGAAAATAGCTTATTTTAAGAGACTTTTCTCATGAAATATCTAGGTTTGGAAATCAGAGTCAATGTTTAGAAACATTGATATTGATTTCTTCAAATAAAATAATATTTTAACAGAGTCGAATCAACACATTCTGAGAAAATTCAGAATGGTTTTTATTGATTTGAAACTTCAGAACTACAATTCTTATAAAAAAAATACAGCAATCAGAGGCAATTTCCCTTCTAGTAGATAGTGTCTTTAGCACCGCCTGGAATAAAACCAGGGTCCTTCTAGATATTCAGTAGATTCCCCTAGCCACTCGTTCAAGGGGAGAAGTTGAATAAAGACCATGAATGAATGAAGGGGCCGATCGAGCCAGTGTAGCAGGCGTTGTATCGGAGGCCCTGCGGAGATGGAGAGAAAAAGTGCCTGGGGTAAAAGGGATGGGGTGGGGGGCTCTAGCCAGCTCTCAGTCATCGCGAGCCTCAAGGCTGCATTATACCCCCCTTTCCCCCTTCTTCTAGAGTAGCCTCGTGCAGGGGGGACCTTTTACAGCTTCCGGTGGCGACAAGTCGCGCGCGAGTGTGTGTATGTGTGTGGTGGAATGAATGAAGTTACGTGAGCTTGGTTCATAGGGGTGTTCAGAGGGGGTGGAGGGAAGCAAGGGTGTTCAAGCACACACTAACACCCCCTCCCCCTCCCAACAAGCTCTGTCCCACGTTTGGCCATGCCACTTCCTGTAGATCGTACACTTTTCGCTGCTTTATTTAAACGCACATGTTCCTGTTTTTCAACCTGCGCTTATGCTGCCCGTCTAGGAGGAGTTTGGCTACCCTTCCTTTCCCCCCAACACTCACCCGTGTGGGTGGCCTATGGCACAGGGGTAAGAAGGTGAACTTACCAGCCCAAGAGAAAGCAATAGTTGTATTACATCTGGCAAAGCTAGGTGTGAGTTTGGAGAATTTACTTTGATCTATGAGGTTGGAAATCTATCCCTGACCAGACACATCTAAATCTAAAATGACCCTCCCCGCCCCCCTTTTTCTTTCTTCTAAGTGATTTACTATTCTCTCTCTCTCTCTATGAAAATAATGGTTCTTTCCTTAAAGTTAACCCTCATCTTGTTCTTTTGGGTCAAATTACATGAGTCACCGATGGCCAGTGCGTTTACTATTCGATTCCCTCATCCTGGTCCTTGAGATTATATAACCTAATTATACGTTTCTGATTACCGGTCTTGGCACTAAAACTGAAGAATACAACAGTGTACTTAAAATGAGGATGAACTCATAGAAGAAGGGAAATTCATAAGTAGTCCACGCAGTATTGCTCGAACCCCGACCTCTCGGATTAGGCTCGGTTCAACGCTTTTTGTAGATGAACAGAGCCATGGAAATCGTTTCAAGACTGTACCGTGGGTAGCCGATGTTCGCGGGGTAGCGACTGTCCCATCAGCACCGATAGTTGTGCGTGCCATGCAAATAACGCGCGCTGCGAACACAACACCGGAAACTGCTGGAAGGAGGGGCTAGGGGAGTGGGGTGTTAATACACACGGACCCTTGTATCGGCGAGATGAGATGATCATCGTCGACTTCCATTACACTGCTCCTAGCGTTATAATCACACAGTCAAATGACACCACATTGGCGACAGGAACAGATCGACACACGTTGATTCCTTCAGAACGTCTTCCTGCTGACAGGAAGGGTCATGGATTCGATCCTCTCATGGGCACCGAATGTTTCAACGTAATTGTGTTCGTTCATTCTTAACTGCAACTAAGGGTCTGGGCCCAGGCTGTTGGGCTTCACCCAGAATATATTTGCGATAAGTCACTTAAAGTCGAACTCGATGGTCTTGGAGTAAAGTTCTCATCTCAGGACCCGATGTTCTCAAATCCAGCCATCTTAGGCGATACAAATCCGTAGCACAACTTCCTTTGGAGGGAAATTAAAGACATTGGTTCCATGTCGATTGTGACAAGTAAAAGGAAGGTATGTGAAAATGTATTTTCCGGCAAAATTGATAGGCCCTTTCTTACTTGATCATAGAAATTAGTGTTGAAGGCAACGGGGTACCACCACACTCCTTGAACTCCCCTCATATATGGGATCTATACCAGATGGTGCGGGTAGCACTAGCCAACCGAGAGGGCTAAGCGCATGCCCAGCTTTGGATGGATAGAAATCACACCAAACCAACCTTCGGGTTGTTGACTTAAGAAGAAGTCGCTAAAAGCCAGCACATCGGCACATGTAAGTTACACTATTTTATTTCTTTTCCAACGCGTCTTACTTCCCGTCAAGGCTATCCACACTAATGGTGTGGGGATGAGAGAAGTAAAATTGGAGGAAATGCGCCCGCTGTTATGTGTAGGAAAAGTAGGCAACATTCTTGAAGAGAACACCTCCAGTAAGCTAAACCAGGCTAGGATTTGATCCCCAGCCTTCACGCCACTGGTAAACCAAACTAGACGCGCTTGACGTTTAGTTCACGACCATTCTGGTGTGGGTGTCTTGCCTGTTCAATGCTCACATGATATAAAATGTCACAAATACATTACTCTCCACTTGCAGAAGAGAAAGAAAATAGATATAAAGTAACATACATCAGTCCTTATGAACACATGAAACTAGACCTAATAACATTTAGAAATGCCATACGTTTATAAAATGGTGGGTTAACCATAGCAATCAACTATTTTTTTAAATTCAGTTTGAGTATGCAGACTAAAATAATTTTTCCTGAATGGAAACCACTCAAATGCGAGTACACTTATTTTAAATTTTAAATGCCACAAACCTCATCCCTACTCCACCAATATAAGTTTAAATACATGGACAGGTGGTAGGACGCGTAACATGCTCATTTTTTAGCCCAGCGTTTCACTACCTGTTCAGGTTATATGCATTTTTACTAACTACGTTCCTGAGTAAGGGATGAAGAAGGTTAAATTTAGAGGAAGTGTATCCGTATTTGTGTGGAAAGAGAGAGTAAATTTTTTTTTTAAGAAAAACTACTTTCAGTACACCCGACCGGGATTCAAAGTCCGATCTCCCTGTCATAATTAAAATTAAAATCGAAACAAATGGTACTAAACAATCATATATACTGTACTTTATCGTGTAGTATATTATAGTTTGAAAAAAAAATCATCAGTAAACCACCGATATTTTTTTTTCTTGAGAGAAAGAATTGTGTAATGTTATTTATAATGTAAAACACTACCACAGTAAACATTTCGAATAAAATTGTTAAAGCTACTTTTTAACTTTTTCAAAAATAAGTCCTCAGTAAACCACCCTTAATTTTAGAACAGTAATTAAAATAAAGAATTATCCTCGCAGTATGACCAAATTATAGCATCTAACTTTAAAGTTTGAACGAAATCCATTAAACCGTTTAGGCTGCAGTCCCGGGTAGGCCTACAGACAGATATAACTGTAGATAGCTTCTTTTTTTTTTCAGTGGCACAGTAAACGTCAATATCCAGCCTAGTCTAGGTCTAGAATTTTCACGATTTTAATGTTTTCTGTCTATGAGAAGTAAAAAGTCAGAAGACGTCCGATAAAGTTTTGAATCGATATCCTCCACGGGTCTAGCCATTAGTATGCGGTCGGTGGTTTGCATGGTTTGTTATTCCGGGCGATGAGAGCTAGGGTTAATGTCGGCTACATTGAAAGCGATGTGAAGAGGGGGGGGGAGACATCACTACAACAACTTGTTTGGGAGCGTTTGGCCACTGCTCCTTAGCGCTGACCAATGCCCGTCGTTTGTTGCATGCTTATTCTCACCAGAACCCCTCATCGGTGGCCACGCACACTAAATGTGAGGATCATTTACCGGTGTCTGGGAGGTTCTTATTCGACATGCCTTGTATGCAATACATCACTATGCATACCATCATTGTGTCTCGTAGGTATCTTACTGTATATCGCAATGAACCCTCCCTCAGTGTAACTAGGATGCAGTATGTACCCAAGGCCACACTCATTCTCAGTGTTGTGTGTATACATAATACCACTATGGACACACTAATTCACATTAGAGTGTATATACAATATATCACTATGGACACACACTCACAGTTTCACGTGTCCTATACAGTTTATCACTACGTACATACACTCTAAGTGTATCGAGTATACAGTAGACCTATACTATTACGGCCACTCAGTGTAGTATACAATATGTTAATACGGACACACTCTCATTGTAGCGTGTATACAGTATATAATTACGGACATTGTGTAACGTGTATACATTTTACTACTATGAACACACTCTCGCTTTGACGTGTATATAGTATATTACTATGGATACACTATCAGTGTAACGTGTATACATTATACCCCTATCGACATACTCTTAGTGTAACGTGTATACATTATACTCCTATAGACATGCTCTCAGTGTAACGTGTATACATTATACCCCTATGGACATACCCTCAGTGTAACGTGTATACATTATACCCCTATGGACATACTCTCAGTGTAACGTGTATACATTATACCCCTATCGACATACTCTCAGTGTAACGTGTATACATTATACTCCTATGGACACACTCTCAGTGTAACGTGTATACATTATACCCCTATGGACATACTCTCAGTGTAACGTGTATACATTATACCCCTATGGACATACTCTCAGTGTAACGTGTATACATTATACCCCTATGGACATACTCTCAGTGTAACGTGTATACATTATATTCCTATGGGGGGGCACACTCTCAGTGTAACGTGTATACATTATACCCCTATTGACACACTCTCAGTGTAACGTGTATACATTATAACCCTATCGACTCACTCTCAGTGTAACGTGTATACATTATACCCCTATGGACATACTCTCAATGTAACCTGTATACATTATACTCCTATGGACATACTCTCAATGTAACCTGTATACATTATACCCCTATGGACATACTCTCAATGTAACCTGTATACATTATACCCCTATGGACATACTTTTAGTGTAACGTGTATACATTATACTCCTATGGACATACTCTTAGTGTAACGTGTATACATTATACTCCTATGGACATACTCTCAGTGTAACGTGTATACATTATATTCCTATGGGCTGGCACACTCTCAGTGTAACGTGTATACATTATACTCCTATGGGCGGGCACACTCTCAGTGTAACGTGTGTATAGTATATTTCCACATCGTCCAGGCAGTTTATGACCGGCTACTGTGGAAACGGAGGTAGAGTTGAACTCTGGACCGTGAGAAGCTAATGTCGGAGGAAGAGAGAACCTGTTTCATTACGTCACGCGATTGATTGAGGGGGGAGGAGGCGGGGGTTGTTTTTACCAGGTGGTTTATTGGGAGGTGTGGGGTGAGGTAAGGTGTTCTCACGCCCACTTGGGCATCCCCTCTCCTCCCCTTAAGGCTGGTCGTTACAAGGAATGGAGTGAATAGGGTTTGTCGTAATAAACATTTTGATCAAATAAAGAGTTTTCAAACCTAAAATAAATAGAAGATTAAAGTTAAAAATAAAAATGTATCATCGAATTTCGCAATGTATTGTGTACTGCAAACTCATATGCAAGTAAGCTACATCTATATAGACCAAGACATTTGAAATGAATTGTTTGAAGATACGAGTTTAATTTTACCTATTACCCACACAAGTGGGTACACTTAATGCCGGTTCACACAAAACGCTAAGCTATGCTATGCTGTGATATATATATATAATATATATATATATATTATATATATATATATATATATATATTTATATTAAAACTGTACAGTTAATTGAACAAGTCAAATTGCCCCCACCTCCTACATTTTCTTCATATTCCATTCTTCATCCTCCAAAACAGCTGCTAATAGCAGAAACTCAGTACTATTAGCTGATCTCAAACAAGACATTTTGGAGAATTACATAACTTAACTATACTGGCGCAGATTAGAAAGAATCGACTGATGAGGACGGGGAGATCGAGGTTCGAATCTCGGTCGGGTGAACTGGGGGTGGTTTTTCCTAAATGGTTTTCAACTCTCCCTCCATACAAATTCGGGTTCACTTACTCTAATTCAACCTTCCCATTTCCTAATCCATTAGCGTAATTAGTACTTAAAGCGTATAACCCGAACGGGTAGTAAGACGCGGTACTAAATATTATTAGAAAGAAACTACAGTGACTTCGGGAGGGAAAAGAGAAGCCAATGAGTGTGAAATCAAAGTGACAAAACCTTAGCACATTACTTTGATTTCACTCATTGGCTCCTCTTTTCCCTCCCGAAGTCACTGTAGTTTCTTTCTAATAATATTTAGTACCGCGTCTTACTACCCGTTCGGGTTATACGCTTTAAGTACTAATTACGCTAATGGATTAGGAAATGGGAAGGTTGAATTAGAGTAAGTGAACCCGAATTTGCATGGAGGGAGAGTTGAAAACCATTTAGGAAAAACCACCCCCAGTTCACCCGACCGAGATTCGAACCTCGATCTCCCCGTCCTCATCAGTCGATTCTTTCTAATCTGCGCCAGTATAGTTAAGTTATGTAATTCTCCAAAATGTCTTGTTTGAGATCAGATAATAGTACTGAGCTTCTGCTATTAGCAGCTGTTTTGGAGGATGAAGAATGGAATATGAAGAAAATGTAGGAGGTGGAGGCAATTTGACTTGTTCAATTAACTGTACAGTTTTAATATAAAAACACTTATTAAATATAAATCCTAAATAGATTATTACTTAAATACACGTAAAACAAACTGAAAACAAAACTTCCAACACTTCTTTGGTTAATTTCAACAACCCAGCATTGCGTCTGTTCAACACGTAGGTCAAACTGTGTCATGCGCATGCGCAACGTAAGTTGGCTCAAGATGTAAAAAGTGCCCGGCCAGAAATCTGAAAAAATACAGCAAGTTATAACTTAGCTTTCAGTGCGAACCGGCCTTTACATTGGAGTCATTCTCGTTTAGTCCAGCTAGTCTAGGATAAAAGGGTCATGCCATAGATAAATTATACGTTTCTCTCTGCTCATGGTTTGGATCCCGGCTGGGTGTAGCCTATTGAGTTTTTTTCCTCCTCATTTGTTTTCCACTCTCCTTCCACAAAAATTGGTTACATTTCCACTAGATTCAATTTTACTCACCCCTACCATCTTATGGTAAGCGTATATTGGCCCACATCGGACGGACTGCACGCATAGGATTTATTTAGTGTACTGCGTCAATCGCATTCGGAGCGTTCGGATTTCCGAAGGAGGCGGTTCTCAACATAATATCCCTAAGTTCTATCGTGTCGTATTTTGTGTGTCCTAATATCTATAATCACATCAGTGGCACGGGTGGTCACTAGGTACAGGCTAATAGAGAAATATACTCTAGCTGCAACCCTCAAAACTATCATTAATATAATACAACTTGTGATGTGAGGGGGAAATTATATCTCACTCACACATGGTAGCTCGCGAACTGGCGGAGGACTAAACTGAAATATGTAGGTCGGTCGCGAACGGCTGAACTACAGGCTGTATTTATATCGGTCGCGAACTACTGAATTAAAATAGTTTTTGGCGAACTATTGAACTAGATAAACGAACTGCTCATTTCAATGAACTAAATCACTTTGAACTAAACTGCCTATCTCCAAACTAAATAGAGAGAACAAACCAGGGAATCCCGAATGTGAATGGTGCGTGTACTACTCAGGCTTCCAGATGACGTCATCCTCACGCATCGCACGAATCGGATTGTAATCCGGGTCCCGGAATTAATATCGTCATTGACGATGCCCGATGTGTACGATTCGGATAGGTGACTGCAGTCTCAATTAAAATAATGTAAAGAATATAAAAATCCGATGCGTGTGGTCCGTCCGCGTCCGTCCGATTCAGGCTATTGGACGCTTGCTTACCTTAAGTAAATATTCGTTGAGCTCGGACAGGTAGTAAGATGGGTTGAACAAAATAGTTTCCCATTGAAAGCGTGTATTTCACGTTAATGTTGTGGTTTGAACCCTAGGAGGGAATATTAGAGCTATATTATATCAGTTAGGGGGCGTTCAAGTATTACGTAAGCACATTTTTGGCCATTTTAACCCGCTCCGTCCTTTATAAGCAAAAATAAGCAAATGCCTGACCACCCCTCTTGCTTACGTAGATTTGACATTTTTTCACTTGCACACAAGAATAACTATTCTTTTTTCATGCAATTTTGCTTATAGCCAGAACAAGTAGTTAGACTCGATGGTAATAAAATGATTTAAAAATATCTATTATTAACATAGAGGTTAAATTAAGATTGCAAAATAATTGAACTGTGTACCAAAAAATTAGATCGGTTTGCAATGCGTCCTCCCTCAATTTTTACCCGTCTTTCTTGTCTTGCGTAGCATTCTCTGAGCCCCCCCTCAACCCCTCTTGTCAACAAAAATAGCAAAGCTCGAACTCCTCTCATCTCTCCCCCCCCCCCCCTTTTCAAGGTGCTTACGTAATACTTGAATTCCCGCCCCCTTATGTCATATCCACGAAGTTCTGGAGAGTGATGTCGAATCATTACAGTTCGCGAGTTATTAGGGGTCAAACTTGCTATTTTATGCTTTTCATCTACCATTGTCAAGGTAAAATAATTAATGTATGGGGTTGAAATTTAGTATAACTAGACATTCATATGAGGGGTACACAATTAAATATTTATAATATGTTAAAAGAAAAATTATTTTAATGTATATTCAGTTTAAAAGTGGTAAAATTAAATCATTTTTAATTGTATATAAATACTGTTCTTTTTATACCTCAATAATTTGATTTTATCTCATTTTGTAGCACACAATGTAGTTATTTAGAATTTTTTTTTAACCTAGCTCTCTAGTCATTAATTTTATTAATTTGTCTGAATTTATCATTTCAAATATAGAATTGTTATGTATCTTTCATGAAACGACTTGTTTTGGCTGTACCTATTGTAGAGACCACATCGACCAACAACATAATATGCCAGGCCGAGGCAGAGGGTCAGATAATTTCAACTAATAACACACCCGGGTAAAGTGGATGACGGCTTCCTTACCTAGTCGTTGTTGTTGGAATGGGCTGAGACAGTGCTACTTGCTATCTTTTCCAAAATAGCCCCCTACTCCCACACACGTTAAATTCCCTGCCAATTCTTATTGTCGAATGGCCTTAACAGATGTTCGTCAAAATTTCACAAACTGTTCAAGAGCTTACCAGTTATTTTGTGGCATTGTTGCTATAAAATAATTAGCGTAAACCAATCAGTATTTCTTGATCTAATCCTTTATTTATATTTGGAAACGTTAACTATGAATACTTTGCGAATATAACTTATAAGGCTATAATTTATCGTTAGTTAGGGTGCGATATAAGTCATTGTTAGTTAAGGGGGGTTATAACTAAGTAATGATTGTGTTAAAGTGGGATATAAGTCATCGTTCGTTAAGGTGATATACAAGCCATCGTTTGTTAAGATGAGAGATAAGCAATCGTTTGTTAAGGTGGGAAATAATTAATCGTTAGTTAAGGTGGGTTATAACTAAGTAATGATTGTGTTAAAGTGGGATTTAATTAATCGTTTGTTAAGGTGGGAAATAAGTAATCGTTTGTTAAGGTGGTATACAAGCCATCACTTGTTAAGATGAGAGATAAGTCATCGTTTGTTAAGGTGGGAAATAAGTAATCGTTTGTTAAGGTGGGATATAAGTAATCGTTAGTTGCATGATTATTCTCACCAGACCCCTTAACGGTGGTAATACCCTTAGTACACCCGACCGAGATTTTAACCATGATCCCTCCATTATCTAGCCTGTTGCGAGAGTAGTGCCTTAGGCCATGCGGCCACCGAAGTGGGTCATCTTTAGCTAAAGAGGTATGAAAGAAACTGAAAGTATAGATGAAAGCTTCTGGTAAAATGTAATAATCGAATTCCAGAGTAAGGGTATGTATTCATAAAGGTTCTGATTCTAATATTAAAGTAGCCTATTACTATACTTTTCTTGTCTATAGCAGACCCGACGTTAGTGACACATCCAACCACCGAGCTCTGGGCCTCTAATTTTGAAACGTGCGAGTAGCGATTCGCTAGCGTATTTCTCTCATCTCGCACACAATCTCGCAAACCCCTAATTTTGAAACTTCTGCGCTGCGAAAACTGACGTCACACGATCGAATAGCGAGCGGATTCTACTCGCCAGCCTCACACCGTGCGAGACAATCCTTGTCTATCGAATAGGCAATAACATAACAAAATGGATGCCATCCCCCTCTTCGGTTGCAGCTTTCTGAGAGTGATTTTGTTGAAACAAACCTATCACTGTACAAAATAGGTTTACAGAAGAAAATAATATGATTGCTTTGTACACTTTATGCAATCCTTCAATACAAATATTTGTTTGGTTGAAAATGAAACTATATATTCTAATTTTTTCAATTTCCTCAATCGTCAATTTGGGTGCGTCGGTAACGTGACCGTCTCATGATCTAAGGTTCGCGTGTTCAAATCCTTAAAAATTTTTTTTTTTTTTAATTTATCAGACTTTAAACTTTAATTTTAAATGATCGTATTAGTAAGCATATAATATGTTTTAAATATATTTTATAGAAATACACAAGGTATTTGAGCCTAAGTAGATTAACATAACAGTCGTTAAAAATAAATTAAAAAGGTATTAAATTAAAAAAGCTAGGCCTACATTAATTTTGAAATTTTGTATGTAGGTGATTATTTAAAAATTAAATAATGGGTTTTATGACATAAAATTGTACACATTTTAAAATAAGGCTTGTACACATTTTAAAATAAGGCTAAGTAAGCTAATTATTATTCGCATAGTAAAATTTTTAGGGTATATTTATGTTTTAAAAATAGTTGCGAAAATAAAAAAATATATTACTGAATTCTAATTACGAAAACGTGATTTAAATTCAGACAAAAATTAAAATATTTTACCTAGGTTGGGATTGAACTCGTGGGAGTACGAATTCGGGTTAAGCGCGCTACCAAGTGTGCTAAATTAGATTGTTCCTTAGAGGCGATTTTTATTTTACTTATATAATTTTGAGAAAATTTTGAGTTAACACGTTTAGATGTATACAATTGGAAGATGGTTTCCCAATGAAACTAAACTAACCGTTGTGTATGATGTAATCAATACAATAATAATGTTTACTTTCAGTTACGTATCTTGTATAATGACGTGTTGTGGCATACCATCGCCCCAACCCTTTGGTACGTCATGGTTTTACAGTGTTGTCGGATTGAAAACTCAGTCGCAAGCGAAACAACACTACACCAACTCGCACGACATTAGAAACCTTTCAAAATTAGCTCTGTTTCAGTACAGCCTGCGATTTGCGAGTTCATAAGTTGCGAGTTAGCTCGCAAGCGAGTATTTTCGCAAGTTTCAAAATTAGGGGTCCTGTAGTCACTACGTGAGTGTGAGAAGACAACTGGATTCGCTGTTATTGCTTTGTCATACATAATTTGGTAATATCTCTGGTGTTAATGACCTCAGAACAAATTAAACTTAAGTGTAAACTAAAACGCCATGTATAGCGAGTGCATTCGTTACATTTAAATAGGTGTGTGTGTGTGTGTGTGTGAAAAGGGGGATCCGTAAACAATCATTAAAGGACTATCTTACATTTCTCATATTTAACCGTGAATTAAGAGGGGAATGGGGGTGGAGTTAGCGTGTCTGTCGACTGAGCTAAAGGTTCCTGTTTTGATTCCCGCCATGTCCTAGAAATTTATCATAGGCGAAATGTGGGTTTCTTCTTGAATTAACTGCTGGGGGCTGGATGATGTTTCTGCTATAGATTTAATTTAGTTTATAAGTCGTGTGCTGTCAGTCGTGTCTGAAAGTGCACGTCAAATATCTCAAATAAATGAAAAAAAGTTATGGGGGAATGTAAAAGTCACCTTAATTCGCGTTTATTTCCGTCCCACCTCAAATTACACATATATGGTTTACATGAAGGCTATGAATACGTACTCTACAGAGTTAACAGGTAGGAAACCCCCTTAATAACAACTATTCCTGATGATGGAAATGAGGGGTGGGGGAGGGGTTAAAAAGAGCAAAAAAGTGTGTAAGAACCAGGTCTCCCTCCGGGCGTCATTTCGGTCCCTAGAGTCCCGTCGGCGTATCCGTCCGTAGTAACCAGCCCGGAGAAAGAGAGAGAAAGAAAAACTCACATGTTTTTATTTTTAGAGGGGCACCCTGTTGCGAGAGTATTCATTCATAAAACGGTGCTCTGCTGGCTTGTTTGGTGGAGGGAGGGGATCGGCTCCTTGAAGGGGGAAAGGGGGGTGGCCCCGTGGTGCGGCGTGTAGTCAGAGCATCATCATTAGTTGTCTGAAGAGCGCGCGACGGTCGACATGTCAACAGGTGCTGCTGCCTCGGCCACGACGGACCGAACAACTCTGTAATCCCTTTCTCTTTTTTTTTTTACTTTCTCAATATTTTTTAATTAATTGTTCTATCGTTTTGAAGGAAAGAGATTCAACAAATAAATGAAACGTGTCGATTCACATTAAAGTGACGTACGATGACAGTTGAAGGTTTTAATTTGTGAACTAACTCGCGCCAATGTGTGGAGAAGACATCGATCTTGATTAGAAACGTAGATAGTCAAACAGTAACTTTTTTTTTTTAATTTGTGGGTGTGTAGTTGATTTCGACGTGTTTGTGATGGGACTTCTCAAACTTGACATGATACACATATGAATTACAGTTATGATTACCGATCATATCTCCAGAGAATCGTAACTCAGAACTCTACGTCAAAGGCTCGATATGGTCATTGGCTGATCTTTGATGAGATCTACTGATCTCAAGATATATTCTCCCACATCCCTAGGGCCATAAGATGGTTCGTCCTTACCTCCCCTCTCACCGGACCTTGGTGGGACTACTTTTATTTGTTTAGGAAATAAAACAATAGCGCACCCTTGTTGAAGTAAGGGTAGGCCAGGACGAGTCTACAGTTTCCCCGGACAGACTCATGCGCATGAAGTGTAGTGTGATCCGAGTGTATGTTGTGCAAGGAAGGAGCTTGACGCTGGACCTAAGCGCTGACTAGTGGGGGAAGGGGGTGTTGTGTGTTTGTTTGTGTTTTGATTCAGTGGCGTGTGATGTAGGCCGGCCCGGTAACGACGCACACATGTATATCGACTGGGAGACGTACGCCGTTATGGGAATTAAAGCCATGAAATCATTCAGCAGGCCCAGAGGTGAGACTTACCTTCTAAAGGTTTATTATTCATTTTTTGGGGGTGAGCATGTAGGTTTTTATTTTTCCTTTTAGCACGAAGGCTCTTTATAAACATAGATTTTGTTGTTTAATTTGCCATTTTCAACTAGCTTATTATATCAACACACGACTAACACATTAACTTAATTCTAGAACATACACAACATATATACCCCTGTGAAAGGGGTAGCCCCAATTTAATCACCATTTTTTCGGCCATGTCAGGAATCGAACTTGGGGTCCTTAGCTCAATAGACAGGTCAACTACTGGTTAGGCTAAAGTATTGAAACAAAAAAAAAAGTTATATCAGCACATGGCATACAAAATAAATTAATCTATTAAATCAACGCTTATCACTAAAAACATCCAAACAGTAGCACCAAGAATAATTTATATAGAGTAGCAGAATATCCACACAGGCGATAAAAATATTGTTTTACATAGTATCGCCTTGTCTAGAACCCGCCTTCCTCCTCCCCTCCCCCGCTGTGAGAATTGATAGTATTGTCTACCTGTCCAGTAAAGTTGTTCAGGCTCTAAATATCTTCGTTCCAAGTCTGTACAACATTCTGGATCCTGCCAAGGTGACATTGCTATTGCGCGGAGTTTTGCAAATCGCAGTGAGGTTGAGTGGTTAGCTAGCCTAAAACAATTCACTAGTTATGTGCGTGATCGTCCTAACCTGTTTGTTTAAACTATACTCTGATTTTGGTAGGAAGAACAGTATCTGGTAGTTACTAAAGTTACTAAAACAATTTTAATATATCGTATTCATATATCAATAACGATGCTATCACCAGCGTCGTTGGCCTCGTGGTCTAATACGCTACTCCCGTAATAGACTAAACTGCCGATGACGGGGAGATTGAGGTTCGAATCTCGGTCAGGTGTATGTAATGAAGTTTTTTTTTCTAAAATTGTTTCCCCTATCCATCCACGCAAATGTGGGTACACGTACTATAAATATAACCTCCCTAATCTCTAAAACCATTAGCGTAATTATGCGTATAACCTGAACGGGTAGTAAGACGAGGTGCTTAAAAAAGTCATTAACGAGTCTCGTTTTAATAAGTCTCACCCGCATCGTTGATCATGCGTATAAATGCTTTAGGAAAATACACCTCAGAACACCTGGCTGGGATTTAAACCCTGATCTTCCTTCAAACCAGATAAGACAGGACTTAAACTGTCGTGTTTATCCTGGAAATGTCACTATTAACCAGCTACATTGGCACTAAAGCTTGCAAACAAAGAAACAAACAATATATGTTTATAACAAAAACTTTTTTGGCCAAAAATATATTGACTCAGTAAATACAGTTCAATTTTCATATGAAGGACCTTTAAAAAATACTAACTCTTTTAAGGCCAACATTGATAATATTTTCCTTTTTTTGTGTGTGTTATTATTTTATGGTATGGTATTTATCAAAAGTGACAGCAGTAGATCACATGACTTGACGTATGGCTACGTGAAAGTAAATATAGTAACTTTACTAGCTGTTAGATAAGGCTCTGCCTGTGAAAATTGGACTGTACGTTTGTCTTAATTTCCCACACCTTGTAATCTCAACAGTTATTGAATATTTGTCTTACGTTTATTGGCATTTGAATATAACTTATTCTTCTTCATTTAAAATGTTTCTGTTCAAGGGTCAATATGTCCATGGCAAATATTCAACCAACCACTGGTGAAATTACCACGTGCAGAAAATTAAACTAAACGCATTTACTGAAGCAATTATTTTAGACATAGAAGTTTTTTGTTTTCAATACCGACATTAACTCGCGTTCCCTTCAACCCCCAACCATTGTGAGTACAAAGTATTTGGACTGCTAGTCTTAATAAATAACTTTAAAAATGATATTTTGAGCGTCGAAATAAAGTGGCCAACCATATTTTAATTTAGAAGAAAATTAGATGTTAACATTTTTTACTATGGATATGTTAAATATTATGTTATTAAACTTTCGAATACTCGTTAATTAATCATACATTTTTCTTAAGTTTATGCATTTTAAAAACAAGATTTAATGGATTAATATATTTAGTATGGTCGAGGAAAATAAATTAAATAAAATGCACTTGCATTTGCTTTATACACTTTTTTTTTTTTAGGTAAATAGTTGAGGGCTATAATTACAAGCACGGCACCGTCGACCAAATGTCCGATACTAAATATTTATTATTACATGTTGCAATCCCACTTAAAAGGTACGGGGGAAAAGGGTGAAAGGTCCAATTCTAGCTCAAATTGAGTTAGTGCTTCCTTCTCTTAGACAATCATGATAACTTTCTAATGCACTTTAGATTTTAGTTATAAAGAGGTCATATTTGAGTTAATTTAAATTAGAATTATATTTTTAAGTCCTTATGGAGTTTGAGATATAAATGTTGCCGTCTCCGAAAGTGTGTGTAATATGACTTACCCCCTTTCCCTCTGTAACCTTCAATTGCATTACTTTCTGATACATTATTCCTCGATTTCTTAGTTTCTTAATAACAAAGCCTCATTTGTATTAATGATGAGAATCTTGAATTTGTCAACTGTAGCTACGCTATTCATTTTAACATTGAAGATTCCATTTGTATTATTTTTATATAGGCTCTACCGTTCTATTACTTTCCCGAAATTTAAATTAACAGAGTAGAGATCAAAAAGGTATGGTTTTAGAAGAAATGATTCCGTATTTGAGTGACGAAAGAGTGGGGAGCCAATTAGGTAAAAAAATATCTCAGTACCCCCGACTGGCATTTGAACCCCTACCTCCCCGTCACCGGCAAACCAGAATGGACAAGACCGACACCATTATCCAGACTACCTCTCATATATTTCCTTCCTCATTAGAGTAATTATTATATATGCTTATAACCTGAACAGGTAACAAGACGCGATGGTAAAAGAAAAAGTTTTGACTCTTCCAGAACTACAGAATATTGGGGTTTAGTTCTAATCAAGAGTTTTTTTTAAAATAATATACAGGGACCCAAGCTGATAATCATTCATCACCTTTCATACTTTCACAGTTTCTTCAAGTTCACCCTCCTCATACTGTGGTCTAGGATCTCTTTGTACGCCGCGTGATACTCGCAACAGTGAACTATAGGCGTAAGTCTAGTCTATTCTGGTCTTTCCGGAGACGGGGAGGTGGGGATTTTAATCCCAGCTGGGTGTATTGGAGTAGGTTTTCATTAATATTTTTGCTTCACTCCTCATAAAACTAAATTTCGACCTTGTTCATTACTTACCCGTTAGTTTAAAATTCTGATAGCCCGTAAGAGGGTAGTAAAGACTTACTCTATGGCATTAGGAAATCGAAAGTTCATGGTCACACTTAGAAAATCACGCCATTTACGCATATCTTGAGCTAGTTCTATCCAGTCCACCTCATTACACTATCTCTTTCAGGTCCATTCTTATGTTATCCTCCCACCTGCCTCTAGTTCTTCCCAATGATCTCTTCCCCATTGGGTTTGACAGTCAATACAACGAACAAGGTTCTAGAATCTCCTATTCGCGCTGCATTCATACCCATCGTAGTCTATATGATTTGATTATTCTAACAATGTATTTTGATGAGTACAGGATATGTAACTCATCATTGTGCAACCTATTACACTCCCTAGTAGCCTCATCCGATTATGTAACAGATATCATCCCAAGAACCTTGTTTTCGAACACCCTAAATATGTTTCCGTCATGTTTCCGTCATATAGAACAACCGGTAAAATCTTTGTTTTTTAAGAAACTTTATCACTAAAAGAAATTTTTAATATACATACAGCAGTTAGATTATTTTCATTTAGCTCTGCGTGAAACTAATCATCCCTCGCATCAGGAATACATTTTTTAGTGGATTTTTTTGTCAGGAAACCCATATATTATTATTATTATTATTATTTAGCACTGCGTCTTACTACCCGTTCGGGTTATAAGCTCTAAGTACAAATTACGCTAATGGATTAGGAATTTGAAAGGTTGAATTAGAGGAAGTGAACCCGCATTTGCGTGGAGGGAGAGTGGAAAACCATTTAGGAAAAACCACCCCAGTTCACCCGACCGAGATCCGAACCTCGATCTCCCCGTCCTCAGCAGTCGAGCTCAACACGACTAGCGCGTTAGCCAACTACGCCACCGAGGCGGGTAAACCCATATATATCTTTAGTAATAGCTTTCAAAAGCTACCTATTTTTATTTCACCTCCATATGGTCTTGTATACACCTGCAGCTATACCCTGTCCAACTTTTTCAGGACCTCTCGGTTAGAAATGATTTAACGAGTTAATCCTCGGCGAATTCTCTTTATTTCTAGTGCTTGCACTCGCTAAATACTGTACGTCTACACATGTAGCTAAACTCTGTTCGACTCTTAATGTATCATTTGGTAGAAATGTTATCACGTGCTCTAGTACTTACACTTCCTAGTAAATGTAGGCTACATATACACTAGCAGCTATACTCTCTTCTCTCTCAGGGAAGATGTGGTATCAAATCCCGGTTGTTACAGTTCTTAGTCTCCGGGGTGCGCGAAACCATGCGAGGTAAAAGTGATTCAAAGTTCACAAGTGCGCTTTTTTTTTGTCCAATTGCGTAAGTGTACAGCTTGACACCTGGCGATGTCGACTATCTTGGGATCAACTCCCCTTACACCTTGCTGCCTCCTCCTTTCAACAGCAACCGAAGTAATGATGTACAACTTGCGGTGCGGAAACTTATCTAGGTGGGCTTGCGTTCGTAATGATATAGAGCGGATATAAACTAGGAATGTGAGGGTATAGATCGCTTATAAACTAGGAATAGAGGTGTATATCGGTTATAAACTGGGAATACGAGGTATGGATCGGTTATAAACTAGGAACACGAGGGTAGGATCGCTTATAAACTAGGAATACGAGGTATATATCAGTTATAAACTAGGAATATGAGGGTATAGATTGGTTATAAACTGGGAATACGAGGGTTTGGATCGGTTATAAACCAGGAATAAGAGTGTATAGATTGGCTATAAACTAGGAATAGGAGGGTATAGATCGGTTATAAACTAGGAATACGAGGGTATACATAGGTTATAAACCAGGAATAGTGGTATAGATTGGTTATAAACCAGAATAAGAGTGATATATGCTATAAACTAGGAATAGGAGGGTATAGATCGGTTATAAACTAGGAATACGAGGTATACATAGGTTATAAACCTGGAATTAGGAGGTATAGATCGTTATATACTAGGAATAGGAGGGTATAGATTAGTTATAAACTAGGAATACGAGGGTATGGATCGGTTATAAACTAGGATACGAGGTATAGATCGGTTATAAACTAGAAATACGAGGGTATAGATCGGTTATAAACTGGGAATAGGGGTATGATCAGTTATAAACCAGGAATAAGAGAGTATAGATCGTATACACTAGGAATAGGAGGAATAGAGCGGTTATAAACTAGTAATCGAGGGTATAGATCGGTTATAAATTAGGAATACGAGGTTATACGTCGCTTATAAACCAGGAATAGGTGGGTATAGATTGGTTATAAACCAGGAATAGGAGGATATAGATCGGCTACAAACAGAATACGAGGGTATACATCGGTTATAAACTAGGAATATGAGGGTATAATCGGTTATAAACCAGGAATAGGAGGTTATAGATCGCTTATAAACTATTAATACGAGGATAAAGGTCGGTAGGAACACACAAATTAAGTAGTGGAGGCTCTACGAGGATATTGACATGATATAAACTAGGCATACACATAAAAAACAAGGAGGGTTAAAGAAGAATATAGACCTATATAAACTATAAATACGCACATGTATCAGGGATGGTTCAAGGAGCCTATAAACGGGAGAGTAAGTTAATAAGCCTAAGAAGTTGTACGGCGTGTTGTATTGGGAGAACAGTGTTTTTTATTCTGTGTGGTATTTTAAATATCAATAGTTGACTTGATACATTTACTAACTCTTTCCTCAAATTTAACACTCATTACTAACTAAGTAAAACCTCTTTCAAGTGCCATCACGTGGTTGGGAAGACAAAAGACGATGAAGGTGCGTGTCACAAGCGCAATATGGCCGTTGCGCATACGCCAGACCGCCAAAAATGGCTTGCGGCCTTATCAACTATTCCGAGCAGACGCCGCCAGTGATTCAAAGCCTCTTTCAGCAAACCGGCATCGACATGGCTCTCTGGTGTGGTGGACCTTACTATATGTGGGTGTACGATCAACACCCTTGGAAAACGAGGTTTTATCTTCTACCGGTCTCATGAAGGATTTTCCTCCTCTCTTGAAACTAGTGCACTCAAGATATCCCAAGTTTTAAAGTTTACCTTTCAGTTTAATTTATCCTAAGGACGTTGACACAAGAAACATTATCAAATGATTTACAACAAATGAGTATAACCTGGGTTTGTCGGCTTGATATTCCAGCTCTTCTACTGGCAGTGGTGGATATGTCACCGTCATCTGAAACTGGGACACCATATTGGTGGGGCTACTTCACCCGGATGAGATGATGTGATGAATATGTGGTGTTACTAGAAGTCTCCAATTTTATCTTAAAACAAATTAACCAGACCATGGCAGTTATAGGAACACTCCCCTTCCGGGAAAAAAAACTTATGGAATTGAACCTGGAACTTCTATATTGCAGCCAGGAATGCTGACCACGAGGCGGCCAACTATATTTGTTAACAATACTTCAATATTATAATCAAAGCTTTCATGAATACATCCCGTACCCCAAAGATATAACTAATCAACGAAAAAGTTTCATCTCTAGGCAAGAATAACGTATAGTCTTAACTTTAGATCGATTTTGATAGAAAGAAGCTTTTCTGACACAAATTATTAAAACAATTTTCAGATATTTTCTAGTCAAGTCATGTGATTGGCAACTGTCACTTTTGATAGATTATTATCAATACCTATAAAACAATGCTGTCGACCTCGGTACTCTTGGGGTAATGTCTTCGCCTCAGGACCCGATGTTCGTGGGTCATATCCAACCGAGGTCGATGGACTTTTCTTAGGTGATAAAACTCCATAGCACAACTTCCTTCGGAGGAGAAGTAAAGCCCTTGGTTCCATGTCCACTGTGGCATGTAAAAGAACCCTGGAAGATATGGGAAAGTACCTTTTCCTGGCAGATATGCCAGGCTTTTTCTAGGTCGCGCATAGGAATACAGTGGGGAAGGAGACGGGGAATCACCACACTTCCTAACTCACCTAGGACATGACATTTCTACCAGAGCGTGAAAGCAACACTAACCAGCTGAAGGGCCGAGAGCATGCCTTGCTCCGGATGGATCAGAACAACCTTTGGGTTGTTGACTTACGAAGAAAATAATAATAATAATATGTCATCAGTATTAACCGCGAAAATAAATGTGCTTTTTTATTTTATAAAAATTTATTACCAGCAGAATCATAAATATATAGGTAAGCCTACAAATCTATTCGTTGGCGAGTTTACTATCAGACAGTTAATTCGCTCACTGTAATCAACAGGCGAGTTAGCGAAATTAAAATTGTTTACTTAATCACTATTCGCCAGCGAATATACTCGCAGCTATAGTATGATTTTAATAGGAAGGAACTGCAAGAAAATATTAATATATTTTTTCACTATCAATATTAATAACATTTTACTTTTTGATTTGATATTTAATGTATGAAATATGCAAATGTTAGGTCACATAGCACCCGGATGGATATATAAAGACTCTCCATTAGCTGTGAAGAAGGTGTGGAATGGGGTCAAATCAGCCTCATGAGTATATAATTAAGAAGAGTTACTTGAATTTAAAAAAGTAGCAAATCCGGTCTAAAAAACTGAGATTGACGGCTGAAGGGTTCGTTGTGCTGACAACATGACACCTTCTATCCGCAGAAGTTGGAACTATCTTCGCCAACACATCGTGGTCGTTCGGTTGGTATGGCTCTATTGCGGGATAACGTCATGGAGTTTTTTTATAAGTTTTATAACTGTCCCTAAATGTATTTCCTATCTAAATCAGACTAGTAATTCACTGTGTGTAATTGAGCAAGTGATTAAGGCAGCTCTATATTGGGTTTGTCTCATCTTAATCAATTTGGCCTGAAAAAAGATTAAGTTATGAAATCTAAAAAAAAATCAAAACTCTTAAATGATGTTTAAAATAGTTAATATAAAAAGAATAAGTCCTACATAAATTAATTTAAAATGGACTTGTTTATTTTCAGTCGAGTAAACTAGTTTTCTGTAATTTGAAAAGCGAAATCACTCGCTACTCCACGTTCAAGTGAATTCGCTAGCGAGTAGACTAATATGATTTTGGCTTTAGACAAGTACCGCGTCTATTGGCTTGCTAAGAACGCCCGTCGGCAGTGTGGACTGTTGTGAAGACTCCCTGAGTTGTACTGTTTGTGTGCGCAGTTCGCGTCCTATTGCGCTAATTGGTTTAGTTGGGGGAGTTGTTGAGGGCGGACGGCAGATTGGCTTGAATGGTGACCTCCACTTGGATTGTTGCGACACTCTGACATGACTGCTGGCAGCTCTCTGCTCCACGGCCCAGCGCTCTCGACATGGGCCGAGGTTATACCCTCACACACTGGTGTCCCACGAGTGGACAGGAGGATGAGGGTCTCTTGTACGGTTCATATTTATATTCTAAACTTATCTGAAAAGGATAGTAATATGTTTAGAGCTGCCCTAACTACAAATTTGTTCGTACTTTCTCGTATCAAGAGAAAGTAATCGTGAACATTTTTGACTTCGAGATTATGTTGAATATTTACTTTTTTATTTGTGTCCGAAACCAAAAAAGTTGATTTTACATTTCTGTCCCCATGTCTCTCTGACTGTTCTTGGCCACATCTGAAATGGTTAAATGGGCTTTGTTCATACTTGAGACCTAAATGTTTTAGGACAATACCTTGGGACGTTTTTTTGATTTTGACTAGTCTTCAAACTAAGGGTACTTTACTGGTGAGTGATTCATTTGAATTACAAATTTTTCAAAAAATGGCTCAAACAATTTTGTTTAAAATGGATATCTAGGGAGTGATTTATTCCCCAAATAATACTATACTTGGTTTTTAGGTAAAAATTCGTTAAGTGGTGGTTTACTGATGACTTTTTTTTTAATGTAGTACTAAACAAATGGCATAACAATTTGGTTAAAAATGGATATCTGTCAAATTTTTTAAATTATGATTATTCCCACATTTTTATTTTTCTAAAAAAATGAATAATTCGATAGTAGTTAACTGATGACTAAATTTGATAAAATTAAGTTGTTCTTAATGACTCTAACGATTTTGTTTAAACATTTTATCGAGAAACTATTTTACATGGTAAATAATAATGTATTCTAATTTTTCCAAAATATATTAATTTAAAGGTAGTTTACTTACAAGAAATGATAGAAAATGTGATTATTTTTAAAATTGAACTTGAAAATTGAGTTTAAAATCATTATTTGGGAATAGTTTTTCATGATAAATAAATAAAAGTTTTTATTTCTACAAATTAAACATATTTTTAGGGTAGTTTACAAATAATTTGTATTGGAAAAATTTGGCGTTTGTTAAAAACATTGGAAAAATGTTGTTTGAAATTTATATTTAAAAAGAGTTTATTGTGTTAGCAAGATGTTGTTTTGGTTTTTCTAAGGAAAACCTACTTAAGAGTGACTTACTGATAATCTATTTTTGAAAACTTTCTTCCAAACTATAATACACTGATAAAAGCTTGTGCGATTGTGTCGAACCATTTATTTTGATTTTAGATCTAGTTGTATATATAAGGATTTTCCAGTTTTAGGCTGTATAGTGCATATTTAGGAATTAACACGCACCTGGAAAACGAAAGGTCCATGAAAATACGGGGAATTTTTTATTTCTGAAAAAAAAAATATGAACAGGGAATTTTGCAAAAAAAAAAAATGTATCTATACTATATATCTGTGGTTTTGAGCCATTAAGCTGTAATAGTTAAATAGTAGGCCTTTATATTATATAACCGAAGGTGAGCTGATTCGAACATACATTTTCCTCCACACCCATCCCCTAGAGAATATTGGATTGCGTAATGACAGCATATTTTCCCAATCAAGCTTTTTTATTCCTATTTATAAACCAATTACAAATCAGGCTTAATCAATGTAGTTTGTATTTGAGAAAGTCATTATATTTTTAAAGCATGTTTAAACTTCTTGAGGCAGTTTTTTTGACAATTTTAAGGGTATACTTACGTGCATATTTCCTGTTTTTTTAAGGCATAGACATCTTAACCATAAAGATTAGGATACATTAAAATTAAAATGCATCCGAACACGCTTGGAGAGAGCATAAAAAAATGATCGGGTGGAGTACATACATCCCTTTCCCTTAATAAATACTCCGGCCGGGGATTGAAGTTCGGCCATCCAAGTCATAATTAATCACGCTGGATAATAATATCTAATCTTGTTTCCCGGCTAGGTATTGCTTCTCTAGTTTAAGTTTTTATTCGTGTACTGCCTAGAAAGGGTCAAACACATATTTTTTTTTTTAATCTACAATGTCCCGATTCCCTCCAGAGCTTATCGAGTCAGGTTCGACTTTTAGTATAGTATATTTGTAGTTTCAAATGGTTCCTCTGTAAAGCTATTTAGGACGAGTATAACCTGAAACAGCAATTGCTTGTACACCTAACACCCAACCCTTGGACTTTATCAGGAGCTGTGTTACCTGGGTAACAGGACACACCCACACATATATAACTTTTTTTAGGCACTATCAAGGGTGAACCAAGGCTCTTGGACTTGTAATTATTTACCGACCACTGTGCTATGGAGTCAAGCCGCGTAATGGTCGATATCACGAGGCAATTAACACTAAGTGCTATCTGTACATTCCGAAACACAATTTATGAGAACATTACGTCACATCATTTACAAATACTTAGCAACGGACTTTGTGAGATGCGGGCGCGTCGTGCGGGTCGCATTTAGTCACACGGCTCGGAAATTCTCCCTCCCCTAACTCTTGAGACCTGTACATTCCCCTTTGCCTCACTTTAAGGTATCGGCAGTTAGTACATGAGTAATGTCTATACTCTACAGCTTATCTACTAATACTTCCCCTCTTCCGTTTCTCCATACATTCAACGCATTCATCCCACTGTTTTTCCCTATGCATTTTTTTAACATCGCGTCTTATTAACAGTTCAGGTTATAAGTATATATACTAATTACGTTAAAAAAATTAGGGATAAAGAAGGTTGATTTTAAAGAAAGTGTATCCGCATTTGCGTGGAGAAACAGTGAAGAATCATTTTAGAAAAAGCCTCAGTATACCCATTTGGGATTCGAACCCTGATCTCCCTGTCATCGGCATTCTAATCCAACACGAGAGAGACGCCTTATACTATGCGGCCACCGAAGCAGGTATCCCTCTGCACTTCATTGAGTAAAGATCATATTATAAATAAACTATTTGTTTCCGTTATTTTTTATTTACATGCACACAAGATCTACATAATGCAATTTTCATTAAAATTCCGAGTAACCTGAGTGTTGAACAGTTCACAACTGATAATATTTTGGGTATTTGACGCGTATTTTCTGAAACGACTGATTATATCCTCCCACGAACTACAGAATAACTTAATTTCTAAAACATACACAACACACGCTCTCCTCGACTGTTAATTCATCACTGCGAGTGTGTGAACCACTTTGGTGGTCTCATGGTCTAAAGCGTCGTTCTCGCACCAGATTGAAGATAGGGGTTTGAATCCTGGTCGGGGTAATGAGGGTGATTTTTCTTAATTGACTTTTTAATCTTCCCTTCACGCAAATCAGGTACCATAATAAATCTCATCAGTTCTTGAATATTGATCATGGGTACCGCAGAATTTGAACATAACTTTTTCTTTGAATTTAAAAAGTGTCTGCTCATTTGTCAATATGTTCATGACACATATTCAAGAACAGTTAAGATTAATAATATGTATCGAAAATTAAACTTAACCTAGCTACTGAACCAATAGGGCTCTTAACTCACATCCTCTTCTGCTCTACCCTAATTACAATAATTAGATAAAAAGCATTTAGTTAAAAAATTGTTGCCTACTATAATAAACTCGCTTGCACGTGACTGCAACGCCTCACCTGTAGTCCTCGCGGGATTTGACGCGCCTGCGCACTCGGTACTAGTCTCGTATTTTTACACCGGAGTCCCTCGCGCTATTCCTGTCTGACATTATGAGGTGAGAACTGACTGATAACCAGCTCTGGCAGCCGCTGCCAAACCAAACACCTCCATGACTTGCTTCTCACCGTCCGTCTAGTTTTAGGACCGGCCATTAGCATGGGCCAGTCCCTTTGAAGAGCTGTGGCATACTTTGTCACCAGTTTACGTGACTTGGGTCTGGGTTTGTACCCGGGCTAGTTTTCAAGATTAGGTCCTATTGTGGGATCTATTTTTGGGATACGCAAGTTTTTACAATCTCTCTCTCTCTCTCTTATATATATAATATATATTATATATATATATATATATATATAGGCTATATATATATATATATATATATATATATATATATATATATATATATATATATATATTCTATCTCCGTGTCTTACTACTTGTTCAGGCTATACGCATGTGTACTAATTACGATAATGAGTTAGGTACGAGGAAGGTTGAATATAGAGAAAGTTTACCCGAATATGCGTAGAGGGAGAGTGGAAAACCATTTTGGGAAAAAACCTTACTACACCTGACCGGGATTTGAACCCCAATCTCCCTGTCATTGGCATTCTAGTCTAACAGAGTGACGCCTTAAACCATGTGGTCACCATGCCTGCGCGCAAGAACAAGAAGTATAAGTGGGACTCAAGCCCCCCTCCCCCAACCCTCAAAACATCCCTCTTCCCAACTCGATATCGTAGAGGGTTGAGGCCCCACTTCCTTGTGGCTCATATTTTTTTTTAAAATGTGTCCTTAACTTAACAAAAACATCAAAACACAATATGTTGGAAGCATTTACTCTCCAGGTATGAACACAACTTATTTGAGCCTGGCCTAATTTTAGCACACCCTTAAATTTATTTCCCTCCCTATGGCCTACTGCGCATTTAAACGACATTGACCTGATGGCTAGAGGTGGATGAAGGTAGCAATTGGCATGCCCTTTTTCTGCAAGACCAAAATAGTCAGATGACGGTCAACTTAGTTATCAACACACTTTGAGCTTGTTAAGAGCGTTCATCAGAGCAGACCCAACCCAGCTCCTGGCTCGCATCTGCGGAATGGGAATAAAAGGGAAAAGAAAAGACTTACGATATGCCAGAAATGTTTGTAGTGCATTCGTATTTGAATGATTACCCCAAATTTTCCGCGGGGGACAAAGTTTCTTATTAATAACTAAAAAAAGTCCCTATTATGAGAGAACGAACATTTTTGAACAATGCTTATCTGTGAAGCCATTCTAAAATGGTCAAAAACTGCCTTTTCATTACAAGTTTTATCCAAATATAATTTAATATTTAAACCATTTTTAGTAGGCTACTAGTAACTTCTATCAACTCTTTATTTCTATTAATGTTTAATCAGAAATGATCCACGTGCAAGAAATTTCGTGTGAATTTACTATTTCAAGCTGATTGCCGATTGTGTATCCCAGAGTTGATTGGCATGTGATGCACGCTCTTAATTTTGGTTCCTTGTGTGGGTGGCAGTGGTGACTATTTAGAATGGGAATAAAATAAAAAAATAAGATGACTGAGTAGCGGAAAGCTGCCCCAGGCCCCTGTAATGTCTATGTATTATTATTAGCACCGCGTCTTACTACCCGTTCGGGTTATACGCACTTACGCTAATGTGTAATGGTAGGGTGATTGTGAGATGAAATGAAGGACCTACAGTTTAACGTGGAATCCGAACCACGATGGAGGTCTGGCATTCCCCACATTCACAAGATAATAATGTCTATGATCGAATGGTTAAGGCTACTCAGTAACGGAAAGCTGCCCTAGGTCCTTGTATTGTCTATGATCGAATGGTTAAGGCTACTCAGTAACGGAAAGCTGCTCCAAGTGGTGATGTGGGCAGTTGTGTAGAGAGGCGCGCTATTAATTGCGCGGGTTTTTATGTCCGGCGCGTGTGGGTATAAATTAGTGCCGGTGTCCAGTGTTCATTGACAGGTGGGACCACGTGCCTCTCGCAGGACAGGTGTGAGAGAAGGCTCCCCCTTATACATTGCGTCACCTGGCCGGCGCAGGCGTTCATCACTTATATCGCGGACAAACTCGCACGGCGCTGTCATTTTTACCACCATTTATCCGTTCTAGAGTTACAACTGACGGCTGCAACGACGTTATAATAGTTTGTAGTCATTGCCATTCATAGGAATTGATGCCAGGAAAAACAATTGCTTGATGAAAAGGGCACTGTGTGTACTATTTACATCATTGTTTAATATCAAGCGTTTGTTGAAAAATGAATATATAATGTAATTAACAGCAACTGTGGGATTAAGGCAGTAAGAGAAAGATATTATTAATTTTTCTCCAATTGGTCTCGCTACCAATTTCATAGTTGCCGCCTTCTCAACAGTCTTACAAAACATCCATCTTAATTAACCTGAACTTTCTGAACAAAGGGCGATGTCATTATGACGTACTGCTAACTAAACCTAGGACTGCAACACAACAATCGGCTCTAGCACTAAGAATTCTAATAACTGGATAACAGAACCAACACATACACAATAATCTAGATTCACAAACAAACTTAACCTAAGACAACAACACTCAACCCTATCAACAGTAATTTTAATAACCGCACAATATTACTAACTTATTTTTAAAGCTCATATATGATTGCACCAGGCTCCCTTAGCCCTTCAGTCTGTTTACCTGATCCCTTCAGTCTGCCTCCTTTAGTCCTTCAATCTTCCTCTCTTAGCCCTTCATTCTACCTTCCTTATCCCTTCATTCTATCTCCCTTAGCCCTTAATTCTACCTCCCTTATTCCTTCAATTTACCTCCCTTATCCCTTCAGTTTACCTCCCTTAGCCCTTCTGTTTACCTCACTTAACCCTTCAATCCACCTCCCTTAGCCCTTCATTCTACCTCCCTTATCCTTTCAATTTACCTCCCTTAGCCCTTCTGTTTACCTTCCTTAACCCTTCAATCCACCTCCCTTAGCCCTTCATTCTACCTCCCTTATCCCTTCAGTTTACCTCCTTAGCGCTTCATTCTAACTCCCTTATCCCTTCATTCTACCTCCCTTAGCCCTTCATTCTACCTCCCTTAGCCCTTCAGTCCACCTTCCTTAGCCCTTCATTCTACCTCCCTTATCCCTTCATTCTACCTCCCTTATCCCTTCAGTTTACCTCCCTTAGCCCTTCAGTTTACCTCCCTTAGCCCTTCATTCTAACTCCCTTATCCCTTCATTCTACCTCCCTTAGCCCTTCATTCTACCTCCCTTAGCCCTTCAGTCCACCTCCCTTAGCCCTTCATTCTACCTTCCTTATCCCTTCAGTTTACCTCCCTTAGCCCTTCAGTTTACCTCCCTTAGCCCTTCAGTTTACCTCCTTAGCCCTTCATTCTAACTCCCTTATCCCTTCATTCTACCTCCCTTAGCCCTTCATTCTACCTCCCTTAGCCCTTCAGTCCACCTCCCTTAGCCCTTCAGTCCACCTCCCTTAGCCCTTCATTCTACCTCCCTTATCCCTTCAGTTTACCTCCCTTAGCCCTTCAGTTTACCTCCCTTAGCCCTTCAGTTTACCTCCCTTAACCCTTCAATTTACCTCCCTTAACCCTTCAGTCCACCTCCCTTATCCCTTCATTCTATCTCCCTTAGCCCTTAATTCTACCTCCCTTATCCCTTCAATTTACCTCCCTTATCCCTTCAGTTTACCTCCCTTAGCCCTTCAGTTTACCTTCCTTAGCTCAGCCGCATAAAAGCAGCCAATTAAAACGGTGCAGTGAACCCGCCCACTCTAACAATATTCGTTAAAAATTGTCAACTCTGTGGCAGTTTACCTCTCCTGGGGTAAAGGGGTGCGGGGTAGGGTCTTGTGGAGCCCAGCAAAGCGAATATATTTAAGGCCCCGAAATAGGAGTCGTCATTTAATCTCTCCGCCCCTCCAGGAACTATCGCGACAGGCTGCATTGTAAAGTCTGTTCAGCGTAGGAATTGTTTTCTGAAAGTTCTTTTTCCCTACCTGAAATCTATTATATAGTAGGATATTGTTAGGAAAAAAGACCTTCTAGAGAGTAATTCCTACCGTGAATGGAGTATATCGAGACGTGCGCTCAGGGACTTTCGCAAATATACTGTACTCTCCAGACACATGTGAAAATGATATGTTAGAATAACTCTATTAAAGCTATTACATTTTCTCCAGAGGATATACACGACAAATCAGAGAAGCTTTCATGAATTGTTGGATATCAGGCTTCTTATACTCTTACATAAGGCAGGGCCCGGATTTTGATGACATCTTTTTATTGGTACAGTACATCTCTTACAATGCTCATGAATACATAAACCCTGTTCTTGACCCACCAGTTGTAGAAATTTATATTTCATAGGTCATTATTTAGTAATTTTTTTGTCATTTTGGAATTTTAGGTAAGATTTTTTTTGTTTTCGTCCGTTTAGAATAACTTTTAGGCATTTTTGAGTTATTTTAAGGCATTCATATTGAATAAGTCTATTATCATTATTTTATATATGCATAACTTTCTCTAACCCACATTTATCCGAATGATAAGCTAATGTAGGCAATGAACTTCGTATCCTCTTTTTTTGTATGGTTGTAAAATACATATTCCTGGTGAGACACTGCAACTATGTTGGAGAGGGTTGCGTTGAAAGGGGGTAGTTAGTTATTACTTCTGAAGCAGATATTTCAAAACCAATATTATGTATAGCGGAATGCAAGAGTTTAGTTCTTAAAGACTTTTCATTGCATTTTACATTTGCCAAGAGCGTGTTTGATCTAGTCTTGTGCAGTTATTAGGTTTACTTATTTTTGTTTATATGTTGAGCTCATTTTTTGAAAATTTTAAGCCATGTTTGAGAATTTTTAAGTCATATTTTTATCACCTTTGGGTCATCATAATCTAGGCCCTACACATTACACATTGCTTAGGCAGAACTTATGAACATTTTTAAAATTTTAACCCCCCACCAGAGTGTATTACTGCTAGATCCCAGAGTTAAGGGTCCCGGGATCGATTCCCGCCATGACCTTAGATCTAGTTGTTGTGTTTCTCCTACAGCTATTAATAACCATTGGCTAATAGATAGTGAACTGAAATCGGAATATTTGCATGAACAAATCTCATCAGAGGAAATCCTGCACCCTACGTGGATATGAACCCGTGCTACTGGATCAGAGTCTATCGATCTCTTGTGGCCTAGTGATGTCCAAGGTTGTTCATACGTGCAATGTGATATTGGGTTATCACACAACTTACACAACCTAACCGTTCCTGAAACCTAACCCACCGCCGTCACCGGGAAATGTGGTTTACAGGAGGACACAGGATGAATGATGTGACGGGACTGAAGCCCCAGTGTTGGCAGTGCCCCTGGTGGCCATCTTGCCAAGCGACGCGGAATTTCATTGAAGACCTCCACACTGGCGGCTGACGGAAGATTCCTTGGGGCTTCAATGTCTTGGACGAGGTCCAGGTACCGCGAGCGAGGGGAATATTAACAGCGGGTGGCGTGGTCACACCTTAGGACAAGGGGAGGATTCTGTACAAGGTTGCACACCTCTTGGCGCGTGCGCAGTGTCATCCGCAAAAAAAAAAACTGGCTTTTAGGGCTTATCACAACTTATACGACAGACACATTACATTCATGTCACCACCTTGGGAGGGAAATAACACCTAGTTTTACAATGACATGTCTTTGACCATGTTGGATATCGATTTAAGAACCTTTAGAATAGTATACGAAAGTGCTACAAATTTATCTAAGGTATTGAATTATTATTATTATTATTATTATTAATCATTAGATGTTCTGTCTTACTACAGGTCCATTTCGTTTGTCAGTGAACTTAGACCGCCATGCGCCCTGTCCTCTATCTTCTTTAGCTCCCAGAATTTTTCTGCTTTCCTTCAAGTCATCCGTTATTTGAATCCCCCCTTTTTCCTAATCACCTCTTTCGCTCAGCCTTGCCTTCTATGACGTCACGTATAAGATAGTTTCTTCTAAGGAAGTGTCCGATTAAGTTTTATTTGTACTAAAGAATCGCATCCAAAATGGTTTTCTTCTCGTCCACTTTTCTTAGGATTTCATTTTTCAATCTGTTTGTTGTCCACCTGAGTAAATGGCTTCTGAAGAAAATTCTGAATGGAACTAACTTATCCACATTGGTAGTCACGCGGATTAAATGTCAAGCTCGACTAATTTGAATTTACGTTGATTGGGAAGTCGTGGTTTAAATCCCGGCTAGGGGTTTTGATAGTGGTTTTCCCCTCCCCCTGAACTGTTACCCACTCCACGTAAATGTGGATATGTTTCCTCTAAATTTTGTCTTCCTTCTCAGCATGGTTAAAAAATGGATAGTGTGGATGGGTAGTAGGACGTGGAATTAAAAACAACTAAAATATGCAGGTAAATGCCACGATGGTACTGAAGTTTTATTTTCAAAATGTTGTCTCTAGTCAATCCATTTGATGGAGCTCTTTTTCTTTTATTTATTTCTGTCTGAAAGCTATCACAGGTTAACTGATTCCAATGGTAACTTCCTTGGTTTATAAATAATTATTTAATTTAATGGATGGTCGCAAAACATTCTATATCCTGTTTGTTTTATTTATATCATATCCCTCTCTCTTTAAACATTTTTTATGTGGGATGAAAAGGGAAGATTTCATTGACCACCTGTGATCTGTCTCTTTCTTGTGGTCTGTGTTCCTTCCCCACACAGGGGTGCTAGCCCCGCTAGGGCAGAGCTATATTTAGGGCTAGGATCTCTCAACCCTTCGAATAATGTGGAGTATATATATACAAATTTGCCCCTAAAATGTAAAAAAAAGCACTAAAAAGTTAAAATATTCTCTACTACATCTTTACGGCCCTACTGAATATTGCAACCAGCCCTAAGTATTTAAAAAAACTATATTATCAGGCGTAAACTAGTTGTATGACTAAGAACACGTCTTACGGTCGATCAACCGGGAAATTAGATACAAAATAACGCTCAAACCAAAAAAACGCTTTGAAGTGCGATTTTCTGTGTTCTTAATTTGACAACAGTGAAATTGCGATCAATGAAATTGTTTTTTGCGTTTTAAATTAATTATTTTTCATTTTTGTTTTATTCCGTGGTAAAGCGTTTTCACTGTTTTCGATTCCACTTTTCTTTAAAGCAGAATACAGAAATCTTCGCCAGGGTGCAACGTCTGGTTCTAGCCATTTTATCTGCCATCAAATTATTTCCATGAGGGAGACGGGTTCTTAATAATTCTGAGTACATCACCGAAGCTTAGTGAGCAAAAAAAAAAAAAAAGCTGACATGGTCCTTGGGGTTTTTAGTTCCGTCCCAGGCTGTCCCAAATAAGTATGTGTGGTAATTTGTCTTGTGTGTGCTCGCAACACGTCTTACTACCCACCCAACTATCTACCAATGGCGTAGAGATGAGTGAGGTAGAATTTAGAGTAAATTTACCCTCAATACAATCTATGAGATTTGAACCCTAACCTCCCACTCACTGGCAAACCAGACGAGATTGACACTCCTTGTTACCACCGTTTAGTTACTGAAATACAACAATTATCGGTGCTTGTGTAGTTTGTTTAGTTTTAGGTAGTTTTGTAAGTACTATGCCCTGTGCTTATAATGTGTGCATTAGAATAATACCCCGCAGTAAAGTAAAAATTCTATACTTTTTTGGGATGGTCCGGTCGTATCACAATCTAAGACGTCTTTGTTTGACTTTTGTTTTGTTAATATTATCGATAGTGACTTAGCACCAGCTTTTCTTTGAATCTCTCTCTTATCGCCATGTTTCCTAGTGTCCAAAGTAAATAACACTCCAACTTTTTCTGATGGGAGGGGGTTCTTCCTGTGGGGAGATTGTGGCGTTTCCGTTTGGGGAAAATGTCGCATCTCGAGAATATTGAAACTGAATAGAAATAACATTTCCGTTTCGAATCCCTAATGGTTGAAGGCTTATAAGGTTTGGTTTTTTTAAATTTGATTGGTGAATTAATCACAATTACCACAATTTTGCTCGTAGATTTTTGTTTTCATATATTCTCAGCTAACTTATAACTGCTTTCTCATTTATTTGTAGGCTAATTTCTTTCTAGAAAATTATAATCATTTCCATAAAAAATGTTCTCGTATTTTGGTTCAAGTCGTTCGTACATTGCGTAACGCTTGTTAGGGAGGGCTGCGAGCCAAAGTAAAGCTTGGTCCACACGCACGGTTTTTATACTCATTAATTGCTGCGCAGGCAAAACTGTGTAAAAAATAAGTTGCAGTTCAGGGGCGTCCACAAAGTACATTTTTCACAACAGTTTTTCCCACTCAGTTCCACGGAGTCCATCATGGAGGAAGGACTATTCTGTTTCATGTTTGCGATTTGTTTTGAAAAAAAAAAAAGCAAATTAAACATTTCAAGTGCACGCGATACTTGGATAAACTCAATAAAATGGCTACTAAAAAAACACATTCAGGGGTGTCCGTAAGAAGCTCACGTGAACATTGATGAAGGTAAGCCATTGTTGAACAATAAAAAATTGATCAGAAAAAAAAAGAAACCCAAATTTTGAACTCTGTGATTATTGTTCCTGCACCACTATAGAAGTAAAACTGAGCAACATATGAAGAGAAGACGGAGGGGTGCGTCCACACGCACCGACAAGTCTGTGCAGGTCACCTATAAATATGCTGTCCACACGCAACGTCTTGAACTAAGCAGGCAAAACGTACAAAATGTTGCGTGTGGACCGGGCTTAACATCACATGTGAAGTTATATGAACGGCATTCGAGTTATAATATTGTAATTAGTCACATTTACACCGCCCTTAACCTAGTAGGGGCCACGTGGACTAAATGTCAGGTTCATTTTGTTTGTTTTTCCGTGATGGTGAGGTCGGAGCTCGAATACCGGTTGGGTGTACTATTGATTTTGTTCCCGTAAACAGTTTACCACTAACCCTCGACGCAAATACAGGTACAATAACTATGAATTCTGCCTTTCTTATAGCTACCCCATCAGTACAATTAAAATACGTTTGTCCTGGATGGGCTGAGGTGGGGATGATTACAACCCCCTGAACGGGTAGCATTTAGAAAATCAGTATGTCTGTCAACAGTAGACCTCGCTCCCTCCATTCAAAAAATGCTAAGTGCATCATGTTAAGTATTTGTAATGTTCTTATCGTTACTTCAGTCTTAAGATTTCTCTTTGGATTTCGTGTTGAAATATCTCTTATAATTATTTATCCTTACAAATATAATACTATGTTTATGAAATACTATATTTATAAAGAATGGCCGTGACTCACTCGGTTTAAGACGCCATTTTATTAATATATGTTATTTTTTTAAACGTCCTAGGTGCTCGATTGATTGCTTATAACTTATAATTTTAAATTAAAATCACTTGAGATGAACTACTAGACAAAGAATCTGTTGGATGGTCACCATATTGAAACGTATAACCTGCTTGAAAATCTATTAGCATACCGGCCGGGGTTCAATCCTCGGTCCCGGCACAGATTTATCTGATTACCAAACCCTTCCTTCACCTCTGACAAGACATCTTGTGAATGTGGGGAATGCCAGGCCTCCACCGTGGCTCGGAATCCACGTTAAACTGTAGGTCCTCCATTTCATCTCACAATCACCCTACCATTACACATTAGCGTAAGTGCGTATAACCCGAATGGGTAGTAAGACGTGGTGCTAATAATAATAATATTAGCATACGTCGTTTGGCCTAGGGTCACATATTGTGGCCTTGCCAAATTTTGTTAAAATTGGTCAACGCATTTTACAGTTATCGTGAAGCAAGGATCCGGGTAGACCAGTTAAGTGCGAAATGACAAAGTTAAAACTGATCCTCGCTACACTAGGTCAGTAAATTAAAAGTAGTATCGCTACGGTCAGGTGGTAAGACATTGTAGGCTACTTTGTTGCTGGTCTTGACAAATTAACAAGCTACTAAATTATGTAACCTTCATTTGCCCTGAAAGATAACGGTCTACTCCATAGTGGTGCTAAGCAAGGTAAGCTGGCTGCCTTTCAGGTAAATGAAGGGTACATGACCCGCATTGATGGACATGCAGAATACATGTTGGGCTCATCTAGTCTGGTTTGCCGGTTATGGAATAGTAGTGGTTCAAATCCAGCTTGGATTTACTGAGTGTTATTTTACTAAATGGTTTCCCACTCTACCTACATACAAATACGGGTACACTTTAGTTAAAGCTTACCGTTCTCATCCCTATCCTATGAGTGTAGTTTATTGCCGTATTTACGTATGTAAGGGCCCCCCATAAACCCATGTATTTATTTTTTTAGATATTATACACATGTATACTAATTACGATAACGATTTTGGGTTGAGGAAGTTTGAATTTAGAGGAACTGTACCCGCATTTGCGATGATAGTGAGGGTAAAACTATTTAGGAAAATATCTCATTACACCCGACTTGGATTCAAACCCCAATCTCCCCGTCATCAGCATTCTAGTCTATTTAAGAGTGACGCCTAACAGTTACACCATGTGGTATGTCTATGTAAATTACATCATAGTTTGTCTAAAGAAGGGTAAAAATTAATCAAACGTTTAATTTTACACAAATGTAATGATAACAAAGTAAAATTAAATAGGCTACATAAACACTTCATGAAAACGTTAATTATAATACAAACTTTTCTTGCTTTCTTTGCAGCAAACATGTAAATAGTGTCTCAATTTCATGAAGTATATCACTTGTAAGGCAAGGTATGTTAGGCGATCTAGGTTCATGATTGTACGAAATCTGTTTTTTTTAACTTCATTTTTGAAAATGACCTCTACCCACCACGGCTTGACACAATAAATACTAAATAAACATATTTTTAAAAGTATTTCAACCTTGGAAAATGTTGCTCTAAAATCTTGTTCGTTGAGGATTTCATAAAAAACATTTACTTACTTTGAAAGAGTATTTGTAGTTTTCTTTTATGTCCACCACTAGTGTTGCAAATTATATTGGTTTATTCCTTGAGGATGGTTTGAGATCATTTTTGTATTCAGTGATCAGATTGGTACAGTGGTAACGGAACCGCGGAAGCAGGGGCTCTGCCCTCCCTGAAAGAATTAACCCGTGGAATAAGTTGGCCTCCCACCATATATATTTCAAATAATATATTATCGAACATGAAGATGAAAGATGCCCTTATTTCAAACTTCAAATGACTTCTAAATGCATTCAAATTTTGAAAATATGTGGGAGAAGACCCCTTTAAATAGCGTCTAGAGGCATCTAACTATCAGAAAAAATCAGGCTAGGAGTAATTTAATTAGCTTCTAGGGCTATCGAAACTTAAAAAAAAATTTAAGGCAGGACCACTCCAAACAAATTATAGATAGATACTTGTCATTTTGAAGAATTTTCAAGCCAGGACCACTCCAAATAGTTCCTGAAGGCATTCAATTTTCAAATATTTGTTGGTGGAAGACCACTTAAAATATCTTATTGTAGCATCTAATTAAAAAAAAATCTGGAAGAAAACCATTCAAAATAACTTCTAGAGGTATCCAATTTTTGAGAAAAATTTAGACGAGGAAACATCAAAATAAAAAGTAAATAAAAATGGAATCAAAATTCCAAGTATTTCCCAAGTACTACTCCAAATGGCATCTAAGAGCATCGAAATTTCAAAACAATTCGAAGGGAGGACTACTCTAAATAGCTTTTAAAAGAGTTTTCCCTCAAAACGTATTACACACCTGATAATCTCGATTATGAAGCTGAAAGACTTGTATCAAACTGCAAATAACTTTGAAAGGCATTCAATTTTTTTAAAGGTGCCAGTTAGGGACCACTACAAATAGTTTCTAGAAACATTAAATTTTAAAAATTTGCTGGGAGAGGTTACTCAAAATAAATTCCAGATGCATATTATTATATATATAAACAAATCCAAGTGACAACTCTAATTATCATCTAAAACATCCAATTTTCAGAAATATCCCGGTAAGGATCATTTCAAATATCATCAAAAGACATACAATTTTTTTTAATTGCTTGAGAAGACTACTTAGAATAGCTTGTAGATGCATATAACTGTCGGAAAATATCAATTTGAGGGTATCTTTAAATATCTTCGAGAGGCATCCAAATTTCAAAAATATCTAGGGGAGGATCACTTTAAATTATAGCTTCTAGAGGAGTCATTAATATGAATTTCAAATAAATGCTGAGGAATACCTCTCCAAATAGCTTTTAGAGAGACACAATTTTCAATCCTTAATGGGGGAGTGGGAGTGTGGGGTGGGGATGGGGGTTAAAGGCAAGTCCATAGGAACTGTTTGTACTGTATTGAATCAGAAACTGGCTGTACTGTCTTGAATCAAGCTCACAGATATTTGCGTCTCAACTTATTTTAATCACTTTGTGGTTTCAACTAGATATTTTTTTAATCCTTCAAATGTAGAGTTACATCCATAAAAAAAACTTGCCCGTTGGCGTAATATATCGCCACTGATGATTGAGATTGTACACGTCCGGTAGTTAGTACACTGTACTTCCAGAAACATCCATTAGCCTCGTGCATCCAGCCAGAACATTCACTCCTAGATGAATCATCGATGACCAGACATGATGATGGTCCCGTGCAGTAAGAGCTAATATTGACGAGTATTTGGCTCCCTCTAATTCTAATTATCCATATACAAGGGCGATTTTTTCGTACTTAATTAATTAGATAAACTTGTAAAAAAATAATGTTAGCAGCCACTACAAAATAACCAGAGAATGGGTTAGTTCAAAATACTCGATGTGTATTCACACGGTCATTGCTTTCATCCTTTTGTGAATCGTTAATTTTAATAACGAAAGTGAAATTTCTATCAGAAATTGTTTTGTGTGTGTAAACATTAAAAGTTGAATTTATATTTTATACAATCCATCATATTAATTAAACAATTGCCAAATATATAAAAAAATATTGGATTAAAACCACTTCCTTCAAACTTTTGTGTGAAAGACGAGGAAATTACTGTTCAATTTGCTTATGTGATACTATATCTTCTGCGAATTCGTCCGTACTCAAACGTTTCTGAAAACTATGACTTGCGCATATATCAAATTACGCATAAGTTTTCATGATAATTAATTGCTACCCGCTTCGGTGGCCACGTGGTTTTAGCCGTCACTCACACTATATAGTAGATTGTCGATGACTGGGAGATCGAGGTTCGATCATGGTCGGGTGTATTGAGGGAGGTTTTTTTCCTAAACTGTTTTCCACTATCCCACCACGCAAATGCTGGTATACTTTCTCTATTTAACCTTCCTCATCTCTAAATACATAAGAGTAATTAGTATATAGGCGTAAAATCCTAATGGGTAGTAAGACGCGGTGTTAAAAACATAACGGTTTAGCCAATAACCGCCCTGATATCTGAGTAATCAACTTGAACTGAATAAATTACAGACACATCGTCCGTGTGTACAGGACACAACGTTATACGTTTATTGCAATCTTTTGTGGACCTTGTATGACCTTGAGTTGGTTCTTAATTGGGTGTTTTGTGGTCCCGATGCCTATTACCTGTCGTTTTTTATTGAATACCTCGGTTCAGCGACCCTCGGTTAAAACTTTCCGCATGCTCAGGGTCATGGCTTTAAACAGCGCTTATCTTGATTGCGAAAGATGCTAGTAAAATAAAGCTGACATGCAATGTTGACCGAACAGTATAAGGCGTTATACTTGCATTGCACTTGATCGACACTAACAGAGGAGGCCGTGGTTTGAATCTCGCCTAGGTGCAATAGAGGTTTATTTTCACATGTGTTTTATCACTGTGGCTTCCCTCTCTTCTCTTTATGCTAATGCAGGTGCACATCCTCTTACCTTCTCAATCCCTATTCACTAGGTTAAGTCGTTGATGTAGAATAGAGTTAGATGGTTGTTAAATTAGGTTCTTTGGATGATATGTCTTCGAATCCAACCCTGGTACTTATTTAGATCTCAATAAGGTCGTGTCCGAGGGGTTCATAATTTACTAGAATCCCTGATGGCATCTTAAGTCGAGGTTATATACCGCCGTGTAGTCACCTCACTCAACCCATGTAGAGTCAAGTGTACCACCATGTAGTCACCACTCACGCTCAACCACATGTGACGCTCACCGTCGAGTGTACCTCTTTGTAGTCACCTCACTCAACCCAAGTCGAGTCAAGTGTACCACCATGTAGTCACCTCGCTCAACCACACAACCTGTGTATCGCACCAGTCGAGTGTACCTCTTTGTAGTCACCTCACTCAACCCAGTCGAGTCAAGTGTACCACCATGTAGTCACCTCGCTCAACCCATGTCGAGCCGAGTGTACCTCTTTGTAGTCACCTCACTCAACCCAAGTCGAGTCAAGATTTGTACACACCATGTGGTAGTTACACGACCTCGCTCAACCCATGTCGAGCCGAGTGTACCTCTTTGTAGTCACCTCACTCAACCCATGTCGAGTCAAGTGTACACCACGTAGTCACCTCGCTCAACCCATGTCGAGCCGAGTGTACCTCTTTGTAGTCACCTCACTCAACACAAGTCGAGTCAAGTGTACCCATGAGTCACCTCACTCAATCCATGTCGAGTCGAGTGTACACCAGTAGTCACCTCGCTCAACCCATTTCGAGCCGAGTGTACCTCTTTGTAGTCACCTCACTCAACCCATGTCGAGTCAAGTGTACCATCATGTAGTCACCTCGCTCAACCCATGTCGAGCCGAGTGTACCTCTTTGTTGTCACCTCACTCAACCCATGTCGAGTCAAGTGTACCACCATGTAGTCACCTCACTCAACCCATGTCGAGTCGAGTGTACTACCGTGTAGTCACCTCGTTCAACCCATGTCGAGCCGAGTGTACCTCTTTGTAGTCACCTCACTCAACCCATGTCGAGTCAAGTGTACTACCATGTAGTTAGTTACCTCGCTCACCCTATGTCGAGGCGAGTTGTAGGTGTGTAACGCCGGCCGGCAGGTGATGTGATATCCATGCACCTTGCACCTGTACTCACACCTCCTTGGACTCCGGCCGGTAGGGGTTTGACTCCTGGACCTTGCAAACCCTCATGGGGGACAGACCGGCCCGCTGCTTGATGAGGAAGGGGAAAGTGGGATATAAAGAAGTGCAAATAAAACTATCATGTTTGGCTGATCAGAAAGAGATATCATGTAAGTGGTATAGTTATACGTAAATCCAACAAAACACGAGGTTAATTGGATGAGTGGAACATTAATAATAATAATAATAATAAATATACGTCTTCATTATGTTTAATTAATTTATATGTTTCCATCATTTAACTGTATTTAATGCCCTTGATTTATATTCTTGGTTGAAGATATTAAAAATAGCATTCTATTAGAATATAATCTTGTCTTTTGTTCATTTTTGCTGGTATTAATTTGAATAGATAAAATAGCGCCCTTCATTAGGGTGGCAAATGTCTGAAAATAAATGAACGTATCTTAATTTTTGAAACTTGCATTTCATGTCTCCTTTCCTACGATCAGAAACATTTTGAAAGAAGTGTTAATAATCTTATAGTTGACCGCTTGTACTGAGGGTCGGGTCCCTCCCCCATCTTTTGGTTGTGGGGAGTAAGGGGAGCTCTTGCCAAGAGAGACCGCTCACCCAGCTGACGCGTGCACCTTGCACTGTGACGCCACTACCACAAGTACCCGCTCCGAAGTTTGACAGGTAACGAACATTTTGCTCACAACATGGCGGACTAAATAGACAAACAGCTGGCGTGAAGAACAAGGACGCACTAGGAAGTATCTTTTCTATACAATTCAAATTTTATATTTTATATTACATTCATAGCTTCAATCATAGTGTCAGAACGGAAAAAAATTCAACAAAAAATGACTGATTCCTTAATAGTAAGGGTTGGCTGAAAGGGTATAGGAAAACGCTCTCCTGAAAAGGTTTGGATTTTGAATTACTCTAGAAGTTATGTATAATTGTTAGAGAAAATATTGACCAGCTGATTAATCATATTATATTAGCAAGCTATAGTAGGCCTAGTATAAACTAGATTAATTATATTAATAATGATTAGTTGTGTCGAGGTGAAAAATCCCGTTGGTCAAGTTTCTTGCTTGTTTAAGTTAGAGGGTTTGTAGTAAGGCTCAGCGACAGTCCAGTCATTTAGTATTTTTTTGTAAAGATATGCATCTCAAGGCCTTTTTATTACTTATTTTTATAACATCATGAACCATGCTATTAAAAAGAGGGGGCGTTTTCCCACTTGAAATTTAAGTTATTGAGTTAATTATATTGTTTTTTGAGGTTTGAAATTTAAAAAGTCAGTAGTATATAAAAATACGCAGTAAGTTTAGTTGAACAAATTTATCGGCATAGACGGTTCCGGCACTTATTACCTCAAACCTTGAATGAAATAATCATCACATGATCACTAAGGAAGAAGTTTATCTTGTGAACAAGAGAAAGCACCTCGGATCTTAGTCCAAAGTTCCTCCACTTCTGAAAAGGCTGGATGCCAGTGCCACGAAGCCTAAACAGTTTAGTCCAAGGTTCCTCCACTTCCAGAAAGGTTCTAAGCCATGGCCACGAAGCTTAAATCAGTTAGTCCAAGTTCCTCTACCTCTGGAAAGGCTGGAAGCCAGGGCTACGAAGCTTAACTATTTAGTCTAAGGTTCCTCCACTTCCAGAAGGGCTGTAAGCCAGGGCCACGAAGCTTAAATCAGTTTAGTCCAAGGTTCCTCTACCTCTGGAAAGGCTGGAAGCCAGTGCAACGAAGCTTAAACCGTTTAGTCCAAGGTTCCTCCACTTCCAGAAAGGTTCTAAGCCAGGGCCACGAAGCTTAAATCAGTTTAGTCCAAGGTTCCTCTACCTCTGGAAAGGCTGGAAGCCAGAGCAACGAAGCTTAAACCGTTTAGTCCAAGGTTCCTCTACTTCCAGAAAGGTTGGAGGTCAGGACCATTAAGTTTAAACAGTTTATTCCAAGGTTCCTGCATTTCCATAAAGGCTGTAAGCCCGAGCCACAAGGTCTAAACAATTTAATCTAAGGTTCCTCCAATTCCAAAAAATTTGGAAGCCCTTTAGACCCAGCCACGAGGTCCTTGGCGATGTACTTTATTTTGGCCTCTTTTCTTCATTGCTAAAGCTGTGGTACTTCTCTATCAGTATTGCTGACCATCAACTATCCAATATGAAAAGATGAGTATTAAGGGTGCTAAATAGAGTAAAACATCAACACCCACATTTATTATAGGGGATAATCACAAGCACCAGGGGATGAATCCCGGCTTTCAGGATCAGAGTCCACTACAGTAAACCTTGACTCCAGTACCAGTTTCTAGTTTCTAATTATCTATAGCACATCAATTAATTTCTGAGTATTTTTTGACATTTTCTAATTACGTGGCTATATATTATTTCATTAAGTTGACAGGTGAAGTAAACAATCATCCCTTCTAACTTCCAATGCTTAGACCGGACAAGAGCAGCCAAACTCAAACATATTATCGGCTACGAACATATATTATTGAATAGTCACTAAACTTACATGCACGCTATCAGTTCTTACACAGATACAGTTTGCAAGACAAGCACCATTCACTTATAGCTATCTAAGAACAATAACAAATTATTAAATTAACCACTCAAACAAAAAATAACTGTATTCTTTTGAATCGAAAAGTGACATCTGGATACGGGAATCAAACCCAGGACTTTTGGCTTAGTACGTAAAAGTTTTACCACTGAGCTATCCAGGAGTTGTCCCTTGCCCAAGGTCATTTTTCACTCATATTTTAAGGCGGAGTCTGTGATGGAAGCCTGGATGGCTCAGTGGTAAGGGCATTCGTGTACTAAGCCAAAGGTTCCGGGTTCGATCCCGCTGCTTTGGTGTAATTTTTCAATTTAAAAAATGTGATATTCAGATGTGGCTACAACCGTATGGCTCGGCTATTTAATTCAAAAGATAACTTGTTGATGGGTGTGAAACTGCTAGTGGCCTAACTCATGTTCCACCTATATTATCTTATCTTTGCTTGTCATTTTCTGGACGCCTGCTCTCCTCAAATTTTCCTCAAGTAGAGTTACAGTAGGTAAAGGATATAACCGATATTATTTAAAAGGAACATAAACGTCTAACTAGCCGTCCGGGTTATACGCTTATGTAGTAATTACGCTAGTGGTTTTAGAGATTAGGAAGGTTATATTTATAGGAAGTGTACCCGTATTTTCATGAAGGGAGAGTGGAAAACAATTTTGGAAAAAACCCTCATTACACCCGACCGAGATTTGAACCTAGATCTCCCCGTCATCAGCAGTCTTGTCTACTGCGAGAGTAGCGCCTTAGACAATGCGGCCACTGAATAGGTACTAAATATTATTAAAGGCCTCACCAATTATAAAGATTGTATGACAAGGCCACTCGCTCTTCACTTCCTACGTTCTTGGTCTACTTCACTTATCAAACTATTTGAAATAATGTATTAATATGTTTTTATATATTGTTACTCAAGTTGTCTAGCCCTTGATAGCTGTAACTAACACATTTAATATAAATATGTATCAGTTTCTAGCAAGTGTAGACACGATAACGAGTAAACATTTATTTAGGAAGATCCAATGAGTGTTGAATGGAATATGTCACTATTACTAGTGAAGACAAACAAAAGAGCTTGCTAGAGTATTAATAATAAAGGGATTTGTGAATGATGAACAGTGCCCAATACACCCGGTGACTTGTGTGCTTGTTGGTAAAGGGCAAGTCTGCAAACCGCAACATCACCGTGACGTGCGGATCGCCTAGTTTAGGCGTGGTCCAATTGAGTTGTTCGGTCTTTACCTCGGGATGTTTGTAACATAACACGGTAGAAAGGAGGACGGTATATGATGGTTACAAAAGCTACTAAAACTTCTTTCATAATTCATACGTCAAGTAATATGATCTTCTGCTGTAGATTTTTATAGATATTAATACCTACAAAATAACATTAATAGCGTAGTAAAATGTTACCAAATGTTGACTGTTAACAAATATGTTTGTATTTTTAAACTATCCTTGCTCCTATGTTCTTAATGTAGATGGAAAACTCTTACTTAACCCCTTTCCCACCTCAACTTCTCAGTGCCTTTTTTGTTTGGAGGTGACGGGGTGGGGTATCACGGGGAACATCTTAATGACAGGGTTTCAAGTTACAATGGTTCATTTTGTACACTCCTTCCTCCATATGCCATGACAAGAAACAATCCCGTTTCTTTGGCTGAGGGATCACTACTTGATACCGGGCAGTGTTTATAATAATTTTAAAAAAATTACCACACGATGTGGCGAGAATCCCTTTGATTACATTCGACCTGGAATCTAACATCGGCCTCCTGACTCAAAACCGCATTTCTCTGTGATATTCATGCTCTTACCAGAAGTTTTAATATTAGGCCTAATGGGTTATTATTATTATCATTATTTATCCACTAAAACTGTTAAATATTCTAGAAAAACAAATGTAAAAAAAAACCTTTAAGTATATTCTAAATTTTTTTTTTTTTTTTTTTTTTTTTTTTTTCAAAATATATACCTTACATTGATAAAAGTTGTCTGAAGATATTCTATAAAATGTTTAAATATCATGTAATTTCTTATAAATACATATAGACATAATATTTACAATTCAAAAATTGTTTTCTCTCCTTAACTCTTACAAAATCAACCCTTTTGTCCGTTGTATTCGTTTGTTTGTAATTCTCGTCCTGTTGTCCGCAGATATCCCGACGCAGGTGCCGCCACTGACGCCGGGAACCAACAAGAAGATGACGGAGGGCGCCAAGGCGTCCTTCGCGTCTGGGAGAAGGAACAGCTGAGTGCTCAATATTGTGAAGGGTCAGTGTAACACCGACAAAACTGCATGCTTAAATTATTTTAAAAGGTTGGGAGAAAGTTAACAGCTCAGTGCAACTTGGGCACAACGCGTATTTCTAGGATTATAATTGATACTTTGTGTTTTCAAACTGAAATTTATTTCTAGCTCAATAGTCTATAACTAGTAATTTTTTTTTTTGGGATCTAAATAACCTGTTTCCTTGTTCAGGTTCTGTTTCCTATTATTATTATTTTTCAATAATTTTCTCTTATTCTTTTATCTATTCTAGTTTTCCAATCTGGTCTAGGTTCTTACATTAGTTGGTCTTCTTCGCTAGTTGTCCGCCCCGGGTATTTTATTTCCCGGGTACTCTCCACCTTTGACACTTTTGGTTCACCCTATTTCGGGATTCTCCAGGCACTTTCCAGTGGTGGTGATTATCCCCCTATCTGCCTCCTGGGGAGGCGTCCTATCAGAGACCTAGGGGTGTGCGAAGCTTTGAAACTTCAACTTGTCTTCGAAACAAACATCAGCTTCGACTTCGCTTCGAAAAAAAATCTGGCTTCGAAGCTTCGCCAATAAAAATATTAACAGCTAAAATACTCAATTTATGTTCAATTATTGACATTCTGAGATGTTTTGTACATTACAAATTAATATTCATACGCAGAACATCTGAAATAATTGAATTGATGGTCGTGATAATAACTTGATTTGTCAGATTAACACAAAATATTACAAACAATTGTGCAATAAAACATTTTCCAAGTATTTTTAGTTCATAAAGTAATTTAATTAACCACAACATAATATTTTTCAAGCTTAAAACAACTAACAAAAAATATTCGAACCTCGATTTGGCTTCGTTAATATTTCATATAACTGTTTCGAGTTTGCTTCAAATTTGCTTCGAATTGAAGAAGAGGACTTCGCACACCCCTGAAAACTAGTATTATAGCTGGTCGCATGGTTGTTGTGTCTTACTTGTGTTCGTAAATCATGGGATCTATCCCTTCAGATTTACCCTTGAATCCAAATGAAGCTATTTTACTAGTTTACTTCCTGTATAGGCCATTACAAATGAAAAAAATTAAAAGCTTTGTACCAATTAAAAATGCTATTGTGTTTATTAAATCTTTTAAGTCCTAAAAATACAAATTAAAACAATTTTTGAGTAAATTAATTATATTAATACAAATTTGTAATTTTAAGTCAAGACCTTCATAATTATATTAGAAATATCTTTGTGAGATTCTTACGAATCTTGAATATTTCAAATTCCGTAGGATTCGAGCGCCTCGTCTCTAAATTCATAAGTCAGACGTGGTACCGATGGAGCTGGGGGTGTTGGACAGTCTGTGTGGTTTGTTCATCCCTCCACCCCCTTTACTAGATAAAGATGAACTGAAACAACATAAGGCCTATCACATCTAGGGGAAATACTAGCTTTGACCGTGGTTGGAAAGTGAAAAAATATCGGTCCATCGAGACACTGTGAATACCAGTCACAGTGAAAAATCACTGGTATAAATCACTGATATTTTAAAATCATAGTCACTGTATTCACTGATATCGTAAAATCACTGTTTCGCCCATCTCTAATCTAGGGTACGAGGAGGGAGGGAGTGGTTATGTGTTCGTGACCCGCAAGTCACGTACTACCTCTGGAATTAATCTCCCCACCTCAGACATAGTCATGCTCACCGAGGTTCTGTGCTTCACCCACTGTTGAATGACGCGGGAATCAAATTTTAGTCTTGATGTGGTTTTACAGTCATGTTTTTTTTAAAAAAGTTTTTAAGCAGAAGGGCTAGGAATGGGGAAGAATATTTCCGCATCGGCGTACAGGGAAGATGGTAAAACCTCCCCATTGTCACCCAGACAGGATTCTAAACCCAGACCTCCATGATAAAGTGCAGTGCGAGTCTGATGACTTAAGCCACTTGGACACCTTTAAGGGTGTCTTGATGGAAGGTGAAAGCAAGCGAGTATAATGTATCCAAGGCTCACTAGACACGAGGTCCCGGTAGCTAATAACCCACCTATGCTAGGTCCATGTGAAGTGCATTAAATGTTTCATTCAGGTTGTAACGTTTGATGGAGGGGGAGGGTGGGTGGGTAAGGCAAGTGGTTGCTATGAGGTATGGTCCCAGTGCCAGTCCCCGAGACCAGAGGGGTGCACGCTTGCCAACTGTCACCCCCTCACGACTGCCTGCACGCAGGTAACTCAACCCATCACTTGTTGCGCGCGCACACGGCCCATCGTCCGCAACCCGATACCTGCTTTCCAGAACATACTACGGTCAGCACACGTCGAGAATAACCCTGGGAGGATATAAACACTAATGTGAAGCTTGGTAGTTTCTAATAGGATATAGACTTGATTAGAATTAGCAATAGATATATTAATATTTAAAGACCTTAAAAAAATATGAACTAGGAGAAAAAAGAAAAACTATTTTAGAAAAAATAGATTGGATCGGTGGTCATTTGTTGTGGTTATAAATATTAACTTCTCATTTTTAGACATTGTTTACGTATTTGGTTAGTTATTAATCCTTAGCTCAGTTGGTAGCGTGTCTGTCCACTGAGTTAAGGGTCCCGTGTTCTATTCCGGCATGGCCCCAAGTTTATCATTGTTTAAAATATGCGTTTACCCTTTCACATTGATAAATTAACGGTCGTGGACTGGCTGTTGTGCCTGTCCTAGTCTTAAGTTGGATTATAAGGTTTACGAAGCTACAACAGGCCTAGCAAGCCGGTACGGAAATATTTATAACTCGAACAAAAAACTGACCCAGGTCATGAGCTGGAAACAGTAATGGAAATAAAAAGATAATTATTAATCTCTCACATAAACACACGCGCCATTGCTCCAGAAACTTTTAACTTGACACGCATAAGGTCTCATAATGTGGCCAATCTCCCGTATTCACTCTCAACTTGACTCGTACTAAGTGTGCTCCCCATAAGGTCTCTGAATGTGGCCAATCTCCCGTGTTCACTCTCAACTTGACTCGTACTAAGTGTGCTCCCCATAAGGTCTCCTAATGTGGCCAATCTTCCGTGTTCACTCTCAACTTGTGTCGTACTAAGTGTAGTCCCCATAAGGTTTCCTAATGTGGCCAATCTCCCGTGTTCACTCTCAACTTGACTCGTACTAAGTGTGCTCCCCATAAGGTCTCCTAATGTGGCCAATCTTCCGTGTTCACTCTCAACTTGTGTCGTACTAAGTGTAGTCCCCATAAGGTTTCCTAATGTGGCCAATCTCCGTGTTCACTCTCAACTTGACTCGTACTAAGTGTGCTCCCCATAAGGTCTCCTAATGTGACCAATCTCTCGTGTTCACTCTCAACTTGACTCGTACTAAGTGTAGTCCCCATAAGGTCTCCTAATGTTTCCAATCTCCCATGTTCACTCTCAACTTGACTCATTCTAAGTGTGCTCCCCATAAGGTATCCTAATGTGTCCAATCTCCCGTGTTCACTCTCAACTTATGTCGTACTAAGTGTAGTCCCCACAAGGTCTCCTAATGTGGTCAATCTCCCCGGTTCACTCTCAACTTATGTCGTACTAAGTGTAGTCCCCATAAGGTCTCCTAATGTGGTCAATCTCCCGTGTTCACTCTCCGTGTTCACTCTCAACTTATGTCGTACTAAGTGTAGTCCCCATAAGGTCTCCTAATGTGGCCAATCTCTCGTGTTCACTCTCAACTTATGTCGTACTAAGTGTAGTCCCCATAAGGTCTCCTAATGTGGTCAATCTTCCGTGTTCACTCTCAACTTGTGTCGTACTAAGTGTAGTCCCCATAAGGTCTCCTAATGTTTCCAATCTCCCGTGTTCACGTGGTTCACTCAAGCGTGCGATTCGTTCCAACCACGCATACTTGGCCGCACAAAGATACGACACATTACCGTCCAACGAGTCTTTTAGGCGTTTGCCCTTCCCCGTGGTTGAGTGTTTTGGGAGGTTTTATACTGCTCTAGGGTGCCACAGTTCAATCTTTAAATTTGGTGTTTTAAAGTCCGTCTTGTACCAGAAACGCGTTGCAGATGTCCAGAAATCTCGCACTATTTATGAAGTGGTTTGTTATTTTAAAATATGGCTTATGCCAAAATGGAGGGGAAATATAGATATCAATCAAAATGTCCTTATAGGCGTAATGCTATTTTTCCTAAAAGAATACTTTCAAATACGTAATAACGTTGACAGCTTTAATGTTTATTTGCCAACCCGCCATGCTTATTATATTCTTTGGTAGGTAATTTTAACGCTATCGGCTTTAGAGAGTGGTTTATTTCGGGACTGTTATGATCTTAGTTTCATTTAGGTTCTTGGTTGCTTATAATATATGGCTTTCATTTGAATAACTAATTGCCTCTAGCGGAAGAGATTATTATTCTCGTTTGGATTGTTGGTACGAAATTTAAAAATTATTTTAAAGATTATTTATATTTATTTGTCAAACTATAATATTAAGTGATTTTATAATAATACTATATTTCATTGTCTAAAGGGTTAAGATTTTTTTTTATTAGTTGTAAATCTCGGCAACTAGTGTTCTCCTAGGCTAGAAGTTATAGTTTTATAAAAGAGAGAACATGTTTGTTAATATTGTTAATGGTTTTGTTTTGTTGACTGGAAAAAATTGTTTGAAAGGTTAAGGATGGACTCCATTTGGGCCATCTTAAATATATAAATGTTCTATTATTAAACATATTTTGGCAGCAAAAACTTCTTTAAAAGTAAGGACTAACCTTCAAGCAAAGGCAGGAGGTAGTTTCAAAAGAATATGTGAGGTGTAAAACCTAGAATATATAATTGTTACTGGAGCCAGAGATCACCAAGCTGCATTATTGGGTGTGATTAAAATAATCCATCCATCATCATCCATCTATTAGAAATGTCAAGTTTTTTTTAAGAACTCAATAATTTAATCTAATATAAAACCTTAATTAAACCTTTTATGTTATAATTTCATTTCAAAGAATATTTCTCTAATAATTCATAATTTTATTTTGTGTTTTGCCATCACATTTCAAGTGAGTTTAAAAATATTTCAAGTGTTGCTTCACAATACTTATATTAATTTTTCATATCATAGGAGGCATGCCTTATTAGGTTGGGTTTATTTATTTAAAGATTTTTTCTTTATCACAATAATTGCAATCACTATATAAATTTCATGGCGTCACTGGTTTATTTATTATATTAATGTACATGGTAATTTTAACATTGTATCCCCGGAATAAATATTTTTCTATTGGTTGAATGTTCAAGCTAGGAATAATAATATGCTCCAGGGAGTCCTTTAGTGTAAGTCTCCAACTTTAAACTAAAATAATTAAAACTTTAGATAAAGTCCAGGGTTCCTGAGAGAAGGAGTTTTCGTATCACCGCTGAGCAATTTCTGGGCATTTACTTATTTAATAAAAAATCTACATACCTCATCAAATAAAAGGGGCTGGTAGTTGGCGCACGATACTCTATCAATTAAATAAAATTAATTTTTTCATTTTAATCTTGATCCATTTCACAAATAATTCATCAATAAATATATATTTAAAAAAATTCAATATTTTTTTTATACCACTTTGGATTGAAAACCTTATACTTAAATTTACATAATTAAATAGAGATGAAAAGATGAAACCAGCTCATTCCTAAAAAAAAGTCACAGTTTTGAGATAAACAAATGTTTAGAACATACATCAAGTCTTCCCCAACAGATTAATTTTTAACAGGAATACACTATAAGGTAATTAAGGATTGTTTATAGAATCTTGAGTACTGCCATCCCCTTAGTAAATACACTGGCGTGAGGATAGCTGGGAATCTCACAGGGTGGTAGATTCGGGGGGGGGGGGCAAAAATAGTCTCCAACATGTGTTTACCAGTGAAACATTCAGAAACAGAATTGACATGATGAAGAAACAAATAAAGCACATCCTAATGGCGAAGCGTTTGACCCCTCCCATATATTTATATGTTTTTTGAAAATGTGATTGCACATGAAACTAGATGGTGGCTGGTGGTGATTGTCAGGAGTGATATGTAGTATGATTATTGTAACCTAGTTTATGTTTTTAAAATGTGAGTTAGGAAGGTGAAATAGGGATTAGAGTGTGTAAGATGGAGAAGGAGAGGGGTGGCCAGTTAACATTTGCAAAACCTGTAGCGCCGGCCCTGAGTCGGTGGTGCCGTCAAATATATTTAATCCACCACAATGCATTTTACTACAAAGGCATATTTATTAACAATAATGACCCTTCACTTAAAACAGCAAACAGAAACATAAGAGCATGCGAAAGTTCATGCACTTTATTTTTCATATGTATCTGTTTATTTTTTGAAATTCAACTGGAACCACGGTTACGTGTTATAAATGTTTTGACTCCAGGGACAGCAAAAGGTCATACGAAACAATATGGGTGGGAGTAATTATTAGTTTAGGTGTATTACATTTACACTATTTATATGTTTGCTGCAAAGAAAGCAAGAAAAATTTGTATTATAATTAGCGTTTTCATTAAGTGTTTATGTAGCGTATTTAATTTTACTTTGTTATTATTACATTTGTGTAAAATTAAACGTTTGATTAAATTTTTACCCTTCTTCAGACAAACTATGATGTAATTTACATAGACATACTTCGTTTACCACATGGTGTAAATGTAATGGTGTAGTAGCATAAATAGTTACTTCTTACTGGCACTTTAAAAAAAAATTAAAATGACCGTGCCAACGGCTAGAGTTACGTATAGCAACCGTTACCATAGCAACGTATGCTAATTACTAATTATACTAGAGCTGTGTATGGCAATGGTTACCTTTGTAACTTTTGATATACACAATTCTATTGTAAATTTAAAGTTGAAAATTACACTTGAACATGAGAATAGAAACCAGTACGTTTAGCTTAGCGCTCCAATTCTCTGATCTCATTGTACACTTAAAACTTGTACAAACGGCAGCATAAATTTCCGACGTCTGTCATTAGTGGCTGAGTTTTTGATAGCTCTAAGTAGCCGCCCATTTCACGAGTCCATCACAGACTCTGCCTTAAATTATGAGCGATGAATGACCCTAAGCATGGGACGTATCCTGAATGGTTCAGTGGCAGAGCATTGGCATTTAAATCCAAAGGTCATGGATTCACTTCTCATGTCCGTGTCTCATTTTTCAACAATATTTAAATGAATTCCTCTGAGCACCAATACCTTTTACCAATGATAATTTCAATCGATGGTGTTTATTGTAATTAATAGCTAATGTACTCTTATTTCAGTGGCCGGATGGTCTAAGGTGCTAATCTTGCAGTTGACTAGACTGCCGACGACAGGAAGATTGAGGTTCAAATCTCGATTGGGTGTATTGAGGGTGTTTTTTCCTAAATCATTTTCCACTTTCCCTCTACGCAAATTCGGATACGCTTCCTATAAATAAAACATTCCTTATTCCTAAAACCACTAACGTAATTAGTACCTAAGTGTATAACCCGAACGTGTAGTAAGATGTGATGCTAAAAAATAAATAAAAAGCTATGGGTTCTGACATTGTCCTCCAAAGAGAGAGCCAAAGGGTATTTCTGAAATATACGTCTACGTATGTGCACGCATTGACGCTTGATAAAACTGTCAAAATATCAACCTCAACCGACATTGCATGACAGTAACTTGCGGTGAATTTCCTCCCAACTAAACTTAGGGCCGTATATATGGTCTATATTTGACATCAGCCAATCCCCCATTCGACCTGAGCTGCTTGTTATTCGTACACAGGGAGGTTGGTTGACTCCCGAGACTAGACTATAAATACGGTACTTAATATTTATATATAAGCCCTGTGTTGAGAAAGAGCGCGTTGGACACCCATCATGGAAGCATTAGTCAAACCCCCAAATCGGCGTTGTTCTGTGAGGATCCGATAGAGGGTTATCATCGTCAGAACGTATCGGCCGGGAACATGCCCCTCCTCCTCCTCCTCCTCTGGGGGAAGTTTTGGTGAGAAGACAACGGCCGTAGTTCCCTTCCATCAGATATCGCAGATCCTCAAGAAACCGTTGACGGCCCATTTCCGGCTAACAGTCCGCACAATCTGAAACAAACAAACGGCAAAAAAAAAGTATAAAAACAATGGAATCTGTATTTGAACTTTCTTTTGTTTAGTTGATTTTTTTTTCTCGTTCAATGAAGTTGGAAGGTCAAGGTTCTACTAGCCTCTCTTTGACCTGTTTATTCGGCGGGAAGTTCATCTGTTCAGGTTCACAAGAAGGAATGAGTGTGAGCGGCCCCATTGTGTTCGAGCGACCGCGGAGGAAGAGTTTCCACAACATTAGGGAGTAACTGTTTTTGTTGATCGAGATTTTTACGGAAGAGTTTTCAGAATAATCTGGTTTTCTTTGATAAAGATGCTTATTTTCTTTACTATACCTACGCCTTAGTGCCACCAACGTCTTGGAAAACTGTCTCACTAAAGACTCATTTTAGGTGGGCAGCTATTAGTGCGTAGCTCTACTCCATTTAATTTGGAGTATTTGACGTGCGCTTTCTGGACCGATTGCTTATATCGGCAATCAACTTACAAACTATCTTAGTTCTAGAACAAACACAGCAGATAATTTTTGGATCGACATTCCATCACTGCGAAAGGGTAAGCACCAATTTCTTCAATGATAAATATTTTGGCTACCTTGGTAATAAAACCCCGACCCCTTAGTTAAGTAGAAACGCGCTATCAACTGAGATGAGGTGTCTGACTTTAAATTTGAAGTGTGGCACACTGATTAATTACTAACAATTACAAGTAAAATAAGTAAAAATAACATAAATGTGCCCGAAGATACGTTTTAAGGTTGCTCAGCTGCGCATTTGTACCTGTTTTAACCCCACTCACCCCTCTTCTTTTCAAACGTTCGTACGCGCTCCGTACCACTTTCCCCTGGAATAGGGAAGGTCGGTCGACGCTTGCTTGTTTCCGGGCATTACAGGATCATCGCGACGCCATTGTCTCGAGTTGCACAATTCTCGTCGTTAATGAAGATGACGCGCCAGTGAGCTCGAAAGGGGAAAGTGAATGTTTGCCTTGTGTGTGCCTTACCTGTTCTTAGGATGTTTTAATTACTCCCGTGCTAACTAGTAACGGTGGATAGGTTGTCTGATGTGTGATCACATTTTATAAAGTTTCGTTTTCTCTCCGCGTTTCCTGTGTTGAAGAAATGTTACGTAACCCCGGGTGTAGGTGAAGATGGTAGTCTCCGGAGTTATGAGGAGCTGCGTCCATCCTCGTGAGGATTTCGGTGATAAATTGGGTGAAAACACAATAATTAGCAGGTGTTTTTTCTCTCTCTCTTTCTTTCCTTCCTTTAAATGACCGGTTAAAGATTGTGCGGCCCGGATCCCATAGCGTGAAATATGCGCGTTGTGCTATATAACCTTCCGTTTCCTCTGCACTGCGCCGTTGACGTAATTTTTTTTTTTTTTTTTTTTTACATGTTCAACTTTCACCGAGCTAAAATTTGTCCCTGTTATTTATAACTTACTTGTCGTCTTACCCAAGCTAAAATTCGTTTAAATCCACTTTCATGCTTTCCAATTCACAGAGTCTATAGCAAACCCGAGCGTTTTTAATTTCAGATATGAGATTTTTGTGCAAACTACTTATTATTATTATTATATTTTTAGAGACCTTGACTACTTTTTTAAAATATTGGGAATTCTGTCATAGCAGCGTCCATACATTCACCGATCAACGCACACTATATGGCCTATATTTTAAATTGTGGCTTCGCTATTGAAAATTTGATAACTTTTATTTTATAGACTTAGAAGTAAATTCTTGATAGGGGAAAAAAAATCAAAACATGTTTAGTATAACCCGAGAAATTGCTGTCTAACTAAATTGTGTTTTTTTTCAAATTGTGATTTCCTATTTATATAAATACTAGCAACTCTGCACGGCGTTGCCCGTGACCTACCAAAAATTTGTTAAAAACAGCCTAGTTAAAAGTTTTAAAATCCAGCTTCGAGGTGCATTCGAACCCCCTTCCGTCAACCTATGTTAAATATTTCTGATCTCTGCGTGCCGTAGATTTGGCTGGGCATTGCACACAAACAAACACACACAGGCAAACAATTCCTTTTATTATTATAGATTATAAGATATACAATATTGTGACTAAGTTGCAACCACTCGCACGTGTTTAGAAGAGGAGCTGTGTCTTATTTCCACATATGGAGGTTTACCATGAACCCCCAAGAGGATTTCTGGGAAAGCAACACTTGATATAATCTATTCACCTTTTGACGATATTACAGAATTGCATTCTACTACCCGCTAGCTCTATACTCACTTAATTAGACTATTTGGGCTATGGGTAAGGAATAGAGTTTAGAGAAAATATAATTAATCCCTCTTGCGTAAAGAAAGAATAATAACACCGTTTAGGTAAAAAAAGATTCGAGCCCTAACCAGGTGCGGATTCAGGGGGGAGGGGGGAGGGAGGTCAAAGGGTCAAAGAAGACTATTAATCACCTGAGAGTCCTTCGTCCACGAATATCGAATATATGTATGCACAGCAGGAGTGGTGGAACTATGGGGGATAATTCGCCCCTTCCTGAAATAAATCCCCCTCCCTAGATATATTTCAAATCCTCTGATATGATCGAATATGAAACTAAAAGATGTCCTTAAATTAAACTCTAAATGACTTCTAGATGCATTTTATTGTCCAAAATTTGCCGGAGAAGACCACTTCAAATAACTACAATACTAGAGGATTCTAACTGGCAGAAAAAATCAGGGTAGGGAAGCTCTAAATAGCTTCCAAGTTAATCAAAATTTTAAAAATTTCTAGGGGAGGACAACTCCAAATAGCTTCTAGGTGCATGCCATTTTGAAGAATTTTCAGGCGAGGACCACCCCAAATAGCCTAGTTTCTCAACTAATTCAATCTTCAAAATTTTGTCTGTGGAAGATAAGTTCAAAGATTATCTTCTAGAGGTATATAACTATCGTAAAGAATTAAGGTGAGGATCACTTTAAATAGCTTTGAGGGGCATCCAAATTTCAAAAATGTATCGGTGGAACACTTTAAATGGCTTATAAAAGAATCTAATTAAAAAAAAAAGGCGAAGACTACTCATAGCTTCTAGAGTGAACCATTTTTAAAAAATTGTTGAAAGAGAGCCACTCCAAATAGTTTATAAAAACTATCTGATTTTAAAAAATTGGAGAGGATGACCACGGTTTAAAACACACATAAGATCAAATATAAATGAGAAATTATTAAATGGCTTTAGACAGAAATCTAACATTGTAACTATGTTATTTATAACTATGACCCCCCTATGAAAATGATCTGGATCCGCCCCTGGCCCTGACATAGGCAAGCCAGCCTATATGAGCCCGACCGTTTTATATATATTATATATATATATATATATATATATATATATAATATTTATTTATAGGTTGAGTCTATTACACTATTTTTTTACTGATCAAATCTCCGCTTTAACTTCGGAATCCGAATCTTGGAAAAAAATATATATATAAGAGGAAATATATATCTTAACTAAATGTTAAACATTATTTCTTATACAGTACTCGTCATTATAACATTCACAAATTCAGGTAAGAGTTAAATTACTGGTCTGGGGTCTGGTTGTTATGTTCATCCTGTAATTATAATTGGCTTTGAACCACCAATAAGCAGCATTAGAGCTATATAATACATTTAATTTAAAAATTTAACAAAAAAAACCCATTTTGAGTTTCTAATCCGATATTTTCTCGAATTCTTGAATCTCGAATATCCTTTAGGATTCAAGGTATTTGAGGTTTCATGGATCCCATCCTCTATATATATATATATATATATATATATATATATGTGTGTGTGTGTGTGTGTGTGTGTGTGTGTGTTTGTGTCCAGAAAATGATAAGCCACTTCTATATAAGCAGGAAAGCGGAAATTTGTCAGGAAAATATAGGGATCATCCCATACAACTAGAAAAATCTAATAATGAAAAATTCCAAAAGGGAACTTCAAGAAATAAAAACAAGAAAAAATGTTTTTTTAGATGAAGTAGAAAACTGAAATTTGGCAGGCAGGTTGAAATATCACTACAAATAATAAATAAGTTTTAAATTTTGACATTTCTAGATGAAGTTTGAACTAATGAGAGTAGGGGTTATAAAGTTTCCAAAACTAATAGAAACAACTTCTTTTCAGCATGGTAAAATACTGAAATTTATCAGACTGGTAGAGAAACAATTCCAAATAAGCATACAATTCTTAAAATTTAGAATGTTTAAATGGGACTCCAGAAATCAAGGGAAGGGGCTATAAAAACACTTTTAGGTGTGATAGACAATTTAAATTTGGCAGGAAGGTATAAGTACAATGCCAGACAAACAAATAAATCTTACAATATGAAATTTCTAAATGCTGGGGGTTGGAGAAGGAAGAAATAGTGAATAAAAAAATACTACTAGGTGAAGTATAAAATTCAAATTTGTTAAGAATGGGGAGGATCACTCCAAATAACCAAATAGGTGTTAAATATTTGATCTTTCTAAAATGGAAGAAAATTTTAATTTGCCCAGTTGATTAAAGGACCCCCTATACACCCATAAAAGTCGAAAAATTTTGAATTTTAAAATAGTGGGCTGGGAAATGAAGGGCCCCTGAAACTGTACTAAACTGAACGAAAAATAAAACCTTCTGTGTATGGTAGATAATTTAAATTTGGTTTATGGCCTAAGTAAACTAAAAAATCTAAAAATAAGCGAAATCAAACACTAAAGATTCTCTTATGGGATCCCTAAGCGTATCAATTACAAAGCTAGATATCGAAAGCTAAATTAGCGCTTGTTTAAGAATGACATAACTATGATTAAACTAAACAGATTCTGGCGATAGATCTATAAACCTTGATGCTCTGTAGGAAATCATAATTCTCGTTATTCAATATGTTTCTTTGTATTATATTATTTGTGCCCTTTGATGAACTGTGATTTTTTTTAAACCTATTCTTTAACAATTATATTACTTCGTTTCACCTATATTATGATCTTGCTTGGGTAAGGATTGCATTACGTATGAATTACGTTCGTTGATGTACTCTGTTTATAGACTAGGTAATATTTTGTTTCAGAGATTTATTTTATTTTAATTTATTGATTGCCATAGCTAGCTCAGAATTGTACATGTAGGAACCATCAAAAAGTTGGCAGCCGGATATTGAACGTTCTAATTTGATGTTCTGATAGGAATTCACACATATGTTTATGATCATTTTACGAAGTTCAACACCTTTAACGGGTTTTTTTAGTTCATACCTCGTTCTATCAAATGATTGTTGATTTTATTAGTCATCTGTTTAATCCATGGGGTAGGGGTGATATTGAAGTAAATGTATCCTTATTCGCAATAAGAGGGTGTGAGAAAACAATAATAATTGAGCCGGATGGTCTTGGAAACTCTACCTTCCCAACACTGGCAAACCAGTATATTTCGAGCTTGACGGCCTAAATCTCGTGTGAACACCTCAGTGAATTTGGGGGGAAAATACAATTTGATAACTCATATAATGATCTTAAAATGTTGTTAAATGTTACATAGCATACTAGACTCTGATCCTGCAGGTCTGTGTACCAAGGACAGGCCGTGCGTAGGCTGAGTACGGACTCTGATCCGCAGGTTTTACAGGACAGCGTGCTAGGCTGAAGTATACTGCACTATGATCCTGCAGGTCTGTGTACCAAGGGACAGGCCGTGCGTAGGCTGAAGTATACTGGACTCTGATCCTGCAGGTCTGTGTACCAAGGGACAGGCCGTGCTAGGCTGAAGTATACTGGACTCTGATCCTGCAGGTCTGTGTACCAGGGGACAGTGGCGTAGGCTGAGTACTGCACTATGACCCTGAGGTCTGTGTACCAGGGACAGTGGCGTAGGCTGAAGATACTAACTATGATCCTGCAGGTATGTGTACCAGGGGACAGGCCGTGCTAGGCTGAAGTATACTGGACTCTGATCCTGCAGGTCTGTGTACCAAGGGACAGGCCGTGCTGGCTGAAGTATACTGAACTCTGATCCTGCAGGTCTGTGTACCAGGGGACAGGCTGGGCGTTGGCTGAAGTATACTAGACTTGATCCTGCAGGTCTGTGTACCAGGGACAGGCCGTGCTAGGCTGAAGTATACTGGACTCTGATCCTGCAGGTCTGTGTACCAAGGGACAGGCGCGTAGCTAAGTATACTGCATATGATCCTGCGGGTATTACAGGGACGCTAGCGTGTAAGTATCTGCACTATGATCTGGTATGTGTACAAAGGGACAGGCTGCGTAGATGAAGTATACTGCCATGATCTGCAGTTAGTACAGGGACAGCTGGCGTAGATGAGTATACTGGACTCTGATCCTGCAGGTTTGTGTACCAAGGGACAGGCCGTGCGTTGGCTGAAGTATACTGGACTCTGATCCTGCAGGTCTGTGTACCAGGGGACAGGTCGGGTGAAGTCAGAGTAAACTCACGTGTGGTCAGTTCTATCAACTCATCTAGTCACGTATCCTGCATCCTTCGTGGAGGAGACAGACAACCTTACCACCACGACGGTGGATTTCCGTGAAGTCCGATTGTTTAGGAGCGACGAGGTCGCTGGATAAATGGGTGATTTGTCCCGAATCAGGGGTGAACATTGCCAGTAGTGAGTGTTATTGAATCATAGAGAGGAAGGTGAGACTCGTTCTGGCCACCCCTAAGTTGCGGGCGATGTCCACGCTCGTAGCTTGACACATTGTATTGCAACGAGCCGAGTGCTCTCTGGGTGCTAATCAGGCGTGTGATAAACTGATGGATGATGGTCGTGATCTGGCCATACTTGTATCTTCTTCTACATTGGGGATGGACACTTAGTCCCTTCTTCTTTGATGTGGACTTTTCCTTAGCTCCTTCCTTGTGTGGGGATCCTTCCTTAGCTCCTTGCTTGCTAGTGGGGATCCTTCTTAGCTCCTTCCTCGCTGGTGGGAACCTCTTGCTCTTAGGCTTCCTACCTTTCTTGGTGGGGATCCTTCCTTAGCTCCTTCCTCGATGGTGGGATGCTTATCCTACTCATTGGGGCCTTCCTTTCCTGTTGTGGGGATATCCATTTCCTTGCTCCTACCTTTACATGGTGGGGATCCTTCCTTAGCTCCTTCCTTGATGGTGGGGATTCATCCATTGCTCCTTCCTCGTTTGGTGGATCCTTCTTAGCTCCTCTCCTTGGTGGGGATCCTCCTTGCTCTTCCTGATGGTGGGGATTCTTCCTTAGCTCCTTCCTCTGGTGGGACCCTGCTACTCCTACTCCTTACTCTTACTTCTTCCTGTGTGGGGAATGCTTTCCTCTCCTTATGGGGCCTCCTTACCTTACTGGTGGGGATCCTTCCTTAGCTTCTTCCTTGATGGTGGGGATTCATCCATTGCTCCTTCCTCGCTGGTGGGGATTCTTCCTTATCTCCTTCCAGTCCAGAATGTAGATTTAATTTGATATCTAAAGTAAACAAATAATAAACTCAAATTGTTAAAAATTAATAAAGTCTTATTTTACGACTGTTACATTATTTGCCTACAGCAATTTAAAAAAATATTATTATTATTATTTATTATTATTATTATTATTATTATTATTATTATTATTAGCACCACGTCTTACTACCCGTCAGGCTATACGCAAAAAATAGACAAGTCTATACTAATATTCTAGTGGTTAACATATCTTTTTAAAATTTCTACTTCTGTTAGGTTTTAAGAGTTAAATATATTACAATCGTTAGGTCATTTATTTTTGTCTAAAAGTGCTTCGTGATAAAAAAAATAAAATCAAAATAACTACCTTAACCCTTAGCGGTGTATCCCATTAGTTAATATCGATACTAAATTATAAACCGTTATGTTAATAACAACTTAAGGAAGAAAAACCCATCACTCATTGTGCTCAATTACTTCACTTTTGCAAGAAGGGTAGTGTGGAAAGGAAATAAGGGCTGTAACTTATTTGAAGAAGTCCCAAGCCTCGTTTATTCTCACTTTTAAAAAAAACAGCTCTTCAGTTAAAGGCGCTAAATAACAACCCCTATTACCGCGAAAATATCTATTGTGCGAGCTTATCAAGCTTTCCAGGGTCCTATATAAGTCAGAGGTCCAAGATTTGAATCCATATCCGACATCGCATTTTTAATACGTTATTTAAATAATTTATCGCTCTTTTATTTTTCTTTATTGAAAAAACTATTTACTATTTCTTAACGTCAAATTTCTAATAAAAAAAATTTTACAAGAGATTCTCCTACTTGCGTGCAGTTAAATATTTAATTTTGCCTCGAAATGGCAAAGGTTATTAGAGATTGGTACTCCAGATGTGATGGTTAACCATTTGTCAGATACTTTGATTCGAATCCTGGTGGAGATCAATAAAGGGAACTAAGACACCCTTTGAATTTGGCTGCAGGTGCTATTGATCCCAATTGTATTAAGCCATGATCAAATAATGTTTAAAAACCATAGAAATCAGTTCAATACTAACTTAAAATAATTATATTTCTAAAATGGAACTTTCCCTTCTGAAACATGCCATGGTATGCAGAGGAAACTCTAAATGCCCTCCAGGTTTGTTTGCGTCATTGAGTGTACATAATGTTGAAACATTCATCAGAAAAAAAAATCCCAGTCTCTGACGGGTGAAGGGCAAAAGGGGGAGTAGGGGCATCAACGTGACCGTCCAATAGAAATAAGCATCCACGGATCGAGTACGATGGCTCTGCGACGCATCACTGCCCCCCAATGGGCGGCTCGGGGGATATTATCTTGATAGTGATCAGCCGGCCTGGTCTAGCGTGCATTTTACACTTCACATCGGCTGCAAGGTCCAATAGCAAGCCAAGAGTCCTGCCGTGTTCTTACCATCTCTCATTTCACATCGTCTATATGGTCAAATAGCAGGTAATACATTTTGGCGTGTATCCTACCATCTCTCATTTCACATCGTCATACATATGGTTCCAAATAACAGGTAATGATATTCTGCGTGTTCCTACCATCTCTCATTTTACATAGTCTATATGGTCATATAGCAGGTAATACATTCTGGCGTTTATCCTACCATCTCTCATTTTACATCGTCTATATGGTCAAATAGCAGGTAATGAATTCTGACGTTTTCCTACCATCTCTCATTTTACATCGTCTATTGGTCAAATAGCAGGTAATAATTCTGGCGTTTTCCTACCATCTCTCATTTTAACATCGTCTATATGGTCAAATGCAGAGTAATGAATTCTGACGTGTTACTACCATCTCTCATTTCACATCGTCTTTGTGGTCAAATAGCAGATAATACATTCTGGCGTTTCCCTACCATACTCCCATTTCACATCTTTCTATAGTCAAATAGCAGGTAATGAATTTTGGCGTGTTCCTACCATCTCTCATTTTACATCGTCTATATGGTCAAATAGCAGGTAATACATTCTGGCGTTATCCTACCATCTCTCATTTCACATCGTCTATATGGTCAAATAGCAGGTAATGAATTTTGGCGTGTTCTTACCATCTCTCATTTCACATCGTCTTTGGTCATATAGCAGGTATCCATGTCTGGCGTTTCCCACCATTCCATAATCCCCTAGCCTGCATTCTTCTTATATTCTGAAATAGCATGATAATTTCTGCGTTTCCAACATCATTATTACATCGTCTACAGGATTAAATAGAGATTAATACATTTCTGGCGTTTCCTACATTCTCAATATTACAAATCGTTTATGTCAAATAGCATAATGAATTTTAAGATGTCTCTTACCATCTCTCATTTCACAGTCGCTTTGTGTTCTAATAGCTGTAAACATTCTGCGTTTCCTACCATCTTTTCATTTTATTATAGTATTAACACCACCTTCTAAAGATCAAAGCAGTTAATACAAGACAACATTTGGAACTTAACTTAACACCTAACTCTCCCCATTTACACCGTCTTACTATGGTCAAATAGCAGTAATGAATTCTGCGTGTTCCTACCATCCTCATTTCACATCGTTCTTTTGGTCAAATAGCAGATAATAATTTCTGGCGTTTCCCTACCATCTCCATTTCACATCTTTCATGTCAAATAGCAGTAATAATTTTGGCGTGTTCCTACCATCTCTCATTTCACATCGTCTACATGGTCAAATAGCAGTAATACATTCTGGCGTTTCCCTACCATCTCTCATTTTCACATCGTCTTTATGGTCAAATAGCAGTAATGAATTCTGCGTGTTCTACCATCTCATTTCACATCGTCTTTTGGTCAAATAGCAGTATACATTCTGGCGTTTCCTACCATCTCCATTTCACATCTTATCTATGTCAAATAGCAGGTAATGAATTTTGGCGTGTTCCTACCATCTCTCATTTTACATCGTCTATATGGTCAAATAGCAGGTAATACATTCTGGCGTTATCCTACCATCTCTCATTTCACATCGTCTATATGGTCAAATAGCAGGTAATGAATTTTGGCGTGTTCTTACCATCTCTCATTTCACATCGTCTTTGTGGTCATATAGCAGGTAATACATTCTGGCGTTTCCCTACCATCTCCCATTTCACATCTTTTCTCTAGTCAAATAGCAGATAATGAATTTTGGCGTGTTCTTACCATCTCTCATTTCACGTCTATATGGTCAAATAGCAGGCCTTCCATGCTCCTTCCATCCACCAATTCAAATAAGATCCCTCCGTTAGGCCTGCATTCCCTTTACTAATAAATTTTCTGGAAATACATGATAATTTCCTTATTCAACATATTTATAATGTACTTCAGAAATATAAATCAAGGAGTGGTGAAAACACTTATCCATACGTGCTATATTAATAATTACAAAAACGGATTTATTCCAATAAAACTGATTTTAAAGATGATCTCTTAAAGACTCTTGAATTCACAGTAACAACAGCCAGTTGTTGTTTTTTCTAATTTGACACCCTTTTATTAAGCTTGTATTTGATTTATAGTATTTAACAACCACCTTCTAAACAGACTCACAAGCTAAGTTAATCAAGGACAACATTTGGATACTTAGACTTAACAGCTAACTCTAGCACCAGACTTTTTTTTAGCACCGCGTCTTACTACCCGTTCGGGTTGTACGCTTATATACTAACTACGCTAATGGTCTTAGGGATTAGAAAGGCTATATTTAGAATAAGTGCACCCTCTTTTGCTGAAGGAAGAGTAGAAAAACTACCCTCATTACACCCAACCGAGATTCGATCCTTGATTTCCCATTCATCGTCAGTTTAGTCTACAATGAGAGTAGCGCCTTAAACCATGTAACTACTGAAGTGGGTCAGAACAACTTAATTGTTTATGTAGTACAACGAATACTGGGTTGTTTTATAAAGAAACTGCCTGTATTGCAACCACCCTCGACCCCGCTCCATAACCTACTCATCTACGAGGACGGTCGGTGATTTTCTGTCGCGGGGCAGGTATTTGTGTGTGTGTGTGTGTGTGTGTGTGTGTGTGTGTGCATGCAGTATTTACACGCGTCACCCTATATGTCCACACACATCAAGCGGTCCAATGTTTTCTCAGAGTCAACACTCGTGTTCTATTCACAAGATACCGACCAGTGTCAACAATGAACTCAAGTACCTCCCAGCTCTTACCTGTTGTGACACATTCATTAACTAGCTCTTACCTGCTCTGATACATTCATTAACTAGCTCTTGCAAACATTGATACATCCTTCAACTAAGTTTTACCTGTTCTGGCATGTCTATTAACTAATATTTAGCTGCTCTGACATATTAATTAACTCTTACCGGTTGTTGCATGTTTATTAACTAGCTTACCTGTTCTGACACATTCATTAACTAGCTCATACCTGCTCTGATACATTCATTAACTAGCTCTTGCAAACACTGGTACATCCTTCAACTAAGTTTTACCTGTTCTGGCATGTTCATTAACTAACATTTACCTGCTCTGACACATTAATTAATCAACTCTTATCTGCACAGACACATTAACTCTTACCTGCGCTGTTTGTAAGGGGTGAGTCCCCTATCTGTGTTAAGAGCTATTGCTCCAGGCTAAGCTATAATTGTGTTGTTTTCCAACGGTAATATTATATAAACCTCATTTTGCCTGTCGCTAAGGCCTATATTAAACAGGCTGCTATTTTTGTAGCACTAAAGTTTATGACAGTCATATAACAAATAAGAAAATGACCTCGTCTAGGAAACAAACAAACAAACAAGCAATCTTGTCCGGGCCTTCGTTGTTACAGCCCACGTAATGAGAAACAAAGCCCGACTAGCTAGCCTTCATTTGGTAAATAATTACAGTAGCAAGTCTAGTCGGGTGTTCAGGTTGTTCGAGAGTTCACACACATGCACATCACTTTGGATACAAACAAATATGAAAGCCTGATCTTTACGAGATACCGTTTATATTTTATGCGGGTAATTATTAACTGGTCGACAAACTTTTTTTTTATTGCAGTGCGTTGCAATCAACATTTGGTGCTGTTCAAAAATGTGAATCCTATAAATGTACATCTTTATACGGGAATCGGAGCCAAATATCCAAGGTTTGATTCTCATGTCTACGATAAGGCTGGCCTTTACCCCTGAAACATTTGGCTGTGTAATGAGTGCATATAGACGTTGGATGATCTATGCTGAGGAAAGTGATGGACAACGTGCTGAAGTTTGCCTGACGTCCGGTGGAGCTCACCTGAGTGAAACTGTTGTCAAAAAAATGACAGAAGTGTAGTAAATAGTTTGCTTTTATTTAGCTAGTGAATATTTCTCTTCAATTAAAGTGTTAATCTTCAAGTTACTAATCGTCTAATGGTTTCGGCCCCATTCTATATTTCCCCATCATGCCCAAATTAGTTTTAAACACAATTTACATGACTTCACATAGATAAATTTATACTTTAATATAAATTGTATGGAAAAACTGGAACTTCTAGAAATAGCGGAAATTGTTGTATTAAGAAAAGAGAGAGAAATAAAGGGTAGAAACCATGCAATGCACGAGTGAACAACGCGGTAATGGCGTTTGAGTGGTATTGCAAGAGAACAGTGAGACAACCCTACGTGGTATCCTAAGAATGGTTCACCTTCTCTTTGCAAGGGGGTAAGGGGATGTTCGCCGTCCTAGCAACGACCCCGCTAATTGGATGAGCGCTGATATCACCTCATTAATAGGCTAACTCATCTGATAACTGCAACTCGGCGACAATAGGGTGGTAACCCTATTACACAGCGGTATTGCAAAAACAGGGTGGAGGGTAGACAGGGGAAAAATGTTTCAAAACTGTAAACGTTTTTCAAATATTTAATATATTCTCGTATCAAACGTTTAATTTATAGAAAATATATAAAAGTAAGCTTATAACCCTCATTGGTGGGCACGAGGACTGGACGTCAAGCTCGTCTAGTCTGATTTTCTGGGGGTGAGAGGTCTAAGCTAGAACTACAACCAGGTGTATACTAAGCTCGTCTAGTCTGATTTGCTGGGGTGAGAGGTCTAAGCTAGAACTACAACCAGGTGTATACTAAGCTCGTCTAGTCTGATTTGCTGGGGGTGAGAGGTCTAAGCTAGAACTACAACCGGGTGTATACTAAGCTCGTCTAGTCTGATTTTCTGGGGGTGAGAGGTCTAAGCTAGAACTACAACCAGGTGTATACTAAGCTCGTCTAGTCTGATTTGCTGGGGGTGAGAGGTCTAAGCTAGAACTACAACCGGGTGTATACTAAGCTCGTCTAGTCTGATTTGCTGGGGGTGAGAGGTCTAAGCTAGAACTACAACCAGGTGTATACTAAGCTCGTCTAGTCTGATTTTCTGGGGGTGAGAGGTCTAAGCTAGAACTACAACCGGGTGTATACTAAGCTCGTCTAGTCTGATTTGCTGGGGGTGAGAGGTCTAAGCTAGAACTACAACCGGGTGTATACTAAGCTCGTCTAGTCTGATTTGCTGGGGGTGAGAGGTCTAAGCTAGAACTACAACCGGGTGTATACTAAGCTCGTCTAGTCTGATTTGCTGGGGGTGAGAGGTCTAAGCTAGAACTACAACCGGGTGTATACTAAGCTCGTCTAGTCTGATTTGCTGGGGGTGAGAGGTCTAAGCTAGAACTACAACCAGGTGTATACTAAGCTCGTCTAGTCTGATTTTCTGGGGTGAGAGGTCTAAGCTAGAACTACAACCGGGTGTATACTAAGCTCGTCTAGTCTGATTTTCTGGGGGTGAGAGGTCTAAGCTAGAACTACAACCGGGTGTATACTAAGCTCGTCTAGTCTGATTTGCTGGGGTGAGAGGTCTAAGCTAGAACTACAACCGGGTGTATACTAAGCTCGTCTAGTCTGATTTTCTGGGGGTGAGAGGTCTAAGCTAGAACTACAACCGGGTGTATACTAAGCTCGTCTAGTCTGATTTTCTGGGGGTGAGAGGTCTAAGCTAGAACTACAACCAGGTGTATACTAAGCTCGTCTAGTCTGATTTGCTGGGGTGAGAGGTCTAAGCTAGAACTACAACCGGGTGTATACTAAGCTCGTCTAGTCTGATTTGCTGGGGGTGAGAGGTCTAAGCTAGAACTACAACCGGGTGTATACTAAGCTCGTCTAGTCTGATTTGCTGGGGGTGAGAGGTCTAAGCTAGAACTACAACCAGGTGTATACTAAGCTCGTCTAGTCTGATTTTCTTGGGGTGAGAGGTCTAAGCTAGAACTACAACCAGGTGTATACTAAGCTCGTCTAGTCTGATTTGCTGGGGGTGAGAGGTCTAAGCTAGAACTACAACCGGGTGTATACTAAGCTCGTCTAGTCTGATTTGCTGGGGGTGAGAGGTCTAAGCTAGAACTACAACCAGGTGTATACTAAGCTCGTCTAGTCTGATTTGCTGGGGGTGAGAGGTCTAAGCTAGAACTACAACCAGTGTATACTAAGCTCGTCTAGTCTGATTTGCTGGGGGTGAGAGGTCTAAGCTAGAACTACAACCGGGTGTATACTAAGCTCGTCTAGTCTGATTTTCTGGGGTGAGAGGTCTAAGCTAGAACTACAACCAGGTGTATACTAAGCTCGTCTAGTCTGATTTGCTGGGGGTGAGAGGTCTAAGCTAGAACTACAACCGGGTGTATACTAAGCTCGTCTAGTCTGATTTGCTGGGGGTGAGAGGTCTAAGCTAGAACTACAACCGGGTGTATACTAAGCTCGTCTAGTCTGATTTTCTGGGGTGAGAGGTCTAAGCTAGAACTACAACCGGGTGTATACTAAGCTCGTCTAGTCTGATTTGCTGGGGGTGAGAGGTCTAAGCTAGAACTACAACCGGGTGTATACTAAGCTCGTCTAGTCTGATTTGCTGGGGGTGAGAGGTCTAAGCTAGAACTACAACCAGGTGTATACTAAGCTCGTCTAGTCTGATTTGCTGGGGTGAGAGGTCTAAGCTAGAACTACAACCAGGTGTATACTAAGCTCGTCTAGTCTGATTTGCTGGGGTGAGAGGTCTAAGCTAGAACTACAACCAGGTGTATACTAAGCTCGTCTAGTCTGATTTGCTGGGGGTGAGAGGTCTAAGCTAGAACTACAACCAGGTGTATACTAAGCTCGTCTAGTCTGATTTGCTGGGGGTGAGAGGTCTAAGCTAGAACTACAACCAGGTGTATACTAAGCTCGTCTAGTCTGATTTGCTGGGGGTGAGAGGTCTAAGCTAGAACTACAACCAGGTGTATACTAAGCTCGTCTAGTCTGATTTGCTGGGGGTGAGAGGTCTAAGCTAGAACTACAACCAGGTGTATACTAAGCTCGTCTAGTCTGATTTGCTGGGGGTGAGAGGTCTAAGCTAGAACTACAACCGGGTGTATACTAAGCTCGTCTAGTCTGATTTGCTGGGGGTGAGAGGTCTAAGCTAGAACTACAACCGGGTGTATACTAAGCTCGTCTAGTCTGATTTTCTGGGGGTGAGAGGTCTAAGCTAGAACTACAACCGGGTGTATACTAAGCTCGTCTAGTCTGATTTGCTGGGGGTGAGAGGTCTAAGCTAGAACTACAACCGGGTGTATACTAAGCTCGTCTAGTCTGATTTGCTGGGGTGAGAGGTCTAAGCTAGAACTACAACCGGGTGTATACTAAGCTCGTCTAGTCTGATTTGCTGGGGGTGAGAGGTCTAAGCTAGAACTACAACCAGGTGTATACTAAGCTCGTCTAGTCTGATTTTCTGGGGTGAGAGGTCTAAGCTAGAACTACAACCAGGTGTATACTAAGCTCGTCTAGTCTGATTTGCTGGGGGTGAGAGGTCTAAGCTAGAACTACAACCGGGTGTATACTAAGCTCGTCTAGTCTGATTTGCTGGGGTGAGAGGTCTAAGCTAGAACTACAACCGGGTGTATACTAAGCTCGTCTAGTCTGATTTGCTGGGGGTGAGAGGTCTAAGCTAGAACTACAACCGGGTGTATACTAAGCTCGTCTAGTCTGATTTGCTGGGGGTGAGAGGTCTAAGCTAGAACTACAACCGGGTGTATACTAAGCTCGTCTAGTCTGATTTGCTGGGGGTGAGAGGTCTAAGCTAGAACTACAACCGGGTGTATACTAAGCTCGTCTAGTCTGATTTGCTGGGGGTGAGAGGTCATAAGCTAGAACTACAACCAGGTGTATACTAAGCTCGTCTAGTCTGATTTTCTGGGGTGAGAGGTCTAAGCTAGAACTACAACCGGGTGTATACTAAGCTCGTCTAGTCTGATTTGCTGGGGGTGAGAGGTCTAAGCTAGAACTACAACCGGGTGTATACTAAGCTCGTCTAGTCTGATTTTCTGGGGTGAGAGGTCTAAGCTAGAACTACAACCGGGTGTATACTAAGCTCGTCTAGTCTGATTTGCTGGGGGTGAGAGGTCTAAGCTAGAACTACAACCGGGTGTATACTAAGCTCGTCTAGTCTGATTTTCTGGGGGTGAGAGGTCTAAGCTAGAACTACAACCGGGTGTATACTAAGCTCGTCTAGTCTGATTTGCTGGGGGTGAGAGGTCTAAGCTAGAACTACAACCGGGTGTATACTAAGCTCGTCTAGTCTGATTTTCTTGGGGTGAGAGGTCTAAGCTAGAACTACAACCGGGTGTATACTAAGCTCGTCTAGTCTGATTTTCTTGGGGTGAGAGGTCTAAGCTAGAACTACAACCGGGTGTATACTAAGCTCGTCTAGTCTGATTTGCTGGGGGTGAGAGGTCTAAGCTAGAACTACAACCGGGTGTATACTAAGCTCGTCTAGTCTGATTTGCTGGGGGTGAGAGGTCTAAGCTAGAACTACAACCAGGTGTATACTAAGCTCGTCTAGTCTGATTTTCTTGGGGTGAGAGGTCTAAGCTAGAACTACAACCAGGTGTATACTAAGCTCGTCTAGTCTGATTTTCTGGGGTGAGAGGTCTAAGCTAGAACTACAACCGGGTGTATACTAAGCTCGTCTAGTCTGATTTGCTGGGGTGAGAGGTCTAAGCTAGAACTACAACCGGGTGTATACTAAGCTCGTCTAGTCTGATTTGCTGGGGGTGAGAGGTCTAAGCTAGAACTACAACCGGGTGTATACTAAGCTCGTCTAGTCTGATTTGCTGGGGTGAGAGGTCTAAGCTAGAACTACAACCGGGTGTATACTAAGCTCGTCTAGTCTGATTTGCTGGGGGTGAGAGGTCTAAGCTAGAACTACAACCGGGTGTATACTAAGCTCGTCTAGTCTGATTTTCTTGGGGTGAGAGGTCTAAGCTAGAACTACAACCAGGTGTATACTAAGCTCGTCTAGTCTGATTTTCTGGGGGTGAGAGGTCTAAGCTAGAACTACAACCGGGTGTATACTAAGCTCGTCTAGTCTGATTTGCTGGGGGTGAGAGGTCTAAGCTAGAACTACAACCGGGTGTATACTAAGCTCGTCTAGTCTGATTTGCTGGGGGTGAGAGGTCTAAGCTAGAACTACAACCAGGTGTATACTAAGGGTGTTTTTCCACTCCCTCCGCGAAAATGCGGGTACATTTTGACTTATCTCTAACTTTTGATCCCTACCCCATCATTTTAAATTTGTGAACGGGTTTTCGCTGTCATACATGGAACACGACTAGACCCGACCAGTCAGTCAGTAAGTTATCCCCTGACCGGCTGACCACCCGCTCTACTACAGAGCGCACTTCAGCTCTAGCTGTAGTTCAACTGACATGGGAAGAAACAGCTAGTAGAAGCTACTGGCTATTATTATTATTATTATTATTATTATTATTATTATTATTATTATTATTAGCACCGCGTCTTACTACCCGTTCGGGTTATACGCACTTACGCTAATGTGTAATGGTAGGGTGATTGTGAGATGAAATGAAGGACCTACAGTTTAACGTGGAATCCGAACCACGGTGGCGGCCTGGCATTCCCCACTACTGGCTATTCTTTCACGTATGTCGGGTCGTGTTATCAGCAGCCGTCACTTTTGATTGATATCAACAATATTAATCAATTGAAGGGTTTGGTTATCCGTCATGAGCATTACGAGAAATCTACCGCACGCAGAGGGCTCAAATTTTCAAAAAAATTAGTAGCTTCTGTGCACGAGCGTGTGCATCTCAAAGCCAGAATTTTAAAATTTTTGTTAGTCTATTTAAATCAATTTAAAACTTGGGAGGGGGCCTGGCCAACGTAGGTTCTAAGGGCACACTAACTTTAAAGTAGCTCCCCTCGTTCAGTCACTAACAACGGATACCTTAGGTAGTCTTTACTTATAAAATAACACTAATAATATGATACAATGTTATCCATTTTGGCCATAAAAAGATCTTTATATTTTATAAAAGGCTGTTCCTATGACATTTGAACTGAAGATAATGTTCGTTCGCCATAGCTCAAAGGACGGTGGTTCTCACTGTGGGATACGCTCACCCCAGGGCACCGTGGCGTAGACCCACGTCGGTGGTATAATATTCTGATGCGTCATTCTCGTGTTATAGCTGATTGCTGAGGATGGGGAGATTGAAGTTTGAATCCCAGTCAGGTGTACTAAAACTGTCTTTTCCTCATTGTGGGTACTTTTTCTCAAATTCTACCTTTATTATTCCTATTCTCTTAGCGTATTTAATGTATGTGTACAACCCGAACTGTTACCAAGACTATGTTTTTTAATAAATAAAAAATATTGTGTACGTTTAAACAGTTATTTTATGTTTCATCAAAACATGAATTTAATATTATGTTTTATCTCTTTTTATGCCCGAGATGCAAATAATTTGTATTTAAGCGACATGTAAAGTATAAAAGTTTCTTTCGAGCTGAATACGCAAGTTTATTTGTAGCTTGACATGTAAATAATTACGAATTTTGATTGAAGAAACTTTTTAGTCAAAAGAACTCTCTTCCTTCCTATGCCAAGCCATATTTAAAAAAAAATACATCATCACGACTAGGGAGATGAGCTTTAGTTTTTAATTTTAAGAAAAATAAGCTCAGTAGATAAATGTTTACGAGTGCGTGCTATTTAAATAGAGTTAAAACCATTTCCTTATGACGAATCTTATGCTATCTGAGAGCTCAAAATGGTACTAGCTTCGCTTGCATGTATTCATACGTCAAGTCGTGTGTTTTTATATTTACGATACCTTGTGTCGATGCTGGCTACTCTTTTTTCATGGTTGCATGGCTTCTGAACTATTATTTTTCTCCACTGCGTCTTTCAACGCGTCCAGGTTGTCCGCGTTTAATTACGATGGTAGGGTAGGGATGAGGAAGGTAGAATTTAAAGAAAATTTGCCCAGTTTGCGTGGAGGAAGAGTGGGAAACCATTTATGAATAAAAAACTCAGTATACTCGGCAGGGATCTAACTCTGACCTCCCTGTTACCCGTGAGCCTGACAATTGATCCGCGTGTCCGTCGATGCGGCTCCTGTGAAAGTCTTTCGTTACGGTAACCTGAGTGTACCTACGTGGTTCACGCGGTGTCATCAACTGGAGGGGATGCTGCGACCAGCCATTGTTCACTGCCCACGTGATCCCCCGATAATTAGACCCCCCTGCCAATGAAGGCCCCGCGCGTGGGCTGCTATGACTGCCCCGTTCCGCCCACCTGCGTCGTGTAGATGTAAATACAGTCCAACCTTCATAAAAGATACAACATTTTTTGCAGCTAAAATCGATAGCATGACATTCTATATCAATTGTTTTATTTTATAGGTATTAACAATATCTATATAAAAGAGTGACAGCTTCAGATTACATTACTTGACGTATGAAACCATGAAGGTAGGCAGAGTTCTAATAACTTTTCTAGATGTCAGATAAGGCTCTCCCTTTAAACAGTAGGCCTAATATGTAGATGGTTTCTCTAACTACTAGACCACGGTGTTGAGAAATATATTCCTGTCAAGTAGAGATGTGAGACGGAAAAATTTTCAATTAAGAATATTAGACAATTTCTGTAAAATAGTTTCATCTGATTAAATTGAACTAATGTAATCGAGATATAGATATCCCAAATGTAAACATTTATACTTAAAATTAATTTCTCCTGAGGTTGCTAACACCAAAATCATCAAACGAGCTTTGGTGGACGCACGGTCTAACGCGCTATTCTCGCTATGGACTAGACTGCCGATGTCAGGAAGATTGGTGTTTAATCTCGGTAGGTTGCACTGAGGAAGGTTTTTCCTAAATGATTTCCCATTATCACTCCACGCAAATTCTCTTGCAATTCCTCTAAATTCAACCTTCCTCATCCCAAACACATTAGCGTAATTAGTACATAGGCGTATAACCCGAAAGGGTATTAAGACGCGGTGCTAAAAAAAAGTAGTAAAGAATTAAATGAATGCTAGCCTTTGTAGACCCACTATGTCCATAAATCATACTTCACTTTTTTATCATCAATAAGTTGGTTAAAATAATGTTAAGGTTGGCCCCACATTTGTCTCCACTCTATCCTCACAGCTTCCTATCTACCCCTCCCCCATCCCTGTGCCATCTCTCCCCTTCTTATATAACCCACTCGTCTTTTTATTAACATACTATATTTTCATGTATAATAGATTCTAGATGCCACCTCTACAATTCAACCCCTCCACCGCAAGCCGCCACTGCAGAAAATGTTCATAGGCTGACTCCGTATCCGTATGGTCTGTTGTCCCTAAGAGATTGCTCTGCCCACACTTTCCCCGAGTCATTAGGCCGTAGTCCGTAGCACTCCGTACATGATGGATCGAGTTTAGCTTTCAAGGAATATCGTTACGGTCCGTTACGGATTACAAATAACAGGTAAACAAATAAATGATTCAGTATGCGAATCAAAATGAAAACATCAAAGGAAACATTTGTCATTTTCTAAATGTATTATATTTTCATATATCTCTAGGTCTATCAATTCTTAGAACACTGCAATTATATTAGTCTAAGACTCATTATTTTAACTAAAAACAATAAACAAAAAATTAAATTGGCTTGGGTCCAGGCTATCGAATCGTTTTAATCATTTAAACCTTAAAGAATTGACCTTTTATGAAAAAAACTTTTGTTCAAATAGATAACACAGCGCATATATACTTCATATAGTACACAACGTAGAAGCTTTTCAAACACGGGCCTACAATGTGGGCCTAATTGTCTATACTAATACATAGTTTCAGTAGAACCAACAGTTTAGGGTGGTAAAAAGCATATTTCTTTCATTCAACATAAATAACATTTTATTATATTATTAAGGCCCGCACTGATGGACACACGAACAAAGCGTCAGTTACATTTGGTATGGTCTGGTTTGCCGGGGACGGGAAATTCGGGGTTTGAATCCCGTCCGGGTACTTTAAGGAGATTTTTCATAAATGGATCTTCCCTCCAGTATTATGCAAATGTAAATACACGCCTTTAAATTCTACCTTCCTCCTCCTTAAACCATTAGTGCAAGATATGAAGATAACCCTAACAGGTAGTAAGACGCGGCATACAATATTAAGGTAATATAATGAGGGCGAATTTTGAGGAAATGCACTGTAATTCGCCCGAAAAGAGAATAAACGCTCAATACATTGAATAAATCATCTTCGGTGAACCTGATGAGAGCAAGAACCCCGGTCTCTTAAGTGAGTCCTCTACACTATATTATGTAATTTGTTCTAACTTTGGTAGCACCAGGTCTCAAACTGTCCGGTATTCAGCACCTGAGTGGTTTTCATGTCACTTGTAGCAGTCAAGGTCGAACCAAGACTCTTTTTTTCTAGTAATGGACGTTCCTGGTACTCAAGACAATGGATAAATAGTCCTACGTACTGACCACACTAGTTGTGGGGGAACTTTCGGCTTTAGAGTGACTTGTAGCTCTGTGCTACAACCACTGACTTGACTTGTATCCATGTTACAACCATTGACTTGACTTGTAGCTCTGTGCCACAACCACTGACTTGACTTGTAAGTCTGTTACAACCACTGACTGACTTGTAGCTCTGTGCCACAACCACTGACTTGACTTGTAAGTCGTTACAACCACTGACTGACTTGTAGCTCTGTGCCACAACCACTGACTTGACTTGTATCCATGTTACAACCATTGACTTGACTTGTAGCTCTGTGCCACAACCACTGACTTGACTGTATCCATGTTACAACCACTGACTTGACTTGTATCCATGTTACAACCACTGACTTGACTTGTATTCATGTTACAACCATTGACTTGACTTGTAGCTCTGTGCCACAACCACTGACTTGACTTGTATCCATGTTACAACCATTGACTTGACTTGTAGCTCTGTGCACAACCACTGACTTGACTTGTATCCATGTTACAACCATTGACTTTACTTGTAGCTCTGTGCCAAACCATTGACTTGACTTGTAAGTCTGTTACAACCACTGACTGACTTTTAGCTCTGTGCCACAACCACTGACTTGACTTGTAAGTCTGTTACAACCACTGACTGACTTGTAGCTCTGTGCCACAACCACTGACTTGACTTGTATCCATGTTACAACCATTGACTTGACTTGTAGCTCTGTGCTACAACCACTGACTTGACTTGTATCCATGTTACAACCATTGACTTGACTTGTAAGTCTGTGCCACAACCACTGACTTGACTTATACCTCTGTTCAAATCATTGACTGACTTGTAGCCTTGTTCCAACTACTGACTTTACCATAGTCTGAAGTAACGAGATGATCTTACTTAACTTTTATCACCTAAGTGAGTCCCATGTGTTATTCTACATAACTATCTGGAATCTAATGTTTGTGTTGTTGGTTACAGACCCGCGACTGTGGAGCGAGACGCACGTGGCGCACTGGCTGTACTGGGCCATCAGGGAGTTCTCGCTGGAGGGAGTCCCTCTCAACCAGTTCCACATGAGGGGGAAGGACATCTGTGCCATGGGCAAGGAGGCTTTCCTCGCGAGGGCCCCCCCTTTCATGGGGGACATCCTCTGGGAGCACCTCGAGATACTGCAGAAAGGTACGTACAGATATGTAGTGGGAGAGGACATGTATGGTGAGGATACTTCTGGTGAACACCATTGATACTGCATAAAGTGAAGTACATATCTGCAGGTGGGAACGTGTGTTTAGGATACCCACATTTAGGAAATTGTTAACAGCTCAGAGGTATGTACAAGTTTGCAGGCTGCAACATGCTTGTAAAGGACATATGCATGAGGTGTTCTACATCCTCTTGTACTTCCCGAGTACTGCAGAAAAAGATATGTTGAGAGATGTCTTCCAGTATGTGCCGTGCTGATATCTTGGGGGCAGTACATTTTGTTAGAATTAGTTTTTAAAAGTATAAAATAAAATACTATATTTTCAAGGGATAGGAAGAGTTTTTAGATATTAATGTTATCCCGACCGTTATGAGATGTCTCCTTAGCGACATCTCTGCCTGGTCTGTGTGCAGTCGGGGCTCTGCGCCTGGCAACCTTGGCTAGCGGTGCGGAAAATGATGTGACGTCACCACCTACACCTTCACGAGATAATACGTGGGGGACAGAGGCTGGTAGAGCAGGGTCAGGGGGATCAAACTTGGGTCGACAGGCTTTCACATAAACCCTTCCCATCATTCTCTCCCTGTGTATTTGAGTGGAACATCAGGCAGCCTCGTGTAGCATTTACCAGCCATCAGTAGCCTCGTGTAGCATGTACCAACGAGCAATTAACCGTGTGTAGTATATACCAGCCATCAATCATCCTAGCTAGCATTTAACAGTCATCACTAGTCTCGTGTAGCATGTACCATCCAGCATCAGCCTCTTGTATCGTATAATTAGAGCCAGCAGTCAGCTTAGTGTAGCATGTAACAGCCAGCCGCTACCTCGTGTAGCATGGGTCGTGTAGGGAGTCCTGTGTTGTGACCTCGACTGTCAACCTCTCCCTGTATATTTGAGTGGAACGTCAGTCAACCTCTATTGTTCCCCTGACCGAAGTTCTCAGGCTAGAAGCCGGCAATCAACGTCACCTAGGGCCAGAGGTCGTCGCTGCGCAACTCTTTCTGCGCTCATCAACGTAACTGTACATTGTACATCCAGTCCTCAATCGTCGGAACTACCCAGCACCGAACTTGGAACATTCCATTTGGATTGTTTTCTTAGAATTCCAAAAAACGACTAGTTTTCCAAGGGCACGGTTGGGGACCAATTTATCAGTTAAATTGTCTTGACTCTCTTTATTTGAATGTTTTTTGTTTTGTTTTTGATTTCTCCAGAGTAAGTAATAAAGTAGAAGCCCCCAATTATTTTTGATGGAGGTCCGTTTTAAAAACTCGACATACTTCCGCGGTCCGGGAAAACTTTGACAGTGACTCAAGTTCAAGCCCGATAGGACTATACTAGTTCAAAAACGTGATTTTCTTTCCTTTTAGTTATTTTACTTATTTATTATTGCTGGCCTTCCATGTCTACTACCCGCCCACCACCGAAATCGCATCATTTCTTCTGTTTATCGCTATCTTGTCAAGGTCCTTAAAAATGTCTCTGCGGTCAGGATACAGACCACTGTAATAAAGTAAGGCCGCTAATAGCTGAATCAACGTAGGGGTTTGGCCTACACTTGTTTAAGAACAAGGCCAGCGCCTTGTAGTCCTGGCTATTATATGCCGACACATGTATTTGTTTTAGCGCTACGCGTCTTACTGCCCACTCGAGCTGTTTGCTGTTCTAAGTAGAAGGTAAATGTTAAGGAAGTGCACTTGCACTTGCCTGGTCAAGATGATGAGAAACCCACCCACAAACGCACCTGATCGTTATTCAAATTGAACCCCACCCGACCTCCTTGGTCAGAGCTGAACATAATTTCGCTATTTCACGTTTACGCTCAGCTAACTATGTCGCTTTTATTCTATCGGCCTTATTAACACTGTGCCTCGAGTACATTGACCCAATCCGTATGAGAATAATAATTCCTGTATTATTTCCTGTCATTGTTGTTGAACTCTGTACCAATTTCACAGTAATAATATTATTGACACTGAAAATATTAATTTGAGGATTATAGTGCTCATTTATCCCTTATTGTGTCCATGGGCGTCCATAAATAGGCAATAAGGGGAGCTCCAGCCCCTTATTACTATACAATATTTACTCTTTTTTTTTTTGTCAATTTTTATGAAAAAATAAAATTGGATATTTGGAATTTGGCTGCAATTTGCTACTAATAACTTTATATCATCAATATTCAAGTTAACAGAGATAAAAATGATAAAATGTGGATTTTATCCCATTCCCTTTATAAGAGCTTTCTTTCATTTTATTCTGTTTAGTAAACTTATGAAAAATTTTGCTCTTTAAACTCATATAATTAGCTCAGAATTATGTTCAGATACTCTAAAATTCCCTCCTACATGGTTAAATTCCTGAAATTTCCTCTCGAGGAGGGGGGGTACCACACCCCCGGCAGGTGATACTCCAATTTCCCCCCCGTTTGGAAAATCCACAGGGGTGCCCTTGATTGTATCCTAGTAGTTCGACGTGTCGCCACTCATTCGGTAAAAGGTCAGTTAGCTGTGTCAATCGTGAGCCAAACTTTCGTCGAGGCTCACTTAAAAAGTTATTGTGTAACACCGCTTTAAAAAAAAATCATTGGCTTCCTACAACCTACATTTTGAAAAAATGTGTGATTATTGGTGTTTATTTTGTTTAAAGCATGAGTGGCCTGCAACTGAATAACTTACAAAGTAGCAGCAATTAATTCCAGCAACATTTTGTTTTAAATTGTAGCTCTTGAGGTTTAAATCGATATAAATTCATTTTAAAACGCGATAAAATCTTTTTAGCAGTTTCCGGGGAAAGTAGACCAAAAATCTGAAGCCCACGGGGATTTAAAGCTTGAAATTTTGTTTTAACACAGTAATTATCTTAGTTTAAAATCATTGAATATTTTATAATTGCTTTCTTCTTGGCTCCTTATTAAGTTCAGAGCTGGTTTTATTGAATTAGGTTGCTTGATGAAGTACCTATTTAAATATAGCACACACACACACACCACCACACATAAAAGCTAGGTGTATCTACTGGTAGAGCATTGACCCGTTGAATCCAAGATTCCTTCCATGAATTTTCAAAGTCTAACCTGTATGATATCGTGCACCAGAGAGTGTAAGGGAATGTTCGGACAACGAGGTTGCGTGAGGCATGACTGGTGCGCACTGGACCGCGCGCAGGTGTGTAGACACGGGAGGGGAGGGATCACTTCCGGTTGGTCCTAGTGGCCGGATGTGTGTCCGGTCCGGAGTATGTGTGGGGGTCAGTCGCGCCATGGCTGCCCCCAGCCTCCGACAGCAGATCCAGCAGCTCCTGATGATGTGTTCCAGAGGTAACCAACCATCATCTTCTCCACCTGTAGACCTTCTTTGGTCTTCAACTCTCCTGGTAGCACTAAGATGTCTTATGACACCTGGATATATCACTCACCACCGTTTGAAGAGGCTCAAACTTAGCACGTTACTTTTTATTTTCACCTGTTGGTTCTTACATCTTTTGTTAATTCTGTCTGCACTATATATTGTACCCAGCACCGACAGGGAAAATCTCGTACAAACTACAAATTAGCTTTAATTTTCACTTTTTGGTTACTGTTCCTTTGACATAAAATATCTTTCGTACCATTACTCCCATTAAGCACCGACTTGGAAGCTCTCACATTTTGCACAGTAGTTCATTTTCACTGTTAGTTCTTATGTTTTCTGTTCTCCTGGTAGTTATAACTTCACTAAGACACCTTCTGATATTTCTAGCACTGAGCACCCACCAACTGGGGAGAGATAAGAAAGATATTTATTTAATGCATTTTCATTACCACCTGTTCGTTTAATTTAGCAAATGGTTTTCTAAACATTACGCACTAGTAATATATGCTCTGTGACTGTATTTTCACTTCATATAAAATATGTTGCTGGTATCACGTGACTTACTCAACGTATTGTTACGGTGTACCAAGTTTATTAAACGGTTGCAAAGCAGTATTTGGGCTTATATCTCGCCAGCACATGGATACTAGATATTGACGTTGACGGATTTAGAACCAAATTCGCTCAGAAGACGACAATGTTCAGTCTTCTCTTGCTCACTCCCGGAGCTAAGTGGTCATGGAGGTCTTCTACACGTCTTCCTGGTTTTATTCTAGCCTGTGCACTAAGAGCGCTGATAGGAAGAGCTTCATTGACCACACATTTAGCTGTCAGGTTAGGTACTTCTCGCACACACATCTGGCACATAAGGTTATTCTTGTGCACACAGCTGGTAGGTAAGTTCCTTCCTATCAGAATCCTGCTATATTTATGTAATAAGATACCGTTTTTAATTGTTGGCCTTATATTTGGTCGCTAAGTGTTTCTATCCTAGGCTAAGCTAGTATGTGAGTCGCATTTTGACACACGTGTGTTGATTAAGCGCGTATTTTAAATGCCTAAAATGAACTAAAAATGTCTTTTGATGAGAGTACTGCGCAATATTTGATGGTAAAATCCTCATGAGCTTGTAAATACGTGACGAGGAAAGCGGTATGTACTGGTGGTGCAAGATTACTTCCTTCACGCCACTGGTAAAAACCGTGTCAACTTGTCATACCGTGACGAATTGTGTCATCAAACATGACTGGGTCCGTGTGGCTGTTAGTTTTAAATAGAATACTCGACACAAGTGATACACCGCCTAAGGAAAATATCCTCACACTGATGTATTTGTCATGACAATAGCAGTTCTGAAGCTTCATAACCACTAAAACAGTCCTCACTTTTCATAAATGTTCTGTTGTGGCCGTGTTTAAAATGACTTTATTATTTAGAGGAGTGCTAGAGGCTTCTTAAATGTTTTGATATCAGAACTGTGACAATGTTGTAGAAACGTCGTTGAAAATGACCAAATCTCACCTTTTCATTAATGTTTTTTAGAATTATAAAATGTAAAGTTTTGTTAAGCATGTTAGTACTATACTACCTTTACCCACCATTTTGGAGTGAACCCTATATGGAAAAATATAAAAACTGCATCCTAAATAACACGGAATTTCTAAACGTGTGTGACGTGTTATAGCGCTCCGGCAGGTGACACCCTTAATATCAGGTTGTCCTCAGGTCATGAAAGTCATACCAAAGGGGAAATTTCTGTCATAAATATTGTGGTGCAAAGTTGGTACACTAGCAAGAATGATATTTTATACTTTTTTCTAGATACTCATAAACATAAATGTCCATTTATTAAGAAATGAGGGAACCAAACTAACATAATTATTTATATCTTAATCCTGATTGCAGTTTGAGATAGGGCTACCATCTGTATTGCAAATTGCTGTCCCTCGTTTCCAAACAAAGGGTCGAGGTCGCAACAAATCTCGTACTATCACACAATCATAAATGAATATTAATTTATAGTATTTGTGTTTTACAACTTGGAGTAACATTCTCCACTGTTCGTTTTGTAGATAAGTTGGCTTTTGGCAACTCTGTCGTTGAGGGATGTACAAGTGAAAGCTTATGAGACTTAAAATGGAAAAAGAATAAATGTTGACGTCTTATAAAAGAATTAAGTTTATTCAAGCCATATCCGTAAAATGTTATTGAGAAATTGATAACAATTACATTATTAGCGTCCGACACCTTAACCCAGTAGCAAGCGCATCTAATCCCTAATTTTTATAGGAGGCCCACTTTCGACCACCATCCTTGATTGAAAGTCATTAAAATTTGCATTGTAGAAATATGTCTTCTTTGATTTATTAATTAAAAAGTATATCAAAAGCTTCTAGTAATACTTTCATAAGAAGAGTCAATGAGAAGCGAACCATTTTGGATGTGATTCTTCGGTACAAAGCAAACTGAATCAGACACTTCTTTAGAAGCAATGGTTTTCTGCATGACGTCATAGAAGGCAAGGTTTGTGGAAATAGGAACTTAGGAAGAAGAGGATTCAAATATTGGATCACTTGAAAGAAAGAAGAAAATTCTGGGAGCTGAAGGAGGAGGCATAGTACAGGGTACATTGATGGTCTAAGTTCATTGATTAAAGGAATGGTCCTGTCGTAAGAGAGAACATCTGATAAAAGGAAAAAAATCTGGTGACATAGATTTCCTGTTTTCAAATAAAAGGATTGTTATGAAAATCAAACTCTAATTACTGAAATAAGGGTACGATGTAGGAAAAAAAATCATTATAATTGAAAGCGTATAACCCGAACGGGTAGTAAGATGCGGTGCTATAAATAATATATAAATAATAATAATAATAATAATAATAATATAATAATAATAATAAAAAATAATATATTATTATTATATTATTATTTTATATTATTATAATTGAAATTGGGACGTCCCTTCTCGCAGTGATAAATTAACGGTTAGGGGACTGGCGGTTGTGTCTGTTATAGCTAGTTTTTAAGTGTGATATGATATAGGTACGTCGATTCAAAATTGTAATTAAATTGTCTAAATAAATAAAATAGATTATTTACACCCCCACTCCAATGACCATAAAAAACTGACTCCCTTCCGGGGCAGGCACTTCTTACCACCAATACTGAAAAAAGTATTTCATTTTATTTTGAGAAAAGTCCCAACCCTAGTTTCTAATTTTCGGGCTGATTTTAGTTTGGGTCTTGTATAGTTGTGATTAATGTAATGAAAAGTTGAGTTAAAAATATTAACACTTTTTTGAATCTGTGGATCTACTTCAAAGAGTCGATTTCTGAACACCCCGGGATTTGGCCGATAGCGTGTATCGTTAGGCCCACACTCGCATATAGTCTCAGCCCATCCATTGGGATAACTTTTTAGATCAATAACAAAACAAATGCAAATCTGTCAACATTAACATTGTACGTCTGGAAGATGTAAAAATTGACAGATGTAGAATTCAAGGCTTAAAAAATATAAACGAATCGTACCCAGGCAAAAAATCGCTCAAGTCAACTATGTTGTTTGTCCTAGTCACAAGGTATGTAGTAACGCCCAGTGTAGGTCCAGACATTTTGGGATTTTTGTGCAGCTCATGACTGTTTTTTGAGACCTCAACCACTTTTTTAGGAAACCGGTAACACTGTCTCAATAGTTCGCATACATTCACCAACTAACGTAAATTTATAGATAGAGGCTTCGTTATTGAAAATTTGTATACTTTGATGATGATAATCCTTGAAGCAAATAATTTAGTTAAAAAACAACTAAAATAAGTTGGTAAAACCCGAGAAATTACTGTCGAAAAAAAATTGTCGTTTTATGAAATTAAGGCTTCCCCTTTGAATATTTTTGATATTTGACATTTTTTTGTGACCTTTTCGGTGTTATATTATATTATTGAAAATAAAATGATAAAAATTGTTTTGTTAGAGCTTAAAAAAACTCACTTTTTAGACCAGGGTCCGGCAACTAGTCGATCATGATCGACCGGTCAATCTCGCGAAAGTTTTCAATCGATCGCGTAAGAAAGTTACATCTTCATTAAAGGTCGATATTTGAGCATTCTCAACTCACAAATATAAATAAGTTAGTTCGTTCAAATACTATGTTAGTGTGACGAAAATAACCTTGATATTGCATTATGGGTAGTAAGGTAAGAACATTAAATAGTTTAATATCGAAAGTGTACATTTTATTGCCCCCACTAGGGACCAAACCAGGTTTCCCTAGAGCTGTAGCCGACCTCTCCTACCATTCAGCAACTGAATAAAAGGGCCATCATTAATTTACATAAATATGTTTTAATGATTTTAGACCCTTCCTCACCCAACGTATGGTATCGTAGGATTTTTCAACACCCTTTCGTCTATCTTAGGTAATTTTTTTTACACTTTGTTAAATTAGATTATTTTAATCGTTTATTTATTTTTAGGCATAGAATTGGAAATAAAGCTAGTGATAAGAAATTTTGAAACCCTTTAATTTCAGTAAGTAAATGAAATATAAGTGAAATGTTACTAATAGGTCTATGTTTATTTTCTGATACATATATATATTTTTTTAGATTTTGTCTCAACATAAACATTTATAAAAAACCTTACGTAAGAAGGATTATGACAACCCTTGCACCCCCTCGTAAGAACATGTAAGAAAATACTTATTTGCCCTTCCTCCCCCAAAAAACTTAAATTTAAAGACTTCCCCAAACCTAGCACATCTGCACTTGTCCGAAATTCAAACGCCTCACCAAATTTCAAAAACTCCCAAGAAGCTCGTCTTCTCTCGTGAAACCTTGCTTTGAGCAACTAGCTATTAGTGGATTTTAAATAAATATATTATATAAATACTTAAGCTAACCAATTATATCAGCACTTTATTACAAATCAACTACCTACATTTTTAAACAGACAATTCCCCGTCTCTCGCCGTTAATTCATAACGTTGAAAGAGAAATCTCAATTTCATCAGTTATATACAAATTGTATATATATCTGGGAACCTAACCCGGGGCCCTCTACTCAGAACTTAGACTTGATATTTGAGTTGTTAAGCTGATGAGACTGTAATACCGAGAGTTTCTTTGCTTGTTTTGGTGCATTAGTCATTTTATTATAGTCGAATCGCCCTGATAATAACTTATAGCATATTATAACACAATGCATTAGTTACTATAGTAAATTGACATGATAAAAATAGCTAAGAATATACAAAACGTAAATTAATATAGGATAACCAGCATTAACAAAAGATTCGTAATTGGTATCAGCTGTCAATTGTTGACACCTTAATGGCTTGTATAAATAGTAGGTTGTATCCACTGACTTATTTAACTTTCAGTGGTTTATATCTGCCATCTCAAAGTATTCTGGGCAAAAACCCCATTTCAGCGAACCTGTAAAGTGCTAAGTCACTCGAGCGGATCTCAGATAACCTCAACTGTTGGCGAACGTGTGAATCAAAACGATTTTTACTTCTCCTTTGGCATGGTTATTAACGACTTAATCTAAGGAACAAGGATGATTCGGCTAAACTATATTAGACGCACACGTATTAGCGTGTAAAGGGGACATGGAACAACCTCAACGATAAATCACACGTGTGAGAAATTACCCCCTCAGTGAATCCAGCTGAGATTTGAACCTCGACACCCCCCCCCCCCCCCCCACGTCATCGGAAATCCAGTCTATTGCGAACATGATACATTAAAACAACGTAATCACCGATAAAATCTGCATTGCCAGGCGCGCGGACCAAAGTTTCAACCTTGCCTGATCTGGTTTGTCGCTGATGGGAGGTTCGGGGTTCGAATCTCGGTTAGATGTACCAAGTTTTTGTTTCCCAAACAGTTTTTTCTCGCGTTTCATGCGAATGGGGATACATTTACTCCAAAACTCTACCTTACTCATTCATACCCCATAGTATAAATACTCTTGAAGCTCGGATGGTAGTAAGACGCAGTAAAAATAAATTAAAAAAGGTGTTCATTTTGGTGAATGTCATTCGTGTTTATGCCAGAAATTGAGCTCATGTATAAATGCACACGGTCTTCAAGTGAACCGATGAATATGAAGTAGATTTTCGCAACCGACCCACAATTTATTGAGGAACAAATGAAGGTGAGACAGTTGAGTGTCAAAACGCGGATACTTATCTCGAAAGAATTATACTTTTTTATTAGTTTTTTACTTTGCACGTCTTACTACTTGTTCAGGTTATACGCATATGTCCTAATTACGCTTGTGAGCTAAGAATCATAAGGTTGAATATAGATAAAGTGTACCCTCATTTTCATGGAGGGAGAGGGAAAAAACATATGGAAAAACCATCCTCAGTATACCCGACCGGGATCGAGCCCCAATCTCCATGTCATCGACAATTTAGTCTATTTTGAGAATGATGCCTTTGACCATGCGGCCACCGAACCATATAAAAATTATACTGAAAATAAACTAAGGTAACAAATTTGAAGATTCAATAAGGGTCATTAACATCTCTATAATTTAAAAATAGAAGTGATTCATTTTGACAGTGATTACTGAAATTAACACAAAAGGTTTTCATATTTTAAAGAAAGAAATTATAACTTATGCACATAGGATGTGCCTGAAAATGTCGAAAATTTCCAAAGAGAAAGTGAAATTTTAGAAATATATATATATAAACGCACAAAATAACTAAAGCATGATTCGTACCCAGGCAAAAAATCGCTGGTCAATTTTGTTGTGGTTTGTAGTAAAGACCAGCGATAATTCAAAAGTTTGGTGATTTTTGTGCAAGCTCTAAAGATAATTAGACTACATTATATATATAAAAAGTTTGTTAAACTATATTTATATGTGTGTGTATTTTTTGCGTTTATATTATAATATATATATATATAAGTTTATTAAATTAAATGTATAAATATATGTGCATAATGTAGTCTAATTCTCTTTAGAGCTATATACTTGCAAAAAAAAATCACAAAACTTTTGAATTCACAGGGTCTTTATTACAAACCACAACAAAATTGACTTCGGTGATTTTTTGCCTGGGTACGAATCATGCTTTAGGTATTTTGTGTTTTTTTTTTTAAGATTGACCTCTATGTTAGCTTACTGGGATATATTGGGTATATGGTGGTTAACTTTTATCTAATTAAGTCTAAAATAAGGACAACTCTTTGTCCCTTGTTCAGGATGGAAGCATTAAGTTTACTTATTTTTTTCCTCTTTCAAATTTGCACCATGCAATATTTACCATCCAGTTTATACTCTCCAAGGTATTTATGCAACATAACGCACACTTGAAATAACAGACTCACAACTTAAAAAGTATAATTCTTTTCTGTCCTAGTACTTGTTTGGTTTATAAAGTTATTCATGTAATTTATTTCTAAAAATAAAGGCACGTGTAAAAAACATGAGCCTATGAGGACTTAATATGTTAGTGTAATACAGACATAAGTGATAGTTTCAAGAATGTCACTCTTTTTCGCTGCTGATTTGCTGCAAATACATCTCTGATCAGAGGGGGTAGTTTTTTATTTAATTTTTTATTTGAGGTATTTAACGTGCACTTTCTGAACCGATTGGTTATATAAGCACACGAGAATTTCTATGAGACAGAGCGAAAGGGCTAGCAATTTTTGCTTGGAAAGTTATTTTCACATACCTTCCAGGGTTTTTTTTAAGTCCCACAATCAACATGGAACTGACTTACTTCCTCTCCAAAGAAAGTTGTTCTACAGATTTTTATCGATCAAGGAACATCCATCAACCTCGGCTGGGTTTGAACCCATGAAAATCTGGTCCTGAAGCAAGCACTTAACCTCAAGGCTACCGAGGTTAACCGGGGAAGGGGAGTGCATGGGATTTAAATTTATAATAAATGTCTACTGACTGAAATTTTAACCATTAGATATTGATATGCGCTGTCTTCACTTTCTTAAATGTCTGCAATCTAAGAAACAAACTTATTTTTATACTAATTCAAACACAAACACATCGCTCAAAATTTACGTAATTGCATTTTCCACCCTCGTTTCCTGTAAATAAAAATCCTTTTTTTCGGTTTCAAAAAGTTTGGGTCGAAATTAAGAACAAAATAATCGGTTCGCCATTTATTGACGGCTGATATCTACCAAATCTTCTTTCATGCGTATGGAAACTGTCCATTTTTTATTCGCAAGATAAATATAATTAACCTTTTTTTTCCAATATCGAATAGCTTACACTTTATTTTGTTTATATCCTCTAGAAGTTTCCTTGTAATACAAGTTTAAGGTGGGAATGTAAGGAACGCGAGAAAAGGGCAGTGTTTTTTTACAGTTTTTATAGCAAAACTTATTTGGTTGAAATAAATAAAATATGGCTTCATTACATAATTATTATTTTTCACACACCGCTATCAACAGTAGTTATTAAATATCTCTCAAGGTTGTCTTGGAATTTAATTACAACTTTTTCTCAACTAATTCCACTATGCTCGTGCCATATTATTTTAAACAAATATTGGTATCACCACGTGAAGAATATTAAACTCTAGTTTTGTACTGAAGCAATATTTTATTTATTTTAGCAAAAAAAAAATTGCTTTAAAACCGCCAAAACACTCCCAATTTCTTGCGTTCCACGCCTTAATGGTGTTTATGAGACACTTAGAATTTTTTTGTTGGGAAAACATTTGTAGCCCATTCTCATGAAAACAAACTTTTGTTCTAAATTAACATTTTTGAAGACATTACTTAATATTTTCATTGCTATGGAAACAGTTTTAACATATTGAAGTTTATTGAAGATTATTCTATTTGGCAATGTAAATATTAGTGAAGGTTCCTAGTAAGGTTTACTTTCGGACAAAAGAGTGCACTTGGCTTGCCTCCAAAAATAAAAGTTTTAGAAATAATCCAAGCCCGTTTGAATACCCTTATGTTTACGTAAGGTTTATTTAATTTAGGCCTGCACAGAGGTTAATACTGGGTGTTAAAAGTGTAAAATGTTTTATCTAGTTTAGTTAGTTTGTAACTCATTTGGGATGAAAAATTGCTTGGAATATGCACTTTAAATATTTTTAGTTTAATCTTCAATATAAGTGTTATCAACGATTTAATCCAAGACCCACTGATGAGGAAACAGCTTAGAGGAAATGCACCTACGTTATTCTGAAGAGAATATGGAAAAAATATCACGTGGATAACCTCCTATATTCTCCAGATTGTGATTAAAACACTGACTTTTCGCTAACAATGGTTCTGTGTATCACTAATTTAGCACCTCAAACCGCTTGTTCAATGCTGTTCAATATTATACCTTTACCGAAAGTTTATGAAGGTTCACCCTAAGTTGTAAACATCCCATTAACTTATACAACAACACGTCTAGAAACTCCTGATCTTAATGAACTCTGAACCGCTGTTGTTCTACCTCCCACATCTCAAAACAGGGATTCGAATACGAGACTCCAGAACATTCTGGATGTGGTGGGGCCAATGGCTGGGAGCTCAACCACACAGTTTGTTTGTTTGTTGTAAATACTATTTATCTTGTCGCCGATATCACTGGCCCCATGGAGTCTGTCTGTCTTTCTCAATATCTAGTGGACGTTATCGACGTCCTAATGATGTCCGGTGTTGTTGCCACTGTATTGTCGCAGGAAATAGTGGTGTGAAGCCTTCCACCGGTAGACCGGGGCTCTTATCTGCGGGTGACAACCTCTGCCTTGAGGACCACGAGCTCTCGGCCAATATCCTGCCCTCTCGCCGCAAGATACCACTAATCACTCGCAATCTCTTCCTTGAAACATAATTCAACCAGTTTTATTTTGATGCTATTTAAATAGGAGTTTTAAAAGTGCTTTGATTCAACCACATTAGTGACTAAGTGGACTAACTGAAGCTAATGTTTTTTGTTTCGAGGTGATGGAAAGATCTAAGTTTGAATTCCAGCCGAGTGCGTAACTTGTTATTATTTTTAAATGGCTTCCCACTTTCCCTCTACAGTCTACACAAATGCGGAACACTCTTAAATTCTTTACTTTGGCCGTTTAGTAAGATACGGAGCGAAAAATAAACAGGATCTATTAACTGTTTCAAAGATTTGGCTCCGAAAATTAAATTTAAAATTAACTCACAGAAAAGAAGTAAGCCTACAAATTTGACAGCTAAGTAAAAGAATATTAGTCTGGTGACAGCTTATTATTTTTTTAAAGAGCTCTATGTTAATTTTTATTTGTATCATTTACTTGTCCTTCAAACTAGTTCCCGTGAGTTAAATTTTACGCCTGAAGTCTATGCCACTATGTAACTTAGACGCTCTTGAAAATAATGTCAGCCTTTTAGTCACTTTTTGATTCCCGCGGTGGGTGCGAAATTAAAAACTCAATGATTGACCTTGGTGTAGTATGACCATTTCTGAAAAACTTTAGTCGCTAATGATAACCATATTTAGTTAAAAATGAATAAGTGATATCACATTTTATGTGTTTCACTAAATTTCTACCATTTCTGGGCTTTTATCCTAATTATTTAGTTGAGAAACGTATTTTTTAGTGCTTTCAGACCTAATACAATTGTTCATTTAGAATGTGAGGGGATTATATAATATTTTTACAAAGATTTGTAATAATTAAAAAAATCAAATCAAAGAGATTGTCAATCTAGTGTTCTAAACACATTTATTGGTAGCGGAGTTGGATTAAATCATTAGAAGATATTGCCGTAAATGTATTTCATTTCGTCGTTAAAATAGTGGTGAAATAATATTTTAAACTATTAATCTTAATAACTTTGAGTTAAAACCTGCAAACCGTTTCAGTGGCTGCATGGTCTGAGAATTACTACCACTACTACTACTGCTACTACTACTACTACTACTACTACTACTACTACTACTACATAACTACTATACTACTACACTACTACCACCACCACTACCCTAATACCCCTACTACCACTACTGCTCACGCAGTAGACTAGCTACCAATGACGAGGAAATTGAGGTTCGAATCTGATTCGAGTGTACTTAGGGTAGTTTTTCCTAAATGATTTTCTACGCAAATTTGAAAACACTTCCTCTTAATACAACGTTTCTAATCCCTAAAACCATTAGCATAATTAGTATATGAGCGTGTAACCCTAACGGGTAGTAAGATGTGGTGTAAAGAAGCCAATATTAAACTATCATCAAATAAATACCAAAAATAATCTTAAAATATATTCTATGTAAATTTTAAAAATTTAATGGTCTAACTTCACTTTAAATTTGGTTTTTTATTTTAATGTTTACTTAGTAAAACTTTTGAAACATTATTTTTTTGATTATTCGGAAGAAGGCCAACAAATTAGATTGAAAAACCTCTTTAGCACGGTTTTTTAAGAATGTAAATGTTTGCACATGATACGGTTTAGCTCTGTAATGGTCGTGTATTAAAAAATAATATCCAGTTTGTTGACTGGGAATGTTTACAGAGCTCCCGGAAGAATAAAACGCTTTTAATTTGTGCCAAAAATAGACCTACAGCCACATAATATTTCGCTTTTATCCAAAGCTTCCAAAAGATGCTAAATAATCCTTTTGAAATTTTTCATTTGACATTTAAATTGCATGCCTAAAACCCTTTACTTGCTTACATTTGAGGAACAACTTAGGTAAATTTTATATAGATACGATAATATTTTTGTCTTCAAATTTGAGTTGCCCAATAAGTAGCCTATATTTGAGAGATTGTTAAGAGCAATACCGTCCCTACCCAGGTTCAAACTAGAATCGACGACTTGACACTCTGGACCTCGGTCAAGGTCCACTAAGAAACTGTTCCTCCCCCGTCAAACACAGGTCAGTCTGAAGAGAGAAACATCCTACACGTGCGCCGCACCGGTGACTCTGTGTACTAATCGAGTGCGGGTGGTCATCAGTGTACTTACGCTGTGGGACTTCCTTCTGAGACCGACTCTTCTCATTGACATCATCAGCGGTGACCTTGAGATAGTCTCGTTCTCCCTTCTCACGAACGATGACAATGGTCGATCTCTCTCTTGTATGTGTGTGTTGGCCGTCGCACACTATTAGAATTCACACGCTCTGCCCTTCCCCCTTTCAACAGGTGACTTGTCCGTACTTACTCTCGCGTCACACGTGGTAGGACCTTTCTTTCGTCTGAATAGATGATCTTTAAAATTACTTATCTCAAGTGCCAGTATCGACTATCATCAACTTACGGCCATACCAAGGAGGAGTGGTTGTTTTTTTGGCTCTCCCCCCCCCCCCCCCATTACCACCCTGACACAAGGCCCCTTATTGATAATGTATGTTATGTCCATCCTCAATGTCTACGCCAGTAGCTTATTGGACTTTTATCATATTGATAACACCTACAACCTCAAATATTATTTTATTTAAAAAAAACTGAAAGTTGCTTCAAGAGGTGTTATTTTAGATACGGCATTGAACGACTTTAAGACTTTTTAATCTACTGTAGATTATAAGCACAAGATGGAGATCTTTTTGTTTTATATATTTTAAAAATGTGACATTATTTTAAGAGAGAGGATGGTGATATCTACTCGTAAAGTAAAATAAACCATGCCTAATACATGTCTTCGAGGTCTACTTGCGTCAATATTTTTGAGAATAATTTCTCACGTAACTTCCCCGACCGTTCGTTCACTAGTTATAGTTCGCGACACACGCAGATATTATAGTAGGATAACCGCAGGACAGTCCACGAGCTTAGTGGTCAACTACGTTAAGGAACTGTCTCGTAAAAGTTCCTCACAACTTCTGAAATGAGATGGGGTGACTTTTCACAGAACTTTACATCGGTTGTATATCACACCCACAGATTCACTCGTAGATCACATACATCGTGCATGTGTTAAACATTTCGTGTGACTTCCAGGACATACGTCCTTTATACCGGGCTTGTCAATATGTAACCATTTCTACTACGTCAATCCCAATCCCATCTTAGAATCGATATTTTATAGATGAGCGTCACTCGCGAACTGACGTCTCAAGAGTTCGAGAATGTGCACACATTCCTAGCAAGAACTCACTAGTTCTAACACCAATCATGTTAAGGTAGAACAGTTAAAAACAAGCTTCACAGACGCACACATGTGGGCTGAAGCAATCAGCCACTGCCCGAGATCACGAATTCGATCCTCCATGACGTTTAAACGAGGAAAACCTCGCGCCAAAAATTTCGTGACGCAGTGAAGTCGTTTACCATCGCCCGAGACACGAGTTTGATCCTCGACAACGTCTAAATTAGGAGAACCTCTCACTAAAAATCCCGTGACATAGTTAAGTCGTCGACCATCGCCTGAGATCACGAGTTTGATCCTCGACAACGTCTAAACGTGGAGAGTGACTTGCCTGAAATCCCGTGAGATGGTGAAGAGGCTTAGGGAAGATTTCGTCTCCCCTTTGCCAAATGTTCCCGTCAGAATCAACCGTCGCCGACCAACTGACCGCTCTTCGTCTCGACTAGAGAGACGGTCAGCTCCCCCCCTCCGGTTCCCCCCAGGAAGGGGATGTGCGATGTCCGGGAAGGGAATCAAAGCGTCGACATCCCCCTGTTTGTATTATTGGCTTCCCAAACAAGCCAGGATATCCTGATTCCTCTATTCTATGGCGCCCCCTCCGGTCCATGAATAATAGTAATATAAAAAAAGCCAATAGGTTTTAATCGTCAATGCCAAATGAGCCAATAGATATTGTGTGCCCATTTCTAATGAGAGGAAACGCAACAATAACGACTGTTCAGCTCCGGGACTTCCGTTTTTTGACTGGTGACAACACTGCGTACTTCGCTCCCTCCCCGGTTCCCTTACGTTTGGTGGCGGGCGTCTGAATGGCGCGGTTCACGCCGTGATGTTCAATTGTCACTGATTATTTCCTTTAGTCAGGTTGTGTTTGTTGGGATCTCAGTCCTGGGATGACTCCATCACTCCTCTCGGATGGGGAAGATCAGGTATTTCCAATATACTAGGCTACAGACCATCGGGTTCGATTCTTGGAATGGTCGAGCCAATCTAATTGGTGGAAACTGGGGCCTTGCTTTTTCACAAAAGTGAATTGGAGGCTAAGAGATTGTTGTATTTGTTTGGGGGTTAACTTAGTTTGTCAGTCATATATTGATGTATAATCAGTCAGTTCACAAAAAATAAAATAAGATATTCTTATACTAGGTACTTATTTCTAACCTCGTGACCAACGATACAAGAGTTTGCTCTTACTTTAATTCTAATGTTCAGTTTATCATCATGGATAATTCTTATCGAAAACGCACAAAATAGCTCCGTAACGTAAAAAACAATAACACATTGTAAAAGAGCAGCTCGCGGGATTTCCTACGTCAGGGTGGTGACACGGGTGCAATGGGTTACTGGCAGTGCCCACCGGGCAACAGGGCTTTCCTCCTGACTACGCTTACCCTAGCCTAACCCAGCCTAACATAACTTAACCTAACCTGACCTATCCTAACCTAACCTAGAAATACTCTTATAAGTAATTTAGTTAAATTAAGGATGGCGAGGTTGAAAGAACGTACGAGTGCCAGGCCCTCGTGGGCCACCACATCAAATTAAGGTCGGGATGCCATAGCAAAATGGCGTGCCCGCAATCAGGACTGTTCGGAATCAGGAGGCCACCGTAGTGAGGTACAACCCTTCCTCTCAGAACTCTGACCTGGATTATATCGAAACTAGTCGTCACGCACCGTCACACCTTAAGGAGAAAGGGATTACTACTAAAATATTAATCAAACCTTTCTATATTTTTTATATATATAATTTATTAATTTGTCACCATTTTGCAATAACTTTCTAAAACTAATTCTTATTCTTTCTGTTTCATTTAAATAAACATAAACAATTAGACGTATTAAAATATCGAGTGAATAACGTAAATTATATTTACAATATCAATTTTTCGACCATTGTTGTGAGCCTGATAATATTAAATGTAATGCGTCTCAATTTTAATGTTTGTTTATTGCTCTTATGTTAAAATTGTTCGACTATTATTCTTTATAATATGAAATTAATGGTTTTTCATGTACATTTTCTAAATTTAATATTTATTATAACTCTTTGTGAGTTTTTAATTTTTAATATCTTTTCACTACACGCTGATTGATTTACAAATAATATAATATTAGCTATTAAATTCATCATTAAACACATTCTAGTTACAGCCATGTTTGTCTTGTTACTTAGATTCCATATTTCTTGGGTATAAGTTGGCTGTCCTAGGTTAAGTTCTCTTATATTAGGGTGCGGACATAATACTGTGGTAACCTAATAAACGATACAGATATTTATTTAGGCTTTTCTTTAAAGATGGTAAAATGATTTCAGTCCTCTCAATTCTATTAATTGAGACGAAGCAAGAAAGGCCATAAAACATTAGGGTTCGGCCAGACTGACGAGCGTGCGAGCGCGTGATTAGCAGATAGCTCTTGATAGTTGTTGACGAGGAGGTTAAGGAACTGAGGGTGGTTTTTGACAAGCGAGTTATTGTCGTGGTTTTTCCATCCTCTCTCCGCGCTTAGTGGTGATTCGGTGATTCTTATTTGTAAAGGCCTACTTTGATTGTAATATTGGAAGTATTTTAACATATCACTATCACTTTTACACACACATATATAGTTTATGATCTTCCCAATTAAATTAGGCCGTTAGTAGCAAGTGTGCTAACCCTATCGATAATTATATAAAAAAAGTCAAATATCATGTCCAATTGAGAAGTTTTCTTAGCACTCAGTGGCCCAACATACAATAATACTACCCAACGCCTGTAAACTAGACTGTTCCGGCTCGAGCTCACGCGCTTAGAAAATAGAACCAATTCTATCTTCAAGCGCGTCGTTCGGGTCACTCGCTCGCTCCAGTCTGGCCACCTCTCATTACAACAAATGTGTTCCATTTTATATTTTAGTCGCTCGCTCGCCCAGTCTGGCCGTACCCTAAGACACTTTGCATATAAAGTCGATTCGCGACTGGAATGATGGTGACAGCTACCAAAAGCTTCCAGATCTACTGACATGTATCCATCTGCGAGATCATAATTTATGTTAAGTTGCTGTCACTTTTCGCATCAGAGCTTTCACAACAAACAATTTAGTTTCTTTTTTTCTTTTGGCAGTTTTTTCAGTATTGAATCACAAACTTATGAAAATAGCCGTTGGGATGTTTCTTTTTTGTGCAAGCGGTGTCTGTGGTTCATTCAATATTTATATGCTCGCATCGATGGTCTTATGATCTATGGCGTCATCCTCGCAATAGGCTGAATTTCTGATGAAGAGGAGGTTGTGTCTCGAATCCCGATTGGGTGTTTTCTTCCAAAATGCTCCATCATACTCTCTCTTTCTATGCAAGTGTGGGAACCTTTCCTATAACTCACTTAATTAGTTTAGTTAGAATGTTTAGAGCCTGGATTGGTAATAATACGTCGTTAAGAGAAATAAATTAGACCTACGAAAGGTTTCTATTGATTCTTTTTTAAGTTTATAGGAGTTTTGAGGATATAGCCCTACGAAATATTACATTCTATGTATATGAGATGTAGTAGGTCCCTACCCCTCGTGACCCGCTCTTGTTACAGATGTGGAGGAAAGTGGAGGTCCCTGTCCCTCATGACCCGCTCTTGTTACAGATGTGGAGGAGAGTGTAGGTCCCTGTCCTCATGACCCGCTCTTGTTACAGATGTAGAGGAGAGTGTAGGTCCCTGTCCTCATGACCCGCTCTTGTTACAGATGTGGAGGAGAGTGTAGGTCCCTGTCCCTCATGACCCGCTCTTGTTACAGATGTGGAGGAGAGTGTAGGTCCCTGTCTCTCATGACCCGCTCTTGTTACAGATGTGGAGGAAAAGTGTAGGTCCCTGTCCTCATGACCCGCTCTTGTTACAGATGTGGAGGAGAGTGAGGTCCCTGTCTCTCATGACCCGCTCTTGTTACAGATGTGGAGGAGAGTGGAGGTCCCTGTCCTCATGACCCGCTCTTGTTACAGATGTGGAGAAGAGTGTAGGTCCCTGTCCCTCATGACCCGCTCTTGTTACAGATGTAGAGGAAAGTGTAGGTCCCTGTCCCTCATGACCCGCTCTTGTTACAGATGTGGAGGAGAGGGGAGGTCCCTGTCTCTCATGACCCGCTCTTGTTACAGATGTGGAGAGAGGAAGGGCCTGTCGCTGATGAATGTTTCCAACTTACGAGTGCTAGTCTTGTCCGGACCTGAGTTGATTCCATGGGGGGTTAGTCCGTCCACTCCATGGACCAGATCTGACGGGGGGAAAGCGTAGGCCCGTCCCTCATGACCCGCTCTTGTTACAGATGTGGAGGAAAGTGTAGGTCCCTGTCTCTCATGACCCGCTCTTGTTACAGATGTGGAGGAGAGTGGAGGTCCCTGTCTCTCATGACCCGCTCTTGTTACAGATGTGGAGAAGGAAAGGGCGGCGCTGGAGAATGTTCCTCCAAACCTTTACGAGTCTGTTTGCGTGCCGGACCTGAGTGACTTCCTGGGGGCGTCCTACCACCACTCCATGGACAAGACGGGGGCGGCAAACAGCAGTGCCGCGCCGCCCCCGCCTTCTCCCTCCCACCCTGCCGCCGCACCTCCGCCCAACACCGGCCCCGCCTACCTGCAAGACGGTGAGTGCATGGTTTATTTATTTTACGTGCACTTCTGAAATGATTGATTATATCAGCGCACGAATTAAAAACTAGCTTAATTCTAGAAGAGACACGACGTCCAGTCCCCTTGCCATTAATTCTCACTGTGAAACAGTTTTTGTCCCCGTTGGCTATCGACCCCGCGGACGCTTATTCAGTAGACAGACGCGCTTCAGAGTGAGCTCAGGTATCGGCAGGTGAGTGTTGTACCGTCAGATTTTCTCTGAGACGTATCCAAAAAACACCCCATATTTACCAAATGAGACATCTTTACTATAGCCACCACTAAAATTGGCACCACCTGTCAATAGGGGTAGCTTTAAAACCTACACTTAAACTTAGATTTAGAATTAGATATAGATTATAATTAGCCTTCATAGCTGTCTATGAACTTTCTCGAGATTTTTCTGTTTACAAAATTAAACTAAACTATCTAAAAAATTAGACAATATTTTTTTTATTTCGCCAAAAATTAATTTTTGCTTTAAAAACTATACAAAGTATATCTTAGCTCACGTTCCCTTTAATTCCTTTTAGTCTCGGTCAACGAGAAGGTATCAGTCGCCGTCAGATCACGATGCTTAAAATAAAACGACTTGTGTCGTTTTCTGGAACTGTTTATCTAGTCTGTCTAAGATTATACTGCCTTTCGATCTTCTCCTACAACCACACTCTGTCTTGTCAATAGTAAAGAGAAGAGTGAAAACTACGAAAAATGTTATCCAAAGGTAAAGAAGGAAGCGCGAGCTGTTAGTTTTCAAAAATCTTACAGTTTTCTGTTGTGAGCCTATAAAAAAATTACTATAATATTTTTACAGGAAGGCTAAATCTAGAGCCCTTTTTCATCAAGCCTAGTCCCATAGCTCTGCAAATATGCTTTAGAGGTCGTTGAACATGAGCTAATGTTACATTTCCACACATTGCTTTCTATAAATAAAACTCAAACTATGAGGTTGTTAAGGAAAAATAATCCTATCTTTTGATTTGATTTTGGTGTGGAGCATATTTTGAAATAACGCGTCGTAAAGTTAGATATTGCGTTAGAGCTGAGCGTCTGTGAGGTAGCTCCTTTAAACAGGAAATCAAAGCAATGATAATATGAAATATTGGTCATATTAATATTATGAATTAAGTTTTCTTGTACTCGCATCGATTAACACATGGACATGGTCGTCAGTCTCTTCTACTATGATTTGCCTGTGATTGGTCAAGCTGATACCCTTCGGGCTATTCTAGACCCGAAACAAAAAAATTAAAATAGTCGGTAATTTGGAGGTTTTTGAAGAACTCATTTCTTTTGAATGCTGATAGGATGAATTTTTCCTACATTTACCATTAATATTATGTTAACGTTTCGCCTCTGGCATTTTCAAGTATAAATTATAAAAAATATATAAATCAGACGTTGCGTCGTTAGTGAATACTTTCCTATTTAGTTCCGTTTAGAGACTCGTTCTTGAAAGTTAGTGAAAGGGAGGCCGCTCACATGTCCAGAGGATCTTGGTTACATTCCGGGGGTACGAGGGTGTATAATATAATACATTAGAGGTCATTCATTGGGAGTAACTGACAGCGAACAGAAGAAGAACATAAACAAAATTTAGAAACAATTTGTTAGTTGTGAAAGTTTTGACTGCCTAAAGTGACGGCGGCTCAACATAATATGATCTTGCAGATAATATGGTTTGGCGTATGGATACATGAGAGTACATATAGTAGCTTTTGCTAGCCGTCAGTTACTACCACTACTATGGCAAATGGACGATAGTAGAGTTATTAATGTGCAGTTCCTCATATTCTAGAATACTAAAATTTTTAGTCAAGTTCTTAGTGTTAATGATGTTGTGTTGTTGGTATGTACCTGTGCGCTGATATAGTCGTGTGCTTAGAAAGTATACGGTAAATACCCCTAGTATTTTAAAACAAAACATACACAGTTTTATCCGTGTTTGAGATCTTGAGTTAATTTTTAATTTCACTCTTACTGAGTTAACTGACGCTAAACAAATTCAACACCAACGTCAGTTATGGCACAAGTTCTGCAAGTTACGCCCTGTGTGTCGTCATTGGGACACAGGCTGTAAACAAGTACTCCCATTTTATCGTCGGCCAATAATACTCGAGCAATAAGTTCTCTGACCAACCACAAATTTCCCCTCCAATAATCGGGTGATAATCCCTTCTTTGGATGGTCTGTAAATCAGAGTCAGAGGGCCGTGACCTTTAGCACAATAGGAAGTGGGATGGGGTGTGCCGTACACCAGGGGTGACAACTTGCGCTCCTTGAAAGGTTTTTTCTTAAACTGTCGGCACTGTCAATGAAACGAGGGTGGAAAATTTAAAAATATATCAATCTCAATAGTGCGTCAGATATAGTTAAATGAAGCTAACCTTGGAACCCTCAAGTCGTATATTTTTATTATTTTCTCTACGGCGTCTTACTGACTGAATTATATATCCTCTTTTAATTGCACTGATGGTCCGAGAAAGGTAGAACTTAAAGTAAATATACCAGAATTTGCTTGTAGACAAAGTGGAGGAACCATTCAGGAAAAAAATTATTTGGGTACATGCGCCCGAGATTCAAAACCCGGCCTCCCCGTCACCAAAAAATCATACTAAATGAGTTTGACGTCCAAAGCGCTGTTTATCCTTGCTTTAGTCAAATAAAATGTTAATCCTTGGACATTTCGAAGAAGTAGCTTCTCCAGTTTGTATATTATTTTATTCATCGTATTGAACGTGCACTTTCTAAACATGCAGCTTTGTAAAAATTAACTCAACTTTGAACCAACCGCACCAATGGTCACGTGGTATATGGCGTTAATCTCGTATTATAGTGGATCGCCCGTGACGGTGGGGTCGAGGTTCAAATCTCGGCTTGGTGCACTGGAGGGGATTTTCAACATGTGATTTATTAGACCTACTGTTGTTTTCACATCATCTATCCCCGCAAATGTGGGTGCTATTCCAAATTGCCTTCCTCATTACCACTTCATAAGCTTAATTCAAATATTTAAAGCCCAGATGGCTAGTAAGACGTGATGAAAAATGTAGAGCTTTCAAGCTACATCCTACTTACATATTATAGGCTATATATATTATTGACCTTAAACTATCTAAATCGAGGTAATAGGATGAGGAGGGTAAATAGTGCCAATGCTGGTTCACCCCTGTGCTTCTGAGGCCTCCAGGACGGGTTTTTGTTGGAATAAAAATCGAGTGAAGCGTATTAAGCGTTTTCCCATTATTCTATTCCTGACGCGAATATGCTAATAAAGCAGGTTAAGTTGCATGAATATTAATTAACAGAGGAATTATAAAATGTGGCGGGGTCTGTTAAATAGGTGGACGCGGGAGTAAATCATCCAGACGATATTGTTACGTGCTGGCGTATATAATGGAGACCTGCCTACCTCACTCGTCTCCATTGTTCATCCGCTGTTGTCTTGTTCTAAATACTCTTGTAAAATATATCCCACTGTTCTCGAACCACCATTGTCGGGTTCCTATACCGTGTCTGATGCATCGCACTAAATTACTGTATGCTAATAGCCCTGGGCTTGGACCGTTCGGGGCAACAGTGGGACATCTCCAGGGACTCAACAACCAGTCCCCCGGCCGTCAATACATCGCTGTGCAAAGGAAATTCACAATTTCATCAAAGACACATTTTGCGGTGTGCCAAGAATCGAACCTGGGGATCTTTAGCTCATTAAACAGGTGTGAATCTTTTTTTTTAATTATTTGGCGTACTTAATGTGTACTTTCTAAACTGACATTACACCAACCCATGATTTACCAACTAAAGTGGGCCTAATTCTAGAAAATAAACAGCATCAAGTCTTTCTGCCTTTAAATTTTAATCACTGTGAATGGCTTAAGGGCACGGTTTCATTTCACTTATTCAAGGTATTCAACATGCACTTTCTCAACCGACTGATTATCTCAATTTCACCACACGACTTACTAACTAACTTAAATCCAGAACAGACACAACACCAAATTTTCGGCCATTAATTCATCACTGTGAATGGGGAAACCCACATTTCAACAAGTATACATTTTTCAGCCATGCCGGGAATCGTACCCCGGCCCTTAGCTCAGTAGACGAACACGCCATCGACTGAGCTAAATTTTTGAGCTAAGAATACAATTTACTTTAAAAACATTTATATAAACAGTTTCTTTGGCTTGTAATTTTAGTCAGCTTTTTACCCACCGCTAAGGATATCAAATGCTTATTTAAATTAATTAAAACCAGCTTTAGTGACTGAATAATCTAATGTTTTCAGTCTCACCAGTGACGGGGAGGTTTAGCTTCGAATCTCGGCCGAGTGCAACTGGAAGTAGTTCTACCCATGTGCTATATAATTGTAGTTTACCCACGACCTCTTCGCGATAATGTGGGTGCATTTCTATTTAGATTACCCTCCTTATCCCTACACCTTAAACAATTAAGTCGTTGATAGCGCTAGTGTTAAAATTTGACAAACAAGAAATCCAGCTTAAATAATTGTACTTAAAGTGCGTTCCTTATAGGCTAGATTCATAAATGTTATTCGCTATTAAAATATGGTAACTACTTTTACACATTTTGGATAAGAACATTTTTGGTCAGTGTTAATTTAAATTCAACTCGCAACAATCAAAGCTATCAAGCTTGACAGAAAACCTTGCAGAGCTGATGATACTTCTTGAAATGTTTTCAAAGAATGTACGAGATAACAATCGCCGTGTATAATGAGCACTAGTAGGTTAAGAATATAATTACATGAGCTAGAGGTTTACGGTTTCGTATTTAAAGTTGGAAAGTTGTGTTACGTAAAACAAAAAATCACTTTTGTTTGTTGTTGTTCGCTGCGCGCAACAGGTAGGGTCTCACTGCGCATGCGTGAATCTGTAGCCAAGTATCATTTATATTAGCCCACTGCTTCAATTGGCTTTTATAGACATACTCGATTTGCTCGTTGGGGGCGCCGCCCCCAAACCCCATTGTGTTTTCCTTGCAAGTGGATGTAAACTAATGTAATTCCAGAGCCGTTTTTTGATAGATCTTACCGTTTAGCCACAAGAGACCTCCAAAGAAAGATCCGCACCGACTTTAAAGTTGCTCCGACATTTTGAATTGTTTTCGGGGGTTAAAAATTAACTTTTTAACTCTTTGGGAATTTTACGTCGGTTACAGGCTAGAAGCTAGAAGTATGCCAAATTTCAAGTTTCTAACTTATCTGTAAGTGGTTAAACATTAATGTCAGTGAGTAAGTCAGCCTTGTGGCTCTATAGTAGTAGAATTATCATTTCAAGGATTCGTTTGGACTATTGCAGCGACAACGTGCCATTTTCAATTTATTTGACATAGTTTGTTATTTATAGTGAAATAAAAACATCCCCGCATAATTGGGCATATAAGATAAGGCGTCAGAGTCATTTGGTCTGGTTTTACCAGTGATGGAAAGGTCGGGGTTTAAATTCCGACTGGGTGTATTAAGTTTGCTTTTCCCAAGTGGATTCCTAAATCAGTGGTATTCAATCTTTCTTATTCGCGAACCTCCAGATATAATCTATCCTCAACTTTGTACTCCCATACTTTTTGGTAACCAATGAAAGCTATATTTATTCTATAATCTACATCCAAAATAAATTAAACAAATTACACCCAAAAAACCGGCAAATACATTTTTAAAAATTCTACGTACCCATTAAGATGTATTCGCGTACCCCAGGTTGAACATCACTGCCATAAATTATACCTTCCTCTCTCCCCCCCCCCCCATTAGTGTAACTAAATGAGGCTAGTCCGGCAGGGGAAGCATGTCGCAGTGCACTAAAAGAAAATAATTGATGTAGAGCCGATCTGGCTTAGGGGCAGATACTTTAAGCAACGTACGAATGGTTGGCTGTCCGCTGTCATCAGGAAATCTCAGGCGTTAAACGATACGTGCAACACAAATTCTAGCAGTGACTGAGACTAATTATTAATGGCAAATCTAGAGAAACTGCATTGCTATTCGCTTGGAGCAAGGTTTAAAAACATACATTAAAAAAAACTCAGTCGGACACACAGAATGTGTAGCCAACCCTGCCTAGCTCCTGCCTCAGAGTCGGGTACTCTAACCGTGCGTGGCCCAAATTACGTTAAAGTGTCTAAACAAACAATAAATAACACACTGTTTTGGATTACTGAGCGCTATCTTGAGGGACATTTATAGTATATACACTTTAGGTTTCCCAATTTATTTCCAGGCGAATCTTTTTATCCTTATAATCATACAGCTCGAATATAAAGTAGACAGTTTTAATCTAAATAGCACAGTCGTACGAAAACGTTGTTGTGGTTTGAACAACCAAGGCATGAGACAATGATGGGGGAGAGGTGTTGACGACAAACAAAAGTGGTACAATGCAGATACAAGCTCGGGAATTGTATGGAAATAGGTACTCCCGTTTCAGCCGTCGGATGAATATTCTCGTTGGACGTTTCCTCTATTGTCCCTGGAAACAAGGTCCTCTCTTACAGTCGGATGAAGACGCTCGTAGGACATCTCCCTATTGTCCCTGGAAACAGGGTCCTCTCTTACAGTCGGATGAAGACGCTCGTAGGACATCTCCCTATTGTCCCTGGAAACAGGGTCCTCTCTTACAGTCGGATGAAGACGCTCGTATGGACGTCTCCCTATTGTCCCTGGAAACAGGGTCCTCTCTTACAGTCGGATGAAGACGCTCGTAGGACATCTCCTATTGTCCCTGGAAACAGGGTCCTCTCTTACAGTCGGATAAAGACGCTCGTAGGACATCTCCCTATTGTCCCTGGAAACAGGGTCCTCTCTTACAGTCGGATGAAGACGCTCGTAGGACGTCTCCCTATTGTCCCTGGAAACAGGGTCCTCTCTTACAGTCGGATGAAGACGCTCGTAGGACATCTCCCTATTGTCCCTGGAAACAGGGTCCTCTCTTACAGTCGGATGAAGACGCTCGTAGGACATCTCCCTATTGTCCCTGGAAACAGGGTCCTCTCTTACAGTCGGATGAAGACGCTCGTAGGACGTCTCCCTATTGTCCCTGGAAACAGGGTCCTCTCTTACAGTCGGATGAAGACGCTCGTATGATGTCTCCCTATTGTCCCTGGAAACAGGGTCCTCTCTTACAGTCGGATGAAGACGCTCGTAGGACATCTCCCTATTGTCCCTGGAAACAGGGTCCTCTCTTACAGTCGGATGAAGACGCTCGTAGGACGTCTCCCTATTGTCCCTGGAAACAGGGTCCTCTCTTACAGTCGGATGAAGACGCTCGTAGGACATCTCCCTATTGTCCCTGGAAACAGGGTCCTCTCTTACAGTCGGATGAAGACGCTCGTAGGACATCTCCCTATTGTCCCTGGAAACAGGGTCCTCTCTTACAGTCGGATGAAGACGCTCGTAGGACATCTCCCTATTGTCCCTGGAAACAGAGTCCTCTCTTACAGACGGATTAAGATGAGAACGCTGCGACGCGGGACAGAGTTGGGTGGCGGGGGTTACGTAACCGACTGTGTGAAAGCTATCTAGGTGATGATGTGTATGTCAGGTTAGGGGAGGAAGTGACGTCAGATGACAACATACATTATTTAATATCGTCTCGCTTGAGGTGGCTGCTACACTCTCGTGTGTGCCTGCTGCCGCATTAAATGGAACACACAACCTCTTCTCCTCAAACTGCTCAACTAGTACTCGAGTAATTAGCCCATTTCCTATGGACGGGGAGTTGCGACATGTATCGCATTGTGTTTTTATATATTTAGATTTTAATTTTGATAGAAATAAAACTTTCTAACTTTTATGTTGCTTTGTTTATTGCAATAGTATTATCATAATTTAAAATTCGCCCGTCCCTGTTAGTTTGTAGGTGAAGTTGTGTGTTTAGACTTCAGACTTAAGATAACGCGCATTGATTACACTAGATAGTGAATAGATAAAATTATATTATTATAGTAGTAAGGAATTAAACTTGCGCTTTCTAAACACAGTCATATCAGCACAGAACTTGCTATCTATCTTAACCTAAAATACCACCACCTAACATAGCACACCCCACCCTAGAGCAAGGGATAATCAACTAGTCTCGACATCTACAACTGGGATCATCCACAATGGTGCGAGTCCTGATGGGGAACTCCGAGAATTGTTTTTACGCATCTCCTTTTCTTATTCTTTCTCTGCGTTAATGCATTTAATCTAATATTTCCTCATCCCTTGGATCAAATCTTATAAACCCTAATCGTAGACTACTAATTAAAAATAGACAGATGGCCTCTTAGTCTAGTGGTCAGCATTCCTGTCTACTAATCTAGAAGTCCTGATTTCTATTCCTGATGGTACTATAGGTATTTTATCCGCTTCAGTGGCTGAATGAGTCTGAGATATCAGTCTCGTGTTAGGCTGGCCTGCTGATGACAGGGAGATCGGGGTTCGAATCCCGGTTGGGTCTATTGAGGGTGGCTTACCTTAAATTGTTTCCCACTCTCCTTCCACGCAAATGCGGGTAGAATACTATCTCTAAAATGATTCCTCCCTCACCCCTACCTCATTAGATTAATTATAATTTGCATATAGCCTGAACAAGTAGTAGTAGGGTATCTCAGAGAACCAGTCAGGGATAGAACCAGGGGCCCCTCTACCCCTCTGGGTCCATCGGCCCGTTGCGTGTCGCGTGCCGGGCTACGCCTGGCTGCGCCCCCCTGGGAGAAAGTCCTCCGCTCCGAGAGATGGCCGGGCCCCAGTGGTGTCCCGCGGTCAGTTGCAAGTGGCGGCGTGTGTCTTGTTGACTCTTCTCTGTGGTCTCGTGTGTGCATGTGTGAGCGACTCATGAGGACATTACCTGGGCATCATCACACACAGCAGACATGATGGTGTGGAGAGGTAAGGTAGAATTACATTCGACAGTCAAATCTTACTAAGTAACAATTTGCCTAGCTATACTAAATTAAATTGATTGATTTTGCTCTGTTCTTTTTTAGATGTTTTGGAAAATATTGGTTTCGACACAAAAGTCTAGTCACCATTTTAATTTTAATAAACTGCTTTACGATAAACGAATATCACTATTAAGTCATAAACTTTAAATCAATTAATTAAGTTTTTTTATTATTACTATTGAATAATCTTGAAATAGAAACATGTTTTCTCTGTTTGAGTGGTGTAAAATAGGAAAAAAATGTTAAGCAAAATACAACGAAAACTGAAGAAATAAATCAAGAAAAGCTTATATATTTTTGTGGATATTCTCGCAAATAACGTGACAAAATGAGTTTAATCAAAATTAGCAAATAGTTAAAACAACACAATCGTACAGGTTTCAATTAAGGCTTTGAAAAAAATTAATCGTAATAAGCTCACGTGTTTTTGGTCTTATATGGGGATATCAGGGAGATTTTAGTTCGTGAGCAAAGAAATAAAATCGATCAGTGAAATCGTTCTGGAATTTATAGAAGTGCAATCAAAATGTCCTTAACTAACCCTATTTCTATTAAAATTCGAGTAATTTCTTAGCTTAAACCCAAAGAAAAGCGTTTTGTATTGTTATCTGTGGCAGCCATAAGTCACATGCACATACATAATTATTTTTTAAATGCTTTTGAAAAAATTAACTGCCCAAAATAAACGCCGTGTTTGTTGCAGGGTCAGGTCATTATGGAAAGAATTAGTATGTAGCCTGGAAAACCTGTAGATTTTAGATCATTTTCAGTGAACCAGTTCTTTTTAGAAATCCGGTAAAAAGTTACTTACCATAGAACACACCAAAAAGTTCATTCTGCAACTAGCTGCGTCTCATTTGTTTGAATATTTCCGGGAATATTCAACAAAATGTTCAGAAACGACTAGTTCATCTCAAGCCTAGTTGTTTGATCATCTTTGGTAGTTTCGCAGCGAGTCGAACCTTTTATAACTAGGCTTGCTATTGCATTGCTGACATTGATGACGCTTGTTCAGGTTTATATTATACAGCATGAGTCGTTATTGGTCTATGACCCACCAAGAGGTGATTCCTTATGAATAAATAAGTAGGAAATACTGTAGATAGACGACTTTTTCCCGAAATTGATTACTAAATGAGTGCTGTGCTTTGGAACGTCAGGCAGATTTATTTTTAATATAGTCCCTCACCAATTAAATCACCAATTTAATTGCGTGTAATTGGTAGATTCGTCGCTTGGAGGACATTAGATCGGGGCTATTCTCTTAGTTTCCATTAGAGTGAGGCAGTCGTCGAATTCGCATGCGATGGTCGTCCCGTGTTGTAGTCTCCAGAAACCTGACGATGATTGACGACTCCGGTTGGACTCGAGACCGTGTGAAAACAAGGTGTGTGTGTGTGTGTGTGTGTGTGTGTGGTGTGTGTGTCCCTCAATTAGCCCATAAGAACCTGTTGATAGTTATTCTCGTAGTGTGGGAACATTGCTCTGTGGTCTAAGGAAACATACATCAGTAGGTTGGCGCCCCGCCCGTCCCTCTACTGGCACCAGTTAGTTTGAGAGGAGGTAAGGGCTAGAGTCTGACCCGGGTGCAAGGGGTTCAATCTCCTGAGGGCTACTTTATGGGGAGTGGGAGGAGAGGTGATCCTTCTCCAGTCTACTACTTAGTTTAAGTATGGGATGGCACTATAATTAATATATATATATATATATATATATATATTATATTAGATATTTAACATGTACTTTTCAACCGACTGATTACATCAGCACACGATTAACAAACTATCCTAAATCTATAACAGACACAACATCCGGCCTTCATCATTGTGAAAGGGCAAACCCACATTTCATCATTGATACATTTTTTTGACCACACCAGGAATTGAACCCGGAACCCAAATGTGAGAGGACATACATGATACTGACCGAGCTAAGGTGTCGAATGATAACACTGTTACTATTAACCCTCCTCATCTTACTTATGTAGGCTAAATGTTTAAGTCGCTTATTATCAACACACAGGCGCCATATGTCAGTAAAGTGAAATATTGCTCTCCTCTCTCCGTGAAAACCTGCCGCGACCCACCTCTTGACGGCATCCGTTGTCGGACTAGGGAGGTCAACAGAGTGGCCTGAACTTGAGGTTAGCTGCCCCGACTCGCTCTCGAGCAAGTTGGCAGCCCTGCCTTCAGGCTGTCCCGGGAGGATGTAAGTTCTTAAAACAACGGCGTTAACATCTACTTTTTATGACTTAATTAAAATAGTTATTAGTCATATTTATCGTGTGAACGAGGCAAATACTACTTTCACAATCAAGAATAGTGACCTGATTTGACATGGTCACATTATTGTAACTTAACGATTTTTTTTTACGCTCACGCGTTTACTACCCGTCCTGGATACCCTAATAATTTAATACTGATTGGGGAGACCTGGTGGTCTAGGGTAAGGTGTCGGACTTCTGTGCTGGGGTCCGGGGTTCAATCCTCGGTCCCGGCACAAATTTATCTGATTACCAAACCCTTCCTTCACCTCTGACAATACATATTGTGAATGTGGGGAATGCCAGGCCTCCACCGTGGTTCGGATTCCACGTTAAACTGTAGGTCCTCCATTTCGTCTCACAATCACCCTACCATTACACATTAGCGTACGTGCGTAAACCCGAACAGGTAGTAAGACGCGGTGCTAATAATAATACTGATTGGGTATGGTTGAGAGTGGTAGAATTTAGAGCAAATGTACTCGCATTTTCATGAAGAAGTAAGAAACTATTTTAGGGAAATATCCCTCATTACAGCTGACTGGGCCCTGACCTCTCCGCCATTGGAAAAACAGACCAGATGAGACTGATGCCTTTGCCTGCGTATCCACAGATTTAAAAAAAATTAACATGTTAATCTAATGATTAGGCTACTTAACTGTTAAATACAGGGCACGTGGTTGTGTCACCATATGAGCTAATTATTGAGTTTAATATTTATACCTGAACGTGGAACTCGAACAAGATACGTTTGACTTTTCTCCTCGTTACGTTCTCTGTGCCCGGGACATGAACTTGGGTCCTTCCCTACCATTGACCCACCAGGGCCGGCCAAGAGAAACTGTCTCGACCCAACGAAAGGGAACGTGCTATTTTGTTTTCGCATGGGAGCAGTCATTTGTTGTTTACGTGTGTACGCTTTCTACCCGCGTTGATAACAGTGTAATATAGACCAGTACGCTGTGAAGTAACAATGCATGTGTGGGGGGAGGAGGGGGGGGGGTCACCAGTGCGTCGCCACTCCGCGCACTTCCGCCTCCCGCGGCCTTTACCTCCTAGAGGGTCCTTAGCTGTCCTCTGAGCGACGTAGGTCATGGTCGAGAGAGTTGAGGAATTTTCGGTCGAGATGTTGCTATCTACACAAGGGCCAGCTAGTTAATTTTGGTGTTGAGGATGAGGAGGTAAGAGCAAAGTAAATTCACCCGAAGGGGAAGGCAGCACCGTTAAAATATTTGTGGTAAATTACCTCGGGTGCAGTTGGCCGGGGTTTGAACCTCGACCTGCACGACCACATGTGTACGATAAAGCACGTGAAATACGAGTGATCCCTACAAGGGCAGTCCCGGCCGCTAATAGCCCCCACTTGTGCTAAGTGCCTATAAAACCAATACATTTCATCCTCTCGTGTGTAAGTACCTATTTGAGTAAATCGCCTTAATGGCGGCCGACAATAACAAACAGGGGTCTTAGTCTTCAGTCAGACTCAATTTATCTTATTTATTTATCGTAATTCCTCGACCATTCCCCTACCCCCCTTCTATTCATTCTTTTGTTATCAGTTCTTATCATTGTCTGGTGTCCCCCACACCCACCCCCCATCGTTTTCTCTGACCGTCCTTGTAGCCTGACTGGGAGGATATGGGAAGGAAAGGGCTTGGGTTATACTAAAAAACAACTGAGAGGTAATTAAGTTTTTGCTGTGTGTGATGCACGAGCTTAACGCTAAGGGCACCGCCTACTTGAATAGAAATAGCCTCACATTGCTGTATTTCTTATGGGAATGGCAGTTCTGAATTTTACAAAACACATTCCTAAATCATCACAACATTACTCTTGTGAGCCAGACTTTGCTTTGATGAAAGCTATATCTATGTTTCTAGCCATTTACTGATTTCAGAACTATGGTATTTCACGTGAAACGTCTTTAGAAATGAGCTAATTTTTTCTTCTCATATAATTTTAAATTAAAATAAAATGTAATATTTTAAGCCTATAGGAACATGTTTAAATCTATCCTGCCCCCCCCCCCTTCCTCCTACCCCCAGCTTCATTTTGAGTGAAATCTATTTCGAAAATATCAAACACTTCTAAAATAGGACGTCTGCAACGCGTCTCAGCGCGCCAGCAGGTGGCCCTCTTCAGTTTTCCTAATGTATTTGAGGTATTTAACGTGCACTTGCTGAACCGACTGATTATATCAGCACACTACCTATAAATTAACTTAAATCTAGAACATACACAATATCCAACCCCCGGCCGTTAATTTATCACTGTGAAAGTGGAAACCCACATTTCACCAACGATACATTTTTCGGCCTTGCCAGGAATTGAAGCTGAGAACTTGGCTCATTAAACAGACACACAACCGACTAAGCTAAGGCGTTGGACCCTCTTAAGTCGTTTTTGAATTCTCATATTCGTAATATCGAAAGAGCCTGCGCCTGTGGAGTTACGCTGTTATGTCAAGATTATTTAGTCTTTTTTCCGGTGATTGGGAGGACAAAACACACACACAAATGCAGGTACATTTATCTCAACATTATACCCCCTTTATCCATTATCTTATTAGTGCAAATTAAATGTGGATAGCCCGGACAGTAGTAGGATAGGGATGCACAAAGTCATTGTGACATGGCTGGGTAAGGTTCGCTTACATTTGACCTCTCCTTGCTAGTTCCTCCAAGAGTAGGGTCAAGGGTCGCCCCACCCCCCCCCTATCACGAGCAGGTGTGCTGAACCTTGTCTCGTGTCTTATCACCAAAGGGTATGGTAATGAGGGTGCCGTGCGAAGGGGTTGCTATTTATTTATTTGTTCTGATCCAGGTGCAAGGGGAGAAATGATAGTTTATCTCTTTTATTTTATTAATATTATTTTTCTTTGATATGTTGTGTATCATTGATGTCAGGATAAGAGCAGGCTATGAACACCTTGCGCTGGTTTTTTTTAGTCGGGTTGAGTCCAAGGCAAGCTACAGTCTGTGGTTTAACAACTTTGAAGAGACCGGGACTCGTGAATTTAATCTGGTTCCCTCCTATGCCATATTAACGCTAATTTGTTTGCAATTATTTTAAATTATACGCAACTCATTAATGAATATTAAAATTTTCCGGTGAACTCTTCAGTTGATTGTATTCTAGGGAAAGGCGATGTGTTCGTTCTGGCTCTTGAGTATAGTATTGAAATAATTATCTGGTCTACAATACACCTTATGTTATGTTAGTGACACATTCAACCACCAAGCGCTCTAGTCGATACGCGAGTGTCAGAAGAAAACTGTAACCTCTGTTATTACTTAATTGTATCTCATTTAATAATGTCTCTGGCATTAACGTACCTCGGGAGAAATTAAACTGAAGTGTGAACTAATTCTACTAACTACTAATTTTGGTATCTCGATTGCATTCGTTCCATGTTTGGAAAATTTTCCATCTCGAATCTCTACTCATTAATTATTGAGGGGACTCGTTACAATAAGTCATAATATTTGTATTGTACGTGAAATTCATTATTATGACTACCATCGAAGTAACTGGCTTTGCCGGGATAAATATTTTAAGGCAAAAAACTTAAAAAAGTGCAAAAAGGGGGTAAAGACTCAAAAGTAAATCTGCTCATTTTTGAATAAAGGGATAAAAAAGGGTAAGTAAAAAGTATACAAATTATTAAAAGAATAAAAAAAGTCAAATGGGCCATAAGGTAAAAAGTATTATTTTAGGGTTTAAAAGGGTAGAGAGGTGTAAAAAGATGTATAATATAAAGTGTAAAAAGGTTAGAAAGTTTAAATAGGTTTAAAATAGCAAAAAGGACAATACTTGAAAATGACAAAAGGGAGAGAAAAAAACAAAAAAGACAGTAAAAAGGTAAAAAGTAGGTTTAAGTAAAATAAAAATAAAAAGGATACAAAGAATAAAAGGAAGCCGAAGGGTAATAAAGGGTAAAAAAGTGTAAAAAGTAAATCTAATCAGAATTTTTAAAATTCCTGCTTCCAGGGGCACATGTTTATGCACAGAGGCTACTAATTTTAAAATTTCAGCCCTCTTCTTATGGTAGATATCGCGCAACGCTCATGACAGACAAACAAATTCTTCATTGTAATAATATGGATAAATATTCCAATACAAGTTACAAACTATAATTGACAAGGTCACGTGGGTGCATAAGAAATGTTCGGCCGGAGTTATCCCTACCAGAGGATGTATCGTAGCCTAGCATGCGCTCCCGAGGGTGACAGCTGCATACACCCACAGCAGTTGGTAGGCCCGCAACCATCACCCCTCGTGGACACTTTCTAACCTATACAGCGGCCAGCACTTGTTGGGCCTTGCAGACCGACATATTTCGAATACAAACAAACACAGCTACACTCCAATTTTTATAGAGAAGGCCTTATCTGACAAATAGAAAAGTCACTAGATCTACGTTCACGTATTCATACTCCAAGGTATGTGATATGCAGCTGTTACTTATAATAGATGTTATCAATCCCTATAAAATAACATTAATGATAGTAAATTGTATCAATTTTGGCTGAAAATAAAATAGGTTTGAATTTTCTAAAATATCTTTACAAAGTAATTAGACTATAATAAACCATAAACATTGACGCCTCCAGCCCAAATCCAAAAGAATGGGCGTATTAATACATGTGAGTGAATCTTGTAGCTTTTGGCAACTTGTAAATACGCCACCAATTGTTTGCGGCGGGATGGGGGAGATCGACAACTTATTGGGCTATTTACAGTGGCCTTTCAAGAGACACAAAAACACCAAGACTTATTTAATTTAGTATAGCAACAACTAACAACCCACACCGGTGGGCACGTGGTCTAAATATTATGATCATCTAGTTTGGTTTACCGGTGTCAGAAAGCTCGGGGCTCAACTCCCGGATGGGTATAACTAATTAAAAAATAATAATTCTAAAATTGTTTTCAATTTTCCCTTCACCCAAATTCCGGTAAATTTTGCTATTTTGCTATTTTGCTATTAGAGTGACTAAAATTTAGGAGTACAGCCCAAACGGGTAGTAAAACGCAGTGGAAAAAGAGCGTTCACAAATAGTATGTAGGGCATAATTGTGCTGGTAACTTTGCTGTTGGTAGATTATACTTACCTAATTACTATACAAACACAAACATAAAAACACCATAAAATTGCCATTCAGTGAAGAAGTGCGCGTTTATTTCCCCATGGCTACATTAAAGGCTGTGCTGGGACTCGAGCCTAGGACCGTTGTAAGACACAGCTAATGTACTGGAGATAGAGAGTTGTTCCTCTGTCGCTAATCCGCTGCCACTCAACAGTAATGAGGGATTGAAAGCAGTATTTTTGTTCCCATTAGGAGACCCGCTTCAGAGTATCCAATAACTTGACCACTTTGTCACATTTTACTATTAGCTTTGACGTAAGCCTTCTCATGAGACTACTGGATAATTCTACCAGCAACTACAGGTGGGCACTTCCACCTAATGCTACCTATATGTTGGGCAGTTTTTATCTGTTAGTAACTGAAGGGTGGGCAGCATATTTGGTGATAGCTACATGGTGGGTTGGTTTATCATTTGGTACTTGTAGGGTGGGCAGTTTCACTTCATGTTACTTATATGCTGAAAGAAATCCTTGAAACTAAAGCTAAGATTAATTTACGAATGGACCTAAATTGTGGCGGGCGTATATCTTATCTGTTTAAATATTCTGCCTAAAATTTTTATTAATTTGAGAACAAAACAAAAATATCTCACAGATAGGCTTGTCAATGGAATGTAATTCTATAATGATACATTTTTAATATCTATAATTAAAAATGTTGGGTAGTAATGCAAACGTCAATCGCTAAAAAAATTAAAAACATGTGTTTTTTTAATGATTAAGATTCATCATGTTGAAGTAATTAAATTAGCCTACCTACCTTTACTTTCCCTATACCTCTCACAGCACTTCTTTGGTGCTGACTGACAGCTCACAGCTGATATCTGACAGCTCTGAAAAGTAACTAGACCAAATTATGTATCCCTCCGCTGAACCATATGATCTGCAAAAACATGTGTTTAACAGCTGTCACTTCTGACACTTAAATTTTAGATCTATACAAGAAACCTATATGACTGTTTTATTTATTTTCTATATATTATTGAGCTGATATGTTGATGTAAGGCCTAGTATTAATTATTAATTTTTTCAAGAATATAAATTTTAAAAGAAAATAGCATTTAATCCCGTATTAGTTTTTATTGTAATGAATAAATAATTTTCAATAAAAGAGAATCAAATTTTTTTTGTTAATATTAATATTACTAACCACATTATGAATGTGAAAAATCTGAATGTCTATTACTACACATAGAAGAAAAAAACAGTGATAAACCTTTTTAACAGTATTACAACATATTGGTGACCTGGCGGTCTAGGTTTAAAGTGTCAGACTTCTGTGCTGGGGTCCAGGGTTCATTCCTCGGTCCCGGCACAAATTTATCTGATTGCCAAACGCTTCCTTCACCTCTGACAAGACGATATTAATCACAACTTGTGAATGTGGAGAATGCCAGGCCTCCACCATGGTTCGGATCCCATGTTAAACTGTAGGTCCTCCATTTCATCTCATAATCACCATACCATTACACATTAGCGTAAGTGCGTATAACCCGAATGTGTAGTAAGAAGCGGTAATAATAATAATAATAATATATATATATAATATATATATATATATATATATATATATATATATATATATATATATATATATATATATAAGAAAACTTTCTAAAGTAGTTTAAAGTAAGGAGTGGTAATAAACTTAGAACTTGGATAGAAAACTCAAGAATAGCTATAACAAAATATATAGCTTTCCAATTTAATGGGTTAAATAGTTTTAAAATTGGTATATGAATTAAGTGACTTTTAATATTCAAAAGATTGATTTTATTTTGCTTTTAAGGAGCTGCAAAATGGCATATGTATAATATTTTGATTTATTTTGCTTTTAAGGAGCTGCAAAATGGCATATGTATAATATTTTTTAATAAAATGATATAACATAACTGAATTAAAACATGGATTGACGACAAGGCTAAAATACATATAAAAATATTAAAATTTATATACAAAACTTGGATACAACAAATTAAGGACAAAAACAAAGTTTAAAGATGAACAGGGTTGTAAATTAGGTAATAAAATTGAATTAGTGGGTTAGCATCTCCCAATAAGATTTAATAAAGTAATGAAAATGTTCTAGTTATTTTTATTTTAAGGTTATTTATAAAATCTAAGCCTTATCTGGGTTCAATCCCATTACTCCTTGTGATAATCAGCCATTAGAATGATGATGATTTATATTCTTCCAACAGGCTTCGGAATAAAAATACCATAATCATGGACAAAGTAAAATGAAATTAAAGAACCATGAAGAAAACTTGATACTTAAGTTGTATGAAAATCTATGATAAATTACTGTTATATTCATGATTTTGAAAAAGACAATTAATAAACAAATCAACTTACCAACGTCGCTGTGCGGGACACAATACGGAATTAACAAACATCTATTTTAGATTCACTACTCTTAAACAGTTGTAACAAAGTCTCTAATAAAAATACAATAACTTATAACTTGAAGTCTTAGCCTGGTATTTATTTAATCAACACTGGTGAAAGACTCACAAGTAATTTTTATTACACTTCACAGATTTTTTTGGAATAGGCCTACTATAAAAATTCTAAAACTAGAGGTTTAGCCTAGAGGGCAACACAACATAATATTGGGGTTAAAAGATTTATTTTATAGTCTTGATACACTTAAATTTTCGAATAATATATATCGATCACTGAGAAACACTTGCTATTTTATTTATCACACGCTTTAAGGTTATATTAGATAAATAATTATTCAAAGATCACCAAAAAACCGTTTATATACTGAGGATAACACGCTCACACACCGAAAAAATATTCACAAAAGAGCACACAGATTACTAACTAGCCGAATTAGTATTTAAAAAAGACACTGTACTATTCAAATTTGTAATAAAATTATTAACGGGTAGAATAGACCCGCCTAAATACAAATCTATAATACTCAACTATAAAATATTTTGTTCTTCAACTTGTTGATTCACGCACATGGTTTTATTAAATTTATTTTATACGATAATTCAATGTTATACTGCATTTTAAAATTGTTGGATTTTGGATATAAGAATAACCGTTTTGTTAGTTGCTTAATATTGAAGTTTTCTTTTGCTGTTTAATTCAAATTAATTTTTAAAAGCAAGAGAACGTTAAAAGTGGTCTTATATGCTGAAAAAAATATGGCCACTGGATAAAAGGTGCCGGTTGATGACGTAGAAAAAAAGAGGACCGTTGTCCGTTACGCGGCAAAAGTATTAATACTCTTTGTTTACAAAATTTAAACTTTATATTATTTCACAAACATTTTGAATGTTCTTTCTTCTTTATTATTACAAACCATTTGTTTATGTTAAAGATATACGAGGGCAGCTATAAAAATATTAATAACTGAATATAATACCATTAAATGTAAAATTTCACGCTCTATTTAGCCTGTTATTACCACAAGAGTTAAAAGAAAAACTAAAATGAAATCACTAGACTTTTTTTTCTTAAATTTGATTATGGAAAGTAAAATTATACTGTAATCTTTGGGGAATATTGTTAATAGTGATTGATAATATTTTTAGTAATAATAATAGTAGTAATTAGCAAATAATTATTATTTCCAAATATGGTGACAAAAGTTTATTTTAGACAATGTTGGCGTTACTGATACCATCTGCTAGCTTCTGCTAGCTGTCATCGAAAACCAAAGAAGTGGTAAGTTGACTCTACCTAGTGTTTCTTTATAAAAATTTTACTCTCAAAAATAAGATTAAAACTTAAACTATAAATTTCTTTAGGGGATATTTTATGTCATAAAATTCGATTCTGGTTTATATAATTGCCCTACCAGGCAACTTATTACTGATAAACTCCGCACTTGTTTTTTCTGTATAAACCTGTAAACAAAACCCACTACTTTCAAAACTTCACTTCTTTTTCAATAAGAGTGTTTTGTTATTTTGAGGTAATTATTGCTACTCAGGGAGTGATTTATTTATCTTCTCCCCCCTCCCCCTTTCTTTCGTTTATGAGTCCAAGAAAGTTGATTTGTGTCTACCGTCGTTGTTATCCGTTTTGATAAATTCTTGTTTAGTTTGATTTCCTGCAAGTTTGTTTATTTATTCATGTATTATTTCCTCCCTGACTTGTGTGTGGATTCTTTTTTTTTATTGCGTTGAATTATTGATTGGTGGTTGTTATTGAACAGTAAAAGAGGTTGGAAGGGGTATGGCAGGTCCCTGTGTCAATATATCAGGAACCTGGGGTCAATCGAGGAACCACCAGGTTGATATATGTTTCTAACCCACCAGCCGTCCCGTATTAAATATCGTTCCTATCTCCAGCCGAGTGGTTTTGGGGACACAAAACAGTTACTGTATTTTCACACATTCCTACTAGAGTATTTATTTTACTCTTACCCGCAACGGCGTTAAACTCTTGTGGTCTGGTTTTCCGGTGAAGGAAAGGTCAGGGTTAGAATCCTGGCTGGGTGTGTTTTTTCAATGGTTTTACAGGCGTCCTCCACAAATTTACTCCCAATTCTACCTAGCTCATTAACTTTAAAGGTAGATAGCTCGGACAGGTAGTAAGTTGTGGTATGTAGCGTAAACTTGTATTAAACTAATCCTCTCTTATATTTTAAATAAAGATCCTCTCTTTGTAGACATTCTCCTTAACCACCCAATCATATTGACGAACAATCGTGTCTTAAACTGTTTTTATCCCTAAAATAATGTAGTATTTGTTTGTAATAGCACTTCTTGTAGCCAGACATGTCTTGGCTTAGAGCTAAGTCTTGCTGATATATTACTACGTTTGGAAAGTGCACGATAAATACCTCTAATAATAATGGTAATAACAAAAAATCCCCACTTCTGAGTTTGTTGAGACTGACAGTTCTTGTTCACTCGATGAACTGCTTGAAAGAAGAAACGTACTTGATTCTTTACAAACCTTGTCAATGGCTGTCATATTGGTCTAAATATTGTTCAAGTCAGGAAAATGAATTTTTGACATAAAATTCTTCTCTCTCTCTCTCTCTCTTTTATATATATATGATTTTTATATGATTTTTCTTTCACCCCTTTATTATTTTCTTAAAATGACAGTTGAAACCTCTAAAATGATCTTGAGATAGGGTCGTAAGTTATAAATGTATAGGGTGCTCAGGATAAGATGTCAGGAGTATATAGGTTGCTCAATATATGATGTTGGGAGTGTATAGGATGTTCAAGATATGATGTTGGGAGTGTATAGGGTGTTCAAGATATGATGTTGGGAGGGTAGAGGGTGCTCAAGATATGCATTTGGGAATGTATAGGATAGGGGTCTACTCAGGATAATATGTCATAAGCTAAAAACTTGTTTTCTCATTTTGCGCGAGGTGCAAGTTTTCACGGGAATTGAACGAGGGTTGTGTATCTTATCGCTGAGATATTTATTACTATTACGTATTTAGGGCCACTCACTTTATTGTTAATCAAGGCAAAATGTGTATATGGACGTGTTAAAGTATCGGCCTCTTGAAGCTACCTACCTAATTTTTCAAATATCAGCTATAATAATAATCATTCGTTTGCCCTCCGAAGTCTGTTAAGAAGATACCGAACTTCTTCATTTTTCTGCGTGAACAAAGATTCTACCCGTTTCGGTGGTCACGTGATCTAGCGCGCTACTCTCGCAGTAGACTAGACTGCTAATGATGGGGAGATCGAGGCTCGAATCTCGGTCGGATGTACTGAGGATGCATTTTCCAAAATGGCTTTCCACGTAAATGCGGGAACACTTCCTCTAAATATAACCTTTATAATCCCTAAAACCAATAGCGTAATTAGTACATAAGCGTATAACTTGAACGTGCTACTGAAAAAAAACTGCTACCCAAATTTATGAAATTGAAAATTTTATGTAATATTGACCTACATCTATAGTCTATGCATCTGTGCCTTGCTCTGTAAACTATCGGCAACTTTTAAAATAGCAAGTATCCTCCTTTCACAACATTTTCAATTCTATTTTCAAACCATTGCACAAACTTGAAGCAATGTTCAGCATAAAGAGATTCTATGATAAACATTAAAGTGGGAAATATCACTAGCCTCGAGTTGTTGGTAACATTGGAGGGAGTGTAAAGAGGAGATTACGAATCAGACTGTGAAGGTTAGAGGAGGGAACAATTCAACAGCTTGTAGCTGAGAGAGGGTTGCAAGAGCTGAGTGGTCAGGGGGTGTCTTGTCAGCTCCACATTCCACTGTCTGACACCCACACAATGGCTCCCAGCTCGAGTTGTGGGAATGAATGAACTCACCGCTAAATGAATGGAATTGGGAGTAAAAACAACACACACAGAAGACTGTCCAAATAGAAGACGAGCGCGTGGGCAAGAGCGGACTATCTGCCCGCCATTAACCCCGAGTTTGAACACCTCAGGGCGGTGCTTCTCAAAAGGGGTGCCGCGAATATATGGGGAAATTTGGAATTAAAAGTCCACAAGAATTGCACCAACAAAAATCTTGGCTCAGTTAATATTAATTTAGTGTTTATAAATTACTTATTTTACCACCAAATAGTATTTTTATTTAAACGGAAGGTTTCCTTAATTCACAACGGCCGGAAAAAAGGACGTTTTAAACCAAGAGTGCCGTTAATTATAGGAGATTTGTCAAAGAGTGCCGCCCTTTGCGCTCTCGGTCCCCACATATCCCCTAGTAGCCTATAGTGTAGGTCTATAGCTTGTGAGCCCGTCTCATCCCTCGTATAGCACTTTACTGGTAAGATAACACAGATCGAACCATCCAGACGTCGCATAGTGTTGTTGTTTGTGTTCAACTTTATAAGATAATGGTATTGAGACCCGTGAGACAGTTTAATACGTGGGGCCCTGGGCAAACGGGGCCCCCAGTTATCTGCCTCGCCCCCACCTCCCACCTATCAACCGGTGAAAACTTAATTTTTGTTTAATTTTATTACATTAGTTTGACCTATATACAAATTTTCAGTCGTATACTGTATTAGTAAATGCCTTAAAAGGTAAATACATGTAATAGTAATAATGTTAGAAGCCGTGTTTTTATACATATAAGGGTTTATTTCTCCCCAACCTTCCGTTAGATTTTCTTTCTCAATAAATTTCATATGCATAAAGGTTCAAAGAATAACTGTGCCAAGTTTGAATTTAATCGGCTAATGCGTTCAAAAGTTATCGCGAGACATATCCACCACAGACAAATGCAAATCGGTGGAGATAAAACGGAGAGTTCTCTTCACTCGTTCAATAGATCAAACACATGATTATATTTTTATTTGTTACCCGCCTCGGTGGCGTAGTTGGCTAACGCGATTGTCGTGTTGAGCCCGACTGCTGATGACGGGGAGATCGAGGTTCGAATCTCGGTTGGGTGAACTTGGGGGGCGGGGGGGGGGGGGGGGTTTCTAAATGGTTTTCCACTCTCCCTCCACACAAATGCGGGTTTACTTCCTCTACTTTAACCTTCCCAATTCCTAATCCATTAGCGTAATTATTACTTAAAGCGTATAACCCGAACAGGTAGTAAGACGCGGTGCTAAATATTATTTTATTTGTTTTCTCACCCTTACAATATTTGCTTGATCACCTAAACGGTGAGCTTACCTTACAGGTGCGCAATTAAAAAAATCCATTCCAACTTGTTTTTGTCTACTAATAAAACGCCGGGCCCTGTGCGGTCGAACCATTTGCACACCCTTAAGAGTGGCCCTGAGTTTATAAAATAAAATAAAAGTGAAAGATAATTATTTTGAAATTAAAAACGCCACTAAACTCATTTCAAAGCTGTTGTCAAACTAAGAATGCAGACAAACAGCACTTGGATTATATTTCTGGTATGAGCTTAATCTTGTATTTAATATCCTGGTTATTCGGCCTTGAGATGGGATCTTAAGCCCAGTTATTGAAGGGTAGAAGAACTTTTTCATCACGTCTTACTCCCTGTCCGGGATATACGCATTTTTAAATTTTATAAAGGGGTGGAGGTAAAAATGAGGAGAATTTGAGAGGAAATGTAGGCCTACTCTCATTTATTTGGAGGAAGAGTAGGGAAAATCATTTAGAATAAAAGCACCCTCCCCTTGGTCAAGATCCGAACATTGATTTCCCTATCACCAGAAATCCATTATACTGTGAGGCTAATGCCTTATACTGTGTGCCCCCCGTTTCGGACAGGAAGTAGCCTATGTCGTGGCAGTTGTACCCTTGTTGTATCTAGGTCCCGGAGATGAATGGAGCCAGCATCAGTTCCACGTGCGAGACAACTGGGCCCTGTTCCAAACCTCCCGTCGGCTGACATGGAGGCGGCAATCTCGCGTGTACCCCTCAGTGGTCCACAGGGTGCTGACCTACCCCTATCACACAATAGAGTTGCCGACAGGTACCCGAGTCAGAACACAGAAGGTCTTAGTTCTGTTCCAAGTGACACATAAAGTGATCTTTGTGCTTATGGCCTACAGTTTGTATCTAAGAACAAGGCGAGGCAAATAAATTATAAAACTTACGTAAGAAAGGGGCTTAAAAACTTTTGAATATCAACCAACTGAAAAACATTCACCTCATTTCAATGTTGTACGACTGAGTGGGAAGACCACAGTTTCTACGATGACACAAAATGACAAACATGTGTTTCCCCAACCCTCCCCCCTTCCATTCCAGCACGAACTCTCTTTCTTTTCAGTCCAGAGAGGTTTAACACTCCTAATTCGGACGTTCGAGGCTCGATCTCAACTGACCGCATTTAAGCCGATGGTAGGCCGACTACTGGCCCTATTCACCCTCATACTCCTGTTGTTATAGGATATTTTAATTCCATGGTACCTGCTTTGGTGGCCGCATGGCCTAAAACGTTACTCTAACATTAGACTAGACTGCCTATGACGGGGAGATCGAGGTTTGAATCTCGGTCAGGTATAATACTGGGTTTGGTTTTCCAGAATTGTTATCCACTCTCCCTCCTCAAATGTGGGTACACTTCTAAATATAACCTTCCTAATCCCTAAGTCCGTTCATAGCATAAAAAAATATCCGTGCTAGTAGGTATGTTGTGTTGTCACTATAGTCGAGGTATTTGTTCCTCATCACCGATGGTGCTGGTGCTCGCAATGTTGCACCAACACAGAAGCACTGCGAGTGACCGGAAGTGGTGATAATAGCACCGCAAACAATGGTGTCGTGATTTCCGGTCCTGGGAGAAGGGGGGGGGGGAGGACTCTATAGACCCCACGTGAGTAGTCTACACGCCTGTCAGTGATCAGCGGCGGGTCAGTATGCAAACGTTCCTCAGGGTGCGCTCACCTCACGACTAGGTCAATCTTCCTCGGAGATTTGTTTAAGGTCAAATTTGATTATATATCCATTTAAATTGGGGTTGAAATAAAAAGCCATATATTTATTTTGTTACCTTAAGCGGGGATTATCATCTAATTTGGATTTTATTCGGTTTTATGACTTGATCCTTCGTAAATGCCTTATTTTACTTTTACGTTTTATTTTTATCCACTTTGGGCTCTTTAATGTCTTCATGTGACATTATTCCTTGCCCCCCCTACCCAAATATATATTTGGCAAGATCTAAGAAGGAGTTCATTTAATCACCCAAGTTCTTTTTTTTACGTCTATTACTGTTACCAGCCTGTGGCCTGGGATTGTTTTTTTTTATTCCAGCCATATATATGTTTCACTACCAGCTGGCTAGGCCTGTCGTAGCTTCATATGCCTTATAACTTAACTTAAGACTGGGACAGACACAACATACAGTTCTCGGCCGTTAATCCATCACTGTGAAAGGTTAGGCCATCATTTCACCAATTATCAATTTTTCGGTCATGCCGGGAATCGAACCCGGGACCCTTAGCTCAGTAGATAGACACGCTACCGACTGAGCTAAGATGTTGAACTCCCTCACTAATTAATTCATTTAAGACTACACCACTAGCTATCTGAAATAAAAAACGATGGAACAAAGAAGGGGAAGCTAAAGCAACTGCACCATTATTCACTTGGATAGAGTATAGAAAACTCTCTCGATGAACCCACCCTTGTTGCTTCACTAGGTGAGCTCAGAAACTCTAGGTTTTCAGATGTACAAGACCTCATTTGTAAAACAATGCAATGAAGGTCTCCTACCTCTCAAGAGACTCTAGGGTCTTTGGCATGAAATATGAAGAGGCAGAGTAAAACAAAACTATACCTGAAGGAAATAAATAAAAGTATCCTGTTTGCATTCTCTTAACGCATTGTGGACTAGCTGATTGGTGATCTAGAAAATGCAGATTTTTACAATATTTCATAGTCAAAATTCAATCGGAACAGCGGCAATACACTTTCGGGACTTTTATTGGAACTCGATTTTCGTCATATGGCCTTTTGTGGCAGTTGAAAAGTTACTTTAAAAACAATTTAGTATCTATCCGACTTATCAAATTGTTAAAACATTTTTGAAAGACTGAGAATGGTTTTTATTTTCTCATATAAAAAAAGTATTGTGAGTATAATTGTGAACATTTTTGGCCTCGAGGTTATGATGAACATTTTATGTGATCATGAACTAAAAAAAGAAGGTCTTAAATTTTCTTGGTTTGTCTGTCCGTGCCCGGTTCTACAGCCAAAATGGTTTGATAGATTTAGTTCAAAATGGTATGTTATATGGTCATGCCTTTAGGCTAAATGTAGCTGTTTATTCTAACCCTAAAATTAAGGATAGTTTACTGAAAACTATTTTCGAAAATTATTATGTTCCAATCTATAAGATATGAGAAAGTATGTATGTTTATGTTGTACCATTTATTTGAATATGTTTTCAACTGTCATAAAAGGTCAAAACATTCATAAAATAATTACGACTTTTTTTTTTAGTAGCGCGTCTTACTACCCATTTGGGTTACACGCTGACTACAACTATTTACGGTTTCGTTTATCTTTAAACATTATGGTTCGTAGTTTAGCGTCTGCATCAAGCTTAGTTGGTGTCACAATGTTTTCCCCTGCTCCGCGTCTTACTACCCGTCCAAACTATCAAAATATTTACATTGATAGGGAAGAGATGATGTAGGTAGAATTTTTAAGAGAGAATTTAAATTTTAAATTTATAGCACCGCGTCTTACTAGCCGTTTGGGTTATATGCCTTAAGAGAAAATATATCGGTATTCGCGTAGAGGTAGAGTGTCAAACCACTTAATAAAGATCCCTTTCATTACACCCGGCTCGGATTCAGACCCCGACACACCCCTCACTGGTAAGCCTGTATATTGTAAGAGTGATGCTTTAAACGGTGCAACCATCGACGTGAGTTGTTCTCTTAACTGTTTGCGGAACTCAACGGAGAAGGTGGTTTGATCATTCACCTGAATACACACACTTCCCTCTATCTTACCTAGAGGGTGTTTTTCTCCATAGCTTGTTACTCTCGTTGGACCTGATTTTTCTACAAAAGTTTAAATATATATATATACCTTGAGAACAAATTGTAAGCTGCACTACACATCAGAACGACTTTCACAAAAAGGCAGAAAGCTCTGCCATCGTAAATACGTAGTAGCGCCGGCAGTCATCTTGTGGATATATCTTTTATAGCCTTCTTGAAATACTGGCTTCGTATCCTGCTCAAGCCGATACTTCAAATATTTCAGGGTAAGTTTTCAATCAGATGGTGAGAAAACAACTACAGTATCTTAGTACTGTAAGATCGGTTTGTGGACGGTGACATGCAGACCTCTCATGGTAGGTGGCCTGACGCCGGACTACTTAACTCAGTCGTATACTTCCGTAAGATATTTTTAGACAGGACCTTTGTTTACTTGTCTCTGTTCGATTAACAAAACTACCCAAATTATTATTCATGTCCTAAATCAACTGAAGCATCAACTACAAGAATAAGGAACAAACTCTATAGGTCCGAAATCGAGCTCCAACTTTACCAAACTTGAAATTTTTGTCGTTCAACCCTCTGCCCCCTTCTTCCTCCCCTGATCTTATGTACACGTCTACACGTACAAGATTTGACTGAAGTGATATTCAAGTCTGGAATGATCATCTTTTGTGAAGAAAGAGCTAGTAAATACATACTTCCGTGATTCTGTTTTTTTGTCATATACGTCAAGGAGGGTCGGCGTGATTGTATGCAGGGACATCTGTGCCAATGGTGAGGGTGGGGAGACTAGGGTTTGATCAACCCCCTGTGGGGGAGGGGAGCCTCTAACCCAGTTTGGTTGACGCACCCCCTCCTCCCTTGTAAACTTCGTTTAGCCGCCGGAGATGAGAAGCGGGCCGGATTCTTCGCGAGGAGTTGTTGAGTCTCGACCAGGACCGGATGTTGTATTCACCAATGAAGTGTATTCACGTGCTGAACGTGGCTCCAATATCGGTACAGTCGCTGCCTGAGTGTAATAAATATACAGCTGGGAAAGTCGCTGTCCGCTTGCAAAATACTGTCGGTACAGTCGCTGCCTGATTACATTACACTGCTGGGACAGTCACTGCTTGGTTGTAATATACTGCCGGGACAGTAGCTGTATGGTTGTAATATACTGCCGGGACAGTAGCTGTCTGGTTGTAATATACTGGCGGGACAGTAGCTGTATGGTTGTAATGTACCACCTGGAAAGTTGCTGCATCGTGTTAATCTACTGTCGGTACAGTCGCTGCCTGCTTACAACACTACTGCCAATACTGTTCGGAACGGTTCCACCTCCTATCTCGGCTGTTACTCTATATCCCAAACCGGATTAAAAATGCTGGTTTTTCTTAACTTGTTCGAGAAAAATAAAGGGCCTTTCTCTTTATTTCGTAACCCACATGACTTCTTTATTCTGGAGTTAAATAACTTACCCAAACATGCACAGGATAATCATAGACTCACTATATCTATATTGGCAGCACTGCAGCATTACAGGGGGGACTGTAGAGTAAACAAATTGTCGCAAGAATCAAGCTGGAACACTATCATCATTACAGGAAAAATATATAGTGAACAAATGGATGCTAGAATCAAGCTGGAACACGGACTTCAGTTCAGGATATGAAGCAATAATATTTGGCGGGGACGTTGATGTGTTAAGGACCGTATTTATAGTCTAATCTCAGGAGTCAACCAATCTCCTAGCATATTATATGGATAACAAGCATCTCGTCTCAAATAAGGGATTATCGACTTTGTGTACGGCCTTTTTTAAGTTTCAGAGGGATACATTTAGTCTCGTTTATCCAGCCACACTACTCACTCTCCTTTCTTATTCAGTGACGCGTGTTTTATCTTTTAATATGAATGTGTAGTTTTTGTTAAGAGTAATAATTTAATAGTTTTATTATTATTATTATTATTATTATTATTATTATTATTATCACCGTGTCTTACTACCCGTTCGGGTTATACGCACTTACGCTAATGTGTAATGGTAGGGTGATTGTGAGATGAAATGGAGGACCTACAGTTTAACGTGGGATCCGAACCACGGTGGAGGCTTGGTATTCTCCACATTCACAAGTTGTGATTAATATATAATATTTTTAAATATAGCTCATGATTATCTATCGAAACATACCACTAGCCCAGCGTTAACCAGGTGGACATATGAAAAAAAATCTGTCATTGGCAAGCAAGCGTGTGTGTTCTATAAAGAAAGGTAGGATATCACGTACCCTCTCGAAAACATTACTGGTATGAAGACGAACTAAGAGATAGACAGTACTTTAATAAAACACCTACACCAAGAATGGAACCAGGGTCTCTTGGCTCTGTTGTCGACCACCCAAACCACTCACGCACCCGTGGTAACATCTTCCGGCCTGTTTAGTCAAGGTAGAGAATAAATCTACGAGTAATATCGGCATCTGAACCCGGGTCTTCTCTTGTTCTTGTTCTACGACCATGTGTGTTTGTTGGATCGGCCGCTAGGGTCGCCCTAGTCTTTATATCTCTCCCGGGGCGGCGCGCTAGTGTTCTCGGGTCAGTGCGAGTTGACGTCTTGCGGCGCAAGGGTCGCTATGGTCCTACAAGTGTTGGATGTAGTGAATAGTGCTCACGAGGCCTTCTATGGCGACTGCCCCAACACCGCCTTCACCATAGATCATCACGACACCTTCATACCAGGTAGTTACCACCTCCTTGCTTTGCATGGTAGCCTGATTGACTTGGAGCTAATTAATCTAACTTTGACTAACTTTACTCATCTGCTATTAGAGTTTGAGGAATAATGAATGCTTCAAGCACCACCATGTGACTAGTTTACAGGTAAACTTTGGATTGAAATAACGAGAATGTGATACCGCTTCAAACTTTTGCTAATTAGCTTTGATAAATAATTATACCGTTTACATAACTGGCATTCAGCGAATGTGTTGCTTTCAAACATCGCCGTGTAATTTAAACCCATCAGAAAATGTATTTGGGAGTAATTAAGTCGACTTAATATTATTTTAAGTGTAATAAGTGAAACACATTATTTAATCGTTACAAGCCTAGATTATTGTTCTTTTTTTTATGTGCTGTGGAATTTCCTTTTACAGCTGCGCCCGACTCTAATAAATGATTATAGTCGGGAAAGACTGTTGTGTATGTTCTTGGTTCTGTGTGTAAGCGCGTTGCTACCAGTGCCTATGTGACGTGTTTAAAGTTGAGAGTTATTGCGCCTAATGTGTTAATGTGAGTGTGTGTATGTGCGATTTGTGGAAGGTGAACGGACAGTGAGTGACATTACCTTGCACGCGGTGATTAGGCCCGTCGCCGACCCTGGGAATGTTTCTAGCGCAGCCATTGTTACTGAGAGTCGCCCGCACTCCTCAAGAACTACTTCGTTATCATAATTAGTTATTCATGGATTACATTTACATTTGTATGTGCTAACATATTTTTTTACAACTCTATGTATGTAAAATTTGCCTTTTATAGACGAACTCAGATATTGATATAATTATATCATTATAATACGTATTCTAACTAGTTAAAATAAAACTATCTATTATCAATTGTTTATATTAAATTTAGGGAAACCAAATTCTGCTAAGCTGTAAGCCTATACAATATTTTGTAACTATTTTCTTTAAATCAATTTAAATTTTCCAACCATTTTGAGAGCCCAATAAACTATTTTGACACGTATAAAGGCTAATTGTTTGGTACATAAGCACAGTATATCTATAGACCTAAAATTTTACACGTGGGCCTACATAATATAAAATTATGTTAAGTCAATAAGGTATTCAAAAAAATACAAACATAATTTTTGTTGTCAATTTTACTTTATTAGTAGTATTATTTCATAGGTATTGATATTATCTAAGAAAAGTAACAGTTGCAGTACAAATGACTTTACGTAATAGATATATTAAAACTGTTTTAACAACTTTTTATAACTGTCCAAAAGTTATTTCCTATCTAAATAAGACTTTATTAAAATTTACTGGTGGTCTGTTTCAAATTTGGAATATTATATTTCTCTATTCTGATTTGATTTTCTAGAGGCACATCTAGTGTAACCTCACTATATAGGCTTGGAAAGAGTATTTATTCTTGGTTTCAGATAAACAAAAGTATTTTGTTTCACAAGCTGTGATTATCTGATATCCAGGTTAAATATAGTTGGTTCAAGGATTTTTCCTACAGTAAAAAAGTAACTAAAAATAGTTTCATAATCAACAGCCTTGCAATATGTTTTGTCCCTTTTACAAGTGAAGTGTGTTTTAGTTTCTCTCGAACCCTCAAAGAAAGAAATGTTGAGATCTTTAAAAAATATTGAACTTTAGATTTTGATAAATGTCGACGTTTCATGATGACCTGAAACTGAAAAAAATTGTTTTTGCAATGCCATCTGTCTGTGGCTCTATCTCGGCCTAAAACCGAAACAATTTTACTGGTCGGGATTAAACTTGATATCTAGGGTTTTCATAAGGTTCTCCCAAATATTTTTCAGAATTAGTTGTCAAACCCTAAAATTAAGAGTAGTTTACCGAAAGGCAAAAAGAGAAAAAGAATGTTTTTCTCAAAATTTGCTTAACAAGTTTAAATAGCTAAATGTTTTATCCTGGCATCATTACAAATAAAATGGCAATTTTTTTTTTCCATGAAAATGTATTCAAGGGTACTTTACCCAAAGAATAAATATCAATTTTTTATCATATTACCGCACTATTTGAGATACTAAATAACTTATGTAATTAATTGTAGTACTATTAAAATTAAAAACCCTTTATTTGAAATATATTTTTGAGTTATATGCTGAGTTTCTTGCCTACCTCGTAAGGGAACGGCGTGATTAGGGTATGCCATGTATTTTCATAAAACCAATAATTTCTACGCTATAAGCAAATATAGGCATATATTTTATTGAGGTCTTTGAAATGTACAATTGGTTGGTATGTTTTTTGGTGGACGGAGATGTTCCTCTTTTTTCACTGTTCCTATAACAATGTATGATATTTAATTTATGTTCTTTGGTGAATTGCTTCTGAAACAATATATATTATTTTGTTTCACAAATCTTTCAGTAAATGTCTCTATTTTAGGCTAAGAGAGAAAGGTGTGTGCGGTGCATAGTATTATTAATTTCATCACGTCTTATTACACGTTCGTACTGTAGTTGACTCATTATAATCACGCTTGTGCTATTAATCTTAGTAGGGTATAATTTAGAGTAAATGTGCCAACATTTGCACGGAGGGAGTGTTATGAAACCATACACGCAACTAAGATGCTAACCTCAACCTTCTCGTCGCCGTAAAACCAGACTAGATGAACCTTGCATTTAATCCGCATGCCTACCTCTTTGAGTAACGAGGAAATCGATTTGCATCCATTGTTAAAATGATAAAACATAAGATATCTTGGAAGTAGGTGAATATTAACCAATCAAACCCAGGATACATAGGTTCGTAGCCAGGTGCACTGATCACTTAACCACTGGCCGGTTATTCTATTTGGATTAAGTCTATAAAAGTCAAAACACATATTTTATACTGTAGCAGCTCGATAAAATCTTTCACAAACGTCACATGTCGTTAGGTACAATTTATTTTCACCCCAGGTATGAAAAAAAGAGAGGGAACATGAATGAAAAACACAAAACTCGCAATTGAATTAAAATACATAACTAATGAGAGTCCTGGACTTGTTTTAAAGCAGACTTGGAGCAAATGAAAAAGGTCGCCATTACTAAACTATTTTCTCGTGCTCCTAATAAAATATATATCGCATACCTTTGGGGGTACGTATACCACAGGTTGAACACTACTGCATATTTATCAGTTCAGCAAGAAGGGCAGCCAACCTGGCAATCAGAGGGGATTATCGTCTGATGTAACTCCAGAGACGAGACATTCGATTGATTTCACTGCCAGCGACTCCTCTGGGGTTGGTTATATGTGACACAACTAATGAACTTGGATGAAGGTAGATAAAACGGCTCGTCACAACACAGTTGGGGGATTATCCGCTTGTCGCCGTAACTGCTAAATAACTGGCAAGACGTTTTATCAGGAGTTCGTGCGGTCGACCACTTATTCGTGTTCTCGAATTATTGACCCCAAATAAACTAACAACCGCTAACCAAGTGATTTCATTTTTATTTATTTTTAGCGCAGAGTCTTATTACCCTTTATGGTTACACACATTTAAGTGTTATTGAACATGTTTATAAATACAGTGACTCGATTCCCAGATTTAGGGAGAGGAGCTTTTATTCGTATATTATTTTATAAAATATTCTCTTTAAGACGAAAGTATATTTTTACCGATAACATATATATGTTTAATGTTTTGCGTAACCTTTTATTTTTACCGACTTTCTTTAGGCCTAATATTTAACTCAAAACATATTTAATGACCATAATGTTTAAGTAACAAATTGATTGATTTGTCTGCAATTACTACTTCAAATTTAAAATGTGTGTGCTAAAAGCTAATAAAGTTATAATAATAGTTTGTGTGTGGACGTATATTAAATTATATATATATATATATATATAAATTAACCAGAAAAAAAAATTGAAACTATATCACGAAAAAGTTATATATTATACCCAAAATATTAATGCAATTATTTTGGAAATATTTTAATAAATTATACTCTTTGATTGATTTATAAAATAAACATGTTCTACTTGCATTTGCCAGAGAGTTTTAATAATAATAATGTCATGGAAACATTTACGAAGATTATATAATGGAACAATTTATATATTAAAATTTAACGCGAACCTTCTAAACACAACAACTTAGCAACTATCTTGGATAAGTATAGCACACTAACCACTCAGCCAAGATGCTAATGGGTATAGTCTATAGTAATGATAGCATTTTTAGTTGCTACTAGATATTAAACTAAGGTCCTCTAGCATATAGACTTTTAGTATTCCCCTCTCCACTTAGCCACGAAGAGAAGAAAATAATCTTATTTAAGTATTAAGATGGTGGACAAACGTTTGTTCGAACCCGACCTACTGTGAATATCTCCTGTCTTCTGTCAATAATAGTTGTCAGTTGGCCCTTGTCAGCGTAAATGGCCGAGAAGCGGACATACCGGCTCCTCTAGCTCGGCAGGTCAAGGTGTGCTAGCCGTATAACGGGCACCCGCATCTCCCGTACAGGTATACAGCTGACCAGAAGAACAGTTCTATATAGCTCCCTTTGCTATACTTAGTACAGCTGACCAGAGGAACAGTTCTCTATAGCTCCCTGTGTTATTCTTGGTACAGCTGACCAGAGGAACAGTTCTATAGCTCCCTGTGCTATACTTGGTACAGCTGACCAGAAGAACAGTTCTATATAGCTCCCTTTGCTATACTTGGTACAGCTGACCAGAGGAACAGTTCTATATAGCTCCCTGTGCTATACTTGGTACAGCTGACCAGAGGAACAGTTCTACATAGCTCCCTTGCTATACTTGGTACAGCTGACCAGAGGAACAGTTCTATATAGCTCCCTGTGCTATACTTGGTACAGCTGACCAGAAGAACAGTTCTATATAGCTCCCTGTGCTATACTTGGTACAGCTGACCAGAGGGAGTTCTCTATAGCTCCCTGTGTTATTCTTGGTACAGCTGACCAGAGGAACAGTTCTATATAGGTAGCTCCCTGTGCTATACATGGTACAGCTGACCAGAGAACAGTTCTTTATAGCTCCCTGTGCTATACTTGGTACAGCTGACCATAGTGACAGTTATATATAGCTTCCTGTGCTATACTTGGTACAGCTGACCAGAGGAACAGTTCTATAAGCTCCCTGTGCTATACTTGGTACAGCTGACCAGAGGAACAGTTCTCTATAGCTCCCTGTGCTATACTTGGTACAGCTGACCAGAGAAACAGTTCTCTATAGCTCCTGTACTATACTTGGTACAGCTGACCAGAGGAACAGTTCTATATAGCTCCCTGTGCTATACTTGGTACAGCAGACCAGAGGAACAGTTCTTTATAGCTCCCTGTGCTCTACTTGGTACAGCTGACCAGAGGGAGTTCTGTATAGCTCCCTGTGCTATACTTGGTACAGCTGACCAGAGAACAGTTTTCTATAGCTCCCTGTGCTATACTTGGTACAGCTGACCAGAGGAACAGTTCTATATAGCTCCCTGTGCTTACTTGGTACAGCTGACCAGAGGAAGTTCTCTATAGCTCCCTGTGCTATACTTGGTACAGCTGACCATAGTGACAGTTTATATATAGCTTCCTGTGCTATACTTGGTACAGCTGACCAGAGGAACAGTTCTATATAGCTCCCTGTGCTCTACTTGGTACAGCTGACCAGAGGAACAGTTCTCTATAGCTCCCTGTGCTATACTTGGTACAGCTGACCATAGTGACAGTTCTATATAGCTCCCTGTGCTATACTTGTTACAGCTGACCATAGGGACAGTTCTCTATAGCTTCCTGTGCTATACTTGATACACCTGAACAAGTTTGCAGTGCCTGAACTTTCCAGACTGTGAATTTAGTGAAATTTTAACTTCACATAGAACTACATGCTTCCTGAACTGTGCTCTTAACTTTAAGGGCTCTTCAAACTTGCTCACACACTGCTCTATAAGAATTACAATTCTGAATCTTTAAAAACGCTAAAATAATCTCCAATCATTCTAGAATTCTCTCTTGTGATCCTGTTAGATAAGGTTTTATATTTTAAAGGAAGGTTAGATCACTGTTTCTAACCATTAACTTAGATTTCCGAAATGTAACATTTCGCGTTGAAAGTCTTTGTATTTGAGCTAATACTTTCTTTTTGAATTATAATACTTAGAATATAAGGTTTTTCTATCCTGTTTGTCATCTCCCCATTTGAAGTGAACATTTCAAAATAACAAACTATTTGATACACAGCATGGGGATTTTGGACGTCTGCAACGAGTCTCGACGTTCCGGTAGCTTATATTTATATATTTATTTTATGAAATTGCTTCTTATTAAACTAGCTAAAAATGTATTTTACGAGACAATAGCTATGTTTCGAAGTGTCTTCACAATTAAATTCTACATAGTATAATATGAAACAATCACTTTAATTTCCATTAAAATGTTTTATGTCTAGTTTGAACCTAATACGCAGTGTCGTGTTGTTTTCGTTATGTTTGTAAAATTAAAACACTAGGCCGAAAAAATAAAATGCCAGATTTTATTCGTAGCTCTAGAATGAAATAAGGTTACCACGCGAATTAACAGGAGGAAACGGGGAAATTCATGACAAACTTCAAACAAACCGGAATATTTATGAATTTGGGACACTTTAAGTGCATGTTTAAAATAGTGTTTATCATAGATGAAAAAGTGAACACCATTGCTACCTTCACTCCCCCCCCCCACCCGCTCCCACCCCCCTTGTCTTCTTGTTTACATCAAGCAGCGTAACGAGTGTATTTATTTTCCCATCAAGCTCAACTCATCCTGTTCAAAAAATCAATGGCTCGACTTCTTACTGGTCAATGTTGATAGAAAATCAAATTTCATTCCTCTTTAGTGTCTAATAATCTCTAAAGTTTCTGTAAGAATGGTAATTACTTCTGGAAAAACTGACAAATAAATGTAATTTATAATAAAAATTAGTTGCAACACTGAGAAAGCTTTAGAAACCTACCTAAGCTTACCAAAGCTTATGAAGTCCAATTTCATAGAAAAACTTTTTTAGAAATTACGAACACATTTTTGTGGTCAACACTGATACTATTTTACGATACATATTATAAGTGTTATTTTATAGATATTGATAATAGTTGAACATAAGTAACAGCCGCAGATCACATGACTTGAAGTATTAATACTTGAAAATAGATCTAGTATTTTTTTCTATCTTTCAGATAAGGTTCTCTCTCTATGAAGATTTGACTGTAGTGAAAACACATTAGGAAGGACAGTTATTTAAATTACTAAAACAATTTTCATACATTCATACGTCAAGTTATATTATCTGCAGCTGTCACTTTTGATATCACCTACAATATTATCAATACCAATAATAAACACTAATAACATAGTAAAATGTTTTCATTGTTAACAAAAAAAAGTTCCTTTTTTAACAAAGTATTCCACTAGATAGTGATAATTCTTTTTTGGGGGGGGAGGGACAGTCACCCTAAGATTACTTGTGGGAGCTAGCTGGAGCAGCTAATGGCCACTTGAATGGTATAGCTATGTTTTTATATTATAGTTATTAGACAGTGCCAATAAATTAGGTCTAACAACTGAAGCGATATAAATATATAATCAAAGTAATAGACTACTGTACATGAAAGTAGTGAATTATTCTACGCACGGGTAGAGCCAAAAGTTAGGAACATAATAATTATTATGAGTGAGAAAAACTCGTCACTAGCTATGATGATGGGCATTACTACATGATTTTACGTTTAAACGTTTAGTAGCAAATTTAGCTTGGAACTGATGAAATGCTACATTTGGAGCATCGCGCTGTATGGATCAGAAACTTGGACTCTTAGGAAGATGGGAAATAAATACTTGTAGAGCTGTGAAATGTCGAGCTGGAGAATACTTTATAAGATCAGGTGGGCAGACAGGGTGACAAATGAAGTCCTAAGAAGAGTGGGTGAGAAGAGAAACATTTTGGATGTGATTCTTCGATACAAAGCAGACTGGATCGGACACACATCCTTAGGAGGAACTATCTTCTGCAGGACGTCATAGAAGGAAAGGTTGGGGGAAAGAGGAGCTTAGGAAGGAGGAGGATTCAAATATTGGATGACTTGAAGGAAAGAAGAAAATTCTGGGAATTGAAGGAGGAGGCATAGTACAGGGTGCATTGGTGGTCTAAGTTCACTGACAAAAGGAATGGACCTGTCGTAAGACAGGACATCTAATAATAATAATAATAATAATAATAATAATAATAATAAACTTACTTGATTGATACATTTTTATTTAATCTATATACATTTTAGTGTGCGTTAATATATTTATTGTATTGGAAGCCAAGTCTGTCCGGGACACAAGTCTTATTTATAAAAGTATTCCTGAAGCTGTGGAGGACGAATGGTTGGTTAGCTCATACTCTAGTCTAGAAACACAGTTCCCTCGCAGCGCAATGTGTCGGTATCCCCGCGGAGTGGCTATCTCTCTTCGCGGCAGCTGGAGGACGGCCTCACCTGTTGTAACGCTCGTCCCCGGCGCGTGCACGCACTTCACTCACGCACCTGCCGACATTACGCCAGCCAGGGGACCCGGGTTCAACACCAGGTGTCTGCACAGAAATGTTTTTATTGGGAGAATAAGCACACCGATAATATCGAAACACGACTTACAGACTAACAACCTATGAGGACGCGTCTAATAGCTCTGCTACACAGTACACACCCAACCCTAGCTCCTATCTACGATAGGAGAGATGATAAGTGGCAGCTAGCAAAAATTGCTATTCCAAACCATATGATAGTCAAGAGTTGTTATTACTTTTGGCAGTCAAAACTTTCACAACAAACCATTTGTTTTTGTTTCTTCTTCTTTTAACTATGTTTATATAATTGAAACACAAACTTATGAAATTAATCGTTTGGATGTTTCTTTTTTGTGGAAGCGGCGTCTGTTGTTCACTTCTTCTAATATTCTGCATTCTCTTAATAAATAAAGATGACAAACCAGCCTAAGCAAGGGTGGTTGATATTGTCATACAAACGGTGTTCGGTTGTGTTCGTGCGCTGTCTACAAAATAAAAACGTTTTATTTTGAAACTAATATTTTGCATGGCCATTTTCTCTAAGTTATAAAATACATTTATTTTGATGGCCAGTTATAACAAAATAAAAGTGTGAATATGACCTTTTTAATTTATTATGTCGTGTAGGCTCAATATGATATATTTTGTTGCCACAACCGCGAAACAAAAAAACCTTATAGTTTTATTAATATCCTTTGTTCTTTCACTAAGTAAGGAAAATAAATAAATAAATAGAATATACATTCACATGTAGGGAAGTAGGCTACTATTAGGAGCGTTTATTAACACTTTTTATTGATAATACAGGTATTATTAGTGAGCAAATAGTAATTATTTCTGAATGAGTTGATATAAATAGCCTTGAGTCAATGTTTGTAATAAAGAACCTACTGCTGTCACCACCTCTCTTACCGTAGATAGGGTATAGATAATTGCTATATGAATAGCCAGATTAGCCTTAATACAAATAGTAAATATCTTCATCATCATCCTGATTTGGGGTCCTTGACTGCTAGAGATTAATCAGATAAGGAAAGTACGTTACTCTCGACCGAGTGTATATTGTAACCACTCTAATAGAATACTGATTAGTTGAGGCAAGATTATGGCAGGACAGATTATTTATCGAGTGGATAAATAACCATTGACTACATTTACAACTCTAAGACCGGGGGTAATTTAGTACGGTGGAGAAACTCGTGAAGTTCAATGAAACGTCCTATGGAAAAACATGTTACAAGATCGTAAAATATTTTAGTGTGATATTTTTGGTAACAGAAATATTAATTTTAGTAAGCATAGGGCTTATATTTTAATTCGCAGATAAACTACCCAAGAAAATATTTTTTTTTTAATTTTTTTTTTTCCAAATATGACAACGAAAAGTGGTTGAGGTACCTGTTGCATCTTTCGCTCAGTCTTTAATTTCTCTCCCCAACCCTATTCCCACCTCTCTACTAACCTAATTGTCTGCGCGCACGCCACCCCCAGGGGATGGGAGGGGGTTAAAAGTCACGTCTAGGGGTTGATTGTATTACCAGACACACTCTGTCTCCCAGCAGGGGTGCGTGTATTGTGGTGGGCTTGGAGCAAGAGTGTTCTTTATCACCAGACCTTTCGAGAATGAAAGTCCGAGCGGTTATTCTCTCCGACATCTATAAATGAGATTTGTTACCATCTACCAAGTGATAAAATAACTGTCTGGTGTCTGGTTGGGGTGTTTTATAGCTAAACACACCAAGCACATCAGCATTAGTCTTCCAGATAATTTTTAAGGCCTATTTTTACTATTTGACATTTATTATCTCTACTTATAAATATTATCTTTAGTTTCCTCTGCATACTCGCAGCAGTGGTCATAAGGTGTAAAACGTCAGTCTCACAATATAATGTATTGTTGGTGACCGAGGAAGTTGGAGTTGAAATCTTTACCGGCTACACTGTGGAAAACTTCTTACATATGATTTTTTTTGTCCTTTCTCGATGCTAATGCAAGTGCACTTTCTATTAACTGCCTTCCTCATCCCTACTCCTCAGCTATAGCCATAAACAACCTTGTTACCCGCACCAACTTGCACGTGGACTGAATTTCGGATTCGTCTATTCTGGTTTGTTGGTGACGGGGAAGTTGGGGTTTGAATCCACGCTTGGTGTACAGAGGGTGATTTCTCACTCTTCCGCCACGCAAATGCGAGTACAGTTACTCTAAATGCTACCTACCTGATCCCAACCGAATTAATCTAGTTAAATACGTACAACCAAGGCGGGTAGTAAGACGTATTACTATAACAAATATTTCTCGAGCTGAATTCTTGTCTCCCTACTACTGCTACTATTAGATCTATAGTAGAATAGTATAAGTCTGGTAAGAAGAATCTTATACCCAAGTTACAAAAGTCACATAAATCCACTTTAATATATTCATATGTCAAGTCTTATTAAATGCAGCGTCACTTTTTATAGATATTATCAATAGGGGCCTACCTATGAAATAATATTAATATCATAGTACATTGTTTCAATGTTAACCGCAAAAAAATATGATTATATTTTCTTAAAAGTGTTTTCTATCAGAATCCTACTAGACCAATATATTCCATGCACAATTGATTCAGATATTAGTTTTATTGAATAAACAGCAAATAAATATAGCCAGTTGCACTCTGTTAAGGTGCGGTCAAAGGGAACGCGAGTATTTTTACAGTTTTTATATCATTACATTTTGTTGGCCAAAATAAATCAAATATTTCTCCAGTAGCAACAAAGAGTTTATTTTTCTGCATATGCTAATATCAACAGATATTGAATATCTATCAAGGGTGTCCTGTAATGTTGTCGAAACTTTTTCTTTTTATTTAAAAAGTTTTGACAAAATTCCAGGACACCTTGCCAGATATTCAATATCTGTTGATATTAGCATTAGCAGAAAAATAAACTCTATGTTGCTACTGGAAAAATATTTTATTTATTTTGGCCAACAAAATGTAATGATATAAAAACTGTAAAACTACTCGCTCTACCTTCTGCCGCACCTTAAACCTTAGACAAAGTGTTTGGGTGAATAAAACTCCCGCTTATCAATCACGCCTGGTTTCTCATTGCAGTAGGCTACTATACTATACTAATGAAAACATTCATTAATGAATAGGCGTTGTTATAATGGAATGTGTTTATTATTTATTCTTGAATTAATGAATTATATTGGGCAGAAAACTTTCTCGTTATCAGCGCCTCATCTTCAGATGTTGCTTGTGCTATCATTGCAGTTGATTCGGCTGGTTCGTATTGTAATCACATGTTAAGTTAACGGGTCTGGTTTTCTGTTCCTGGTATTAATAAAGTTTGCAACACAAACCTTTTCGTCTTTCTTTAGAGCGACGGAGATCCGGCTGACACCTCGATGCCGTGTCGTGGGAGTTTCGTTCCGTCTGACAGGCTTCTCCGACTTTAAGGTCGTACCTTGCTTGGTCTTTCCCCCACGGGCAAGCGTTGCCGATCGGCTGTGAAGGTGCCTTGGTGACTTACCTGTAGATTAGCTCTGTTAATCTGTCGTACCAAGTGGACACGCCTGGTGGGGTCCACACGAAACACCGTTGGTGAACTTGGGCTCCCTCGTGACCCGTAAGCACAGACAAGGATATAAGCTAACAGATCCTCAGCCTTACGGAAGTTTCGCGGTGCTCCTTGAGCCAGGTTGAGTCCATCAACACTGGGGTTCGCTATGTCAATGCTCAGTGATAAAAGCACTTCCAAATATGCTATTGTTAAACGACTCATTTCTAACATGTTCATAAATAGACCATTGTAATCGTTCGAAGTGGGCAGTCTGCGTAAGCTGTTTGTGAGGTAGGATTATGTCAAGAGAGGGTTGGGTCAATACCTGAACCTAGCTTTGTGGAAGCTGGTCGATTGACTCGAGATGAATATTTTGGTCCTCTATCAAGTAAAACCATGTTTAAAATGAGCTTTAAAAAAAAAGTCCTTTGATGACCTAACGATACCCATGTTGAAGGACTCAAGTTATCCCACAGAGTGCAGCCATTTTAACCTGAAGCCTGTGGGTCTGGTGTCTGTGCCCAAGGATGAGGATCTCCCTGTAAGCTACGTGTCACTGGAAGAGGAGACAGTTTAGGAAATACTCGATAGTAATTTGCCCGTTTCCCCTTCATCAAACTGTTACGAGAATTTCAATGTTGATGAGCTGCTGTTAGTGAATGAGATTGCATCGTCTCGGATATAGTACTGACGGGGAAATGAAGACTGGGACGTCTTGATATTCTTTGAACTAGCGGTGCCTCACGTCAAAGTAAAGATGTCACTTCCATAACAGTTCCAGCCGCTTGAGAACACTGAGGCATTGCCTTTGTGTGTCGCACTGTATAGTTAAAAACATTGGATTGTTGCCTGCATAACCATCATTGTCTGGTTACGAACACTGGACTGCTCTCAGCGTGACTATCAATGCCTTTTGGGAATATTTAAGTGGTTCCGTGGTGCGATATATTGAGTAGGCGAAAAGTCATGTTTTCATACTAAAATGACACCTGAACCGAGATTTTAAATCTGAACCTTCGGATTTAAGGACAAATAACTCTAGCTGCGCTCTCTCATCTATGAACATCTGCCATCTGTCTATTAATAACTTTAAAAAAATACTAGGAGAGTCAAACTTATACTTTTTGGTCTGTTAAACCTGTAAAAAGTTTAATAATTTCAAAACCTTTAAAAGTGTAATCCACCTTAAGTCTTCTTTGGTGTTCCGATGATGGGTAGGACTGGGTTAGAATCTTGGTTGGGTCTACTAAGGTTTTTAAGTGGTTTTTTTCCCTCTTACCCCATACGAATTCAAGGTTATTTACACTTCTTCTAAGGTTATGCTTTCATGCCATTAGTATGAAAATGTGTGTTCAGACCGGAAAGCTTAATAATATGCGTTGCACCACAAAACAAGGGGATATTTTGTGTTCTGTCTTTATATGAATAGAAAACAGGAGAGGAAGGCCTAACAGTAGTTTGGAACTTACTATAAGCGCCTGTAACATGATTAGTCCGCCGCAAAAATACACAAATTCTGATGCAATGTCTTGTCTTGTTCTTGTCACCGACACGAGACATTCGCATCATGATATTGCAACACTCCTCAGCCGTTATGTTCAGTGACTTCGATGCATGGTATGGCGAGCTGCCCCCACTGACAGGTGCGCTTAGGGACACCTGGCGTTCGTACACTCCTACACACTCGTCTAAACACTTGACCAACATAGCTTTTATACTTCTTCACTGTACACGGCTGTACAAACTCGACCTAGGACAGCGACACCAAACATCCTATACTAGTTTCAGAAAATTTAGTAAGCCTACTCGACTGACAGAACAAACATATACCCTGATAGATCTACTTACTCCTTTCGTGGACTACATGGAATCGACTCGGGGACAGTTCTTCAACTTCTATATACATTTCTTCCCAACTACCAGAAAGGCCGTATAAAACGTCCCGAGATTTAAGTTTACATAGTGAATAATATCGATTAAATGCATCTCAGTTTGTTTTTACAACCTCCTCGTTAACTTCTCTGAATATAATGAACCTCCATTAACGGCCGTCCCCAGCCATACAGATGAGAGTGGTGTATTAGTGTGCATGACCACCAATGGGACTAATATAGACCTATCCAAGAGGGATCCAGTGAGTGAGGGCTGAGATTTCCTTTTTTGTAGTTGCTGTAATTGTCGCTACTGTTGGGGATTGTGACGGTTTCTTTACTGAGAGAGGGACCTTTCTATTCGTGTACTCTATTACTAGCCAGAGTTCATATTTTAATGTTTTGATAAATAGTAACCGGTCGCCCGTCTAGACAATGTTTTGTTGTTTTATTGGAATAACCTTCACACTCAACTAAACTAAACATCCGCTTCTCAAATGCCATCATTTTATACACGTGACTTCATTTCGTTTCATTTCGTCTCAAGGCACCATTTGCAATGTAGGTTAATGTAATGTCTAGAGCTGTTTGTCCATTTTAATTATATAATAAAACCTTTTTCTTAAATATTAATTAAATATTACTTACTCGACCTCATTAACACAGTCTTCTATTATTATTTTTAATCAGTAGCCTCATCTCTTAGGCTTTGTTGCTGGCACAGTTACCTAAACTATCTAAGATGGTGGTGTACTATCTCTCCCCAGGCGAATTATGGTGCACTGTCTTAAAACATTCCCTCCTCCCCTTTTGCACTCATAGAGTAGTTGATTTCGCTGCTATCCGGCGTAATAAACCTGCATGCAGGTGTTCGGAAGGCTTCTACTCCACCTGTCCTAACGGTCATGTGTGACTGCATGGGTTGATAGGCTACTGTCCTCTACAGAAAGAAAGGAGAGTAAGTTTGCTACCGTGCAGGGAGAGGGAGAACATGTTGTAACTGTATTGTACAGGGAGAGGGAGAACATGTTGTAACTTTATTGTACAGGGAGAGGGAGAACATGTTGTAACTGTATTGTACAAGGAGAGGGAGAACATGTAACTGTATCCTACAGGGAGAGGGAGAACATGTTGTAACTGTATCCTACAGGGAGAGGGAGAACATGTTGTAACTGTATTGTACAGGGAGAGGGAGAACATGTTGTAACTTTATTGTACAGGGAGAGGGAGAACATGTTGTAACTGTATTGTACAGGGAGAGGGAGAACATGTTGTAACTGTATTGTACAGGGAGAGGTAGAACATGCTGTAACTGTATTGTACAGGGAGAGGGAGAACATGTTGTAACTGTATTGTACAGGGAGAGGTAGAACATGCTGTAACTGTATCCTACAGGGAGAGGGAGAACATGCTGTAACTGTATTGTACAGGGAGAGGGAGAACATGCTGTAACTGTATTGTACAGGGAGAGGGAGAACATGTTGTAACTGTATTGTACAGGGAGAGGGAGAACATGCTGTAACTGTATTGTACAGGGAGAGGGAGAACATGCTGTAACTGTATTGTACAGGGAGAGGGAGAACATGTTGTAACTTTATTGTACAGGGAGAGGGAGAACATGTTGTAACTGTATTGTACAGGGAGAGGGAGAACATGTTGTAACTGTATTGTACAGGGAGAGGTAGAACATGCTGTAACTGTATTGTACAGGGAGAGGGAGAACATGTTGTAACTGTATTGTACAGGGAGAGGGAGAACATGTTGTAACTGTATCCTACAGGGAGAGGGAGAACATGCTGTAACTGTATTGTACAGGGAGAGGGAGAACATGCTGTAACTGTATTGTACAGGGAGAGGGAGAACATGTTGTAACTTTATTGTACAGGGAGAGGGAGAACATGTTCTAACTGTATTGTACAGGGACAGGGAGAACATGTTGTAACTGTATCCTACAGGGAGAGGGAGAACATGTTGTAACTGTATTGTACAGGGAGAGGGAGAACATGTTGTAACTGTATTGTACAGGGAGAGGGAGAACATGTTGTAACTGTATTGTACAGGGAGAGGGAGAACATGTTGTAACTGTATTGTACAGGGAGAGGGAGAACATGTTGTAACTGTATTGTACAGGGAGAGGGAGAACATGTTGTAACTGTATCCTACAGGGAGAGGGAGAACATGCTGTAACTGTATTGTACAGGGAGAGGGAGAACATGCTGTAACTGTATTGTACAGGGAGAGGGAGAACATGTTGTAACTGTATTGTACAGGGAGAGGTAGAACATGCTGTAACTGTATTGTACAGGGAGAGGGAGAACATGTTGTAACTTTATTGTACAGGGAGAGGGAGAACATGTTGTAACTGTATTGTACAGAGAGAGGGAGAACATGTAACTGTATCCTACAGGGAGAGGGAGAACATGTTGTAACTGTATTGTACAGGGAGAGGGAGAACATGTTGTAACTGTATCCTACAGGGAGAGGGAGAACATGCTGTAACTGTATTGTACAGGGAAAGGGAGAACATGCTGTAACTGTATTGTACAGGGAGAGGGAGAACATGTTGTAACTTTATTGTACAGGGAGAGGGAGAACATGTTGTAACTGTATCCTACAGGGAGAGGGAGAACATGTTGTAACTGTATTGTACAGGGAGAGGGAGAACATGTTGTAACTGTATTGTACAGGGAGAGGGAGAACATGTTGTAACTGTATTGTACAGAGAGAGGGAGAACATGTAACTGTATCCTACAGGGAGAGAGAGAACATGTTGTAACTGTATTGTACAGGGACAGGGAGAACATGTTGTAACTGTATTGTACAGGGAGAGGGAGAACATGTTGTGACTGTATTGTACAGGGAGAGGGAGAACATGTTGTAACTATATTGTACAGGGAGAGGGAGAACATGTTGTGACTGTATTGTACAGGGAGAGGGAGAACATGTTGTAACTGTATTGTACAGGGAGAGGTAGAACATGCTGTAACTGTATTGTACAGGGAGAGGGAGAACATGTTGTAAATGTATTGTACAGGGAGAGGGAGAACATGTTGTAACTTTATTGTACAGGGAGAGGGAGAACATGTTGTAACTGTATTGTGCAGGGAGAGGGAGAACATGTTGTAACTGTATCCTACAGGGAGAGGGAGAACATGTTGTAACTATATTGTACAGGGAGAGGGAGAACATGTTGTGACTGTATTGTACAGGGAGAGGGAGAACATGTTGTAACTATATTGTACAGGGAGAGGGAGAACATGTTGTGACTGTATTGTACAGGGAGAGGGAGAACATGTTGTAACTATATTGTACAGGGAGAGGGAGAACATGTTGTGACTGTATTGTACAGGGAGAGGGAGAACATGTTGTAACTGTATCCTACAGGGAGAGGGAGAACATGCTGTAACTGTATTGTACAGGGAGAGGGAGAACATGTTGTAACTATATTGTACAGGGAGAGGGAGAACATGTTGTAACTATATTGTACAGGTAGACTATTCACATTTATTCTTTGCTATGAAAGCCCTGACTTATGAATAAGTAGTTTTAGTAATATGTTAATTCTTCCTACTACGTTATTACTATAGTTAATGTTGCACCAAAGCTCAGCCCCACCGGTGGTCAAAGTTGGCATAGCTCCTAACTGTATCGTGAGGCAAACAGCGTATTCATTATACCGTGCAATTTGCTGAACACGGGTAGGAGCCCCATCTACAGAGTTTGTATCTGCAAGGTCCTGTAAACAGTCTCTCGATCCGAACTTGGATCAAACCTTAACTTTCGATAGAGAGAACAAATCACAGACAGATAAATGAACATGTATATGCGAGGGAATGAATACATCTATGCTACTAAATGAAACGGTCGCCATTTTATAGACGCATCGTAATTTAATTGATCTACCTCAAAAGTTATTCACAGCAAAATATTAATTGCGCTTATAGAATTTACTGAAATTGTATCATTTTAATAAGTTTTGTTGAAGATCGTAGGCCTATTTATTATCCCATTGGGTGACAGGACATGGAGGGAGTCCACAAAACTAGAAAGCATTTAGACTTTAATCTTGTTTTTGTATTTACATAATACAAAGTAAAAACTGAACATTCAAGCACAAATAACTAAAAATGGCTTTAAGTGGGGCCGTAAAAATAGTTGCGTCTGTTATTTTATAGTGTAATATAATTAAGTAACCCATCATCTAACCGTTTCATTAGTTTTCTTCCAACTTTTCTTCTATTTCATCTAATACTTGTTTAAATGAGGTGTCCCTAATATTTTTGTCACGATAGTATTTTGATTTTATGCCCCACAAAATGTTAAACTTCTTTTAAGGTTATAATAAAAGTAGCCTATATAAGTATGCATCTTTATTACTCCACTTTTTAACCATGGTTCTTGTTTTTTTAATCTATTGAAATGTTCAAACAAGCACACATAATAAACAACTGAATGTAATCAACCCATTAATAAAGAAAATATTATTTTAGCTAAAAATGCACAGTAATATTATTTTTATTTAACTGTAACGTAACGTCAAGTGACTTTATAAAAATGCAAGCCCAACTAAAACCACCCGCCTCGGTCAGCCAGAAGTATCAATATATATTATATTTAGCACCGCGTCTTACTACCCGTTTGGGTTATACGCTTTAAGTACTAATTACGCTAATGTATTAGGAATTGGGAAGGTTGAATTAAAGGAAGTGAACCCGCATTTGCGTGGAGGGAGAGTGGAAAACCATTTAGGAAAACCCACCCCCAGTTCACCCGACCGAAAGTATCAATAGCTGTCATGGCACATGGTTTAAAATACAATGGTATGTGTTATTTTCTGTATATACTTTTCTATTCTGTCTAACTATACTTATACTCCCTTTCGCCCTTCACCTTCAAACATGTGTCATGTCAATAAGAAATAGGGGAAAGAAAACTACGAAACTTATTATCTCGAGATAAAGAGGAAAGCTCGCTGCTATTTCTCAAAAATCTTAAAATTTTCAAACATTGCTCTATGTATTGTAAGTTAAATGAAAGCCCCTTTTTTACATCAAGCCTAGTCTCATAGCTCCGCAAATATGCTTAATAGGTCGTTGAAAATGAACTATTGTCACATTTTTACACATTTGTTTCTTTTAATAAGACTCTAAATAGAGGGTTATTAAGGGAAAAGAAGTTTGTAGGAATTTTTCGACTCTAATTTGGCGCAAGCCATATTTTGAAATAACGTATCGTAGAATTAAATATTCCGTTAGTCCACTTGATTCAAGTTATTTGAAGGTAGACCTGCTTGACAAATGTACATTTGAATTCGAGTTTCAAGTGAATTTTATTTCAGGTTCAAGTAAAGTAGAGGACTGATCTACTTTTGCTTTAAACTTTAATTGATTCAAAGGGAGCACTCCTTAAAAAGAGTAAATAATAACCAAAGCTACTCGATTCAAGTTATATTTTGGTAAAAATTTTAATATGTTGCGTTTTTAACCAAAATAATATTTTCCTTTTCACTAGGTTGAGTAAAGAACCATTTTTTTAAAGGAAGACCCTTATCTGATAGGAAAGTTCGGGGATCTGCTTTCAGGTAGGCCTATTCATACGTCAAATCACGTGATCTGCAGCTGTTACTTTTGATAATTTACTATCAAACCCTGTAAAATAACACCACTAGTAGCCTACATGTTGGCAGGAAAAAGTTTTATTTTCTAAAACGCCATTTCTTTGAAAACAAGACTGTATGCTACCTTCACTTGTGTGTGGTTGCTTGATTTGAAGAAGTTTAACTTAGGGTGTATTTTGAGACACCAAATTTAAAAAAATACCACGACAAAAATACGAGAAACACTTAATTTTAAAAAAATATTCAATTATCTAAAAGAAACGTTGGAAAATTTAACTATTGAAACGGTTTGATTGAAAATTAATAAATTATCACACAATTACATGATATAGTTAGTCTGTAACTCAACGCTTTCTACCGCCTCAATTGAAACAATTGTTAGTATTTGTGCTTGAATGTTCAGTTCATACTTCGTAGGGGTCTACTATGTAAATACAAAAACAAGATTAAATTTTCCTGAATTAATAGAATCGGTGGTCGAATGGTCACTCTCACAATGGACTAGACTGCTGATGACGAAGAGGTTGGGGGTTCAAGTCCCGGTTGGGTGTACCAGGGAAAGTTTACTTAAAATGGTTTTCCCACTCTCCCTTCATGCAAATTCGGGTACACTTTCAACTTCCCTTATCCATAACACATTAGCGAAATTCGTACATATGCGTAAGACTCGCATGGGTAGTGGGACGCGGTGACAAAAATAAATCTTGATGAAATCCCATTTACGCATTATGTGGACGGGGGTTGACCCCTCAACTCGCCGTCGTCTGCGCTTGAAGCCGAGCCCTACCCGAGTGGACCCGAGCAGAGCCGAGGGGCACCGAAGTGAGGGATAATTAACTTAACCTTGATAACAAACACAACCTGCAAGAAACAGGGCTGCTCTTATCTGACCGCCTTCCTTTGTTTACACAAACACATCACGGGAATTCTCTGAACCCCCCTTCCAACTTTAGACGGACCTTTCCAAGACTTCTTCTTGGTTATTTGTTCTGGCCGTCAGGGGCGTTGACCGCAGCTGTGATTGGCCAGGAGGGCGGAGCCTAACAGGCCAATCGTAGCTTCTCTACGTTGTATTATGTGATTTGTGGGCGTGGAGTACAGTTAAGAGAGGGAGAACGTGACGTCATGCTGTTGTTCCCAGCGCATGACTCCCTTGACTTTTATCGGTACGCCTTCAAACCGTGGTTTACAACCTGTGGTACGCGTAGCCTTCAAGGGTAAGGGACGTATTTTTAACGGTATGGGAGAATAATGGTTTTGTCTCTATATATTAACCTATTTGAACTTAATAAAAACTGTGTATTATGGAACAATCCCATGGTTTTCATTATTAAAATATTTCCATTCAAATGTGAATATTTTATTCTCATTAATATTTATATATTTTTTATATCCCTAAGCTGCAAATAAAATTACTGTAAAATGGCACTAAACTTTAAAATTAAGTATGGTTGAAGAACTGTTCTGATCAAATTAGATCACTTCCTTCATAAGATAAGTAGGCTAATTAGTTTTAAAATAAAAACCTGTAGTCGATCTATATCTTTGACCAGACAAGGATTTAAATTTATTTAAAAAATTAAATTGTTTGGGTACTTGAGATGAGTATGTTTGAGGCCTGCCCATTTAAAACCTTTTTTGAAGATTATAGTAGCCAACATTGACGTAGTTTGAAATCGACACCCTCTGTCAAAAGTGAAAGCCTCGTAACACATGGCTTGGCGCATGAATACATGATTATAGGGGCGCTAGTAACATTCTTAGCTGTCTGATTCCTCCGTGGCGACCCGCGTTCCGTGATTCATTTTTATTTATTTTGTAATTTGTGATATTAACGTGCACTTTCAGAACCGGCTGATTATATTAGCACAATGCTTAGACCTTATAATTAACTTAATTCTAGAACAAACACAACACCCGGCTTCCCGCTCATTAATTTATCATTGTGAAAGTAGAATACCTAATTTCACCAATTAATATTTTTCGGCCATGCCGGGAAAGAACCCGGGAACTTTTAGTTTAGAAAACAGACGTTCTAACGACTGAGTCAGGGCATCGAACTTTTTTTTTCCCTTTAAAACCCTCCTCGAAGTGTTGGGGGTGATTCAGTCCAAGCTAAACCTAAGCCAAACACAGCAACCAGAATCTAGGCTCGTTAATTTGACTCAAGAAGAAACCTAAATCACAGAGATAGACTTACACGAATAACACCGATCCACTCATTCATGCAAGGGGCGAGACTTGTGTCCGCCCTCCTGTGTCAATATTGACAGCGGCGTGTTTCATCTCCGGCACGCGACACACCTGTACACACATGTTACCTGCATCTCGGCCACAGTCACGAGGACAAAGAGACCGCGCGGACAATGGAGGAACAATCTACGAGCTCACAAACCAAAGATTTCAATCAAGACAAGAAAAATGTTTGATTAATCTAACACGATTGTTTCTTTAAGTTACACAATTCAATAAGTATTCTTAAAACTAAGTAAAATGAGCTAAGTTTATTTTATCTCACGTAGTTTCGTCAGTTACCCATAGAACCGACGATAGACCGTACAATAGTACCTTAGTGTGGCTAGTGCTGATGGACTTAAGTTAGTTGGCTTATGTTTATGTTCTGTAGACTTGCCTTGTGTCTAGTGTTGGCCGGGCTGTTACAATAGCCTTGTATTGTCTTGATGTAGTCAGTTCCCACACTCAGACACCTGCTCCAACCAGGTGATGGCGCTCGGCTCGTGGTCACAATCAACAAGGAGGGAGCTCATTCTCGACCACAAATAAATTAATGTTATTTAAGAGTAAAAAATACTACTTAAGTTTTTTTTTTGTGTTTTCTATTCTGCCCCGAAAAGAAAACGCCCCCTCTTTGTTTGATAAATTCGTGCTATGCTGTATCCCCCTCTCTCTGCGTCAGAGACGGCGTGATGACCCCCCCCCCCCCCCCCCCTGACAGTCCGTGGTGGAAGGGAACGAACACACTTGACCACATCTGAGGCCGTCTCCATCGTGGCGTCGATCCTGACGCCTCCAAAGCGCCCCTCTAAAGTGTATCTCATGAACCACCCCAGTTGAATCCTAATCCCAAAATAATTTCCTGAGTAAGGCCCCGTATCCCTTTAAGCGGGTCGCAAACGACTGGAATTTTATTTTAATCATAGTCCCTGCCAGACGGGTCTCAAATAACTATGCCATTGTGCGTGAGTAGCTTTTATTACAATAATTTAAAATATGATTTGCGCTACTTAAAATGTTACTACAACAACAATGTAGCGCGACTGTTTTATTACAGCTGTAATCTTCTACTTCTACCCTCCCAATTAGTGCGCACTGTTCACATATTATCATCGTTGAATAAAAAAAAACTGTCCCAAAATATTAAACTTACTAGTTATTTTTATTTAGAACCAAAAGTTGAATCACACACTCGGCCATGACGTTGTATTAACTTACAATCAGGTCTAATTAATTTACATATTTGGAAGTTAGGTTGTTCATTGAAATACTTAATTCTGAAACCATGCACAAATAGTTAAACATATTATCTGTGGGACCACCATATTTGTCTGTGTACTTACCATATTTGTTTGTGTGTACGATCATTGATCACCATGTTTGTTTGTGTGATCACCACGTTTGTGTGTACGATCATTGATCACCTTGTTTGTTTGTGTGATCACCATGTTTGTGTGTACGATCATTGATCACCATGTTTGTTTGTGTGATCACCACGTTTGTGTGTACGATCATTGATCACCTTGTTTGTTTGTGTGATCACCACGTTTGTGTGTACGATCATTGATCACCTTCTTTGTTTGTGTGATCACCATGTTTTTGTGTACGATCATTGATCACCATGTTTGTTTGTGTGATCACCATGTTTGTGTGTACGATCATTGATCACCTTGTTTGTTTGTGTAATCACCATGTTTGTGTGTACGATCATTGATCACCTTCTTTGTTTGTGTGATCACCATGTTTGTGTGTACGATCATTGATCACCATGTTTGTTTGTGTGATCACCATGTTTGTGTGTACGATCATTGATCACCTTGTTTGTTTGTGTGATGACCACGTTTGTGTGTACGATCATTGATCACCTTGTTTGTTTGTGTGATCACCACGTTTGTGTGTACGATCATTGATCACCTTCTTTGTTTTTGTGATCACCATGTTTTTGTGTACGATCATTGATCACCATGTTTGTTTGTGTGATCACCATGTTTGTGTGTACGATCATTGATCACCTTGTTTGTTTGTGTGATCACCATGTTTGTGTGTACGATCATTGATCACCTTCTTTGTTTGTGTGATCACCATGTTTGTGTGTACGATCATTGATCACCTTGTTTGTTTGTGTAATCACCATGTTTGTGTGTACGATCATTGATCACCTTGTTTGTTTGTGTAATCACCATGTTTGTGTGTACGATCATTGATCACCTTGTTTGTTTGTGTAATCACCATGTTTGTGTGTACGATCATTGATCACCTTGTTTGTTTGTGTAATCACCATGTTTGTGTGTACGATCATTGATCACCTTGTTTGTTTGTGTGATCACCACGTTTGTGCGTACGATCATTGATCACCTTGTTTGTTTGTGTGATCACAACGTTTGTGTGTACGATCATTGATCACCTTCTTTGTTTGTGTGATCACCATGTTTGTGTGTACGATCATTGATCACCATGTTTGTTTGTGTGATCACCATGTTTGTGTGTACGATCATTGATCACCTTGTTTGTTTGTGTGATCACCATGTTTGTGTGTACGATCATTGATCACCTTGTTTGTTTGTGTGATCACCATGTTTGTGTGTACGATCATTGATCACCTTGTTTGTTTGTGTAATCACCATGTTTGTGTGTACGATCATTGATCACCTTGTTTGTGTGTACGATCATTAATCACCTTGTTTGTTTGTGTAATCACCATGTTTGCTGACGCAGCAGTTTGTAACCACCACGTTTGTTGCAGGCGGGTTCAACAACCACCTGCGGAGCGAGAGGCCGGACGGTAGCCATCAGCAACAAGAGTGCCGAGACGATGGTTCGCCGCCTCCTCCGCCGCCCCCGGGCTATCTGCACCTGCGCAGTCCTGTTTACACCCTCAAGGACGGTGAGTGAGACACCTTACTAGACACACACAACTGACGAACGTTTCTATCTTTTCAAATGTTCATTTGGGTAGAGGTTCTCAAACTTTATGCTCCATACGATCCCCAAAACGTTTATTTGGTCGATTTCACCTCCTTTCTTTCAACAACCAAATAGGAAAATATTATTCCTTAAAATGAAACCTGGACATTGGAATTGAACCCGAAACCTTTGACTTAGTATGTCGCTCAGTGGTAAGAACATGGCGTGATAATTCAAAGGTCCCGGGCTCGATTCCCGTGTTCAGGTGTCATTTTTCAACAAAGGACATGATATTTAGTTACGGCTGTAACCGTAACTAACAACTTTAATAAATTGGCTATTTAATTCAAAATAGGAAAAGTAAAAATACACTCAAAATAATTTATTACTTTTACAAAATTGTTAATCCTAAATCCTTTTTATAACTTTGGACTAGGTCAGGAAGAAGACGATAAAATATAAACTGGAGGGGTTCTTGGCGTTCAATCCATGTGTACGAATGTTTGGGTTTGACTGAAATACGCCACTCAGATAAAAAAAATCAAATAAGCAGGAACATAACCAACGCGGGGCACCCAAATGATTACATTTTTCCCTCTCTAACAAAGATAATAGTTTACGCAATTAATAATCACCATAAAAGTATTGTGTATAGGCTACTAAATTTAATAAGGTGTTTTCATCGGAGGTCCTCAACCTAACCACTCGACCACGCTCGCCCTTTTCCTTCCTCGGGCTCACGACGAACTAATATTACATAATATAGCCTACACGTCTGGAAAACAGAGAAAATCTGGAAAAGTCAAGGAATAGTTTTTTTTTAAATTGGATTGAAATTTTCGGGTATTTTTGCAATAATTTTCGAAATTCGAAGTAGAAGAGTAGGCCATTGTAAGCTATTAGTCTAATTTTATTAATTTTATTTTCAATTCAAATGAGCTCGTGAAAAGTACAGACATATTTGTCTTAAATAATTATTCTTTTATCTAGAATTTAATAGAAAACGGAGAAAGTAACGAGATTTTTTATTTATAATTTTGCCTATAAAATATACAATAACAATGTATATTTTTTGGTCTGGAAAACCTGAGAATGCCAAGAAATTTCAAAACTTGAAAAGTGTTATAACCCTGAAAAAACTAAGATTTAAGTTCAAAAATGTTTATCAGTTTGTTTTGAACCAGTCGTTTGAGAACCCAATGATCGTACTAAAACTTAATAAATTTATTTGTGGCGCCCGTCGCTTTGAGGTTACATCACCCCCTCCCCCGGGGCTAAGTTGAAAGGAGGGGAGGGGGGTTCACGGTTGAATTAAACCTTCTTTGGAATCGCCTGATTTAATAATATTAGTTATTTATTGTTATTGTGTCTTTAATGTTAATCTGAATTTGTTGTAAGTTTCAATGTAGTCCTTGTGTATTGTAGGCTACTAGGCAATGTGTGAGATGAAGGTCACTGAGGAATGGATAGACCTATAAGTTATTATCGGCTATAAGGCACTGTTTGAGGATATTAGACAATGTACCATATAGCATAGTGGTTGAATGTAATCACTAATCCGCTGGAACTGGAAGAGGAGGGTGTGTAATGTGGGGTAACGCTGCTTGTCTGCAGGCGGGTACGGAAGCGGTGGCGGGTCTTTGGGCGACCACCTGTCACCCCTGGGCGGTGACCTGCAGCAGCAACAGCAGCAGCAAGGGTACCAGCCACCCCAGTACGAGGGAGAGAGCGAGTATCACTCCCTGGAGCCCACGGGCGCCCACCCCACCACGGCCAGTACCTGGAGAGTTCGCCCGAGTTCTACTCGCCCCCGGCCGCCCACCTCCAACAACACCACCCCCACCATTACGTCAAGAACTACTCCAGGGGTGGACAAACAGGTGTGTGGTCGTGATCGTAGCTGAACTGAGGTTTTGTTACAAGAAAATATACTAATCTACTTGGATGCTTATGATATTACAACACTTTGGCCCCGACGGGATTTGAACTTGGACCGTTGCTCCTTGAAACTAAACTGTTTGGGAGTACTGCCACGGGCTGTAGGCCTATAACTCAAATAGCCAATAGACTATATTCCTATAGCCTCTTATTTATTTATATAAACTTTTATCAATTCGTTGCTATATATTTCTATAAACGTAATATACTGCTATAGGCCTAAATTCCGATAAACTATCGACCGCTATATATTCCTATAAACTTCTATAGGCCTATATCTATACACATTTTATAAACCGATATATAGTCCAATACACTCTATCTACTGCTAGATGGGCCCATATTACTTCAACTCTATAGGGTATAGTGATGGATTGCATAGCAAAGCTATTATTTTGTTAATTACGGTTATAGCCATATCTAGAGATCATGTTCTTTAGCAAAATAATAGCTTTGCTATCCATTTCATCTTGATATGTGGACTCGTACAGTTATAATTGATTGTACAATTGGCAGCAAAACTACCGAGTGGCTGCGTTATCTGATAGCTAGTGATCTTAATAAATCCCACATTTGTAGCCAACGATTTCCCCACGTCCATCACAGACTCTGCCTTAAAATATGAGTGAAGAATGACTCTGGGCAAGGGATGAATCCTGGATAGCGTACTAAGCCAAATGTCCTGGGTTCGATTCCCGTGTTCAGGTGTCATTTTTCAATTTAAAGAACATCTATAAAGTACATAGATTCTAATCTAAAGGAATTAGAATAGTTTCAGTGGTGGTGGATTATTATTATTAGCACCGCGTCTTACTACCCGTTCGGGTTATACGCACTTACGCTAATGTGTAATGGTAGGGTGATTGTGAGATGAAATGAAGGACCTACAGTTTAACGTGAAATCCGAACCACGGTGTGGTGGTGGAACCAGGCGGGATAAATTTGCCCTTCCCTCCCTTGGATATACTTCAAATTCTCTTCTCTTATCTATTATGAAGCTGAAAACTGGCCTTTAATAAAACTCCAAACAATCTCTATACTAGATGCATTCAATTTTCATAAATTTTCCAGAAAAGGCCACTTAAAATAGCTTATATAGTCATCTAACTAAAAAATTAAATGGTAAGGCTCACTCTAAGTAGCTTCGAGGGAAATTTCAATTTAAAAAATTTCTAGGGGGATAGGGGGAGGTTAGACCACTTAAAATACCCTCAAAAATAAATTTTAAATCAAGGTGAGGATTACTAAAAATATATTCTAGAGGCATCCAATTTTTTAAAATGTACTCAATAAGAAGGACCAATCCAACTAGCCTATAAAAATAATCTAATTTTCAAAAAGTGAGTTTCAGGGACATTCACTTTTCCAACATTTATAGTGGGGGAGGAAAGGCACGTCACTATTTTTTATATATATATATATTTTTTGCTTGCCCTCTCTTCCCTACACAGAAAAAGGTCCGCCGCCATTGAACAGTTGAGTTAATAAGTTTGTTCTAAGTTAAAAGTCTGGCAGCCTCGCGGCTCTGTATAGATACAGAGGCAGGTTGTCATCTCCGACCAATATCCTGTGGGGAACAGGTTCATTTCCTCTCCACCTCCCCTCGCTCTCTTGGGGTCTTTGGGACATCTAGTGAATCCAAGCAGATATTTAAATACGATAGTGTACAGTTTCACAAACCACTCATCAGTGTATGTGCTCCTCTTGGCGTGCTAGATCAGATTCCTTGTCTCAAAGCACCCAAAAGTCTGTATTCGAGTCTTGCCTCCAAACATTGGTGCAACTCGGGGATTTGAGGCTCGTCTGGGATATCCACAAAGTAACACGCATAAGGAAAGAATAAAGTGGAATTTAAGGGGAAATATACCCACATTTGCCTGAAGAAAGAATGTGTAAAACTATTTAGGAATTAAACAAAATGCAGTCCTTGTGCACCCGCCCGGGATTTGAACCCGACCTTTCCGTCACGAGATTGACGCCTTATCCTGCGTGTCCATCGATGCGGTTAGCTTGTGGAATTGTTGCCGATATTTCCCGCTTCCGCTGGTGTTTTCTCTGCGGTCACACTCCTAGTAATAGTACTAATAATAGCGAGTGTGACCTACATCACATCCGGGACCTCGCTGGACCACTTCCGCTGATAGCTTTGTGTCTGCGCGCGCAGCAGGAAGTGCCTTATCTTGTGAACACAACTTGGGTCTGGGTGTTGTTGTTTCGGGGGGTGAGGGGGGATTTGCTTGCAATTTAATTTGGTAACGAAAGTAATTTCAAAACAATCTTAAACTAGTTTGATAAAATTTAAAATACTACTTAGAAATTTGGGGAGTAAAGTTGTCTAGATTTGCAAATTTAATAAATATAAATCTGTTGGCAGTTACCTCTGTGGTCTAGGGGTCAGAGTTACTGGCTCTAGATCCAAGGGTCCCGGGTTCGATCCCGGTGCTTCCAGGTTATCTGTGAAGTAGCCAGTCTGGAACGGGGTCAACTCTGCCTCGTCAGGACAAATAAGAAGCTACTTGAATGAAAAAAGTAGCGGCTCCGGCCTAGAAAACTGAAATTAACGCCCGTAGGATTCTTTTTGCTGACCACATGACACCCTCTAGCAGCAAAAGTGGGTACTATCTTTGCCAACAAACGGCGATTGCTTGGTCAGTATGGCTTGATTGTAAACTGACGCCATGGAGTTTTTTTTAGATAAATTTGTTGACATAGGGAAAAAAGGAAATCCTAATGTTCTTTATAAGTTCCGGGACATGAGACTTTATTACGCGCATCAATTTTACACAGTCTTAAAGCATCATGATCTCAATAACAAGTAGGTCAGAGTTTGAATCCTGCCTGAGTGTACTGCGGTTTATTTCCTCTAAACTATTTTCCCCTCTTCTTTAACACAAATACTGTTTACCGTCCTCTAAATTCTATCTTCTCTATCACTGTTAGAACTGATTATCAATCACTTAAACTTTATAAAGTGAATGAGGATTATCGTAAAAATACCTTCATTGCCCGTCCTGAGATGTGTTACTTGTATTGCATAGGTCGGTATCCGCACCATGATGGTTACAGCGACGGGTACAGCTCGCCCTACGAGTCGTCGCCCTTTCAGACGGTGCCCAGCAGTGTGGGCGAGTCGTGGGTGGGCGGCCCAGGAGACTTAACGTCCCATCCCCACCCTGCCTTCATGCAGGGACCGCCCCCGGGACGGCCTGGGACGGCAACGGGGACACCAAACCTGCGCTTCAGGCTCCATGTGGCCGGATACTCAGTAACTGACTCTATGGTGTACAGAGTGGTGCTTCTCTTACCATAACATTGTTACCCATAGAAAGAAGCACTTTAACAAATTATAGTGGTGACTGCTAGACCATCCACATTGTGACCACTACAGAACAGCACTTTAACATTAAATATAGTGGTGACTGTCAGACCATCTGTATTGTGAACACTAGAGACCAGAACTTTAACAATCAATATAGTGGTGACAGTCAGGCCATCTACATTGTGAACATTATAGAGAGCAGAACTTTAACAATCAATATAGTGGTGACAGTCAGACCATCTGTATTGTGAACACTAGAGACCAGAACTTTAACAATCAATATAGTGGTGACAATCAGGCCATCTACATTGTGAACATTATAGAGAGCAGAACTTTAACAATCAATATAGTGGTGACAGTCAGACCATCTACACTGTGAACATTATAGAGAGCAGAACTTTAACAATCAATATAGTGGTGACAGTCAGTCCATCAATAATTTGTTTTATTATTAATGAGTGGCCTATGTAAGCACACCAACCAAATCCAATCCACGACTATAGTTAAACTGTAAACTAAGAAATCTGTGGACAACTATCCCAGAAAAACGGCGGCAACTTTCCAAGTAATGTAATACTGTATTTAGAATTGCTACACAATGAAATGGTTTCAGAGTCACCTCTATTCTCTAGAATCAATTACAATGTGGCTTGATGAATTTGAGAGTGAACGGAGAAACTTTTAACTGAGTTAGCTCTTTATGGGTTTCGGCGATCTTTGTTACAACCATATTATGCAAAAATATCTTCAACAATTAAAATTTCACTTATCATCTAGATAAATGTGGAAAAAATAAAATTATTAAATTTTCTCCAACAGGTCTTGACGAAAATGGACTAAACAATGGTAATATGTGTTCCTGTCTCAAAGAGTTAGTTATCAAGAGGTGAATTAATAGATGAGTTGTTAATAAATATAGGTACAGTAACATTCTGATGGAAAGGAACTTTTAGAAAGTACAAAAGAATATTTTTTGTTGCCATCAACATTGATACCATTTCATTATATTATTATTGTTATTTTATAGATGTTTATAATATCTATCAAAAGTGACAGCTGCAGATCACATTACTTGACATACAATTTTTAACAAGCTCTGCTTACCCTCGCAATTGAGTATTGTGTGGAGATAGTCCCCTCTGCCTGATGAAGCGAGTGTTTTCTACTAGATCATTGTTGCCTTCCTGGAATCTGTGTAAGGGGGGAGGGGTGTGCATGTATTGTTGCACAAAAGTGGAGACAAGGTGAATGCAGTATGAGCATTTCACAAGCATGCCTCCTGGCTCTCCGCCCCTGTGCTGCTACGTGCGATCATAGACTAGACTACCTGCCAGATATTTATTCTGTGAGGCGTTTCGTTTCACTGCCACCCACTGCACTTTTTAATAAGTTCCTGGAAAAAAATATAACCTCTAGGTCTTAGGCAACCTTGAAAGAGTTGTAATGGTAGGTATGTTCAAAAGGGAGGGGGGGAAAGGAGGACATTTGGTTCCTCAAAGGTCACAATAATTTTAATTAAAGCTTAACATATGTAATTTACACTCTCTTTACCCTGAAAGGTTTTACCTTGATGGATTACACTATGACCCCATCTTATAAACTACACCATAATGGAATAATGCAACATAAGCTTGCTACTTTACAAGATAAATAAAGTCTACAACTAGGATCTACAGTACAAAAGATGTGTGATATTAATACAAGGCTTACAACTTGATATTCAAAAGTTCTTAAAATTATATATAAGATGGTCTTCTTGTTGCAGGTGGTGGCCCATGCTTTACGGGCTCTGGCCCCATCCAACTATGGCAGTTCCTGCTCGAACTGCTGACAGACAAGTCGTGTCAGGGGTTCATCTCGTGGACAGGGGATGGGTGGGAATTCAAGCTGACGGACCCAGATGAGGTGGCCCGAAGATGGGGTATACGCAAGAATAAACCAAAGATGAACTATGAGAAACTGAGCCGAGGGCTCCGTTACTACTACGACAAGAACATAATTCACAAGACGGCGGGCAAACGCTACGTGTACCGCTTTGTTTGCGACCTGCAGAACTTGCTGGGGTAAGTTACTGCGTCTTGTTGTGGGGTCTCTACGAAACTATTGTTGAAACACTGACTAACTGAGGGTCTCTAGGGGACTTCTGTTCGAATATTGGCTGACTGAGGGTCTCCAGGGGACTACTGTTGGAATATTGCTGATGAGGTTCAGGGAACTGTTGAATGGCTGGACTGAGGGTGTTGTCCAGGGGACTACTGTTGAAATACTGGGCTGACTTGTAAGATATCTCCAGGGGACTACTGTTGGAATACTGGCTTATTGAGGGTCTCAAGGGGACTACTGTTGGAATATTGGCTTATTGAGGGTCTCAAGAGGACTACTGTTGGAATGTTGGCTTACTAAGGGTTTCCAGGGGACTACTGTTGGAATATTGGCTTATTGAGGGTCTCTAGGGGACTTCTGTTGGAATATTGGCTTACTAAGGGTTTCCAGGGGATTACTGTTTGAACACTGGCTGACTAACGGTTTCTAGGGGACTACTGTTCGAATACTGGCTGACTGAAGGTCTTTAGGGGACTACTGTCAAAATATTGGCTGACTGAGGGTCTCAAGGGGACTACTGTTGGACTGACTGAGGGTCTTAAGGGGATTACTGCTGGATTAACACCTGAATGGCTGAAATTTCGCTAAAATATTAAAAATTACTAACTTATGATGAAGTTTTTATGTATTAATGTGGTTTTTATTAATTTGTGTCCTTTGTGTTTGAACATGTGTTACATTTCCTGGTATACAAGATTACACAGCCTAAAGTAAATAATGTGTTTTAATTTGACAACAGGTACTCCCCAGAGGAGATCCACAGCATGGTAGACCTTAAGCCAGAGAAAAAGGAAGATGACTGAAATGCCAGAGCATTTTTTACCTGATGGGCAACGTCACCACGTGATTACTTGGCCACAGCCACGGCCAGACATATTTTTGATGCTCTCTTGTTAAACGGCGAAGACATAGACAAGTGTGCAAACACGCAACCTGTACAGATCTTGATGACCAGCAACATTTTCTACTGTCACCTTTTATGGTTTTATAAATAATACAGAACACGAAAAAAATTACATCTGTTGTGTTTTTGATTAAATGTATTTAAATTTAAAAAAATGTTATGGTCACAAATTCTCTCATGAAGTCCTTCTCTTGTTGTTCTGTTGTGCTGTGGATGTTGTATCATTCAAACAAATATAGAATCTGACTTGCGGTCTTTGCAACACCTTTATTATTAACATTGGCTAGGAAGAGAAAGAAAAGTGCCTTGTAAATAATCGTACACAGTTTTTAATCCCAAAGATAAAAAAAATGGGGTAGAAACTAACATTTAATATTTTTGTGATTTTATACGATATTGAAGATTTATGGTGTCAACATTTTATTTTCTAGTTTATAAGTTTGTGTGTGTAACTTTTATTTTTTTGAGAGTGTAATATAATGTACAATTTATTATTATGTTGTGATTTTATGGTAAAATTACAAACTAAAAATGTATAGGATTGAAGTTTACATTTAACATTTGATACAATTGGATGGCTATTCTTAAGAATGTGTTTCGTTAAATCTTCCTTATACACCTACAAGTTCAAATTGACCTTAGTCTGTGTTCACTTATATATTTCTGTTAAACTGCTTCACACCCAATAAAAAATAAAATAAAAAATTAGCAAGTGCAAGTAATAAAAACTATTTTTTGACATATTAAAAAAAGTTTGGTTTTCATACATTGACTCCAACCAATTTGGCCGGGTTTAATTGGAATTTAAAAATGAAGAAATGTGTAGTATAAAAGGTATTTTTCGGCAGACACAAGTAAACTTCTATTTGATCTTCCAGCATTGAGTTTCCAAGATCTAACCCATTTAACTTTTCAAGTTGGCTTCCTTTATTACGTTTTACACTTTATGTCTATCACATAATAATGATACATTTTTATTAAATTTTCAAATTATTATTTCAAAATATTGTCTAGGTGTAATACATAAATGCCCCGATGGCTTATATAATATTTAAAACACAAGAGAAAAGAAGATATTAAAAATAAATGAGAGATTAGTAGCAAGGGAAGTCCATCCAACTGAGATCAGGGAATACACAACATTACACTATCAATGTCAACAACACTAGTTTTCTTTGTGCACAGATGGATTACTTCGCTTGTCACTAATTGTACTTCGCTCGTCACTAATCGTGGGTTTATTTTTACAAAATATCTGCTAAAGAGCAGATCTCTATTTGGTTTTGGAATGTCTTCTAACTATAAGCGTTTGTTTAATCATAATTTATATTATTATATTAATGTTTTTTGACCATTTTTCATAAAACTATTAATAGTCTGTGCACTCAAGTCAAAATGTTTTTGCATCTGTGTATAACACACTATGAATTATTTAAATGATGAACTTGTTAATGTTACACTCAAGTTTATCAATAAGAAAACTTACAAAGTTATAAATATCAAGGATGATTTAATTTTGTTACTACGTCATAATATTACTGTTGAACCAAACTAGACAATGTAAACTCACACAGAGTGCCTCATGCTCAAGGAGTAGCGGACGTGGACACTCATTCTAAACTGGAACTACCCTCGCTCTATCTTATTTTATTACTAATTATGCTAATGGTTTAGGAATTGGGAAGGTTGAATACAGAGGAAGTGAACTCGAATTTGTGTGGAGAGACAGTTGAAAACTACCCCCAGTTCACTCTAGTGAGATTCCAACCTCGATCTCACCGCCCTCAACATACTAACTACGCCACCGAGGCGAGTTCTCTATCTTGTACATATTTATTTTGGTTTTGATGACATACACAAATTGCTTGGAAACAAGAGGGCTGCCATTTTTTTTTAAAATGAAAACTGGAATTTTTTACTAAGTGGAAATGTTCTTATCTACAAGATATTTAACAATAAAAACAAATAAAGGTTAGTTAAAAAAAATGTGTTTGCATTCTTAAATATTACTAAAATAATTACCAAATATAAATTAGGAGTTAATATCGTTCAGCGCCTGCGTTAAAACTTTTCTGCCGAACCAGAGTTAAGTTTGTAAAATCAAAATTGTCCCAGGAAACTAAAGACGGATGGAAGCTAAGGGATCTTGTTATCACAACTCTAGTGGGTGCAGGGGTATATTTAGTGGTCAAAGAGAGTTATCTCAATACATTTGGGGTGTCTATGTTTAATTGGGAAAGAGCATACAAAGCTCACGAGAGGTAATGTGATTGTAGTATAGTGGCACATCCGTCAACTGATGTAGAGCTGGATGTTTCACCATGAATTTGAAGGTGGGGAATATGTTGTGTACAGTGTTTGTTGGAGAAATTAATGTTGCATGGCAAATAAGATATCAACGTTGTTTATTAACACTATTCAGTACTCAAATTCAATTCTTAATTCTTACTAATATCAAAAGAATCCAGAATCGATTTTAATATCACTAAAAAGATTATAGTAATAAATTTTGAGGTATCTGGACCAAGATTAAAATTTAATAATTGAAATCGAGAAAAGAGGTGATCAATGAAATTTACAGCATTAGTAACATCAACTTATCTTGGTCACCAGATCAATTATAAGGTTAACTTAAAAAGAGTCACCAAAATATTGGATAGGCCAAGTTATTTTGTATCCCTGTATGTCATCGTCATCTAGGTATTGTGATATCTTTGTACAACATGTGTATTTAATAATGACTGGGATTGTAAATTACATGGCATAGAGAAAGAGTACTAAATCATACACTTAATAAAGGACTTGGAATATAGCTCATTAAAAAAAATGTGTGTGATATAATATATTTACTGATAAAATATAATTTGATCACCGAAACTAGCTAAATATTTTGCGTATCTTCATATTTTTATATATGTATATAATGTTAACTAAAATGTTTGAAAAATGTATAATTTAAGTGACCCTATATTTTAATAAAATTGCAATGTATATTGTCTAAGCTTATATAAAAACCCTCTTTAAATTCAAAATAAGATTTCCACTTAAGTCAAATGGTGCTTAAATATAATGTATTTTTCACCTACATGTTGCTTTTAAAGGATACTTGAGACTAATCATGTTCTGCTCATAAAAAGAAATAACTTTATAGTAATATAAAACTTTACTCAGTATCCTATCGAGTACATAAAAATATAAAAACATAATGTACTAGGAACATCGTCTATTATGTAATGGCATTTTATAGATGCTATTGCTAATCTAAGTCAAAGATAGTTTAAGAACTTCCTATGCCATCAACTTAAATAATATTTGGTTTCTGTAGATGGGGATTGTTAGATAAATAACCCAGGAAAGATAAATATGTTTTAAAAGTGACCCGTACATAAGATTGGTATTAACCACAAAGGCCCTTTCTTTGAAGGGAATCTTCATAGATCTGATTAAACATGCACGTTCCGAACAGACATAAACAACACCTAGCTCTTTCCACTAAACTATTTTGAATCATACTGCAAGTGTAATTTATCATATAGGCCTATTTGAATTATGCTTGTGATCAGAACATAATCCAAATCAATTTCAATATACGGTTTCAACTTTTTTTTGTGTGTGTTACACATTTTAATGACACTATATCCGGAAACAAATTATTGCTAGTTACACATTAATAGGAGAGGCCAACATTTCTGAGCGGCATCACACATTTCCTTTATTCTGAATTAAGGGTGAATTTCAATGAGTCTTATTACTCATTAAAGGTCATATCAGTTCCTTTGCGAAAGTTAGTTGAATTAAATGCTTCAATGAAGTCTCAATCCCAGCAAAATGTTACAGGTGTAAATTAAAGATGTTTGAACAAAGATTGTTATTTTGTCTTTATTTTACATACTGTTGAGTGATTTATGTTAATGAGCCTACAATATAAATGTTAAGGAACAAATTAAATTTTATTTATAGCTATACACATTTTAGAAGTAATTAAAAAAAAGAGCCAGTCCAAAGAAGCTGTCATTAATTTTTATGACAAAGCAAATTGAAAAACAGTGAACTTATTTTAAAGATAAAGTCGACAAATTTTGCTCTATATGCATTAATATTTAAAATTTTCTTTACTGTGTGTCAAAAGTGGATTATTAATTTTTTGGGCAAATTTGATTGAAAGATGACACCTGAACACAGGAATCATGTGTGGTATGTCAACCTCAATTTAAATGATTACCAAATATGCACTAAATGATTATTTCACTAAATGTAAAAGTATTTAAATTGTTCCTCAACCCATCCGGGAAGGACTCACCGCAGGGAAATGATCCCCAGGAAAACCAGAGAAGTAATCATCTTGTATGTAATTCTAAATCACTGGTCATTAGACTATTAAACACTCTTATTAGTATTAATATTATTTGTAGATGGCTGTGTATATAGAACTAAATATAGGAGAATCAGACTTCTAAAATGTGTCTTTATAACAAACTGTTATCATTTCCTTTCCAAAGTAGTATGCTGCAATTTGTTGGTGGCTACATGGTCAAATTGGTTACTATTATTATTATTATTATTATTATTAGCACCGCATTTACTACCCGTTCGGTTATACGCACTTACGCTAATGTGTAATGTAGGGTATTGTGAGATGAAATGAAGACCTACAGTTAACGTGGAATCCGAACCACGGTGGCGCTGGCATTCCCCACATTCACAAGATGTCTGTCAGAGAAATTGGTTACTCTCATGTTAAGACTAGACTGCTGATGACAGAGATCAAGGTTCAAATTCCAGTCAGATGTAGGTCTACTGAGGATAGTTTTCCCAAAATTGTTTTCCATTCTCCCTCCTTGCAAATGTGGGTACACTTCCTCTAAATTCAGCCTTCCTGATCCCTAACTTATTAGCGTAATTAGTATTATTATTATTATTATTATTAGCACCGCGTCTTACTACCCGTTCGGGTTATATGCACTCGTAATTAGTACATATGCATATAACCTGAACAGGTAGTAAGATGCAATGCTATAAACATTTTATTATTCTCAATTATCTAACACACACACAATTTAGCGCACAAAGTCATTGTTTACTATTTCATATTTAAAAAATATAAAGTTGAATTCCAAAATAGCTGTGCACATACTGGGTATGCAGACAACTAAATCTATTTCAGTGAACAAATTATTTTTATAAATGTTGTCCATTGTTGTTTCAGTGTTATTTGTATATTGATAAAGTACCATGCATGCAAAATTATTAAATCAACATGTTTATTTTGACACCAAAGTTAAGAGATAAACAAATATTGGATAAATTTAGTTATTTTAAGTTGAATGTTTGAATGGATGATTGTTTACTTGTTCATTTGAAAATTAAAAGTTGGAAATATATAATTTAATGAATCTTACAAGCATTATTAATTCTATTGAAACTTGTCATGGTTGTTTTTTATTTTAGGGAGAGGAAGGGGGAGAAAACAAATCTTGAATGTTTGATAGGAAATTAAATCTATATTTTATGATTATTATAAATAGTTTCATTACAATTGTTGAGCCACATCAAGCAGTTGATGATTACATTAATAATCATTGATACAATGCAAGTTTCTTGTTTGGTATTTTACATTATTAGAGTTATTTTATTTCAGCCACTGGCTTACTAGGCCTCTCATGACCCACACCTAAGTAGTGGGGCTGCCACCCATAGTCCTCAGGTTAATCTATTTTGGTGGTCACCTTTCTTAACCGAGGTTACAGGTGCTGACAAGGAGCTTCTTATCACCAACCCTAGCTAGCACTCCCAGCCCAACATGCGGGCAGCCAAGTGGCGTAGCCCTGTTCCAATTCTGTTGGGTTTGGCCCTGTCTGAACCTGACATGGCTTCTGCTGAGGTTACACACACACCCTCCAGCAGCAAGTGTGCAAGTGAGAGAAGGAGACTAGAAGAGCATGCAGGAGAAAGGACATAGAGAGATGGAGGCATTTTACTAAATGGACCCGATCACAGGCTAGAAATGGTTCACAATGATGATGCATTAAATATATTACAATACATTGGTAAAAGATTAAAAGTTACAAAGCAAATAAACATATTAAAAGTCTCAATAAATGTTTACAAATTTATTGTACTAACATATTGTCTCAAAACCAAGACTGCTTGATGCAGCTCAACATACAGTTGTGCATCAATGTATAGTAATTATAATTTATATAACATTCTTTATAAAACATTCAAATTCTCTCCTCTCAAGGGGGGGGGGGGAAGTTCTATGCACATTATTTACACATTTAAATACACTGGTCTAGGGCAATTGGGTGCTAGGACAACTTGGCGTTAAACACTTTTTTTTTAATTAACTTTTTTCTAGTATAATGCAATGCACTTTTTATGATATTAAAAATGCGCTTTTTTTTAAATATATTCAATTAAAATTAAAAAGTGATGGGCAAAAACTAAAAATGAACTTTTTTTTAACTAATATTTTTCAGCGCAATATATATTTTTCAATTACGAAATTATTCATTTTTGAAGTTGTTTAAAAAAATCTTAGTAGAGGAAATTTAATTAATTCATATTTATAAAGTTAACCTAACCTAACCTATGAATCAAATAGCCAAAGCTATTATTTATGATTTTTAGTGAGGATTACTCCATCTAGATATCATATTCTGAAAATTGAAAAATGACACCCAAGCACTGGTGTATTAAGCCAAAGGTCCCGGGTTCGATTCCCGTGTCTAGGTGTCATTTTTCAATTTTCAGAATATAACCTAACCTAGCTATTGCAATGCATTAATACAAGACTAAAGAACATTTAAATAAAATATAATGTTGCATATAATCAGAGAGTGCATCTTTTGCTTTTACTCATCACTTATTAGTTAAAATAAAAAAAGTGGGGTTACTTTTGGTACCCAGCTGTCCAGATCCGTAAATACCCATCCCCTAGCCCAGTGTTTCCCAAATAGTGTGTTGTGATCTGGTACCGGATCATGGAGAAAGAAAAAAAAATTCTCGTCAGAAGAAAATATAATTAACTAACGCACAGTTAATTATTTGTGCCCAAAATGTCACACAAGCATCAGTGATCAGTATGAAACAGAGTTCAGGCGGCACACCGCGTGGCAAAGTAAAGTGTTGGGGGAGCACTTACCTCCTGCTGCCCTTAATACTCATCCTGCTTAGCTGTCAAAGGAAGTGTTTAATTCTGTGTGTGATATTTTACTTGTTTCCTTGAGTATATGTTTATAATTCCTCATTGTACATTAGTTTGTTTATTTTTAACTAATGGCTAAGTGGGTAATAAAACACCTACCAAGCTAGCATACTGTTGAGGATAAAACCATTATTTTATGTAATTGGTTACATAAATTAGAAGGAAGAGAATAAGGCCTAGTATGTAGTAGAGAGGATCCTATAAGAAGGCAGCAGGAAAGTTATTCTATAGGTATGAGACCTGCTATGGAGAAGAGAAATGTTGTTGAAGGTGTACTTTGTATCCAGTCACATATGCAACAGAAACATGGAATAAATAAATAAGGAAAATGGAGGCCATCAAAATGAAGTTTTTGAGGAGTGGGTTCACCGTCACAATGAGAATACCAAAGAGAATGATTGAGATAAAGTGTGTAAGAAAAAGACTGCACGTGAACGGATAGAGGAAGATGCACATTTTACTAAATTGAGCCGGCCCCAGGCTGGAAACAGTTAATGATCATGCTAGTGGTGGTTACACAAAGCTGTGAAATAAATATAAGAATCTGTAGAAGTTAAAACGGTACTTGGCGTAACCTTATACGAAATTTCCAATAAATTGCTTGAACAGGCTATCCTTACACTATTGCTGAAAAAAAAGATTCTTCCTCCTATGCAAATAACATTGCGAGTTTATGGAAAAAAACAACCTAGGAAAACCAGCTAATCAATAAGTCTAATAACATAATAAAGAGTAGAATCGTGAATATGGCGCTAAATCTTAAACAAACCATTATATGACAAATTGGTGACCTGGCGGTCTAGTGGTAAGGTGTCGGACTTCTATGCTGGCGGCCGGGGTTCAATCCTCGGTCCCGGCACAGATTTATCTGATTTCCAAACCCTTCCTTCACCTCTGACAAGACATCTTGTGAATGTGGGGAATGCCAGGCCTCCACCGTGGTTCGGATTCCACGTTAAACTGTAGGTCCTCCATTTCATCTCACAATCACCCTACCATTACACATTAGCATAAGTGCGTATAACTCGAACGGGTAGTAAGACGCGGTGCTAATAATAATATATAACAAATTCATAAGTATGTTATAATAAGAAAGACTACAATAAGAATTGAAATGAATACTAAAAGATGAATAGACGAAAATGATGTAAATGTGTAATCAGTTTAATAACAGAGATTGAGCAATATACTAAAGTAAACAATGATATGGATAGAAACTAAACTCCTTACGAAAGATTAATTTTAGAATGTTTTCTAAAATGTTAAATTCAAGTGTCAATTTTTTACATTTCAATTATTGTATTAAGGATAATATCAATGAATAATTTTTAGTTTGAAAATAGCATTGAATGGCAAAACCATGTAGGATTAAGTATCGATGGAACCAGAGTAAAGGCTGGCTCTCGTACTGGACTTTTCAATGAGGGTTATAGCAGTAGCACTAGAATGTGTAGCATTCACAGAGAAATGTTTGCTGTAAAAACAAATCTATTACTTTTGAATTCAACTATCTTATAACATTTATGAACGATCTAAAATCTCACCTGGTGAATTCTAGAATCTTTACCGCTTTATACAAAGGAATTGTAAGTGGTCATGCACATCTAATTTTACATTGCAAGGATTGATGGCTATAAAGAAGGAATGTTTTAAAACTACTTGTTGAAATATAGAATTTAGTTTAGTTTTGTGAATAACATTCTCCATCTGCATATTATGATAGCTTATATTTAACTTGATAAGCCCATTTTCGGGGCTTATTATAATATATAACTTTTCGCAATAAAATGTTTAGAATACATTTTAGTGCAATATTCTGCATTCATAAATGCAATGATTATCGAATCATATTTGAATTTGGAAACAGCTTTCATGATTATATTTGTGATATTTTAGATTTTTTAAAGAACTTAAATTTAAACTTACTAGGTAATTATTTAAAAAGGCCTATATTTAAGCACAAAGGTGGAAGCAGCAATTACAAAATTTTGTGGCCCCATTGTGATGAAAAAAGGAAATGACAAGTAATTTTCAAACTTAATGGAATTACAAAAAGAATATTAGGATGATAACATATCAGATAAAATTTCCATTGCTATCAAAGAACATTTTCTAGAACTGGAATAAAACTTAAAGGCATATTTTCATTAAATTGACAGAGGTAAAGTATGGATTAGAAACCCCTTCACGGTGAACAAAAAAAGTGATGGAAGAATTACCAGTAAGTGGAGTGTTTTTTATTAATGTTTCTATCTACCTTTCTTGCTTCTTCCAAAGAATCTGGCCTTTTTGAATTCAAGGTTGTTGAACATCTTTTTGATAGGTTTTTCTTGTTTAAAACCCAAATACCCCCTAAATGCTAGAATGCTTTGACATTTTATGTGATTCAAGAGCATGTTATCGCATTGTCACTTTGTTGATAGTAGCTTGGCACCAAGTGCATAGTTTGTTAGTGTTTATTTTCAGACCAGATGTGACCCACGGTTAAATACGTTCATATGGCATCTGATATTTTGTGAGGCTTGACTATATTTAGACATAATTGCCCCAAAAAAAAAGGGCCACAACAAATTACCAGACGGGCAATACTATTTACTGTATTTCGCAACTGGATGCATGTACACACTTTTCGAGTATCACACATTAAAATGGAAAATGGATGTTCCTAAAACTCCTATCAATATCACTTTAGTTTGTTTTATTTATTAACTTTAAAAAAAAAATATCTTTTGTGTGGTAGATGCACACCAAGTGTGTTTATAAGTATGTAAACACAAGTCACAAAGAAACTTACTCTTTTAACTCATACACATTTATTATATTTATTTAATTGGAAAGGCATCCAATGTAAGTTGTAATGTAATATCACAGTTAAAAGAAAAGTTCAAAGTACTGTAGAGATATTTTAAGGATTGGAATAGTGCTTTTGGTGTGAGGGTTTAGTAACTATAATGTAGAGGTAACTAAGCACTCCAGCTCAGTATAGAAATTAATACTTTTTGCCATAACATAAAAATTAATTAAAATGAATGATTATTAAATTATTATAATAAAAATTCCCAGTTTTCAATACAAATTAAAGGTTTTTTCATGGTTATCCAAATTTCCATTTTTTTCCAGGTTGGCTGGCCACCTTGATTGAGTTTGTTGTTGAGTTGTTGTCGAGAATATCCTGCTGCAGTGGAAAAAGCTGTGAGATTTATCATGCATTTACTTATTACGTACAAGGGTAAAACATGTTTGGTTTTATTTACCAAACAACATTTTTATCTGTCATAAAACAAGATACATCTAAATTAATGAGATGGAGCAAAAAAAACCTGAACATCACACTTAAAACAAAAGAACAAGATAGCCATAAGGCACAATATATACATATGTTGTGATGTCATCAGAGAGAGGGAGTCACTAACCAAACAGAAAACGTGTTTAGTAATTAAGACAATGTTTATTTACTACATACAACAAAATAAATACAGGAACTGATTTGATGTTGAACCATATTTGAGCATAAAATTGACCTCATTTATTACTAGCCTCGAGTTTTTGTGTTAACAAAAACAGCATCACACTGATCATTAAGAATTGTATTTATTATTTGATTATATACCTTCATTTTCTTATAAAAGGTCAAAAAAGTTTTCTTTAATATATAGATTCATAAAAAAAATGGATTTGATAATAAAAATTTTGAACCAGAATTTGTAAAATCCCAGACCATTACTTTATATTTTCTATAGCAACTTAGAAAACATGGTAAACCTAAGAGGTTACTTTATTACATTATTTTTAAGATTCAAATTTAGAAAATGGTAGATTCAACTCATCTATAATCATTAGCATTCAATCCCTCGATAAAGGTTTAGACGTTTGTGCTTTTGGAACTCATCTGGAGAGTGTGTTAAATGTGCAATTTAACTTCCTAAAATAGGAAACCAAACAACTAGATTGAAAAGAAAAGTGGTAAGGAATGACCGCATACAAAAATAGAAACACATATAAGTGTAGAGCAGGGTTCACAAACTCATGACCAAATCCAGCCCTCTTGTCTACAATCATATACACAATTTTGAGTAGCAAAAACATTTGTAATTATTCCAAAGTGACTTAACTTTATAAGTAATTTACTGTGGACCTTTCTTTTTACATAGTTAAATAAATATACACATTAATGATTTTAAATACATTGCATAGCTAGAATAGACCTGCAACAGTGAGCATGCATGCGCATGCACACATGCACACACAGTTGTAGTAGAGTTCATTTTAAGTACATTTGAATCAGTTTGACAATACAACACTTCCAAAGCTGCAAAGAAAAATGAAAACAAAACTGTAACATATTTTTTTAGGGAGTGTGTTCAGATTCTACCAAAATATTTCACAGAGAGTCTATAATAATATATTATTCAACACTCCCACAAGGCTACTACACACATCAGTGACCAAACATTAAAATTATTCTCCATATCTTCAACTGGGATGAGTTTTTTTGCAGTTGTGTTCGAGCATTAACACAATGGAATCTCTACTTGGGTGACAGTTCATGATTCCTTAGCGCTGAATGTCTAGACTGTAAATGCCTATTTAACTCATTTGAGAAATTGATACATTTTTTGCCTTAAAGCCTTAGCTAGAGGAAATATTGACTTGAAATGGTTACTTGGTATGACATGCCAGTGAGCACTTTCTCCATTAAAAGTTATTTTTTAGCAAACTATAAACATATCTATTAAAATAGTTTTACACATTATTAAAGATGTTACAATTCCTGTTTTTCTTGATTCTGATTTTTAATTTTAATTTTATTTTCAATTCCTCAACATTTATAGAGTTTCAATCTTTACCCATGCATCCAACCACATTAAAAATGTTATTTATTTATATACTGTACTGAAATGCATTTTTAAAAAATAGTTGAAAAGTGGAGATAATAAAAAAAAATCTTTATACAGCCATGTTTGTTTTGTGCGAGATCACTAGAATACAATTTTTCCAGAACGTGAAGTGACAAGAAAACTGAAAAATATTCTAATTCTTTATATTGTCATTTTGTTTCAATGTCAGAACGTTCATTACATGGTATTTGAGAGCTAAAAATTAAGGTATCTAGGGATGGAATTTGATATCCTTAGTTATATGTAAGGAATCTCATAGCACATGTTAGGTAAACACCGTTTACCTTGAAAGGTAGCAACTTCTTAACTTGACGGACTATACTATGGCCCTATCTTATAAGATCATTTTCATTATTTTATTTGAGGTATTTAACATACACTCTCTGAATCGATTGATTATATCAGCACCTAACTTACAAACTAACTTAAAACTAGAATAAACACAACATCCAGCCCACGGCTGTTTATTCATCACTGTGAAAGGGAAAACCCATATTCCACCAACGAAACATTTTTCGACCATAGTAGGAGTCGAACCTGAGACACTCAGCTTAATAAACAGACAATTTACCGACTGAGTAAAGGTGTCTGATTCTTATAAGCTAAACCATAGTGGAATAATAATAAGTTTGCTACCTTACAGGGTAGACGAAGGGTACATAAAATTCTTAAGCTGCAGGTTTTCATCCCCTGATATTCCCAACTTACATAGATAGAGCTCTAAAAAAAGATTGGTATTTTCAAGAAAATATGTCGTTAATACATTGACTTACACAAGAGCTTGAATCATTTCACAGAATACACACAAACTATTATGAACAATGTTAAGTTGGAACAGCAATTGATGTGGCAATAATTCTAGATAAAGAAATATAGAATCACTGAGATTCCAGAAGGTAATACTTAAGCACAAAGGCTAAAATTATTTATTCAAACATGGAAACTAGAGATCAAAACAAAAATATGTAATGAGATATTTAAAAAGTCTGAAGAGTAAAGGGAAAATTATTCCAACAATTCCAACATAAGCTGGTGAAATATTTTAGTAGTGTTGTTTTGAAATAAAAATTGATGTAGCAGATTGTCCGCAGAATAATCTTAAGAGATAGACTTGAATTTAATGGGAGTTATTTATAACAGAGCACTGGGGTTTTATTAAATCATGGTTTAAATTCCACCCTCACCCGAGTGATGCGAGAATAGAAATTAGCAGAGACAAAATACATTTTAAAAATTAACATTTAGTGCCACTAGCCGAGTTCATATTCTGAACCTAAAAAAGGTTCCTGTGTGAGTAAAACCTAATTTTTAAAATATATTTTTGTGTATCTTTATTTCAACAATTTTTACTTCAGCATCACATCATAGTAAATAGTGTTAAGAAAAGTCTATGCTCAATGGCTATATTGTATTATATAATCAGTAGAAATTGGTAAAAATAAGGAAAAATAAACTCATTGGTGAAAAGTGAGTGAAGAAAGCCCACCAAGAAAAGTGAAACAAATTTGAAGTAGAATTCACTGCACAAAGGAAACATCTTTTCTTGTGTGTTCTAGAGTAGAATAAGTCACATACATATTCAAATACAAATAAAGTGTTTATATTTGGTTAATATTGCCTTGATCAAATAAAAGAGAGAAAGGACAAATAAAAAAAAAACAGTGTGGACAGATGGAAGAAAGGAAGATAAAGATTGTCTCCTTTGTACAGTGGATTTAACCATAATATTCCCTCTGTCCCTATGGAAGATTTCTTTACTAATTCTTACTCATTAATTTATTTTTCCTTCTTTTTATCGATTTCCACGCATTATAATGTTGTAAAGAGAGATTATATTATTTCAAAGACAAATAATATTACTACTAGTGTGAAGATTTGTGGTTAATGTGCTCTTGTTTAATAAAATCCAAATTAAGCTAGATAATTGACCATCTTTCACTGATTTTAAGGGATGATCTCAAACTGTTAAGGCAGGAAATTATAAATGAACTCTTTAAGAGATGTCAAAATAAACACTGAATTGTATACAATTTCAATGCCGCTACATTGAGATTGGTATTTTTTTTTTAATTTCCTTATTTTTTAAAACTTGAATTTTAAATAGAGTGGTTATTGTATTTCATGTTTCCTTTATAGAAAACATTTTTTTATATTCAGAAGAAGGTACAGGAAAGCCATTATGTGTTCATTCCCTTTTAAGTGTTTCTTAACATATTTTCTTAGTATTCATATACAGTTTTTCCTTTTAAACATTTTAGCTCAATTTTTAATAGTGTGTTTAGCTACATGATTATTAACGGTTTAATCTGAGGAATAGGATGAGGAGGTAGTTTTGAGTAAGTGCATCCACATTAGTGTGGAGGGAGTAGGAAAACCCACCTCAGTGCATCCAGTTGAGATTCAAGCTTTGACTATCCGATTACTTCCAACCCAGTCAATTGCAAAACTTACACCTTAGGCAAAGTGGCTGCCAATGCTGGTGGCTTTATATACAATGGTGATGATCAGGAAAATAATTAAGAGGAAATGCAATGAAAAACCGAAGAAAATCACTCAGATATACACACCCTGTGTACCCGACCAGAATTCAAACCAAGTCAAATATAATGTCAAGAACCATGAGGGCTAACAAATTACCTAACCAGCAAGTGTTCCGTAAAAATCTCAATAGATAATTTTAGAGGTCAAAAGCTACAAACAATTGATGACTGTAAGCATCTGAGATTTAAAAAGTCCAACAAAAAGTTAACCAAAAGTGTATTAATTAACTTGCTGCAATCAAACCATTGGTCATCAAATATTGAAGGATATGGTTTTCAGGCCCAGTAGACGGACTCACGAGAATGTCATCTTTCTTGAATCCCTTCTTCAGATAGTCCTGGAATCAAGGTAACAAAACACGTGCTATAACACATGCAAAAATACAATGATGACACAAAACACACTTAAAACATGTGAGTTAAGAATTTAAAAAGCATTTGAAATGTGGCACTGCAAAATAAGGTTGAAAGTATCATAGGTAGAAAGAGTAACCAAAGCAGATAAACTGATAAAAGCACTGAAAAAGACAATATTTGAGAATGCTTATGGAGACAAATGGTTGATATGATCTGCCACATACTCTGACATGAGAGTTTGACCAAATTAATTAGATAGGGATATAATGAAAGAAAAATATGCACGAGGAAGACCAATGATGAGACAGATGAATCAGAAAGGAAAATGCTGGCAAGAACAGCTAAATATCTGTAGCAAACCAATTAGAAAATTAATGCCAAGTAATAATGCTATATTATAGATGTCACAATTCTTGTTTCCAATCTTGACTTCAATTCTTTTAACATGTTTAATTTAAATCATTTCCCGTTCATCTAAGCCAGTGTGGTCCGATGAGTGGCCTGCGCTAACTGAAAATGTGGCCCTCACAATATCTTGGAGGTAAATTATTATTATTATTATTATTATTAGCACCGCGTCTTACTACCCGTTCGGGTTATACGCTCTTACGCTAATGTGTAATGGGTAGGGTGATTGTGAGATGAAATGAAGGACCTACAGTTTAACGTGGAATCCGAACCACGGTGGAGGCCTGGCATTCCCCACATTCACAAGATGTTTTGTCAGAGGTGAAGGAAGGGTTTGGTAATCAGATAATTGGAGGTAAATTAAAGGGAAGCTCTGGGTGACAGATATGAAACAAATACTTTAATTTCAAAAAGGTCATGATTGCATTTTATTATGCATTTATTTGATTATAAAAACTTGTATGAATCTATATCTATAATAATGTGTTTTGTAAAAGTGTGTGTGCATGGATATTTCATAATACCGCTTTGAAAGATTAATAAAAAAAAGTTGCTATAAAATCTGAAAGCTTATAGAAATGAAAAATACAATTTGTACTTAAGTGTTTAAATAGTTTTTTTACCATGTTTTTACTAGTTGATGGGATAACTAAATAATCTTTGTTCTACGGTGAAAACTCATAATCAGATTTGTCCCTTGGGATTAAAAATGTTGGACCACCCTGATCTAAACTCACATTATAAATATGTTATTTATTTATATATCATCCTGTAATGTATTTTTGAAAACACTAAAAAGTGTACATAGTAAAAATATTCTGAAACATAACAACCATTTTTTATCTGTAGCCGATCACTAAACCCCACAGAACATGTTAAGTAAATTTAATCTTTTGGAATTTGCGAGATGAGAGGTAATATATTGAAAATTGTGATATTCTAATAAATTCTCAATCCCTTGAATAAAAAACTGAGGGAATTGCGTTCAACATCTATAATGTATTTACATTATTAGTTATAGCATAAACACTAACAGAGAATATTAAGAAAAATAAATATGTAATACAAGTATAATATATATACACAATATTTAAATGATATTTGTAAAAGATTTGTTAGTAATAATTACAAGTTATGATATATTTTAATTATGAATATGTTGAAATTGTAACAAACAAATACAAATTAGGTACATTTTAAAATAGACATTTGAGTCAATTAAACTTAAAACTAAGTTGAAATAATCAAAGGATGATGTGACTATGCATATATTGAAAATTTAATGTATTATTCTTTAGAAATGGCAGAAAAGTTATTTTATTTGAAAGTAAAAATTGAATTTATTTCTTAGCTGTAGTTACCTGTTCCTTGATTTCTGGCTGCAAGAGTTGCACAGTTATCTTGACTTTGACGACATGTTTCAATGCACCAGCATCCTCGGGTCAGAAATTAAAACTATGTGCTTGAGTATCCCATGTCGTGTTATTAAGGGAACTCAGTTTACATACATTAAATTTTCAATATATGCAAAGTCACATCATCCTTTGATTAAATAAAAAGTAGCCTTACCCGTAATAAAGACGCCTTCAAATTGATGTATTGTGTAGGTTTCAAATTTAGAGAAGAACACAGCTGAAAACAAAAATTAGATCTAAAATATTTCACAATATTAAAAATATTATTAGAAAATACAAACTTATTTTTTAAACTCAAATAAATTAAAATTATTGTATTCAAAAACATAGTATACAATGTTAGGCTTTTCGAAATTCACAATTTCTATATTTGTGATGGTTTTAATGCCTAAAAAGACCATTGACACCTTATATTAATCATTTCTTTTATCGCCATTTCTTACTACCTGTTCAGGTTATATGCATTTTATCCTAACTTGAACTACACCACAGGTGTTAGTATAGAGTCTGTTCATGATAGGTTTTTACCTGGATGACAGTTCGAAAATCATATGTTTATGTTTTGGGTTGCCAACACTTGTAAAAGATCACTGTTTTGTTATAAATGTTAACTTTATTTAATTATTAAAATAACGTAAACTTAAGTTTTCTTACGCTGTTTCATAACTTTTAATAATTTCGTTTTACCTAATCCAAAACAATATTTTAAACATAATTAAAAGTACTTATTTTGCATTTTGGAATGTTATCTATGATGTGTAATATAGCGCATACATTAATACCTTTTAATACAGGCATCGTATTTACTTGGAAATAGGGGTGGTCGGCCAGCAAATATTTGTATCGGGCGGGCATTTAATATTACAAACAACTTTGTCACAGGCCTATACTTTCAAATGATATGTTTAACCGGCTTATTTAATTTTTAAAAAGATAAAAACTTTGTCACAGGCCTATTAAATTTCAAATTACAAACTAAACAGTCACAAAATGCAAAATGATAAGTTTCCTATTTAATGTCCCCTTGATGGGTACTCTTCTATTTATAACATAGCAAATTTGGTTAGTAGGAATAAATTAAAAGGTGTAAAGAAAGCTGATTTGAGGGCCTAAAGATCTCAAAGTGCAAATGTTGAATTTGTTATGTTGTTGGAATTGACCGAGAAAATTAAATCGTAAGAATCTTGTTTCGCTATGTTGTAGACTTGTAACCTGTGAGAGAAACATTATTGTAGTTTTGTTGAAAGCAAACATAATAATTTATGAGTTAATAAAAATAATACTTACTTTTGTTTAATATTAGTTTAATTGAAATAATTCAACTATGAATATCATTTAAACACTATTTTTTTCAAAGTTTGAATTAGAGGTTAGTGCTAACAAGGTATTATGTACTTACCAAGTTCTTGAGATGTCCGATCGAAATATGGGCATAAAAAATACTCGTCCGACATTCCAGGATATTTAGAAGCCCGATTTATTGCCCAACCACCCCTACTTGGAAAAGAGAAGATACTTATCATTTTTTATATATACAATAAATTATTTTATGATTATTTTATGTATTTTGAAATAAACTGAATAAAATATTTTTTATCCATTGCATGGGATGCATCATTGTAAAGAACTTGTTTTCGTCATGTTCAATCACATGGTTTAAATTCATCGGTCGCCATTTTAAAGCTATGTTAGTTAGACCTTTTGTGACAATGATGTGAATAATAATTTTTTTTTAAGTGGAATATAACGATAAATAAGCTTTGTCCCCTATCTCAAATAAATATATAAATAATATTGGCCTAAATTACTGTGGTTAACTATCACATTCATACATTACCATATGTTTTCATTACAGTTAACCAAAGTGACAGATGTCAGCTGTTGGCGTAGGGATATATTAAGGATTATTTCTAGTAACTTTTTGAGCTGTCATCCAAGTAAACCAAGGTCGTGAAATGTATTTATTATACCTTCCTGCAAAAGCACTTTAAAAAACACACACATTGACCTGTTCTAAAGAGGTGTTTGTATGAGGGATGTTTGGTAGAACATTCCTCTGATAAAACTGCAAAACTCATTATAGTCAAGCAAATAAATTAGTTCAAATAGAGTATTTGTGAACTTGAAATGGAAGTTTTATAGTTGATTACATTGCTTTTAAGAGGTTTGAAAATGTACACGTTTATTAGGGTGTGCGAAGCCAAGTCAAAGAGAATATTTGAAAATATTCCTTTAGTCTGATCAAAATTTGAATAAAATAAGGTCCTGTAACAGTTCTGAAAACAAAATATTTGCAAAGACTTGGCATGTTTATCATTACTCTATATAAATTTAATTTAGTTCACTCTCCAACATAATTCAATACTATTAAATTCTTATCCTCTATTAGATTCTTGGTCATATTCCATTCCTTTTAATAAAAATATTTAAAAAAAACAAATTAGTTTATTTCAACAAATTATAGAAATTTTTATTTATTGATGCATAAAAGATTAGTTTAAGTTATAGAGAGATAGTTTTTATTAGGGATGGATAGGAATGGACTCTGCATAAAAAAATCTGGCTTTGAAGCTTCCCAGTAATACTCAATTTATGTTCAATTACTGCCATTCTGAGTTGTTTTGTACATTATAAATTAATATTCATTATGGATAAAATCTGAAGTAAATAAATTGCATGCTGTGATAGTAGCTTGATTTATCAGATTAAAAACAAATATTACAAACAATTGTGCAATAAAACATTTTCCAAGTAATTTTAGTGCATAAAGTTATATAAATAACCACAATACTATTTTTTTCAAGCCTAAAACAACTAAAAAAAATATTCAAAATTTGGCTCGTCTTCAAGAATATTTTAGATAATTGATTCAAGTTCGCTTCAAATTGAAAAGTAGACTTAGCACACCCCTAATTAAAAATATATTTTGATTTATAAACTAATATAAGACTTGTAAACGCTATAACATTATTAAATGTAATATAACTAATATAATATCATAAGAACATAATAATAGAGATAGGGGTGTGTGAATACATAGTGCCTATTCAACTTGACCAATGAAATTCCTGACCTGATTTACCCTGATCATTTTCTAAAATTCTTGACTCAAAAGAAATATGTCCCAAGTTTCGTCCCCCCTTCCTCCACACACTTTTTTGTATTTGTATTAACAAAGTCTACTAGGAATTAGAAAACTATAACATATAATACACAGCTTCAAATGATTGATAACTGACACGAGTATTTAATAAGTCTATTTAATAAGTCGGCACTCTCGGATATTTTCACCTGGTCTGGATAACTTTCACCCTGCTTAGATGGTTTTATGATTATTATATTTTTTATTTTGAGTAAAACAACATTTTCCTAGATAATTTTTGTACTTTACCAAATTACCGATTTCTTCCAGTTTTTTTGCAACCACTTCAAATTTCTGACTAATTCCAGTTTTTCTGGATGGTTGACACCCTAAAATAGCATTTTTTTAAACTAATTGAATAGCAAAATTTAAAATTAATATTGACTAGTACAAATCAAAGAGTTAATTTTACTATATTTTTGAAAATAGTGTTTTATATTTAATTTTTCACAGAGTGCAAAAATTACTGCAAAATATAATGAATGCTTGACATTTCTTAGTTTTTAATTAAATTTACTAGAATCCCTTAAATGTGATCTAGGTTTGAAATCCCTTTATGCTTCATTAGGTATGACGTTCCTTAAATACTCTTGTTTGACACCCCCTTAATCTCTACTTCTTGTCTGGAGATGCACAATCATAAATGGTTGACCTTTACAAGCTACTTCATCTGCCAGGCCCCCACCCTCATTTACACCCCCAAAATATGCTCGAATTTTCAGGCTCTCTAATGCAATGGTCCAAACAAATAAATGTGGATAGAAAAAGAATAATGAGTCACGCACCTCCCAACTTGTTTGTCTCTCCTCAGGCTTTAAAATACAACCCTCAAATCCCTCCTAGGATATCTAAATAACAAAGAACACTATCAACAAAAGAGATTAACAGTGAAATAGCCAATCCCGCCCAACTTCAGGAAAGGATAAATTCCCAACCTTTTCCCAAATGTTTTGAATCCCTTTCATCCCTAAATGTATCCTGTATTGTGATTGATTTTAGAGACACACATACAAAACATATAAATAATTCACAAGTTTGCCAACTAATAACATATGTGACTAACTTAGAGATATTATGTGCATGTGGTTAAAAGAAAGTGTAGTGAACGTACGTTGATCTCGCATGGCGTGAGAAGGTGGTAGCCCAGCAGTTTGGTGGAATCAGGACGGACTACCCCCTCCCCACCAATCTCAACCACCCCCTCAACACCACTATCGAGAGGGGCCCTACTGCTGCTGTTGCTGGAGCTGAAGTTGGAGTTGGAGTTTAAGCTGGTGGGTCGCGCCACGGATTTTGCGTCGGTGGAACAAATGGCGCCCTCGCTTTTTTCTCTGTAAGTGAGACAAGATGTAATGCATCGGGTCAGCGACACACACTAGTCTAAATGATATAAAACATGATAGAAGTGTGTTGGATTCATAATTGGCCTGGGTCCTTCCAAGTCTTCAAATCCCTCAAATGCTGAAGAAAATTTAAAAATAGAGAATCACGATTCAAAACAAATAAAACATTCTGTTAGGATTCCCCCCCCCCCCCCAAATGTTAAGGTACATTTAATTATATATAGAAAAAGGCACAGGAAAGAGTGACAAGCACCAATAAAAGGAACAAACGCAATATTTATTTTACAATATAGTGAGGAAAACAGTTTACACTTTACAATGCTGCCACTGAACAGAGATAATGGCTGCCTCTAGGGAGAAAATCAGTTGTTACCACCTAATTCATCAACTTTTACTTTAATTTCCTCACAATTAGCCTTTTGGGGCATCTAGAAAAAATGTAATTGCAAACAATGATCAAAGGTCACTAAGTCAACCCTTGTAGAAACAATTTAGTTTGCTTGTACAACTTTATAGATAATCAAAAGAAAGGTTATTTGTAAGAAAGACAGGGCATAGGTTTAATTCTTTTGAATTTTTGAAATGAATGAAACCTGTATCAAGGAATAGGGCTGTAACAATCTTTAAAAACCAGCCATTACCTTCTAGTCTAATGGCAGCAATGTAAAGTGTGAAAATTAATTACTTTTCAAAACTTCACATGTCCTTAACCAGGTTAATTATTTTGATATCATTAAAAGCAGTACAATGAAAATATTATTTCCTTTCTCTAATTATAAGAAGTTTAAATGTTCAACTGGCGGCCGGGGTTCAATCCTCGGTCCCGGCACAGATTTATCTGATTTCCAAACCCTTCCTACACCTCTGACAAGACATCTTGTGAATGTGTGGAATGCCAGGCCGCCACCGTGGTTTGGATTCCACGTTAAACTGTAGGTCCTTCATTTCATCTCACAATCACCCTACCATTACACATTAGCGTAATTGCGTATAACCCAAACGGGTAGTAAGACGCGGTGCTTAATAATAATAATAATAATAATAATAATAATAATAATAATAATAATAATAATAATAATAATAATAATAATAATAATAATAATTAAATGTTCAAACTGAAAGTTCATTTATGATGTCAGTAACAAAATATGATGTACAAACCTTTTTTTTATCAGAGTTCCTGGGGGGAAGGGGTAGAATCCACTGCTGCCCTAGGTAAAGAGAACACTGATACAATCAAACAAACAAGAAATACATTTCATTCAAAAGGTTCACAACAAGATCAGGAACATTTCCCATTTGTTCCCAAGACGATTTATGTTAATGCCGGGATCATGATCAACTTAACTTTAACTTAAAGTAACGTCCACTTAAAGTTAACTTCACTTAAGAAAACAGATGTATGATCATGATTCATGTAATTTAACGTAACAACTCGAGCCAAACATCTTCATTCTCAAGTATTATCTGTGATTTGTACTAGTTGTACAGTAATGATCTGTGAATGTTTACAGTTTTCAATCAATATAATAAATATCTATTACTAAACTTTTTTGATAAATTTACTTCCCTATTTTAGTTTAATTATTTTGTTTCAATGTCCGATCACTAGAACTTATGCTAAAGAGTAAATATTGGTCATAATACCAACAAATGAATTACTAAATAGCCCTGTTGACGTCACTTGCATAATGATTGGCTGGTTAGATCATGTGATACTCTTTGAGTAACGTTCACTTGAAGTAAAAGACCTCTGAAGACATCTCTTACATTAAGTTAACTGCAAGTCAACGTTAAGTTAAGTGCATCATGATCGCTTCCATTTAAACATGCGAGGAGATCCTTTAAGTTAAGTTACGTTAAGTTAACGTTAAGGTGATCGTGATCCCGGCATAAGAGTCAGTCTCTAACACCCCAGTAAAAACTAACTTAGGCTGGTAATAAAGCTCAAACTAGACAGTGCATCGTGGTATGGTTTTATCTTATATACTTTTCTCTTTTTAATAAAATGAACTAGTGCCTAATGGCTTGGAAATGTATAATCTCCAAGAGTAGAAACACTGAACAATAATGTAAAGTAATTGATAGTGAAGGAAGCCAACATGAAAGGATAGTTAGGTTAGATATAGATAGAAACAAACACACTTATCTATTCATTTCTTCCTAAACTCTTACATTTTCCACTTCTTTACACTTCCACATTTATACATTGTTTTGAATTTTCAGAAATATTCCTTTTTTATATAAAAATAACTATTAGTTCCATAACATATCTTTCTTTAGGTTTTGTGTGGTTTTAATTTTTGAATTCAAAATTACTAAGTTAGGCCTACTTGAAAAGCACAACTTAATTCGTAATCATTATTTTGTCGAACAAAAGAGATAAACACGAATAAAATCTTCTTTTAAAAAAAAAAATAATTGTTAGGTATAGAAAATTTAACGTGCCTAATACCCTACCCTTCCTCCCCTATGGGAAACTTGGACTCAACTGTTTCAGCGCATGCTTACTTCTGAAACTTTCACCTAACGAACAATCTTGTAAATATTTTAATGAACACATTAAAGCTCTTCAAAAATTGGAAATAAAACAGAATTACAAATAAACTCAAAATAAATAAAACAAATTGCACCTTTTTTAAAAGCTAAATAAGAACACATTACACACGATACAAAGTCAGTTGCCATGACGTATATGTTTACTCGCCAGTGGACAGTGTGATGATTAAATAATAATAATATTTAGCACCGCGTCTTACTACCCGTTTGGGTTATACGCTTTAAGTACTAATTACGCTAATGGATTAGGAATTGGGAAGGTTGAATTAGAGGAAGTGAACTCGCATTTCTGTGGAGGTAGAGTGGAAAACCATTTAGAAAAAACCATCCCTAGTTCACCCGACCGAGATTCGAACCTCTATCTCCTCGTTCTCAGCAGTCGAGCTCAATACGACAAGCGGGTTAGCCAACTACGCCACCGAGGCGGGTGATGATTATTAAATAAACATGACTGTTAATTCTTACTACCCAACTGGTTTTAATTATCTACAACTATGCTAAGAACCCTAATTTATTTCATATGATCCTTAAGTTAGATATTTTGTTGGGTTTCATGAAAAATAAATACTGTCAACAGTTAGACACCGATAAAACTGTTTATTTACACCTACCGGCTTATGTAATGTATATCGATTGATTGTTTAAAATCGATTCAGGTAATCTGATCACTTAGTAAGTGCTATTGAGTTTTAAGAATTAAATAACGACTTGCCAATTCATAATTCATTTATAACTTGATTTTAACTAAGCGTTTTTTTTTTTTTCAAATATGCTATTGAAGTAATTACAAAAATATTCAAACGGAGTCTTGGCTAATAAAATAGGAATGAACTTATTGCAAGAGTCTAAAATATGTTCATGTTTTAAATATAATGTATTCTCAGAAATCGATATATCGCAAGAATCGAATATATTTCTTGTTTTATAAGTGAAGATAGATAATATATAAAAATAAAATAATGATGATGATGATAATAATAATAATAATAATAATAAAAAATAATAATAATAATAATAATAATAATAATAATAATAATATAATAATAAATATTTAGGCATTATTGAGTTCACTATTTCCAATGTATGTTAATTGTTGAGCATGTTGTTTTAGTCTTTATTTAAAAAATTTGTTGGTATTTTTATTTTAGCTTTCTTATCAAAATAAATTATAATACCTCAAGATGATTAAATTTGATCAAAAGGTAACTAAGCCTAATTTGTTTGTTTATTTAACATGTTTTTTTTAGAAACGTAGCTCATTCTATCATCAGTTTTAAAAATAACTTAAAGACACTCAAATTTTGATTGATTTGATTTCTAAACAATAATATGAGTCGAGATTGTTTAATCCGGATGGCTTTTAAGCAATATTTTGCAAGGGGTGGTTGGGGTTGATTAAAATTGAAAGCATGTTTGAAATAAATCTTAATTGACAGCTTAGGCCTATATTGTGCAATGTAGGTCTACTTGTAAATCATTAAAATTTATAACAATTTGCTAGGATTCAGATTCAATATTCGAGATTCGAAAATAAAATGTAGATTCGGATTCGAGAAATAGTAGATTCGACCCATTTATAGTCTCTTCGTATGAAAAAGGAATATTTTTGAAAATTCAAAACAATTTCTACACTGTCTTATTATACTTTTCTTTTTTGAATACAGTGGTATTGAGACCTGTGAAACTGTTTAGGTATGTTTACAACAAAATTGAAAAACAAGTATTTTAAATGAGTGATCCCAATTTTGATGTTGTTAAGTAAAGAATGCATAAAGTCATTTTATAAAATGTATTTGATTTGAAATTGAAAATCAGGCTTAGTCCATGGTAGCTTACAGGTTTTCGGTCCTCATGCTGGAGGCATTCCTGTTCAAAGTGTGCACACTCCTCGTGGTGTGTCAGCCCATGATGGCGGTATTTGGCGAGTTCGTTGAGTCGAAGTTTTAATTCACGTTCCTTGTGTAAGTTTTGGAGGAACTGATCATGCTCTTGCGCTGTGTGGAACTGTGTGAAGACACGCATGCGCTCATAGAACTCTCTGAGAAACAAGTCACACAAACAATCAGGAAAATATAACAAGAATATTATTAAACTAATAGAATAAATTTTGTAAAGGTTATTCTGGCCTCTACTTTAATTTAAATGTCGCAAATCATTAAGTAACTAATTTTATAGTAGATAGTTATTTTATAATAATGGAAATTAATAAAAATAAAGAAAAAGGAAAAATAAACTATTAAGAGTAAATTTAATGAAGAAAGCCCACCAAGAATAAGAGGAAAAATGTGGAAAGAATTCAATGAAAAAAGGTGACATCTTCTTTCTTAATTTTTATTATTATTATTATTATATTATATTATTATTATTATCATCACTGCGTCTTACTACCCATTCGGGTTATACGCACTTACGCTAATGTGTAATGGCAGGGTGATTGTGAGATGAAATGAAGGACCTACAGTTTAACGTGGAATCCGAACCACGGTGGAGGCCTGGCATTCCCCACATTCACAAGATGTCTTGTCAGAGGTGAAAGAAGGGTTTGGAAATCAGATAAATCTTGCCGGGACCGAGGATTGAACCCCGGCCGCCAGCACAGAAGTCTGACACCTTACCCCTAGACCACCAGGTCACCCTTTCTTAATTTTAACTCCTATAGTATAAATAATCACACCCACATTTAAAGACAAATCCGAGTAATATTTCGGACATGGTTGCATTTATCAAAACAAAAGAAAATAGGACTACACTTTTACATAAACAAATCACTCAATTGGATTTTTTTTTAACTGTTAGATCACTGTACAAATGTTGTAGGAAATAAAAATAAATATATCAAAGTTTTGGCTGTGTAAATTCATGTATAGTTAATTTGAATTTTTTTTAATAACAATAATAATAAAATAGTGCTAATCTTTCAGGAGAAAGAATATTTCTATAGGCCATGTTGGTTAATTTTTTTTTGAATTTGAATTTCAGGAGACTAAAAAGGTGGATCATGGAATGAATTTTAGTGAGGGCATTTTTTTTTGTTTTTTTTTTAAATTTCCCTCCCTCTCTATCTGGCATTTTACTTTGTTTTCTCAAGTGTTTTTGTTGGTTTCAGCCACCAACTTACTAAGCCTGTTGGGCCTAGGCCTGAGTATAGGTACTCAGACCTTCTCTTGGTGGTAACCTTCCATAACATGCTATTTAGTGCTGATCATCACCAACCTTTACACTCCAGCCCACCCAGTTGGGAGGCAACTGGTCAGACCCTGTTCCAAGCTTATTTGTTTTGGCCCTGACCAGTCTGCTGTCTCTCATCTACACCTGACCTGTTTTCCACCGGGGTTCAACCCAACCTCTACCAGGTTACTCAGACCCCAGGGTACACTACTTGGCGGTGAGATCAGGATTGAGAAGGAGAGGCTACACGGAACCCACTAGGTAGGCTCCATGTATTGTGTGTCACTATCCCGTTAGTATCCCATAGATAGTACTATCAAAATAAATGTATCTTCAAACTACAGAATATATACAAAACTTCAAACTGCCACATAGGTTTGATAGCACACAAGATGCAAATACATTCTAAAAATTGAACCCCATGAAAATAATGAACTGAATAAAATTAGGCTACTTTTGACAAAATATTTGCACAATGGAATAGGCCTAGCAACTTCAAATTTGGGAAAGCGGTGGAAATATGTAAATAGTGCTTGAAATATAATATTGCCAGGTTAAGAATTAATACTTTTATTGCTTTTAAAAAAATTGGAATGCCTCTAAAGATATCTTATGGAGTTTAAAAGTTAATTCGTAATGTAATCAATAATGAAAATATTGTAATTTTGCCCATTATATTGATTTAATAAAGGTTATCTTTGCACATTTGTATCACATGTGAATTATTTTTTGTCAAGGCGCACACTATCTAATTATTAGATTAAATACACCTTTTTAAAGTGGTTCTGGATAGATTTTTAAAAAGTGGTATTAATTTGATCACAAATAAAGAAAATAATAATCATGGTAGACTCATTTTGTAATACTAACAATTTTTATTTATTTACAAAACAAAACCCCTATGTAGACTTAAAATCAAATTAGGGTTGCAGAATTGCTAAGGAATTAATTTTTTTGGCACATATATTGCTTTTACATATGGTTAACTTTGAAAATGTTTCATAAAAACCATGAGAAGTTAATTTTTACTATGACAAATTATAATGTTAGTGAAAATCCATGTGTCATACATACCGTACTCCCCCTAAATACAAGCATTGGACTTCATTGATGACCAATTACATCAAATTTTATATAACTACAACCTACACCTAACTTTAAACTTGTCTAGTTTAGCTTGCTGGTGACAGGAAAGGTTTGAATCTCTATTAGGTGGTCATTTTGAAGAAAACCATCTTAACTACGCTTGTAACAACTCTGAGACATATTTTATTAGGACTACATCATTTTTTCAGTTTCTTCCCAATATCTCACTTGCCTTATGAAGCTATGACAGGCCCAGCCAACCAACAGTGAAAAATATATGGCTTGAATAAAAAAATTGACCCAGGCCATAGGCTGGAAACAGTAATGGATCCATAAATAAGTGGGGGTACAGGGAGTACAATGAGAATAGAGAGAAGCAAGACTGAGATGGTATGAGTATGTAATGAAAAAAATGGATAAGGAGAGGATGTCAAAGAAAATGTTGGAATGAATATTTAGGAAAAATACCTCAAGGGAGACCAAGAAAGAAATAGGAGAAAGTATGATGGCAGGATAGAGGAAGGTGGAGGCATTTTACTGACTCAGCATAATGGCTGGAAACAGTTGATGATGATGATATCTTGAGTTGATAATCCATTGATGGCAAGTTCTCACTCTCTGAGATGATAACTGTTGCAACATTTGGAAAATACTCTTAATCTTTTGGTGGTGTAGCAGGTTTGAAAGTCCTGGTTGTGGGTACCAGCAGCATGGATGGGTATAAGCTTGTCCGGGTCTTTGTGGTTTGTAAAAAAGTGATTGTTCATTTGCTGTCTGAGAGAACCTGTAGTAAAGTCAATATATTCTGCATCATATGATTTGCACTGCAGTTAATATACAAAGTTTTTTGTTTTGCAGTTGCCAGTTATGACTAGGAATTTTTTCTTCCAATTTGGCAACTTTGCTGTTGAAGGGGTATGAACCTTTGGTAGTCTGTTTTTCTTCTTGGATTCTCTTGGGGTCAGGAAGTTTGAGATGGACTAGATTATTGTGAAGATTAGGTGGCTGTTTGAAAGTGACTCTTAGGGGTGAGCTAAGGTTTTGGGTCTGGTGAAACTGGTTAGAACTTTGTAACCAATTTTAAGGATGGTGTTTATTCAGTATAGACCAGGATGGTATTGTGTTGTGAGAGGTATGTCCTTAACTGTTAACTGTTTTTAGGGGTTCATTGTCATCTCTGGAGTACTCTGGAGATTTGGTTGCCTATTAAAGAATTGGGGTAGCCTCTGTCATCGAAAATGTGGAAAGTTGTTCACAATCCTCAGCTGTATCATCGGATCCTGAACATATTCGTTTGGCTCGGGTGATAAGGCTGAACAAGAAGAGACCTTTTTTTTAGTATGAAGGATGGTTGCTATGGTGGTGGAGGTATTGTTGGGTGGGTTTTATATGTACAGTGATGTGAATTTGGTTGTTTTCAAGGAACAGATTCACATCAAGGAAGGTGAGACTATGCTGTTATTTATTGTGAGAAGTTTAAAGGGCTGCAATTGTTGAGATTATCTAGAAAGATGTCCAAGGATGCTTCAGAGTGAGGCCAGATCATGAAAATGACACCAATGTAACGCAGCCATACAGAGGGTTTGATGGCCTGAGATTGTAAAAAGTGTTCTTCTAGAAGTCCCATGTAAAATTTACATATGAGGGAGCCATGTGTGAACCCATAGCTGTGCCCCTTATCTGTAGGTAGGGTTTGTCCAGGAAACTAAAGTTGTTGAATTGAAGGATTATCCTAGCCAGCTCTACCAGTAGATTTTCTAGTATTTGTGTGAAAGACCGTTTCTGGTTCAGGAAGAAGAATACATGTCAACAGCAATAAAAAAGGACATCCACAAATTCAGAAAAAATAAAAGCGTGCTCCATAACTATCTCAAGGAGCAATAAATTTAGGTAATATTCGACTATGAATAAAATTAATACTTACCACTGTGTCTTACTACCCATTCGGGTTATACGCTAATGAATAAAATTAATAATCTTCATAAATATGGTATTGTCATTAACATTTTCTAATCAACATTTTTTAATCTGTCAAACTTCAGTCTATCACAAAGTTTTAAACAGTTTATTCAAATTCAAAATGGAGTGGGCTAGTGTTTTTCCTCTCTGTTACCTTATTATTTTTTTTGAGAAAGGCAATTATCCTGTAATATAGAAACTATATTTGAGTTTAAATATGTCTATGGCTTTCTAGGAGAGAAGCCAGAAGAAAATAAGTTGTCACCTTTGTGCATTGGATTCTTCCCACATGTTTTCTTCTTTCCCTAAGTGGGCTTTTGTCACTCAATTTTGACTTAGTTAAATTATCTTTCCTTTAGGGATTTGCGAAGTACACTTTTTCAACTTGAAGCGAACTTGAATCGAACATATGAAATATTCTCAAAGCCGAATCAGAGTTTGAATATTTTCTTTGAGTTATTTTATACTTGTTAAAATACTATACTGCGGTTATTTATATTACTTTATGCACTAAACTTACTAAGAAAATGTTTTATAACACAATTTTTTGTTATATTTCATATTGCTATGACAAATCAAGCTATTACAAAAAATGCAATTCAATAGCTCAGAATGTCTATTATTGAATATAAATTGAGTATTTTAGCTGTCAATTTTTTTTTACTGGCGAAGCTTCAAAGCAAATGTTTGTTTCGAAGCTTTGCACACCCCTACTTCTCTTATTTGTTTATATTTCCATTGTGATTTAATCTGTCAAGTGATCGGTCTCTTGGTATATTGGTCAACGTTCCTGCCTACTAATCTTGAAGTCAATTCCCAGAAATACCATAGGTATTATTCCTAAAAAAAAACTGTCCCTATGTTTACCATGATCTGGTTAGTTAAGTTTAAGACTTCTACTGGCACCACATAATCATGATCATATCATCACATCATCTCATCGAGGTAATGTTACTGCAACCACATGGTGCCCCAAATTCAGGAGTGTCTTACAGTTCAGCCAAAACCAGTAGAAGGCCAGAAATTTCAATTGACAAACCTTGGTGACATTCGAATTTCAACATGACAGCATATTAAAAAAACCAATGGACCAAAATAACACATTTACAGACCTTAATCAATCCAAATAAATTTAAATTGATAGCAAAGTTATATTTAACTACAACTTACTTCTCCTCTTTGGTTAATTTCTTCCTTGATGAAAGTCTATCTTTTCGACTGGCGGAGAAGAACTGGGATACCAGTTGGAAATCTCGGGAAACTCTGCGTCGTCTCGCACGCTCACGTAACCTTCTTGTGTACATGTCTACTTGTGCCATCTTCAATGCTAAACAATGCACACCAGACTGTCAACATGTAAAAGTTAAATAACAAAATTCTCAATAGTAAATATAAACAAATAAGATATTAAAGTGCCTAGCATCTCTTATGATGGCTTTTTTTTTAATGTATCAATTTCAAAACAAGGGTTATTACTTGTTTGGTAGTGAAGTAGACTGTATTTTGAGATCAACATTACATAAAACATGTGTGTCACTGACTGTTTAAATGATACATACACAGGAGAAGTGTCAAAAGCATGATATAATTACTATCCGAAGCCTATTAAAACAAATGGGTTTGGATCTGACCGATATAATATCCGACACTACAGCACTGCTCGCGAACAGCATGTGTGAGAGACAAAAGTAAAAACGTCCACACACTACGAAGGAATGTAATAAGAGTTTGAACCAAAGTGCTCCTCTCATTCCGGTCCAGCCCCTTCTTTAACTTCGGTTGGGCCACATGCCAACGCTCCTAGTTTTACTGAAATTTGTCACAATATTTGAATCTAAGCCAATGAGGAACTTGTAATTTACAAAATTTCAAGTGTGTTCTAAAAACGATGTATCTCTCCCCAACTTCCCATCATCCTGGAAAACAAGGGTTGCAAGCCTTTAGTGCACCCACAAGGAAGGATTACTGTAAATTGTCTGCGACTACTCTAACTATTTTCAAAATACTACGAGTTAATCTTTGTAATATTTTTTTTATCAAACACTGGGATTATTTATTTTTGTGCCATTTTATACACAGTATAAGCCTAATGTTGAGCCTGTACAAAGCTATGAAATTTATAATTTGAATCTGAATCTTGTTAGGATTAATATTTTATTCAAAATTCTTTTTTTTTTAAATAAAAATTCATATCGGTACAGGATTCAAAGTTTCAGATCTAAATAGATCCCAGATTCGGATTTAAGGTAATATAATTCAAAATCTAAAGCTACATTTGAATAATTATACTCTAAAAGTAGTTGGCATGGATCCATTATTTTACTTGAGCATATAACTTTCAAATCTTGTAAAATTTAAAATCTAGTCATTATTTGATATGGTTAACTGACCTATTTTTTATTGAATTTAATTAAAGATAAACAATTCAATCTGATATTCTATTTGGATTTAATTACATTTGATAATAAAATATTTTGATTCAAATTTGATTTGAAATATTTTCTTTTTAAAATCTTCGATTCAAGGTAAGTCAATATTTAGAATTGATTTGAAATGGAAAATGTTTTCGCACAGGCTTGCCTATATTGTATTCTGGTGCAACACCACTTTTTAAAATCTGTTTCATATTAATGACTATTAATTAATTTAAATGTGAAAATAAATCTTATTTGTTGAATCCCTTCTTGTAAAAGAAAAACAAACCTGTATCTATATCATCATCTTCTAAAGCATTGATGAAAAGCGGGGAAACCAACGATTCGGCCATGTTGTCATACTCCTGAGTAAACAGAGAGCCATGTTATAGATTAAAATTGACAAATTTTCCATAAAATAGTTTAGGCCGAGTGAATCTAAGATTTAAATATTCAAATTTAATCCTAATTATGGTTAATGTATATGGGCCGTGTCTTTGTTTTTATTATATTTGGAAGAAAACTATAAAAATACAATATAAATTATTTTATTAACAAAATACATCAAAAAGTGAAATGAGGTTTACCTTGTATATGCTTTGTTTATAAATAGGCATTGTACTATATGTTAGAATGAAACAGATGTCATAATGTATAAATTTATTTATTTAGTGACAATATCTTGTATTTATCTTCTGTCTTCAGAAGTAATAATAATAATGCATAACAGTCCAAGATGTTATGTATGTATTATCATTAACAATACACAACATAATGAAAACTCCATGGCGTGAGCTTGAAAGTGAGTTATACTGATTGGTCACCGCCTTTAGCGATGATAGTGCCAAAAACGTAATACGTGTTTATAAATAAAGTATTTAAAAGAATATTTAAAACAGTTATGATATGGTTTGTATATAATGAAGCATAATAATTAAATGGTGAATCTACCCTCTCAAAATCATCCCTTTGTGGCCTGTAGCCAAGTTGTGTTGCCTCCTCTGGGGTTGCATCCAGAGGCGGAAGTCGAGCCGTCTGAGGGGGGACAGTGGTCCGTTGTCAGGCTGATTGGTTTGATCCACCAAGTGAGACCTTAGGCCCGCCGCAGCGTCCCATGTCATACGCCCTATGTTGCCATCCAGGTAACGACCCACATACTGGTCTTTTGCCTCTGTGAAACACTACCATATTGTAAACACCGGGCATAGTGTAGCAAGAATGGTATTTGTGCCAACTTGAGTATTGTCAAGTGTTCCATATCATGTGTATGGTCATTGCGAGGACGGGAAACTAAAACAATATCGCTCAAATGAATTTATTTCTAAACATATGGCAGCAAATGTACAGTATGATTTCAGTATGCAGAACAGTGAAAATTTCTGAAAAATTACTGGATTGCTAGAATGAGGCTAGAATGATGGCTAAATATGTTTACAGTGAAAATAAGAACACACCTTACATTGCTGCCATCAGACAAAGAGGTAATGGCTGCCTCTCAAAAAAAAAAAAAATCAATCGCTACTGCCCAATAAATTGACCTAGGTTTCATTCTATCGGAACTCATCAGGGAGGAGTGTGAAACATGCAAGTAACTCCCTAAAAGAGGAAATAAAAAAATACAAAAGGGAGAAAAAGGAAAATGGTAAAGAATGATAGGACACTTAGATTGGAACATATAAAAGGAGTTCTGATAGAATTAAACTAGGTCAAGGGATCAGGCGGTAACAATCGATTTTCAACTTTTGTCCCACATAAAATGAAAATAATCTTGATGAAATCAATATGTATTAATATTTATAGTACGAAAGAGTAGTTAGTTAGCTACCATTTGATGTTAAACATGTCACTTTTGAATGAAATATAAATTTCAATTATTGTCCCAGATTATCAAGTGGCTTCTCCCTTTAAAAAACGCTAACATAACTTTTTCTGTGGATAACAATGATAAAATTTTACTATATTATTTGTATTATTTTATAGGTGTTGATAATATCTATCAAAAGTAGCAGCTGCATATATCTTGACTTGATGTATAAAAATATTAACATTGTTTTAAAGTAACTTTAGTAACTACAAGATAATGTTCTTCATATCAAAATTAGCCTATTTTTAATTTTAATTTCCAGTACTAAATATAAAAAAAAAAAAAAAATACAAAAATGTATAGAAGAATATTTGAGGAAATTTGTTCAAAAACGTGTGCGCTAGAGTTTTCTATGGTACTCAAATATAAAAAAAAAAATCACTGCTCCAGATGTGAAATACCTTCTGCAGTGCGTGTCTCTATGTGTCCACTGATGTCCTCCCAGTTGCCGAAACCATACAGTTCGATAGCATCCAAGAGGCGTAGCTCCTCGCGGACAGACCAACCCACACGCCCTTGGAACACCCCCATCGGTTCAGAGTCCTGTAATAGAGACTACTCGCAAAGAGCATGAATATGTTCCAAACGTTAAAAATAGCAGCTCCATAAACTTAGCAATAATTGTTATTTAACATTCAAGCTATATAATTTTTTCAAGAGTAACAGAATTACTAAAAAGTATAAACAATTTAAAAGGTGTTTAGTTACACCTCAAATCAATTTTGAACATTCAAGATAAGAAACATACTTATCAGTTTTAAACTAAAGAAAATATAAAACTATTTATATTATAAAATGCATTTAAAACTAATGTTGCCTATATTTTAAATATGTTAATGGTTGGTTGTTTCTTGGTCAATGTTCAGTGCCCAGTAATAAAACTGCCAACTGTTACGAAATTTATCAGGTACTCAAAATCAATTTAGTTGACTGGCAATACCTACTTATTGATTTCAAGACATTCTATACATTTCCAAAAAAAAAATGTAATTACTTAAAAGTAGTTTTAATCAATGGAAGTTTAATATTGTGCCAGGGCCATCAAGCTTAATACAACTTGTACTTAATAGAACTCTAGTTCACATGAGTTAGTGTGCATCCTGTTCTAAGAAACCAACATGTCAAGTATATCACAAGTAGACGCAGGGGAAGGGCAAACCGAGTTAGGATTTATGAAGAGAAAACTAACACTAATAGCACACTCGTGTTTCATCAACTAAATGTCAATTGACTGATATTTTTTACTTTTTCATCAGTAAAGAGAAAATATTGTAATCACCCTCAAGATTATGATGATTCTTTACATGTTAAGTGCCCCCAAACAATTGAATTTTGAATTTCTGTGTGTCTTCATGTGTTCATATGTCTGTCTGTCCCTGGCAAAAGATCTGAAATAGTTTGTTGGATTTTAATCAAACTTGATATCTATAGGCCTATGGCTATATTTTGGGATAAAATTTTTGATTTTTAACTTAGCCTTTAAATTAAAGGATAGTTTACTGATGACAGTATTTTAATTTGAAATATTTTTAAAATGGTTTCTACTTGGTTCAAAATATGTATTTGGTAAGATTCTTACAGTATGCATAATTTTATATATTTGTTTTTCTTAAAAAAAAAAAAGTTTGTAGTAGAGTTAGATGATCGCTGATTTTTGAAAAAATGGAATTTTTTTGAAAATAGCTTTACTAAAATTTTATTCAAAATTGTTGTTTGAGGAATATCTTGCATGATAAACAGGGTCCTATTATGTACTTATTTTTCTAGAATAAATTAATTTAAGGTTATTTCACTCAAGCCAATTTAAAAAATTGGAAATTAAAAAAAAATTGGCTTGAAGATTTAGTTCAAAATGGATTAATTTATGGGATAATTGTTTTTCATGATCAATAATCAAATTTTTCTATTTTTACAAATTAAAAATAATTTGAGGGTGGTTTACAAATGATTTTTGAAAATTTGAGAATTGTTAAAAATATTTAAGTACATTTTTTTTAAATGATAAATGAAGTGTTTTTATTGTGATTAACAAGATGTGTTTTTTTCCTGAGAAAAACTTACTTAAAAGGGTATCGGTAGTTAATTGAAATTCTATTTTTGAAAATGTAGTTATAAGTTATATTATATTATATGAAAAAGTAGTGTGAATGTGTCATAGGCTAACATTTATGTTTGTTGTGTTATAGGCTAACATTTATGTTTGTTGTTGTGTGTGGAGCCCAATGTGTGTTACTTGTATTAATTTAGGCTAGTAATTAAGTTGTTCTTTTAATTAGTGAGCATTTTTATGGCCTATTTACTGAATCTTACAAACAGTACCACAGAGAACTTGGGAAGTGCAGTGTACTTTTTGTCAAGTGTTGCTTGTAGACTATAATACATCTTTGTCACACTAATATAATCTTACCATGAACTGGTAGGGTGTCCATTCTTGTGACATCCTATCTCAGCCCCCGCAGAGAAGCACTGGAATATAAGTATTATGTTATTAGCACTGGATACCAGCAGAAATAGCTCAGCATCCGCATTGCAAACTCCAACCCAAGAGGCTAGGTTTTGAATCTCTGCCAAGGTTGAATAAGCATGGTGTCTACTAAACTTGACCAAAGAAATCCCCGACCTTTTCCCTGATTTCCCCTGATCATTTCATAAAATTCCCCGACTAAAAAGTATGTCACATCCTTCTAACTCGCCGCCCCCCTCCCCCATCGTTTTTCTATTAATCTTGTTATAATAATAATAATAATAATAATAATAATAATAATAATATAATAATAATAATAATAATAATAAGTTTTAAAATTTGAATTAAAATTGTTTACTAGGAATTAAAAATATATTATACAGCTACAAACAAAAAATGACATAAATTACTGATTATTGTATTTCATATTTTAAGTAAAATATCATTTTCCTGGATTTTTATTGTGATTTACCAAATTCCCGACTTATTCCCGTTTTTTCCCGATCACTTCAAATTCCCGGCTAATTCCCGTTTTCCCTGATTTTCCCGGATGGTAGACACCCTGATAAGTATCCCTCACTGCTCCCCCTTCTGTCCAATTCTAGGTTTTCCATCCTCCTTCCAGATGAATGCCGATAAGTGTTTCCATCTTTTTTTGTCACGTCTCCCTACCCATTTGGGAAATACAAACCATCATACTTATGTGTTAGGGATTAGGAAGGTTGAATTTAGCAGGAGTGTGCTCATATTTGCATGTAGGTGGAGTGGAAAACCTTTTTTTTAAATACCCTCAATATACTCAATCAGATTTTTGACCCCAAGATCTCCATCATCTGCAGTTCAGTCTATTGTTTTAAACACATTATTTACAGCATAATCCAAAGGACAAGCATGAGGAGTGTAGTATATAGAGGAAGTGCACTTGCATTAGGGTGTAGAGTAGGTAGATGAGAAAACTACCCTCAGTGCACCTAAATTGAGCACCAACTATCTCATCAACTAAGGCCTTGTGCACTGGGTGTCTAAAAACACCTTTTGCTATTTTCCTCAAATCCTATATGGCACTAATTTGTTTTTAAATAAAAGACTAGTTCAATTAAAATTTAAAATAGACTTACATGTATCAAATGATTAAATTTAGGCCGACCCATATTTTTATTGAGTTGTCATCAACATTATAATTAACAATTCTTCTTACAGTTTTTGCATATAACTATACAAATTTGTTAAAATAGCCAAATTAAAAAAATATATAACTAAGCAATTTCATTGCTAATTTTAATAAGAAATATTGGTTTTGTTTGATGCGTCAAAAATTAAATGCCATACTCAATTTATATTAGGATTTTATAAGTGTTTAACGTTAAGCCTTCAAATGTTTATAATGGAAATAAAAATTCACAGCGTTTAATGAAGTCTCTGAAATAGTTTCATCAAGGTTGAAAGTGCACTCAAATTTAACTTAACTGGGTTGTGTTTAGTATTATTTTATCCACATAAGTGAAATAAATATTATTTCCAATACCTACAAGAAATGAATAGTGGTAATAATTATTTAGCAAGTACCTACTTAAATATTTTTTTTTATAAAAATTGTTTTTGGTAGTGCTTAATTGTAAAAATAAAGTTTTGGTATGAAGGTAAAAGCGTCCTATGACCGCAGTGTGAATCAGTCAAATGGGTTTAGCGACAGTGACGTCATCAAACAAAAATAGTCTAATGGACTCCTACCTGAAGACAGATATCAAAGTTAGGGCATTCAACACATTTTATTCTCAGGCCTGTGATATCTTCTTGGCAGTAGCTGCAAGTATATTTTGCAAATAAATCTGAAATTTAAAATAATTGATATAACAAATGCAAATTTAGCTCAAGTAAATAAAAAGAGGTGATCTTAAAAATATTCCAATTATTATTTAAAATTGCTACCTCTCACCTGCCATAAGTGTGACGTCACTAGCGCCCTAAAAGGAACTAGGCTGAGTCACTTATTTCTATTCATATGATATAGTTCCAATAAACAACTTTATATGTACGCTGTTGATCAAGATGTTCACTAAATAGGTTCACCAAATGAGTATTTTAGATACATGATATTAATAATCTAGAATAATTTAAAGAAAACAAGTAAAAGAAGGAGATATGAGATCTTGATCTTAATAGTGAGACTACGATATAAAAGCAGTATAATGCTGTAACATTGTGCGAATAGTTCTGTGCTCAATTAGTACAGAGAGCAGACGCTACGCCTGTTATGATACAATATGGTGGTTCAAAAATATCCTCAAAATGCCATCGAAAAATTTCTCTATCATTATCGCACAGATTTATCTGATTTCCAAACCCTTCCTACACCTCTGACAAGACATCTTGTGAATGTGTGGAATGCCAGGCCGCCACCGTGGTTCGGATTCCACGTTAAACTGTAGGTCATTCATTTCATCTCACAATCACCCTACCATTACACATTATCGTAAGTGCGTATAACCCGAACGGGTAGTAAGACGCGGTGCTAATAATAATAATAATCTATCATTATCACCTTTCCACCACTAATTCAAAACAACTTTTTACAATATGAACTATACACTATTCAATATGTATCGATTATAAACAAACTCATTGAAAATCATGTATTTCAACAACTTGCTCACTATAGTGCTAAATATTATTGTCTATTCGCTATTAGGTATGCGTTATGTGTAGATATAAAAAAAAATCCAGCCTAACATCTTATAATGTTAAAATTTGGCCCATAAAAAAATGATTTACTAATTATTAATAATAATTATCAATAATGATATTAATAATAATATGGAGAGATTGTCTGTAATGATCATTGTGCGTTATCTACCTACCACACGTAGAGGACTGTAATTTTAAACATCATCATTAGGCTATCACTCTTGCAATTGGTTTGCTGCATTTCTCCACTATTGTCCACCCTGTGTACTTTTTTTTTTTTACATCTTTTAACCTTCTTCTGCCAACATTCTTTGCTATATGCTCCAGTCTTGGTCTCCCTCTTGAATTTATCCATTACACCATTTTCTATAATTATCATGCTCAGTATATGTGCTACCATGTTAAGTGTTAACTCTTATTTGCTGTATACCTTTCCAAAGTTTATTTCTTCATTTGCTTTTCTTGACTACTCTGTATTTGTTATCATATCTACCCATGATATTCTCAACATTTTTCTGTCCCACCACATTTTAAATGCTTATAATTGTTTTATTTATGATGAACCTTATTTATGATAAACATTTCACACCAATAAATATAACACTCCAAACATAATCCTTAAGGAACATTTTTTCTTATTTCCAAATTAATTGTTACTCGAGGTTAGTAATGACTTCTTGTTAAAGAGGCGTTGAATTATTACGTAAGAACCCTAAGGGGGAGGGGTTCAAGCTTTAATTATTTTTGGTGACGAGGGGTAGGAGGTAAGAACAATGCTTAAGTAAGACAGAGATAGACGAGAAAAATTGAGGGAGGGCACATCGCAAGACACTTAGACTTGGGGCAGCTTCGGGCAGCAATAAAATGATTAGTGGTTAAACGAAGGAGAAATGTAGAAGTCTATAGAAGTAAGCCAAAGCTCGAGTGACTGTACCTTCCCCTCTCCCCCTTAATAGAAACATAATAATTGAAAGTGTTGGGACGTGGATTCAAGGACCTTGGTAATCGAATTAAATGGAGTTAAAGGTCGGTTTTTTTTATTAAAGAATGTTTGTATTAACTAGTAATACTTTTTTTTATAACTTCAATTAAAGGTAAATTAAAATTTTAAGCTTTTATAATGTTATAACTTGTTTCAATTTTACTTATTAAATAAATTTAAATTCATTTTATACCGTGTTAATTGTCAATTATTTAGCAATATTAATTTACACCTTTACCTATGTTAATAATTACCAGCAATTTATAAATTGGATGAATTTTTAATTAATTTTTTTTATCATCACGTCTTACTACCTGTTTAGGCTATAAGCAAAATAGCATTTAAAAAAGAATGGTTATTCCTATGAACAAATGAAAAAAATCGACAAATCTTACATAAGCAAGAGGGGGGGCCAGGCTTTGTTTATTTATGCTTACGAGGAGGGAGGGGTTAAAAATGGCCAAAACCGTGCTTACGTAATATTTGAACTATCTCTTATGTGGTTTTCAAAATCGGTACCTACTAGCTGTTATTTTAAAATGTTGATAGTTTCTTTTACTTTAACAAAGGTTTGAAACGATGCACTATTTATAAAATTAAGAATTTGTTTATCATAAGCATAATACAATATTTAGTTCACCCAGAGGTCTGAAATTGAATCTTCGCAATTTGGTTAAATTATTTTAATTAATTGAAAACCTCCCTGGCAACGCTAGGTACGTCATCCAGCAAAAGTAGAACTAGGGATCAATTGTAATAATTTTGTCAAAAACAAAAGGTACGGTACTATTAAAACTATAACCATTGTGGTGACCGGGATTTATTATAAATAAAATAAAAACGTTAAAAGTACAGAGTTTAACTTGATATAAAAAAAAATGATTGGGGATCTTAACTACAATATGTCTCAGCTTTACTCAGCTTTGAGAAAAAGTCACGATTGATTAAAATTTAAATACCTAATATTCACTCGATTATTTATGTTGACTGTTACGATTTTTACCCCAACTCAGAAAGAACTGCAGTCCAATTTTCATAGAAAAAAAAAGTAAAGTTAGTAAGTAGTTAAAAGCTATGTACATTTTAGTGTTATTGCATCGATTTAAAAACTATACAATACAATAACTCTTGTCTTCTATACTGGCTTTAGTTGATTTATTGTGTCGAAATTGATATAATAAAACAATGTTTAAATACGTGTGGAAAAACAAATGTCCTTAGAGTGATTTCCCCTAATGTTACTATAGAAAATTCCCGTGCTTAACATACATCAACACTCGCCGGCTATATAATATATAGCATATAGCAGTGATGTGTATTTGAGAAAGAAAAACTAGCTCACAGTAATACTTTTTCTGCTAAGTTTGAGTTTATATTTATGCACAACGTGTGTCATGTGGTCGATACAACAAATTCTCAAGTCATTATGTTCAGTTAAAAAAAAAAGTTAAATCCAGTGACGTACCAACGACTTTAGGGGCCTGGGGCTTGAGTTTTCTGCCCCCCTTAATTACTAAACACCCCCCCCCATATGGTGCCTCTAATATGTGTAAAGAGCTAGCTACGTAAGTATTAATAAAACTTCAAGGAAATTAAAATTAAAAACACAGAATTTGCGTTTATTGATTAATTTTTCAAATATGTAGTTCTTATTTCAATTAAAACTAATGATAACATGAAGAAAAATGCTTAAATTTTCAACTTAAGCCCTCACTACGTACTACATGTTCTAGTGTATTAAATAACTAGGCAAAATATTTTATCAACTTCAGTACTGAATCTGTATGTTTTGAGCATTATTTGCTAAAAAAACATTTTAAAACATTGATAGTTTCAAATTAAAGTGTTTTACTGATAATTATGTGCTACAAAATATGTATAACTTTCTTAACATAAAAAAGTATGTAAACGAAGAGCCTGTACACAATTATTACAAACGATACAGATAAGTATAAGTTAATAATAAATCAATTACCATGACATAGAAAAAACCAAAACAAAAGTTTAAGTAAGATTGTAAAATGGCAAAACTTGCACAAAATAAAATATTTTAAATGATTTATAGAAACTGTTTCTTACGAGCTTTTGCTTCTGAAAATATTTGGATACATTCGTCAAAATTAATTGTTTTAGCTACTTTACTTTATATAGAAAGTATGGCTAAGTTATTCAGTCTTTTTTGTCTCATTGTTGAGCGAAGATAACATTTTATTATTTTTAACTTTGAAAAACTTATTTCACAAGATCCAATGGATACACATAACGTTAAAAATACCTTATGTGCTACACAAAGGTTGGGAACTGATTCTTGAACGTTCATTTTAATAATAAACTTCAACATTTTCAATGATGACCATTGTCTTGCCACTTCTTTTTTGACATCTGCAGCTTGAACGTGACGTTGTAGCCACTGCATTTCGGGCAACATTTCTTACTTTTGGAGATCATTAAATGTCTTGGTTAGGTTTGAAATGTGCTGAGGGAGTTCTTCAACAACTGTCTCCATAAGATGAGAAGATTGTACAGCAGAGAATCTTTCATTCATAGTTTCCATTGAAGCCAATCTCGTTGTCAGTGCTTGATTAAATTTATCTATACATTCAAACAAGGATCGTATTAAATCCTGTTGAAGGAAGAGGCCTTCGTCTCATTTTCTTGAATATTCTACGTCTACTTTTTCATTTGGCATGTCCAAATATTTACAAGTTTTTGTCGCAAGATCAAATGCACTTGCAACCATCTCTTTTCGGTTTTCTTGTAAAAAAGGTTTCAACGTTTTCAACCTTTGTACACTTTTGTCAAGAGCTGTACCCTCTATCTGAATATATTTTGGGCATGATTCCTAGGACTTTTGCAATTTTATGGATAATTCTTACCATACTTAGCAACAGAGTTGAGTCCTTTGTATTAATTGTTGGAGTCTGGCAGGAAGTGGAAATGGGACCAAGAAGAGCTACAAATGTGTGAGAAAAGTAAAAGGTTACTAGTGGAAAGTGACACAGTGGTGCTATTCGACTCTTCTTTGCCCATTATGATAACTTGTGATACTTCCAGTAAGAATCTTGGGAGTGTGATGAGTCATGTTTTCCCAGATGGTTCACTCGACCTGTATATTTTAAATCCAGGATGATATCAAAATCAGAAAAAAACTATCCGAAAATATAAGTGGAAGTTTTAGCATTTATTTTTTGAGTAAAAAATTCCACAAGTATGTTTTTGGTCGTAAAATTACCCTCGTTACTAATCATAAATCAGTGTTGTATTAGTTGTCCCTCAAGAAAGTTATTTCAGAGATGACAACAGCTCGTATACTGTGGTGGGCGCTGTGACTATCCTCATAGGTGCATGAGTTGGAGTATAGAAAAGGATCTGAGAACGTTGAAGCGGATGTGTTGTCACGATTGTCGGCTGGTAATGGGAAGATGATAGAGGAGGATCTAAATTTTACTTTTGCATCTTTAGAGAAGCTACCAATATCTGGTGAGGAAATTGGGAAAGAAATTAGGAAGGATTTATGTTTTAGTAAAATTGTAGACTTGACACTACATGGTTGAGCCACTCAAGGTGGAACTGGAATGGATGGCATTTATTTAAGAAGCGACACGATATTTCCACTTAAGATGGATGTCTCCTCTGGGGGAATCAAGTAGCGGTCCCAGAGGCGTACCATCAGATCATGTTGTCAATATTACATGAAGAACACACCGGAATATGTAAGATGAAGGCCTTATCCCAAGGGTATTTATGATGGCCAGGAATTGCTTCGCAGATTGAAGAAATGTGCAAGAAATGTTCTATTTTTCAGGAGACTTGAGATGCTGCTCCAAAAGTACCGTTGCAACAGTGAAACTGGCCACTAAGAAGATGGCAGTTAGTTCATGTTGATTTCGCAAAACTGGAGAGAACAGAATATTTAGTGTTGGTTGACGCTGATTCGAAATGGACAGAGGTGTTCCCCATGTCTACTACGTCTGCGAGGAAATGGAGTGGTGCACATGGTATTACCACCTTATCATCCAGCATCTAATGGTCAGACTGAAAGCTCAGTGAAGATAAAGAAAAAGGTAATTTTACGAGCCTTGAACCAGGATCGTCAGGAAGGAAGTAAAATAACTCTACAGCATAGGGTAGATAATTTCCTCTTTGCGTATAGGAATACCCCTCATCCAATTACGTCCAATTACGGGTAAAACCCCTGCTGAGTTATTTCTTGGATTCAGACCAAGAGCTCGGTTGTCAATGTTGAAGCCTCATCTGGTGGCAAGAGTGGCAGAAAAGAAAAAGTGGGAATAAATTGGAATAGAAAGGTGGGATCACCTCGTACATTTGAAGTTCAAGTAGTTTTAGTTAAAACCGTTCGATGATAAATTAAAACATGGATGCTTGGGAAAATAATAAGGATTATAAGTACTGTTACCTATCTAGCTAGGGTGGGAACTATGGTTAGGTTTGTTAATACGGATCACTTGCGTAATTCAATGTTAGTAAGTGGGACGGAAGCCCTGTTGGGACAAAAACTAGGCACCAACGACCCTGTGGAAGGAGTGCTTTTGCCTTTAGTAGAAGATAATTAACAACAAGTTGTTTCTCTAGGGCAAACAGATGATCCGTCTCTAGAGAAACTAGCCCTCAGTTTCTCCGTGCCTCGGAATCGCCTCGGTCAGGCATCCCTCTGGCTGTGAGGCGAACTCCCCTGGTAAGGAAGCTGGATCTGTAATGATCCAACCACCCCTCTTTTCCCTAGGACTGAAAGTAAGATAGGGAAGAGTTAGTAAATTAGATTAGTAAATTTAAGTCACACTGTCAATAATGCTGTAAATTGTTAGGAGATACAAGGTCATTCTTTTGAAGGGGAAAGGTGTAGTATTTGACAATAAGAAGGAAAAGAAATCGGGGTCTACTGGCAAAGGTTGGTAACTTACAACCGAAAATACGGAGAGAAGGAACGAAGAAAGCTTGTGACTTGTAATGGCCGAGCTTATGGGTGGTAAGCTTTTCTTTAGCCGGAGCATTATCCATTTATAAATGTTGCATCCTGTGGAGGATAGAACACAATCCCTTAAATAATCTTCCTCTTTTTGGGGAGCTGCTAGCTCTTCTTCTACGGCGGCTGGCCCTTCAAGACGAATAGACGTGCTGGTGGTGACGTGGTAGTGACTTTTCTGCTCGTTCTCTTGATTTTTCAATGTATTTTTTTCTGCACCACTAAGATAATGATGCTTCATTGCAGTATGTTTGAAAAAGAATTATTATTATAAAAATACTGATTTGCGAATGTATTGGATCTGATAAAATCTCTATAAAATTATAAAGTTTAACTTATTGCAAAGGTTTTTATTATTATATTATTTCTTATTTGTATTGTATAGAAGCGACAACTGTAGTTGTTTTAATACACTTCTATTTTGCACTTACCTTGTCAGATGACGATAAGCTGTGATGTCCCTGATTTGACCCTAAAGAATATTTGAAAGCATTGACAATATTCTCCTCTTAATTATATATATTTTATTTTATTTGAATTCTATATGTTATTACTTGGCGCTTAAATCACGTCTTCTAAATTATTCAGATATGATAGTTACCAGATTCTAACTAAGAAATTATTAGTTATTTCTTGTTTTTAAGTTCTTGCCCTGAAGTTAGGAGGCATGAGCTACTGTAACTAACTTCAGTGTTTGACGTAAAGTTGAGTCAAAATTGCAATGTTAAAGTCTTTTAAAAATTAACTTCCTGCTCTTGAACAACCCAGAATAATGTAGATGTTAATTTGAGACAGTTTCCGGTTCTTAGACATTCTAGTAAGTTCTATTGGATTGAGATATACCAAACGATGGGTGCAATCTCAAACTAGTGATGGGCACAATCGAGTAATTCTAGGAATCGAGTAATTATTCGATTCTCTTTAAAAAGAATCGAGTAATCGAGTAAAGTTACTCGAGTAATTTTTAACGAATCGTCCCATGGCAATCGGTTGGACAACATTACTCGGGAGTCTTGCAATGGAATTCGATACTAATAGCAAGTCCATAATCTCTTCCTGTTGGGGGCAGTTGACACTGAGTAAAAATAATCGAGTTACTCGATTGTGTTGTGTAATCGTTTGTACTCGATTCTTCCGGGATTACTTGAGTAACTTTACTCGGTCCTTGTTATTCTTTTATTTACTCTTTTCTTACCAGCTGATTGAGAATCGACCTTATAGACTGGACTGTTTACCATGCTATTTCTATTTAAAAGGCATATTCCCTTAGAGCTCATTTTTCACCAACAGTTTCTGCCGCTACGCAAAAATGACCCTTAATGGTTTAAATGTTGCCTATGCATTTTCAATACAAAATACTCGCAGATGTAAAGTACACAATCGAAAAGCATGCTAACTAAGGTTATAACATTTCCGATTCTTTTTAAAAGTACTCGATGAAAGTTACTCGATTCTTTTTACTCGCACCTCAGCAGTTTTATTTCCACCATCGGAACCAATTATTGTCTTTCTTAATTATTGATTACTATATAGCTGTGGCCCGCGGCTTTGCTCGCGTGGAAGTTGATTATATACAAATACGAAAATATACATATGTATTTACAGATTAATTTAAAATATTACGTTACGTTGATGACCATAACTTGACCTCAGATCAAAAATAATGCAAGTCCGATACAAACTTTCACCCCCTTTTTCATCCCTTATTAAATAAAATTTCCAAAATTCCTGAAACATGTATTTATTTTTTTACGTCAATAACCGAAATACAAAATTTTTTTATGTAACTTTCAAAATGACGGACTTTCATACATATTATCATACCCTATTTTGACTCCTTTGGGGTGGAATTTTCTAAATTCCTTTATAAAACTGAATATTTGATCGAAGATAACATATTAAAAAAAATCACGTCATACCGTCTGTTTAGGTTATACGCATATTGGAATTACTCTACTGGAGTGGGGATGAGGAGGGAAGCATTTTAGAGGTGATCTAACCGCATTTGCGTAGAAGAAGAGTGGGAAACCATTTAGGAACAAACCGTCCCAATAGACCCATCCAGGATTCGAGCCCCGCTCTCCCCGTCAAGACCAGTCTAACACGAGAGTGAAGCCTTAGACCATCGGGCCTCATAAGTAATGATGTCACAAATAAATGTTTTCCCTTTTAAAAAAGTACAATTATTATGAATTTATTTAGCAAGAATTTAAAAAGAAGTTTATTTTATTAAAAAGATAAAAAAAAATTGTTAATCTTTCTTATTGTGAGACTTCTTAAAACGCATACTTTTGTATTGGACTGTACATGCAACATGAAACCTGAAGATAACACTGTCAGTGTCAACTGCCCCCTACAGGAAGAGATTATGGACTTGCTATTAGTATCGAATTCCATTGCAAGACTCCCGAGTAATGTTGTCCAACCGATTGCCATGGACGATTCGTTAAAAATTACTCGAGTAACTTTACTCGATTACTCGATTCTTTTTAAAGAGAATCGAATAATTACTCGATTCCTAGAATTACTCGATTGTGCTCATCACTACTGCGGACTGACCCAATTGTTTTCGTGTTAATAAACAATGCAGCGGGTGCGCACACCTCATACCACCGCAACACTCTTCAAGGTCATGTCCAGCCACGACTCATGACAGTATTGCCAATCCATTTATAATATTTTCAAGTTGTTCTTGTATTTCAATGAAACATAAAATAATAATATAATATCCCTTATAGTTATAAACTTAAACTAGGTTATATGATTTATTTCTTATGTCATAAAAAATATATTCTAAGGCTTCTTAGAATTACTGAAAAAATCTATGAATAGAATAGATTGTAAGAAATGTGTATTTAAGTTATTTATGAGACACACTTTTAATTTTTAATAAAAATCCGTCCCATACCCCCTCTCCCCTGCCCGCATCACTAGGTACGCCACATGTTAAATCTACATACATTGTACACTATTAAATATTCACTAAGGTTTGTAAATTATTCACTCAAATGTACTAAGCATGAATATAGATCACCCCTATGAAACTACTCACGAAGGAACATGTGAATTTTAATTAGAATTATAAGCTTATAATTTGTATTAATTGCCGCAATATGAGCTAGGACTTTAATTGCTGTATAGCGTTGCTATTAACATGTCACGTATAATAACAGCGTCCTATGAGTGTTTTAAATAAAAAACTAAGATCCAAGCGAGGATCACTCTAATTAGCTTCTAAACGCATTCAATTAAAGAAAAATCAAGTGGACCATTCCAAATATCTTTTAAGGAATTACAATATTTAAAATTTGTTAGGAAAAAAATTGATCAGGCGTAGAATACTCTAAATAGCTACTAGAGCATTCCAAGTTTCAAAACAATCTGGGTGGGGACCACTTCAAATAGATTATAGATAATCTAATTTATATAAGAAAATATTTTGAGAACTTTTTAAAATATTTTATAAAAGAATCAAACTTTTCAAAAATTTGTTGGAGGCCTACTACAAATAGCCTCTAGTAGCATTTTTTTTTAAATCGGGGGAGCACTATTCTAAATAGCTGTTTAAAGAGTATAATTTTCAAAATGCTCCAAACAATGAGTACTATAATTAGCTGCTAGGAGCATACAATTTTCTAACATTAGCTGGAGGAGAGGAAGTTATAAATACCCTAAACACTTTTTGGTTACTTTGCCCCTACCCCCTTCTTTTCTTAAACAAATAAAAGTTCACACCCCTACTGTGTATACTAACTATGGTCTTATTTCTTAGGGTTCAATCCTAAACTTCCCTTAATTAAATTATCGCTACGTCCATGCTATTTCAAATTATTTATAGAGACAAATCATGAATTTTGAGCTTAGTTATGCTGTTAAAACCTCTTACTAACAATTTAGTTCATTTAACTATCACATACACTATACATCGATGTATTTCATTATGAACACTATGAATGTGTGTAGGAGAAAGAGAGAGAGATTTCCGAAAATATCTCTCTTTCTTGCACATCGGTACATAGAGATATCGAAAATTTCCGCCTTTATATCATGCTTTAAATGTCTATCCATTTATTTCATTGAGACAAATGACAATACCGTATTATTTATCATTTCGTGGACTACATTAACAAATAAAATTAAGTACTTTTTAAAAAGATTTTTATGAAAGTGTTTTGAAATGTTTCTTTTCCAAATTTAGTCAGTTAAAACGTAGAAATAAATTTAGAAATATTGTGTAAAAGTATTAAATCTCCTCTACTATAAAAAACAAATCATGGATTTTTTTAGTGTATATATTATGTGGTGGTCAACCTGGTAATAATTGAGTATGAAATTTGAAAATAGTTTTGTTACCTAGAAAATTTAATTCATTGTTATTATTTTTAACCGTGTTTACATGATAATGTTTGCAAAGGTAACTAATTTAATTTGGATGGTTTCATTTATATTGGCAGACAATTATCTGAATAATAACATCAATATGCTGCTTTTAATTTTTATTTAACATAAATGATAAAATTATGTGTTTTTCAATAGAAAGTACCCAAATTTGTATGTTAGATATTTACCCACCATGATTCCCACTCAGAAGTTGATAAATTCACTACCAGAAGTGTTACATGGTTGATTCCCTGAGCTAGCAAATTCTAGTGACAAACATTTAATAATGAGGCCTGACTTATTTAATACAAAATAAATATGAGAGTTTTTAATGATTTTAAAAAGAAAAAGTGAATAACATAAACGAATACATATTAATATTATGGGACTGTACATACACATCCTATCAATGTGTTTGAAAACCAATTTATATGGTAGAATTTCAAGTATGCAAATGAAAAACTTAACTGTCTTATTATTTTGATTGAACATCTTTTAATGAAACTACACAAAGTAGTGTCATACTTTATGATCAAAAGTGGGAATCTCGCAGCTAATATATGTCAATGGTGTCAAGGCCGTAGCCATCCAGGGGGGATTTGGTGGGCCCATTTCCTAAATGCCGGAGGCTAGAAAAAATTCTAAATGATAAACAGTTCTAGAATCTATCTGGAGTGGTTTTTTTAATGGCAACATAACTCCCTAACTGCTGAAGGCAAGGACAAATTATATACCAAACACCTCTAGAAACTCTCTGAAGTGCTTTTTATGGCAACACAACAGAATAACTGCCGAAGGCTAAAAAAATATTCTATGTATTAAGCACCTCTAGAAGCTCTGTGAAGTGCTTTTTATGGTAACATAATCCCCTACTGCTAAACAGAATGAAATGTTTTAAATATTAAACACCTCTAGAAGCTCTCTGAAGTGCTTTCTTTGGCAAAAAAACACCATAACTGCTGAAGGCTGGAAAAAATTATAAATATTAAACACCTCTCGAAACTCTGAAATGCTTTATGTGGTAACACAACACCCAATTTGTATTTGTACCCTAATTTTGATAAGTGTTTTTAACCATAAATAAAGCCATATATATATATAGTTTGTTTATAAGATTGTGTATGTGTGTGTGTGTGTGTGTGTGCGTGTGGGGGGGGGGGGTTAACCCCCCAAACCCACCTGACTATGGCCTTGTCAAGAGTTATTAAAGTATTTAATAATGGGTATTAGGGCACTCAATAATTAATGTTTATACTGTAAACTATCCCAACCTAGCTTAACTTAACCTTTCATCTATCATCAATAAATACAAATTTATATTAAGTTGCAATGAGTATCATCATTAAAATAAACTTATTAATGTTTTAAAAAATATTATTATGGGAAGGAATGGAATAGGTGCAAGATATTTCAGAATCTCAAAATTTCGAGGAAAAGATGTTGATGCATCAAAGATTAGGTTTAGTTAAGTTGGGGTAGTTTATTCTATGCAAATGCTTATGAAAATATTTTAAATTACTTTTGGTTCCATATTGTGACAATTCCTTTTGTCCTCAAGGATGAGTTTTGCTTACATTTTATAATAATATACTGTAGTTGTTTGCAATATTAATTTGTCTATAATTTCAAATTTACAATTTTTTGTGTAAATGATAAAAAAAATTGAAAAACATAAAGTGAATAAAATTTCACCCTCTTTTCATATTTTACTTTTACGTCCATTACTGTTTCCAGCCTATGTCCTGGGCAGTTATTTTAGTAAAGCAATATATTTTTTACTACCGGCTTGCTAGGCCTGCTGTAGCTTTATATGCCTTATAATTTAACTTAAGACTAGGACAGATACATGCAGTGAAAAATACCTTTGCTGTTTATTGTTAAAATCTGTTCATTAAATTACAAAATATTTAACCAGTTGATCTTGCCAGTAACCATGAAAAGTGGTTGTCAAATTGTGCACTTTTCTCTTACAAGCAAAATAATGTAATAGGAAGCTATTGGTGGCCTAAATTATTTAACTATAATAACCTTTAAAAAAAATCCACTAGCATTAGTCTTTAGAGAGGAAAGAAAACAACTAAATGAACAAACTCAATTCTAACACACCCAGGCAGGTTTGAATCCAAGTCTCCAAGATCATCATCTGCCACATAGCAAGTTATGAAAGCCTGGTGTTAAATAAATTACAATGTACTTTCAAAATAAAACAAAACAAAAACATTTTAATTTCAGAGACCTTTTCAAGTTCTTCCTCAAAGCGTTAGAAATTGGTCATACAAGAGACCAGTGAAAAGTGCTCCCCCAGATTTCTTAAAGCGACTCAAAGCCAAACAAGAGAAATTCCAGGTAACTTTTAACTTCAGATAAATGTCCTCTAGTCATTATCATAATAATTGAAGTATTGACTGCCAAAATCGTATCTGGAGAACTTTAGTTTGAATCCCAGCCAGAGTAACAAATATAAGCCTAGGTTCCTTGGAATGCTTAGACCCTATGGCAGCTAATGTCCCTTGAAAATTACTTTGATGCGGTTTAAATTTAAACCTTTCAAATCAACAGAGTTTACTAAAATAGGTTTAATGGCACAAATTGAGGGGAAAAAACAAAACATAAAATCATTTTTGTAGTAGGCCTACAGTATTTTTCCTAACCTGCATCGGTGGTCATTATGGTCCAACATATATTTCTGGTTAGACTGGGATTCAAATCTCAGCTGGGTGTACTGAGGTGGGTTTTCCCTAAAAGATTTCCCAATTTCCCTCCACGCAAATTCAAATTCTACCTTTGTTATCCCTATTTGATTAGTATATACATATTCTTTTTATTTCGTCTCGTTACCTGTCCAGGTGATAAGCATATATGATAATTATTCTGAAGTACGGATGAGGAAGGGAGCATTTTAGAGGTAATCTACCCACATATTTGTGGAAGGAGAGTGGGAAATTATTCAAGGAAAACCGCCCTCAGTAGACCCAACTGGGATTCAAACTCAGATCTCCCAGTCTTCAGCAGGCCAGTCTAACATGAAAGTGACACCTTAGAACATTTAGCCACTGAAGCAGGTATTTATCTTAATTAATGTGTGTGTAGGAACTGAATGGGCAAGGCCGTAGCCAGCCAATAATTTCAGGAGGGGTTCTGGTGGGCAAATCCCCCAATTGCCAGAAGCTAGAAAAAATTCTAAAGATTAAACAGTTCTAGAAGCTATCTGAAGTGTTTTTTATGGCCATAATCCCTAACTGCTGGAAACTAGGAAAAATTATAAATATTAAACACCTCTAATTTTTTTTTTTAAGGCAACATAACCACCTAACTACCAAAGACTATGACAAATTCTAAGTACTAAACACTTCTAGAAGCTCTCTAAAGTGTTTTTTATGGTAGCATAACCTTCTACACCATTCACTGTAGCAATTACTCTCTGAAAGGTCTTTTTCCTACCAATATCATACTACATATTAGATTTCTGGTATGGAAAAAGGCTTTTCAGAAAACAATTCCTACGCTGAATAGACTTTAACTGCTGAAGGCTGGGAAAAATTCTAACATAACACTTGAAGAAGCTTTTTGAAGTGTTATTTTTAGGGTAATACAGCCCCCTAATTTGTACTTGTATCTTAAGTTTGATATTGTTTGAACCATAAATAAAGACATATATTTTGTTCAAATAAATGTTGTTGGGGGGGGGGTGTTTGAACCCAAACACAAAGATAATTTTTAAAAAATTGTGAAAGAATGGGAGGAATAAAGAGAAAAGTTCGCACTTTACACTGGACAAATGTGAGGTTTGCCTTCTGCAACTACCAAATTTGATTATACAGTCGTTAGAGCAGGGTGAATTGTTTGGAATAATTCATTAGAGTTGAAGAATCAAAATGTTAATTTTATGACAATGGTATTTTTCTTCCAAAATAAACGTTTAGTTAAAGTTAGACACTAGGAATAGGGTCTATATTAGAAAAAAAATCTTGTTGCCTTGGTGTCCTAAAGCCCTAACCACTGCATTAGTATACTCTGTTTACATCTTTCTACCATCAAATCTACGGCGGTTTGTTTCTCGCCAGGAAAAGAATGACCTGCCTGTGTGGCTGAAAGGGGGTCCTATGGACAAGGTGTTGTATCAGCTGACGTGTCTCTTGTGTGTGGTGGGACTCGGGATGACGGGTCATTTCATATACCAGATGTCATACGGAGTCCTAAAAACTTCCTCAAGCAAGGACTGATAATATAACGATGGTTTTTACTTTAATGTTTAGCTTAATACAAATGCATGACTCAAAATTTCAGTAGTTTTTTGTTTAGTTTGGCATATAAGATAAATAAACTTTTTCTAAGCTAAGATATGCATGTGTAAAAAAATATCTCATATTGTGTTTCCCACCTAAGACTTTGATGTTTGTTGCCAAGTTATGAAAATTTGACTGGACAATTTAATATTTAATAAAATACAAAGAAAATATATATTTAAATAAATTCAATACCGTATAGTTGTATTTTTTTTATACAGATAAAGGAAGTATTGAGGGACTCTATATGATAATAAATAATAATTTAATATCAAATCAGATTAAACCAGAAATTTTCAGGATACAATTGGAAATTCCCAGTACACACTCAAATTTTTGAGTTTTGTAAAAATCTTTGAGTCAAGTTTGAACAACCACTAAAACTAGACTCAAACTCAAAGTTTCTAGTACTTGCACAACCCTACTAATAATAAAGTGAAAATAATTATATAAATTTTGACTAGAAAAATATGTGTGTTTTAAAATGTTCCTATCAGTATATATTTTTTCTCCTACTACTACCAGGGTTTGTAATAAATTTGAATAGGTACAAGAATTCTACACATTTTGTAGGCTTTTTGTCATATTAGCAAAGGAATAACTTGTTTGAGCCATGTTTGTTAAAACAACTACATAATAAAATATGTAAAGAGAAAAACTATAATTTAAATGGAACTATTAAGTTTATATACAAGGGTTGTTTTGGTAACATTGACATTCGACCATAAAATAAATACAGTAGATACCCCATATCCGCAGGTAAAACATTCCTAGATCTAGCTACTGCGGTTACGTGAAACCACGGACAATAACAAACTATTATATAACAAACATAAATACAGTAAAGTTTAATTGATAAATTATTTACAGTAAGACATTACCAACATTAAATAAATCTCTATAAGGTAAACCTCTTTTCGCTTTATGAGGTAATTGTATTATATTTAGAAGAAGGTACAGGAAAGGTGGATAAAACCATTTAAAAGGGACAAAAACAATATAGCTTTTACAATGAAAAGAAAACACAGTTCACACTTATTTTCTTTTTAAAAGCCATATTGTGTTGTCCCTTTTATGTTTATATCCACCTTTCCTGTACCCTCTTCTAAATATAATACAATTACCTCATAAAGCGAAATGAGGTTTTCCTTATAGATATATATTATATATTCATATCCAATGTCCTTTTCCTGTGTTTGTCCTTTATGTTATACCTTTTACATGTTCCTATCTATGTGTCCTATCATTATTTACAATTTTCCATTTTCTACCTTTTTTTTTGTTTCCTCTTTTAGGAAGTTGCGTTGGGTGTCTCACGCTCCTCCCTGATGAGTTCTGATAGAATGAAACCCAGGTCAGGGGAGTGGGCGATGACGATCTTTTTCTTTAAGAGGCAACCATTACCTCTTTGTCCATTGGCAGCAATGTAAAGTGTGAACCGTGTTCTTCTTTTCATTGTAAAAGCCATATTGCGTTTGTCCCTTTTATATGTTTCTAACTACCTTTTCTATACCTTCTTCCAAATATAATACAACATTAAATAAAGTAATAATGTGTACTGTACACTACAGTGTACTTACTATTCTCCATTCTTCTTGTTGCGACTTATCATTGTTGATGATGATGATGGTGATATGATTGCACAATGACCAAGATGAGGAGATGAAGTGGGGTGATGGTGTAGACATTGTGACACGGTGCTTGGTTATTGACTTTCTAACAATGATGGCTTGATGACATCAGAGATGAATTTAACCAATTAATTAAAAGTAAATAAAATTGGGCAGGGGTAAACCACAGATAACTGAAACTGTGGATAGTGAATCAAGGGATACGGGAGCCCTATTGTATATATCCAATTACAAAATACTTAAGTGCTTACTATTTTATTAAATAAAACAAATTACTAGTTTTTGTAACAAAACACACACACACACATAAAGAGACAAGTTATATTTAAAACAAAAAACATTAAATTTTAGTCATATAACAAAATCACACCTGGCCTGAATGTTCAAATACATCCTACAAACATACATTCAATTTAGAGATCCATCACACAATATTCCACAAATATCATTTCAATTTAAATGTGTTTAACATAATATTCAACAAACATCCATTTCCTTTGAAGATCTATCACTCAAAGACCGAGTCACATGACAAAACTGTTCATTGCTAATGTTTTCTAACAGAAATAAAATTGATGATAAAATGAATTATTGCCTAATTGCTTGGAAAGTATAATAAGACGGTGTAGAAACACTGTGAATCAATGTAAAGTAAGGAAGCCAACCTGAAAGGCTAGTTAGGTTTGGCCTAGATAAGGACAAACACAATTCTATATTCATTTCTTCTTATTTATGTGTGCGTCTCTTAATATGAAAAATGAATATTTCTGACAATTTAAAAACAATGTGTAAATGAAATATGAAAGTGAAAAGAAGTTTGAAGTGTGAAAAGTTTAAGAAGAAATGAAGGGAGAAGTATGTTTGTCCATATTCAGGCCTAGCCTATCTATCCTCACGGATAATTACTGTAGGCCATCAGCCATCCCTGGTTTGAAACCTTGTTGGACACATTTCAGCCCTCTTGTTGACAGCATTGTACAAGTGGTTTGGAGTTTATCGTAATAATTAGAGATGGGTCAAATCCAATTAGTTTTAAGCCTGATAATTGTCTAGTTTAGGGTTGGGCCAATCAGCTTTTTTGCTAATTTTCTTTACAATATCATAAAGGGAATATGAAAAAAAAAGACACTAATACATTTTTAAATCTAAAATTTTTTTGTTCATTAAATTCATACCTAATAAAAATATTATAGTAAAAAAACTACACTGTGATAACTATTTGAAAGAGAAAAAAAAAGGGGGGGGGGAGAAGTACATGATAGATAAGGGTTTTAACCTCTTGTTATATAAATACAAATGCTCAGTTGTGGACATAAACTATTAATAATTTCATATATTTACTAGCGATGCTTTCTTCATTTTTATTAATAATTTATAATAATTATAATTTTAAAACTAGCAAAAAGTTATTCAAAGGTTAAGATCCTGTAGGCCTATCTATAACTATGACAATCACAGGAGAAAGTAACCCCTTGCTTGAAAAAGAAACAAAAAGATATCTATAAAATCAAACAGTAGCTCAATACAAATTCAGTGACTATGCAGCAATAAAATGAAAGGTCATAAAATAATTAATTCAAATTTAATTTAGCACCATTTTTATTTGATATCAATTTAAAATTATGAGTAAAACCTCGACATTGGAGGCAAATAAGTGTATACATGAAGGTATAGTCTGTTCATGATAGGTTTTTACCTGGATGACAGTTCAAAAATTATATGTTTAGGTTTTGGGTTGCCAACGCTTGTAAAATATCATTGTTTTGTTATATATTTTAAGTTTTTTAATTACATATTATAGTTTACATTAAAAATAACATAAACTTAAGTTTACAAACACTGTTTCATAACTTTTAATAGGCCTAATTTCTTCTTACCCAATCTGAAACAATATTTTAAACATAATTAAAAGTACTTATTCTCCGTTTTGGAATGTTATCTATCATGTGTAATATAGCGCATACATTAATACCGCTTAATACAGGCATCTCATTTACTTGGAAAAGAGAAAATACTTGTCATTTTTTATAAATATAATAAATTTTTGAATGATTATTTTATCATATTTCAAAATGTTTAACTGAATAAAATATGTTTTATCCACTGCGTGGGTGCATCATTGTAAAGAACTTGTTTCCATCACATAAAATCATATGGTTTAAATTTGTTGGGTGCCATTTTGAAGCTATGCTAGTTAGACCTTTTGTGAAAGTGATATGAATAATAATTTTTTTAAGTGGAATAAAACGATAAATAAACTTTGTGCCCCATCTCAAATAAATATATAAATAATATTGGCCTAAATTACTGTGGTTAACTATCACATTCATACATTACCTTATGCTTTCATTACAGTTATCCAAAGTGACATGTTAGCTGTTGGCATAGGGATATATTAGGGATTATTTCTAGTAACTCTTTGAACTGTCTGTCATCCTAGTAAACTAAGATCTTGAATGTATTTTAAGAAAGACAGATAGGAATAAAAAGAAACAATATGGCTTGCTTATTTAATAGTGGTGTGCAAATCTAAAATATTTATTGGCTTCAAATTTGGATTTAATATTTTTTTTCAGATTTGACAATTACAAACAAAGTATTACCAATCAAATATTGAAGGCAAAACTAAATTTTGTGTTGTAAATAACTACCAAAATTAATGTCAACTTGACAAAAATTCGCAGTAATTTAATTGCACGTTTTAATATATTTACTTAGTCTCCTAACTACATAAATATTCACAATATCTTATTCCCCCCACCCAATTCCCCCTAACATAAAAATAATAATAATTGGAACATTGATTTCGCTACAGGAATATTTCATATGATTTGATTTGGCTTAGCTTAAAATTGATAAAATGGAATTCGCATATCCCTATTATTTACGATTCACAAGTATAAACAGTAAATGTATAACAATTTTCACTGTACAAGACACATTATTTTATTTATGATTTGGTGATTTATACAAAAATACAAAAAAAAAAAAAAATTCTCAAAGATCTGGTGGCAGACTCCAGTTGAAAATTATATTTATTTCCAAATTAAGGCTATCAATGAAGAGAAAATATAATATACATGTGAGTTCAACAGATGTTGTTTTTAATATTACACTTGAAACACATTTTTCTTGAGGAACAAAACAATAAATTACTAACAATCCATTTGACACCAAACTCAAATTTTTATCCAAAATAACCACATTTATAATAAAAGAGCAATCTCGACCCTGATAATATACAATTTTTAGTTGTGAAAAATGGAATAAATTTGTATGTGGAAAGAGGAGGAGAGGGTTAAAGTTAATCAACAGGCTGTCCTTGAGCAAACTTCTGTAGTCGCCTTCTTCGTATTTCTTCCTGTTCCTTAGTGAGGGAGGGCTCGGACTTTTTGATGCCAGCGTAATATTATTTGTAGAGGTTGACGCCTCGGTTGAAGACGTGGAAGGGAGGGGAGTGAAGCTTGTCGTTTCTTCAATGCTGGGTACCCTAGAAACGTGGTCACAACTAAGTCAGGATAGATCTAGCCTCTCAATGATTTTATTGGTTTCATAGCCAGTATAATTACATTTTATCAATTTAGGTTGAATAGGGTTGTTTGAAATATTTGTGAGGTTAGATTTTTTTAACCATTTGGGATTTTTGTTACTGAAAATTTTTAATTATTATGGAGTGAGAATACCCATTAGTGGTGGCAATTTGTTTGATGATGTTGAGTTGTGTTTTATAATTCTTTTTGGAGAGTGGAATATGGAGTTGTTTATAAATTAGGCTATTGAAAGTTGCCAATTTATGAGTTGTGGGATGGTTAGAATCGCCGAAACATGTCACCCAGCCAAGAGTAGCAACAAATTATATAAGGAGTGGAATTAAAACCACACAGATAAGTAACGTTACTATATTCAGACGTCAGATTTTTCCTTTTGGTTACACTTTTTTAGATGATCTTGTATTTATAATATATCATAACCTGGATGACACATTCGTTGATTTCTATTAAATCTACAATTAATCTTGTCTCGATAATTAACACAAGAAGATTTTCATAAACCATTTGACTCAAATAACAAGTTTTTAACATTAAATTATTTACAATCGTTTAATAATTTTGTGAAATAAGTCACTTGTTTGAATAATAATAATAAATAATAATAATAATAATAATAATAAATATTGTTTTGCACAGTTTTATAATTTGTCCTTGTTTTATATTAATTAATTTCAAAACTTTACTATTTAACAATCTCAATAATGATTTTTTTCAATGTTATTGTACCTGTTTTATTTGACTTAATGTATTGATATATTATTTTCTCATTGAATAAATTATTTTCATGTTATGTTTCATATTTATATTTTTTGATTGACCAAAGAAATTGTAGCAATTAATCTAATTAGCTGTTCCATCTAAGTATGTTCCTTGTATTATAAATTAGTATTCTCCTTACTACAACTAATATGAATATTACTTACGTTTTTAAAGGAGTGTGAAACCTAAATACAATTAAAAAGGACTCCAGCTTTGAAAACATTTAAGGGGCCGAACCTAAAGAACATTTAAGGGGTTTCAAATCTAGACAACATTTAAGGAGTGTCAAGCCTTGAAAGCATTTAAGGAGTTTCAAGCCTAGACAACATTTAAAAGGTATCAAACCTAAAAATCATTTAAAGGGGTCAAGCCTAGAGAACATTTAAGGGGTGTCAAGCATAGATAACATGCAAGGTGTATCAACCCTAGATAACTTAAGGGGTGTCAAGCCTTGATACCATTTAGAAGGTTTCAAACCTAGAATACATTTGAAGGGTGTCAATCCTAGATAACATTCAAGGGTGTCAAGCCTAGATAACATTTAAGGGATGTAAAACCTAGTTACCAATTAGAATGTTTCAAACCTAGAATACATTTAGGGGGGGTCAAGCCAAGAGAACATTTAAAGAGGGTCAAGAACTAATTTTATCATTCATTACTGTTATGTTGTTTTAGTAAATGTATTGTTGTATAATATTAAAGTGGCAGCAGTATCAACTGATACTGGTAATAACATTTAGTATACAGCCAGTCTCTGTGATGAACAGAATGAAGATGTTGATTGCTTGTAGGGTCAGTTGGTGGCTTGGCAGCCTGATGTGCAATAGTACCGTCAGGCTTAGTAAGAAAAGTAACAGGAAACTACCACACTCCTAATTTCCCTAGTAAGCCTTTTCAGTGCTGCATAGGCTTTCAACTGACAGTGGAATTGTTTAGGATTAGGGATGGATAGGAATGACTTTTTTCATTTCAGGACAGGAATGGGACGGGAAAAGAGACCAAATAGCGAGATTTGAGACAGGAAATTTTAAAATAACTCTTTATAGTAATCTTAGATTCAAAATATATGGATTTCTAAACTAATATGATAACACCTGTTAAAGTTATAGTATTAAAACCAGCTTCGATGGCTGCATGGTCTAAGTCATAGATTAGAATGCCAATGGTGAGGATATTTAGTTTGATCTTGGCCGGGTGTGTGGTTATTCCTAAATGGTTTCCCACTCTACCCAATTCAATCTTCCTCATTCCTAACACACTAGAGTAATTAGTACACAGGTGCATAACTGGAACAAGTAATAAGACATGGTGCTAAACATAATAAAATAAATATAAGTGTGCACAAATATCATTTTTTATCAAATCAAAAAAACAAAATTTAGACTATCTAATAATAAAATAATTAATTTTATTGCATTTTTGATGAACATTATTTTTATTAGTTAATTTCGTTTGAAAATTGTATTTTATATTTAACTATTTGCATAGTGCAAACAATACTAGAAAATATCATGTTAGGCACCTCTTCAATTAGGTCCAAGTATGAAACTGCCAAATACTATCTAGGTTTGAAACCTCATAAAAGTTACTTTACTTAAATCTTATTTCTAGGTTTGACACCCCTCCAGTGGTGCCTCGTGTATAGGCACTGCAAAACTGCAGCACCCCCTATTTCCACTTGATATTATCGATAACATTTAATATAATGAGTACCTTTTTCTTTAATTCTTTCTTTATTTTTGTAGTACAATTTATATTCCTTAAGCTTAATGTCAGTACTTCAGTAGCCATCCCCCAGTTTATGAAAAAGATACAAACATCTTTGTATGTAACTGTGTGCTTCACAGTGCCAGCGACGTGGTGTATGACTGTTGTGCGCATGCGCACATAGGGTGGGGAGGAAGGCGGCACTGCCAGGTAGAGAGAGCACTGTTGCTCTCACAGTGCCGGCTCTGGCGTGATGGTGGAAGGAAGTTTCTTTTTACTCAGCGTGTTTTGTGTTTAAAAACCTTGTACCATATTCTTGAATGTGATAAAGTGCAGGATTAGATTATTATTCCGCTTCCAGCTATTCTATTTGATTAATTTTTTTTTCGGTTATTTTATTTAACAGAAAGCTTTAAACATGGCCTTGCATCCCCAAGAAATAAGTTCTGTGACTGTAACTTAGGAAGTGTGTGACTATATATGGGTTGATATAATGGATAGATATTCGTCCACTAAACACTAAGAAGCTGATAAATTGTTCAACAAGAATTGCTTCACTAAATTTAAGAATGAACATCCCACAAAAGAGATAGTAGTGACCACTGAAGTTTATCCCATGATTGACAAAGAAAAGCTTGAAACTGAACTAAAAGTATTCTATTGTAGGACTGATAATCATGAATATTGCAAATTAATTTAGCTGATGAAATTTATCTTGGAAAATAATCTAGATGATGTTTTTGCGCAAATTAAAACAAGAATAAATAGATCAAACTTGAACTATAACAATTTAAGTTTAAGTAAGTAAACAATTTTTTTTTTAAAGATCCTATCAAGTTCCTGAATAAATTTTCTTTTTATACATGTTTTTTTTTCCTTTTACACAATTTTAAAACAAAGGCTAGAAATTTTCTGGAGCAACACCCTCACTAATTTTAGCTACGAGCCACCACTGCACCCCTCAAAGATGATTGTTTAGCACCCCTTATACTCTACTCCCTGTTTGTCTCACCACAACAAACATGCTGATCCCTCATAAATGGTTGATCTTGGTATAAGTTACTTCCTTCCCCCCTTCGGCTAATTTCCACACCCCAAAATATAGTAGCTTATATCTCTGTCCTTTAAATATTTCAAACTCTTTCACTTGCTGGAGTGCCACACACCCATTGTTTGGTTCCTGGAGCACTATGTTTTGTTTCCCCGCCCCCAAACTTTTCCGGGAAAGCATCAATCCCGTCGTACCTAAGTGGAATAAATAAATTCCCGACCTTAGGAGACCTTTTCCCAAGGGCTTGGGATCTCGTCCACCCCTACCAACCAAATTTTGGGTTGGTTACTAATCATCACACAAACAAAAGTAGGCCTTGCATATTAGTAAATGAGAACTTTATTAATCGCCCCATTATTTTACCCTTAAAAATAATAATAATTAATATAATAATAATAATAATAATTAATAAATAATAATAATAATGTTTTAATTTAAGGAAATATAATCTCTACACTGACCAGTTAAACATTCTCCATGCAATTTTTAAATTTAAATTTCTGTCAAAAGCTTATGACAAAATTTAAAAAAATTTGATTTAGGTGAAACTGCCTGTCTAAAAAAAACTGTATTATAGGTTCCTCTCAATTTCCTGAAAATTTGTTTTAAATTATGTCTCTTTTTATTAATACCAGCTTAAATAACAATGTTTTGAAGTAATATTTTTCCTAATTGAATTTAAAACCCCATTTTCAATAGTAATTTACTAATTCAAATTATTTTTAATCAAAAATATAAGAAAAATTTACTATTTGATTTGTACTATTCAGTATTCATTCGAAATTTTGAGATTCAATTTGAAAAATAATCCTATTCGCACATAGCTAATTAACTATCATTTTAAAATATTACTCTTTCATCATAAACCCAGTTTTACCTTTCCTAAGCAAAAGTAGTAGCTAATGCAAATTGAACTTACGTGGCTGCAGTACTGTGAGGCTGGTCAACTGGAATGGTATTAGTGTTGGGTGCTGCACCCTCTTGAGTGGCGGGGGAAACGTTCATCATACTGATTGGACAAGAACAAGGAAATAATATGATCAGCAGGAGTACCAACTTCAAAATACTCAACCAATTTATAGCCAGGATCAGATTTAACGTAAGAGGTGGTGGCAGCCAGACAAGTTTGTGGTAGCACTGTACCTGTTGGAGGTGAGAACACACAGGTATGGCAAATATATGACATGCGTGCCACCCAGTGGCACTTGAACAAGATTTAGGTGGCACTAAGACGTGAAAAAAAGTAACCACTAAATAAAACTTTTCTCGATATGGTATTATTTTTTTGAGGTCAATAATATTTATATAGCCATGTCATTCACATGTCACAATGAACTTTGTTAAGACAAGTGCTAAAAATCATTTTGTGTGCTGTTGAAGACAACAAGTTATGAACATAACATAAATATCTTGGCTTTCAAAATACAACACATTTCAAACTATAATGGAAAAGATTATGTAATTTTTTATTTTAAAATTGATTTATATTTATTATAATTTTACTCCTGAAGATGTTACTTTAAATACTTTTACTTTAAGTTAATGACATTAATATTGTCTAAGACAATCGCTCTGATGATAAAATAAATTTTATTTCATTTAAATTTAATCATTATTAAAATATTTACAATTTTATTTGAGTTGCTGCATTTATTAATATTCAAACGTTTTCATTTTAAAATACTCATTAAATATGTAATTAAGAGGTGGCACACTGGACTTGTTCAAAATTTCGGTAGTCCCTAAGTGGCAAACTGGTCGGAAAAGTTTAACTATCTTCGATCTAGTAAATGTTGGTAGCATGTACCTGTAAGAGGTGGCAGCTGCCAGGAATATTGTTGCATGAGTAGCACAGAAGAATCCAACAAGGCCTGGATATTCTTCAAACACTGTAGCCTGGCCTCCACATTTTCACGCCTATTCCCTTCCAATTGACGTAGTTCCTCCAAGCTCAGAGCAGAGTAGTTGACTTCAGGAATCGTAGGGAGCACTGTTGCTGTAACATCACAATGGCACTTTAACATTCTATACATAAAAGTAAAACGCAACAAGAAATTAAATATGTCTTTAATAAATAGCCTCAGTGAGTGAAATTTCTTAACATGTTTCAAGTTTAAAAAGTGAGCTTTTGGACTTACAAACTTTTATTAATCATTATCCTTAAATGTTTATTGATAATGTTGAGTTAGAATAGGCTGACTTATTAAAACAACATCAATGAGATTAATTGCTAGTTGGATAGTTAGTTTCAAATGTTTTCATATTTCTATAGAGAACCGATAATAAAACAAATGAGGTGGTTTGTCTAAATAATGTTCAAGGGGAAGGACATGCAATAACAATCATATGTATGTTAAAGTTTAATAGAGGTTATGTCATAATATGGATGCATGTTTCATTCAAAAGGAAGGTACAAAATATTTTGAGCATTAGGGCACAGCCTTATTTGTGACCAAGGCTAAAATGTCAAATAAAGTTATTTATTTGGAAGACCCAAAGTAGTTGTCACTAGGCTTTAGTTGCATAATAGTCTCCTTCATGATGACAAGATATTGCCTGCTGGTGCCATTGTTGAAAATATGGCTGTAGCTTTAGGGGCAGAATATTTGTTTTTAATACTGTGTCTTACAACCCATTCGAGCTATACATTTATATACTAATGATGCTAGTGGTTTTAGGGATTAGGAAGGCTATTTTATATTAAGTGTACACACATTTTCATAAAGTAAGAGTGGAAAACCACCCTCAGTACACCCGACTGAGATTCGAACTATGATCCCCCCATCATGGGCAATTAGACCAAGCGACCACCGAAGCGGACCAGAAAAAATATAATTTAGATTGTGTAAATATGTGGTTGTTTCACTCATAACATAAGGAATGTGTTAGATAAGGAGCTTAACCTCTATTTCCTTACAAATTACCTTACTACTATTTCTTCCTGGGCAAGATGCAATGAAAACATTGAGATATGAAGTGTGTGTAAATGTGTGTTAGTTTTGTTTTTTTTACTTTTATCTGTGCTTTATTTTTCAACAATTTTATAATATTTATTTAATTTCATATTATATTTTGCTTGGTGCACTTTATTTATTATATAGAATGACCTTATCAAACAGCTAGGATAACTTACTAGCTTTACGTGAGTGTATCTGTACGCCAAACCGTAAAATCTGTCGAATCTTTCACAACAAACTATTTGTTTTTAAAATTCCTCTTTTCTTTCAAGCACTTTTGTAACATTAGCAATACTAGCTAATGCTACATTAGTTCTACCCGCCCCAAATAATCTAATACTCATAAACATCCTGCAATTTCATAGATTTACAAAACTTACTATGCCTACAATATGTGTTTTACTCACTCATTGTATCATCTGGCTTAGCACGAGTTCCCATGACCAACCTGTTCACACCGAAGTTAATAATGAAGAGAAGACAGTCAGCAAGATATTTCAATAGGGGGATCCAGAAATGCGCTGAATGGCCCTGTCGGCCGACAGGCGGACACAATCTTAAACTGCCTACCCGCCAGGTGTCCGGTCTACGTGACTTGGTGAACGTTCCATGTTTTAACAGCCAACTCACCAGGTGTCCGGCCTACGTGACCTGAGAACGTGCCAGGTTTTAACTGCAACTAACCTGATGTCTGGCCTACGAGACTTGAACACGTGCCACGTTTCAACTGCAACTAACCAGATGTCTGGTCTACGTGACTTGGACTCGTGCCAAGTATGGCAGCTGCTAACAAGAGAGTGATGCTGTTAACACGTGTTCGCGATGTGACAACATATTTTTAATATAAAAATCTCCCACCTTCTTTATCCACCAACTAGACCTATATATAGCTGTCACTCAGCAAAGTTGACTATTATATCCGACACTTCCACGAGAAGTCCTGGGCTGGACTTAGACATAACCGCTCCAGGATGGCAATATATAAACTCTATATATTTTATTAAATATTTAAAATTTAAAATGACCTTTATGGGTTTGAGTGTTTAAACACTTTAATTATGTGATTATTATCATTCAGTGTAAGCTTAGTAAGTTCTCACTAGAAGATTTATTTTTGAAAGTAAAATTGTTTTATGAAACACTTATTGTTTCTATTTGCCGCTTGGGTGCTATTCTCTTTGTAATTTTTGTAATATTAAATAGGTAGCCACTTTATAATTCTTTTTCTAGCTTGGAATATTAAGTTTAAATATAAATTGTTGTTGCACTTGTGGTTACCAATAATTGTTTGACCTTTAAAATTTGATAATGTTTCATTTATAGGTAATATTTTATAGACATATTTTCTTTATAGAACTTATTAAAGCAATTCATTTTTGTTGGTTTATAAGTTAAAACTTTAACCAATTCGTTTAGTGAGAAATTACAAGTATTCTATTGTAATATTACTTTGTTTTCTATTATAATGTTAAACATTGACATGTCAGAATCTTCTCGATTACTTAAAAGGTGGTAGAAGTAAAAGTCCCATAGAAGTTTGAGTTATGTCGGGAAGTCAAACATTTGTGTAATTTATAAATATTTATGCCAGGCCTCCACCGTGGTTCGGATTCCACGTTAAACTGTAGGTCCTTCATTTAATCTCACAATCACCCTACCATTACACATTAGCGTAAGTGCGTATAACCCGAACGGGTAGTAAGACGCGGTGCTAATAATAATAATAATAATAATATAAATATTTAAATTTAAATTTGTTTAGTCTAAATTCACAATGGTGATTCAGGCAGACTCATACATATACTTGAATAATTTACTTTGAGATTGTGAAATATATTCCCAAATTTACTGTACAAGAGCAGTCTCTGTTGTATTTATATATTTATCAACACACTTCAGTTTGCCTTGTGAAGCCATGTATTAATTATTTACCTCTGTTGTTTTGCCTTAAATAAATAATTCAAATTTTTCATAAACTTGCAATTGTTCCTATTTTTTGTTATATTAATTTCCTTATAGTTTTTGTCCACCCTTTTTTAGGCTATTGTGGCTTCTAGCTATTAGAAGTGGAGAACGATACATTTTGTCTGAGGATCTGTGAAGCTTCAATAATATCAATATTGATTCAAATTTTATATTATTTTATTTAATAACTCGAATCAAAGCAAACTAGAAAAAAATCAACGAGGTTTTAGGTTGTTGAAAATCCCAGAATATGCCTAAAATATTTTATTCTCTCAACCAAATACTATTGACAAAAGAAGTGTTTTAACTTGCTACTATAATGGCAATATTGGGAACAGAAGAGGATTTAGACTAGAGGCCCACTAGGCACGGGCAACTGATTTAGGGGGCGGCGCATTTTTGATAATATTATTTTTATTACAATATCTTGTTTTTAAAAATTAATGACTAACATTATCGGAATGGTTCACGTTAAAGTCAGACCGACAATATTTCTTTTAAATAGCTTTACTTTGCAATTGCTCTGTAACTGAGGTCAGTCTCCCTTTCTTCATAATATTAACTCAAGCTATTGTAGGGCATGTACATGCCCGATTATTTTTATTATACATATTTTCTTGAATACTAATAACTTCCACCCCCCCCCCCCCAACACCAATTTCCACCGAAACTTCCTAAAGCCCTTGACAAAAAAAAGGGGGAGGTCGGGGCATATTATAATTGTGCCTAGAGGCGCAAAAATTTTAAATCCACCACTGATTGGGAATCCAAAGCAGGGTTTTTTTTTAAATGAGAAAACAATAATATTTAGCACCGCGTCTTACTACTCGTTTGGGTTATACGCTTTTAAGTACTAATTACGCTAATGGATTAGGAATTGGGAAGGTCGAATTAGAGGAAGTGAACCCGCATTTGCGTGGAGGGAGAGTGGAAAACCATTTAGGAAAAATCACCCCCAGTTCACCTGACCAAGATTCGAACCTCGATCTCCCCGTCCTCAGCAGTCGAGCTCAACATGACAAGCGCGTTAGCCAACTACGCCACAGAGGCGGGTAGTAAGAAAACAACACCAAATTAATTAAGCTAGAATGAGATATTTTTACATTAATGTCTATTAATATCTTTGGGTTCATATCTTACGTCACTATCAAGCAAGGTCATAAGATATTAATTCATGTTATTTTAGTGTGTGTGTTCTAAGCTTTGGTCTCTAAAAAAAATGAATGTGCCTAATGGCTTGGTTTAGTTATTAATAGTTAAATGAAAATTAAAACTCTCTGAAGTTTCAAGAAAAATGAAAGTGCATAAATTTTCAAAAGAAGTCTTTTATATATATGATATATTTAAAATAAAATAATGTGTAAATGGTGCAACACCACAATGACTGGCTTATGAAAGATGTGTTAAGCATTGACAGTGCTCTGCATAAGCAAAGAAAAACATTTTTTTTTTAATCATTCATTAAAAGACAGGTGATCCTTTGAAAATATACTAACAAAATCAATACATAAAAACACTTCAAAAAAGCAAAAAGAGGTTTTCCTTGAAGAAAGTCTGAAAAACCAAAAAATGACCGCAAAGAGTTTATTATGGGCACAACAAAAACATTTATATAAGCCAATATTTCTAATGAGAAACTTGATCATCCTTCTATATGCTGTTGGACGGCCTGTAGCAATTATTGCTCCAAGTCAACAGAATGGGGACAGTCAAGTATAAACATCACGTACCCAATACCACTAATCTTGCCGAGCACCTCGCGCAACAAACATCCGACTACACAAACCACAAGCGAACAACTGCCAAGACTGAGCAAGTTCCGCATCTCGCCACTTGAGACCGGCACCACCACTACCATGATCAATCCGCCCAACTTCAAGAAACGAGAAGAAGATGGTAACTGCCAGACTTTGCCAGAATAACATAGAATGTTCTTCTGCCGGCGCGCCCCCTTCCTTTGTGCCTATCCTGTTCGATGAGTGTGCCATATAAAAGACCATTCGTCGAGGAAGACGTCACTCTTGGACTTGGCTGCGACCATGTAGGACTAAGCGTCGGCGTAACGGACATATTATGTTAATGTAAGAATAAAATCCAATTTCGGTTTAAATGTAAATTATGGGAACTAGTCAAAATTCTTTTTGATCTTTTTATCAAATTTAATTATAAAGTATTTGCGTAAATCTTCGTCTTTGATTTACTTTATAATGAGAGTATTGTAAAGTCAGACATTTTCTGTGTTATTGATATTAGGCATTATGGCGAACTTTATACTCAACCAATTAAATTTATTTGTTTCTCAGTACTATTTAGGTTAGATGAGTGTAGTAAATATGAAAATTTGAGAGTGTTGTTAGATCAGAACTTTTAAATATTATCCATAATGATTGAAAGTCAAACATTTCAAAATTAACTTTATTTCGTCTCAATTGCAAATGTGGCATTTTGGGTTTGGTAAACATTAAGGTGGGAAAGTGTTTGAAATATGGTGCCGAGATTTTCAATATTGGTAAAATGGAGTATTGCACTAGATTATTATATATATCAACTTAACTTTATATTTTTTTACTAGTTTCTCAATTGTTACTTTTAGGATAGTGTTGTTAATATCTATTTTGTGCCAAAATAGAACAAAAAACTTAAAAGGGTAATGTTAGGAAATATCCTCGATATTTATAATAGTACTATAATCCTTGTTTAGGACATAGGTGAAGGCTATTTTGAGTTCTGCTAGTAGGTTATTAGCTTTAAAGTTAAATGGTATTGACATTAGGTATTTTTGATGGAACTAAAACTTTTAGTAACATGTGGCATTTTCGCAACAGGTTCACAAATGTGTTAGTTAGGAGAGATCATTTACTGTACTACGTATGATCATATTAAATTAATGTTATGCATCAATATTTGTATTTACGTAATATGTTTAGGGTACATCATAAATAACGTAATGATTTGAAGGAAAAGAGTAAATATTTATGGAACAATGTTTTTATTGGATAGTATATATTTATGTTGAGAATGCTTGCTCACTCACGACTATTTTTTATATATATATATATAATATATCTAATTATTATTAAATTTAATGCTCTTCAAATAATATGCTTATTATTTAATAAAGTTTGGCATAAATTAAATCAAAAGATACTAAGACTTGAATTTATTCTATTACATAATTACGCCATATTATCCCCAAGTCTAGAAAAGGTGCGAGGGATTAGCCTTCAACCTTTTTATATATTAATATGTTAGGCAACCTGTGAAGGTGGACCGTAGTTTCCTGCTACTCACAAGAGTGAGTTGCGTGCGCTGGGGATATGCTAAATGTCCAGCACTTTATAACTCACTATTTTAGGATATTCACTCTACGACGCTCCTCTATATTCTAATTTATTTTTCTTTAACTGTAGGTTTTGTTTTATTTATGTATTGAATCCCTCTAGTTTGGAGCTTAGGGATTACAGACCAAATAAATGAAAGTTAACCATTTTGACAAAAAAATTCTTTTCTTTATTTAAAAGAAAAATTGAATCAAATTAGGGCCTATTATTTTACATTATTTTCTGATTTTATTTCCTGAAAATAGGATTAGGGTTGGTGACACCTTGGCTCAGTCGATAGCACGTTTGCCTACCGAACTAAGAGTCTTGGCTTTGATTCCCGGCATGGCAGAAAAATTTATCATTGGTGAAATGTAGGTTTACTCTTTCACAGTGATTAATAAAACAGACAGGGTCTGAATGATATGCCTGTCCTAGTCCTAAGTTAGATTATAAAGCCACGTTCCCACGGAGCATGGACCAAGAGCGTTAACTACTATATCGTGCTTGGTCTCATCGCTCACATGTTAGTGAAGAAGCATAAACTGTTCACAGTCGGAAGGGTTCAGTTGAGGCGTGGCCATGAAAGAGCTAGTGGCTGAGGGATGCACAGTTGTAGTCATCTCAAACCACACCACTTTTGGTCTGCATACATCACCGGCTGATTTTCCCAACCTTGACCATCTGCTAATTTTTTAATTCCTGCAGTAAGAGCTTTTCAAGTTCTTAAACTTTACAATAACTTCTTTAAGTCAAAATCTCAATATCTTTAAGATTACGTTGCAACGACATTCTTGCTTCATGCCCACAACACGAATGAAAATCAAACTTGTTTGATCCTGACATGACAGGGTCATGAAGCCAATGACATATCAAATGTCCACAATACTACATTCACACGAGTAGTGTTGTATGAAAACGTGGCTCACACTAGTGGTTCACACCCTGTGGGAACACGGCATGAGGCATATAAATTTACATAAGGCCTAGCAACCCGGTAGTGTAAAATATATGGCTTGAATAAAAAATTGACCCAGACCACAGGCTGGAAACAGTAATGGATGAAAAGTAAAAAGGATTAGGGTTGACCAAGTAGTGTTCTTCTTTTGACAAGTTCGATCAATTACTAATTTTCAAAAAACTAGATTAAGTGAAAGATAAATGTTTAATCTGGAAAGTTTTAATATTTATCTTAAGTACAGATAAATGTTTAATTTTGGAAAGTTTTAATATTTTATCTTAAGTACAGATAAATGTTTAATTTTGGAAAGTTTTAATATTTTTATCTTTAAGTACAAATAGGGAAATGGCTTAGTAAATGTATACCAAGTTTGTCAAATAACATAATATTTTGTTCTATCAAAAATGAGTATGCTTACAACGTGGTTTCTGGTGAAGAAGACTTCCCTATGGCAGAAACTATTAGGAATGGTGGTTTGGATACCAGAAGCAAATGAAAGCCAAAAGGATCATATTAATATCAATGTAAATATCAGAAAGTTGCAATTCTTTGTGATGAAACAACTAATAGAAAAGGACCTGTCTGCTTCATCAATATTTTCAGAACGAGTAGCCTAAAACAGCTTTATTTTCTTGTTTAAACAACACTTAAACTGATACTACAATAAAGTTTTAGTCACAGATAGTTTGTTTTGGTAATGAATTAGTAGACCTCTAATATTAACCAAACACAATGTAATGTGGTATCATGACTTACAGAAAGGTGGCATGAATGGAAAGGGCGGACAGAAGAAAGGGGGCGGAGCGATGTTGAAACCCGGGGTAGGAGGGGAAGTTGTGGTGGCGGGCTGGTCTGGTGTCTGATCCTGAGGTCTCTGGTTACTTCTTGCTGCAACTCCGGGACCTTGCTGGGGTTGAGGCATTGGCTGCCAGAAGGGGAATGGACCCGGGAAACCAGCTCCACCCATCAGAGGTTGAAATGGGTTGGCTCCACCTGAAACACCACAGCCAGACAAAATAGATATAGAAGTAACTATAAGTGGACCAATTGACAAAATGTAAAGTTTTGTATTGTCTGATTGTGTCATTCTGTGAACATAATCATTCAAGAATTATATTCCAAAATGAATAGTTTTAGCTAGGGATGCGTTCTTTGAATTCTTAAGGATATTAAGGCTGGGCTGATCAACTATTTTGCCAACTCTGCCGATCATTTGTTTTATTTGATTTTAAATTTTACAAAGATAATATGTACTAATAATACTAAAAAATCAACTGTTCACGTAGGCCATTTTTATTGTGTTCAGTATAGTTGGTTCGCTTATACAAGTTTAAATGAAAGCAAGAGTTAATTCAAATATAATTCAGATTCACTTTATAATTGGTACTACCATACTTTTAAGATAATCCAACACATTAGCTGAGTCAGTAGCATGTCTGTCTACTGAGTTAAGAATCCTGGGTTCAATTCCCAGCATGGCCAAAAAATGTATAATTGGTGAAATGTGGCTTTACCCTTTAACAGTGATGAATTAATTGCCGTGGACTGGATGTTGTGCCTGTCATAGTCTTAAGTTATATTATAAGTCATATGAAACTATGTCAAACCTAGCAGGCCGAAGTGGAAAATATATGGCTTGAATATAAAATTGACCCAGGCCATAGGCTGGAAACAGTAATGTATGTAAAAAATATATTTTTTAAGATTGTTAGTTTTGGTCAAAGTGACTCCTTTTCTCATAGTTAAGTTTGTGATAGTTGTACTATATAAGAATTGTATTTTTAAATCTGAGCATAGAATAACACATAGTAAATATTTCAATTTTTGAACAAAAACAGAAAAAAATAGTTTCTTTATATTTCTTGAAATTTAAAAATGTTAATTAATTTTAAAATAATTCAATGAGTTCTGAATTCGTGATATAGTTTCGAGACCTCTGAAAGTTCTTTAAGTTTTACCTGCATTGAATCTTCCCCAGTTTTAACTTACCTCCCTACACATAACTATACAGCTTCTTTTTCACTCAATGACATTTCTATTCTCAACAATCCCTCCATCCCTCTTTGTTATTGATAAAAGAAGTTGGGTTTTACTAGTCACTAGCATCCCCCCTCCTCTTTCCCTCTTTACTGGCAACAAAACAAAGGACAAGGCTGTCTGCCAAGAGCTTAACTATGATTTGTCCCAAGTACCTGACATCACATGTTAAATATAGATTTTAAAGTGATGATCAATTGATAATCGAAAATAGCCAGAATGACTTGAAATGTAGGTTAAGTGCAAGAAAAATATATATATTTATAACACGAGTTTAACTATCAAACATATAAATAGATTGCTATAACTTGAAAATGCAAAATAAATAACTAAATGTAGCAGAATTCTGGATGTAAACAAAGTAAACCATTATACTTTTAATATCACTCTAATGTTTGCTATAATGTCTAATCTATATCTATGCTTAAATTTGCATTAGCTAATACAACTATTTATATTTTATACAATCTTTCTGAGAATTTGGTATTTTGCAGAAAATGGTTTTCGAGGTGCCACATTTCTTGGAGTTCTTCTATTTTCAAAAATAGCTCTATGAGTAAAACAATCATTTCATGTTCTGTGTGTTTTCATAGCAACAGAGCCTTGCACTGCCATTGGTGCTTTTATTTGTATGTGCGTGCCAATGATCATATATTTATTAACAAAGGAAATGAATAAAACTAAAGAAAAAGAAAGCATAATCTACTAAGAGTAAATTTAATGAAGTAAGCCCATCTAAGGAAAGAGTTAAAATGTAAGAAGAATCCAATGCGAAAGGTGACATCTTCTTCCTTTCTTCTGTCTTCTATAGTAGAGTAGTCACACACACATTTTAACATAAATATAATAATATTTCGACATTGTTGCCTTTATCAAACAGAAAGAACAGAGTACAGATAACACAAACACTGGATTACTTTATTTTAATTTAAAGAAAAACTGTTAGCAAAAGTATTGTGCCAACTGTTTTTGGGAGTAAAGATGAATTTCTTGGCTATGGTTAGTATTTTTATAGGCCTATTCAAAAGAATTAAAACATTAAAAAGGTTTTTAAATAATTTGAAAAATGTTAATCTTATAGAAAGAAACTATCTTCTGTTGAGGCCTGGTGGTAATCTTGATTTGGTAATCCATTGGTGGGCCGGTTCCCACTGACTAAGCTTGTCCGGGTCTTTGTGGTTTGTGTCAAAATGATGATTGTTCATTAGCTGTCTGAGAGAACCTGTAGTAAGGCCTGTATATTCTGCATCACATGATTTTCACTGTAGTTGATATGTCAATTTATTTGTTTTGCATTTGTAATGACCAGGCATTTTGTATTACAATTTGGTAACTTTGCTGTTGAAGGATGAGTAGCTGGTAGGTGGATTTTACATGTGGTGCAACGGGTGCTACACAGGGATATGAACCTTTGGTAGTCTGTTTTTCTTCTTGGATTCTCTTGGGGTCAGGAAGTTTGGGATGGACTAGAATATTGTGGAAATTGGGTGGTCGTTTGAAAGTGACTCTTGGGGGTGAACTAAGAAGGTTTTGGATCTGGGTGAAATTGGTTAGGAATTTGTAACCACTTTTAAGGATGGTGTTGATATGTTGCAGACCAGAATGGTATTGTGTTGTAAGAGGTACGTCCTTAACTTTTTTAGAAGGGGCATAGTCATAGATAACCAAATCTCCAGAGCACTCTCCAGAGATGACTATAAAAACAGTTGGCACAATGTGTTTCAAACAGTTTTTCTTTAAATTCATAATCGAGTAATCCAGTGTTTGTGTTATCTGTATCTCTCTTCTTTGTGTATGACAAAGGCAACAATGCTGAAATATTATATGTGTTAAAATGTGTGTGTGACTACTTATACAATAGAAGACAGAAGGAAGAAGATGTTACCTTTGTGCATTGGATTCTTCCCAAATTTTTCCTTTTTCCCTAGATGGGCTTTCTTCACAAATTACTCTTAGTAGGGCGTTTTCCCTTTTTCTTTTGTTTTTCAATTTCCTTTACTATAAAATTATTTAACCATTGGGCCACCTCATTTTTAAACATATTTACTTAACAGTGATTCGGTTCTCCATAGCTATCTGTAAAGACTAGTTTTAGTAAGTTAAGTGTTTCAACTTCTATGAGTTATGGAGACTAAGGACTTATGGATCAGGACTCTGTAAACAGAGCAATTTGATGTATCAAACTCGTACGGACCACACATCTCAAGGATACAGAACCTGTAGACAGCACTTAATGCTGCTTACTACTAGTTCAGCTCAACATAATTAATAGACAATCCTGACTACTATAAATTAGACCATTTAACAACTTAACTGAAGATAAGTTTAGATTGTTAATAGTTATAATGAAAGATGGGTCGAACCCACTAAAGTACACATCTAAATCTTCATTTTACTTTTGAATCTGAATCTTGTGTAAAAAATAATGAACATAAGAGGAAATAGGAATATTAAAGATTAAATAGAAAATATTAATATAATAAAATGAATAATTCAACCCAAACCCAAAATAATTATTATTATTAAAATATTCAAATCTCAAATCCAATATTTTCTTAAATCTCAAATAACCTTAATGATGAGGATCCCATCTATAGTCATAATTTTTATTTACTATAATGACTAGCTACTGATGTGAACAAAACCAGAATGGAAGGGGGGAAATTATACCAATGTGGTAAATTAAGCTCTTATGTTTATCATGTTTTCTAAGATAAAAAGTCAAGAAAAAATGTACTTGCCCCATCACTAGTTTTAATTGTGCTTCACTATTTTCTACTAGGTATACCTATCCCAATGAATACACAATTCATAACAAATGCCAATCTTACATCAGAACATTACCTCACATCTTGTCAAATGGAATGTGTTCAATACTAACAGCAGAACGTGTAAAGTCGAGATCCCATTGACACCTTAGAGTTTTACACATATTCAAACACACACAGAATAAACTTAGCTGAAGTCGACTTAAAACTTAATCAAATGTGAAATGGTTTTTATTTTCTACATTTCAAATAATTACTTAAGCATTTTTTATAGCATTTTGAGTGCTGACATTGGCTCACACACCTATAGGAGGGATCTGTGCACCGGCCGCGGGTTGCACCGGTGGTGGTGGTGGTTGTGGTTGTGCAGGAACAGCTGGCTGAGGACCCGGGCCCTGACTTGGGGGTACTGGGGGCCGTAGGATGTTCAGACGGCACGTAGGGCATGTTTGCTGACGTTGGAACCAGGAACGCAGACATGACGTGTGGAAGATGTGATTACACGGAAGTTTCTTGGAGGCTGTGAGCAGAACATATTTGTTGATTAGCATCACAATTTATTTATATTGATATCAGGAGAAGTAAACACAGGTGTAAAATTTTACAATAAAATTTCAGATTCCTTTAAAATGGCCAATTTCCATGAAATTATATCCATGGAGCCGACCTTAACACCATATCGAAATATTTAGCATACCTAAGAGTTGTTATATTGGGAAAAAGGTACAGGAAAGGTGGATAGAAATTTTATGTGTTTGGGGTTTCTTGTTATATTTAGAAGAAGGTACAAAAATTATGGATACTAGAAAAAGTTTCTATCGACCTTTCCTGTACCTTCTGGCTTCTTCCTAATATAGCAAAATAGCCCAAAAAGCGAAAAGAGGTTTTCATGAAAGAGATAAATCATTTCTTAAAGTATTTGTATCCCCTACATAATCTAGTCCATAAGAGAGGGTGAGTGGGAGGAACCAACCTGTGACCATCTCTTCTCTACAGATGATGCAGACATTGTCTGCCGCGGCCAGCTCTTCAGGCGTTGCATCTGGATACAATGTGTTCATGTTTCTGATGGCTCGGCGAGATAAGATCACATCATTGAACGCCTTCTTGAACGCTCTGGAGGTCGCAGAAGATTGGTAGTGCGATAAAAAAAAGGATATATTCTGTTAGTTAACAAGCATTAACCAAAAGCTTTTTACATAGACATGATGAGAAATTAGAATGAGGGTAAACTACCCTTAGCTAGTTTGGAAGTGCGGAGGATAAGAAAGAAAGTAATAGTTGATTCTAGATATTTAATTACAATATCAGTCAACAGTTAATATTGACATTTATTAAATTCAGACTTTTCTAAAGTTTGATGAGATTTCACACTCTTACATGAAATTCTAAGCTTCTTAAAAAAATGCATACCTTAACCTTGTAAAATACCAGTTTGAAAAAAAATTACAATATGATCAAAAATAAGGTATATCAAAATGGTACACCAGACAGCAACCTTTTCTGGGTATGGAGCGTCAAGCTTAGTATGTTGTTCAAAACAAAAAAATCGCATTGTTTGATTGCTAAACGCCTTCTAATATAATGTGGTATTTATCAGAAAATCCAATATTGGAGAAACAATTATCATCTTCATACACATTATCCAGAGTACACGCACAGAACATTTGCATTTGAAACTTATTTAGCTCTTGTAACTGATGGCTAGCCTGCATATGACAGTAAAATGCTTCTAATTCATAAACAATTGTCTGAACAGATGTTCTCCTCAAACCGAGTTATTTTACAATTCGCCGACTTTTCTTTGGTGATCGCAGAATTTATCAAGAACTATCACCATATGGTCATTGTCTGTGGATGAGCGTTTTTTTCCATAACAATGTTTTTGATGACAAAGGAGTGATCCAGTTTGCCTAGATTTTCTCCCTAACAACATCAATGTTCGCTTAGTGGGTGGGGTATTAAGGAGCTCTTCTCTAAAAAGTTCAAATAGACGTTTCCCATTGGGTCAACCTGAAAACCAATTCTTTATGACAGAAAATAAGGCTCCACAACAATGGCCTTCTCACGAATACTTATAGCCATAGTGTATCACTGTGCAATAGGACCATTCACTTCCAGCATCAAGGTCACACTACAGCCTCATCATGTCAAACTTCCCGCCCATAGCTATGATGAACAGTGATGCCAACTTTCGGTAAACTTAATTTCCAGTCATATTGTATTAGGCAGTATATATATTATCTAGTTTTTTAATTATATATAAATGGCCCTTTATAAAATGTAAATTTTTTTGAAAATGGTGAAAATTTGAGTCTCCTGAAGAGTTCTGTTAGAACAACATTTAGTTTGAGGGGTTGAGCAGTAACAAAAGATTTTATTCAAGAGGCAAAGATCACCTCTAGTTTAAAATATGAACTAAGTTCATTGAGAAAGTAATTTGGTTCGTTCATCTTAATTGTTCTTATAGTAGTAATAATTATAGAAAACAACCTCAACCCCTTGATTTTTACTGGTAACAAAAGAAATGATCAATCTTAATATACAATTTTTGATATCTCGGTTCTTACCTCTCAAATCACAAAATTTAAACAAAACCGCAATATTCATTATTTTGTAATTTTTCATTGAACCATTATCAGTAGTTTATATTACTATTTCACCTAAAAACTGAAAAAAATGTAAATGTTTTCAACATGATCTCTTTGTTCTAGTAATTTTGTGCGAATTAAACCTGGCTGTTTAGTTAGGGATTTTTTTTACTATGTAAGATTTATTTTGCAAATAAACAACAGTACAATACAAAAATATTAAATTTTAATGTAAGCTTGGATGCATGAAAAGATATTGAGATTTTAAATATTAAGAAATTGTAATCGTAATCTATTAATAACAAAGGAAAATATCAATATTTCTCTCTTAAATTATTGTCGAAGCAATAAACTTATTTCACAACTAAACCTTCAAAATAAGCTTTGTAGATTTTTTAGCACCGCATCTTACTACCTTTTCAGGTTATACACATATGTATTAATTACATTAGTGAGTTAGGGATGAGGAAGATTTAATTTTGAAGAAGTGTACCCACATTTGCATGAAGTGGGGAAAATCATTTAGAAAAACCCCATCCTCAGTACACCTGACCAGGATTAGAACCTCAATATCTCCATCATTGGTAGTCTTGTCTATTGTGAGAGTGACTCTTTAAACCATGCGATCACCAAAGCAGGGAATTGTTAGTTAACAATGTCAACAGATAGTGACACAGTAATTAGATATAGATTAAAACTTAAGATTATGTTTAACTGTTATATTGAGGCAGGTGGACTCACCGCATTGTGTAGTACATTGGTCTGAAGGCGAACAGTGGAAGTGTGTAGATTCTAACCATGATGGCCACAAAAGCAATATACAAAATTACTTTGAAAAATCCTAAAAAAAATAAAGATTAAATACATTAGATGCAAAAAGATTATATGTTCTTAACTAATCAAGTACTATATTTTAACATGCGAGGCATTATTGTAACTATAAAGGTGGAAACTAGCTTTGATTACACTAAAGAGGTGTCAATTAATTGAATATAGTAGAAACATGATACCTGGACATGTGCAATGACTTTCAATTTAGCTTTAGTTCTGTGTATGTTCAGTCTTGATTGTAAATGTATTATTATTTTTGTTCTAGTTGAGTCCAAAAGTACTTTGTTTACTTCTTTTTTTTAAACTTTGAATTGTCACTCATACTACTACTCCAATGAGAGGACCACTTCTTTCCCCATTTTTTTACTTGCCATTACTAAGAGTTGACTTATGATTCTCCCGGAAACAACATTTTACTACTTGTTTGGGTTACATGCTTATTTACTAATTACACTAATTGTTTTAAGGATTAGGAAGATTATATTAAAAAGAAGTATTCCCGCATTTGTGTGGAAGAAGAGTGAAAAACTATTTTTTTTAAAAACTCAGCACGCCCAAGAGAGATTCGAACCTCAATCTCCCAGTCATTAGTAGTCTAGTATACTGCAAGAGTAGCATGTTAGACCATGCAGATACCAAAGCAGGTACTTTGGTTGTTGTATTGGTGTATTCTTCTTTTAATTTTAATGGTCTATTACTGTGGAAAGTTGAATTTGGTGGTAAACATGGTTTATGGTGAGTGAAAAGAGACCCTCAACAAAGCTGGTTTACAGGTACCTAACTTCTCATTCAATAAAGCTAAATTCTTCAGATGACATAACAAAACTAAGAGGATGATTTTCTCACACCAATTTTATTTATTTTTCTTTTGTTTCTGATTTTATCACAGTCATTCTTTAGTCGTTATAGAATATTGAAATCATAACAATATTATTAACATTTTTATCTTTTTCTAAAATGTGAATCACTATTAATTTAAACCCGCTTCGGTGGCCGCGTGGTCTAACATGCTACTCTCTCAGTAGACTATACTACCGATGATGGGAGATTGAGGTTCAAATCTCAGTTGAGTGTACTGAGGGTGGTTTTTCCAAAAATGTTTTTTTCACTGTTCCTTCATGCAAATGTGAGTACACTTCCTATTAATGTAACACCCTAATCCCTAAAACCATTAGCGTAATTAGTATATAACTGTATAACCTAAACAGGTGATAAGACGCTAAACAAATTATTAATTTAAGTGGTGAATTAATGATGTGGCATTTGATTGTTAAGTTTGTTCTATAATAATTACTAAAACCCTGATTAGCATCATAATAGTCTAAAAATGGTTAGATTGAAAATTTGAAAGTTTTGTATCAGCTAAATAATATTTTTGAATACTATACTCAAATCTTGAATTTCCTTAAAAATTTAAAGAAACCATCTCTATTAAATGATCAATGTAAGAGTGAAAAGAGCACAACTAAAGTCCAATTTTCAAAGGGAGAATCTTATCTGACAGCTAGAAAAGTTACTAGATTTACTTTCACGTATTCCTGAAGGAGAAGGGAAAGGACATAGTTCAATGACAAAAGGAATGGACGTGTAGTCAGCAAGAACACCAAATAATAATTCCTATATCAAGGTATTTACAGCTGTCATGTTTTAGAGAAAGTATCATTAACTATAAAGAAACAAAGCCAAAGCTATTATTTATACTTTTAGTGAAGAATTCTCCATCTAGATATCATATTCTGAAAATTGAAAAATGACACCTGGACAGGGGAATCGAACCCAGGACCTTTGGCTTAGTATACCAATGCTTTAACCACAGAGCTATCCAGGAATTGTCCCGTGCCCAGGGTCATTCTTCACTTATATTTTAAGGCAGAGTCTATGATGGACGTACGGAAATCGTCAGTTACAAATGTGTGACACGAGTTCAATTCCTGTGTCCAGGTGACATTCTTCAATTTTCAGAATTAACTATAAAATAACACTAATAATATATTAAAATAATATTGATGACATCAAAAAAATAATTTTGTATTTTCTGAAAGACTCTTCTTACATAAATTATATTATTAACCCACCCATGACCAGCTCAGTGTAGAGCAGGAACACAGTTTTATTCTCCCACGGGTTCTCACTGTTGAGATCTACAGTGTGAAGGGCGTACTTGATGGAGATATTCACAATAATAGTCAGCAAGATGGCATACTCGAAGCCAAACACCAGCTGGACCGACGCGCCCTTTGTCACTGTAGACTGGTAGGCGTGCCCCACAAAATGGAGGTCCAATGCACCAAGCAGTGTCAGCAAGGCTGAAAACACAAGTGAATGGAGTCTAACGTTAAAAAACCAAGGGACATTTCAATCTGAATTTTTTATAGTTTAGAATATTAGGGTGTCACTGGTAGAGAGGAAAGCTTACAGCTAGAGATGGACTCCCCCAAATAACTTAAACCTTTAGGGGTATTTAAAAGTGGAAAAAATTTTATTCAAAGGAAAAATGGGGCCAAACAGCTGCATTAAATTAAATATTAAAAGGAGGATAGAAGGGCAAGGCCTCCACACGTATCATAAAACTGTAGGCCTCAAAGTTCACAATTAAAAATATAACAAAACACATAACTATGAAATTTTCGAGGCACATCAGTCCCCTTCTTCCGCAGAAGAGAGTAAAATTGAGAATGGACTATGGCAACTTGGTTATAGGTTGATCATAGTAACATAGATATTGTTGTTGCAGGTTTTTTTATTCAAAAAATGGTTTAGGCTTGGATTCTGCAGTTGCCTGTTCAAACTTATGATTTACTCTTGGTAGATGGATAGAATGTTGTATTTATATTATATTTGATTAACTAATTTTTAAATTAAAGTATCTGTTATTGTTTATTATATAAATTACTGACTGGTTTGAGTAGGCCTGATAGCAAAAAAAGAAGGGGAGTGCTTGGATTTGGTTACATGAGCGTGCCCGGAAAGTAAAGATGCAATAACCATAACATTTACAAATACATGTTTTAACTAAACTTATACTGAAAACTACTTACATATGGATACATTTACTTTTCCAAATATTCACTACCATTGTCCGAGCATTTATTAAACCTGGGAGACAACATCTGTATCCCCAAGTCATAAAAGTCAGCCCCCTGTCCTTTAAACCATGTTATGAATTCTTCATTATCATCAAATTTTTTTCCACCCAGATGTTTCTTCAGGTAAAGAAACAAGTTTTAATCGCTAAATGCGAGGTCTGGACTGTAGGGCAGGTGGTCCAAAACATCCCATTTGAAACTGTCAAGCAAGTTAGTGGTGGCACATGCGATGTGGGCCCAAGCGTTGCTTTGGGGCAGACAGACGCCATCAGTCAACATTCCCCTCCTTTTGTTCTGAATGGCCCATCGAAGCTGCCTCAAAGTCCCACAATATGCTATGGGATTGTTGTGCTGGAGGCATAAAGTTAACCAAGATAATACTTCTTCTGTTCCAGAAAACTGTAGCCATATTTTTTTTTTGTTGTTGTTGAAATCAATGTTTTGAATTTTTGTTTTGGGAGAATGAGTATGGCACCATTGCAATTAATGCTGTTTTGATTCAGTAGAGTGGTGATAAGCCCATGTTTCATCCCTAGTCACAATAGAGTCAAAAAACTCATCTCCATCTTCTGTATAACGTGTTAGAAACGTGAGCTCAGAACCTATACGTTTTTTCTTGTGTTCATCCATTAACATTTTGGGCACTCAGCACAATTTTTGTAGCCTAATTTTTCTTTCATGGCTTCATGAATCATAGTCTTAGATACTTCAGGAATAATGTCATACAACTCTCTTATTGTCAAATGCTGATTTGCACAAATCTCTCTTTGAATCTTTTGAAGGTCCTCAGAGATCAAAGATGGCCTACCAGTCCTTTGTTCGTCGTGAACGTTAGTCCTTCCTTCAAAGAATTCATGGCACCTCTTCATCACATTTTGTTGATTTATAATGTCACCATAAATGGCAGAAATTTGTTTGTGAATTTCCACTGGGCGCTTACCTTCTGCATTCAGAAAATGTATCACAGAACAAACTTTACATTTGGCGGGACCTTGGCTTGGCGCTCCCATTTTAATAACATGTCACTCAAACAAAAACTATTCTTGTACTGCCAAACCAAAGTTAAAGGAGATCCATAAGGATCAAGATCAACGCCAGTCTACTTACAACAAGCATTTAAACTTCCTCTAGTGCCATCGACACAATATACTTTCCAGACACGCCTTGTATATTGGTGAACAAGTTCTCACCTCAGTGTTTGTGTTAAGTGTACACTCTCTTTGTGTTTAATAAAGGCAAGAATGCCGAAATATTATTTCATTTGTGTTAAAATGTGTGTGTGTGTGACTACTTCTACTACCAAAGACAGAAGAAAGGAAGATGTCACCTTTGTGCATTGGATTCTTCCCACATTTTCACTCTTTCCTTAGGTGGGCTTTCTTCATCAAATTTACTTTTATTAGTTTATTTTCTCTTTTTCTTTATTTTTATCAATTTCCATTATTATAAAATTTACTACTATGTAGGTAATACATTATTTAAAATAACAAAAATACTCACTGGGTTGTTGCACTACTAAAATAAGTAACTTTTTATTTGGTAGGCAAAGGCTCAATCACAAACCAGCAAACTGTCAGTTTTAATAATATTATTTTATATCCTCTTTGGACAGGTGGACAAACAGGGTGACAAATGAAAAAAAGTCCTAAGAAGAGTGGGAGAAGAAAACCATTTTGGATGTGATTCTTCGGTACAAAGCAAACTGGATCAGACACATCCTGAGAAAGAAATGTCTTGTGCACGACGTCATAGAAGGAAAGGTTCAGGGAAAGACGAGCTTAGGAAGCAGAGGATTCAAATATTAGTTGACTTGAAGGAAAGAAGAAAATTCTGAGAGCTCAAAGAGGAGGCAGAGAACAGGGTGCATTGGTGGTCTAAGTTTACTGACAAAAGGAATTGGCCTGTGATAAGACATATCACTTAATAATAATAATCCTCTTTGAATCAAATATTGGTTTATTTAGTTTACATTTCTAAGTTCAAAGTTTATTTATAGAATTATATATTAAAATGTGACATAAAAACACTTTCAGTTATGGCTTGTGTAAGCAAAAGCAAAATAATAATAATAAAGTAGGTTTATTATTAAAAATGGTAGTAGTATTTAAAATAAAAATAGGTGGGTTTGTACTGTACATATAGATGTTTTAACTGTTTGTCATGGAAATAGTATAAGCAATATTTATGCAACTGTACAATCACCCGCTTCAGTGGCCGCATGATCTAAACCGCTACTCTTGCAGTAAACTAAGACTATTGATGACAGGGAGCTTGAAGTTTGAATCTTGGTCAAGTATACCGAAGCTGTTTTTCTAAAATACCTTTACACTTTCCCTACATGCAAATGCAGATACACATCCTTGAAATATAACCTTGCTTATTCCTAAAACCATTTATCTAACTGGAATATAAGCATATAACCCAAATGGGTTGTAAGATGCGGTGTTAAAAAAAAGTGTACAACCATCCAAATTAATATTATTTACCCACCTTTTTCTGTTGGACCATCTCCCTTTGTTCATACATTAAAACATTAAAGCTTCAAACCAAAATTTGGCATAAAGTGTGTATAGATATATTATTTTAAAATCTACCCAATACATTTTATTTAACGTGACAAATGCATTTCAATAATTCGTGTTATTATTATTTCCTAACCAAAAATTTAGTGTAAGACTTCAATCAATGACTTAAAAGTAAAGTTTTGAATAGTTGTCTTTATTTAAATGATTTATAAAAAGAGAATTAAAGAGAAAGTAAAAAACTGCAAGTGATTTGGACCTATGGTTATTTAAATATTTTGATACTAAGATTAGCCTAGTATTTTCAAAAGGGTAATTAACCCTCTTAATTAACCAAGAATTGGCAATGTTGATGAAAGGGTCCGCAATCCTAGCTCTAACTATGAAAGCAAGGACAGTGCGGGTGAGGGTGGTTGTTCATTGAAAGTAGTTTTACATTCTCTCTCCACCCAAATACTGGTTCTCACATATTGTTGTGTTGTTTTTATTAGTTATGTAGAATTGTGGGTAGTCTTAACAGGTATTTGGATGTGTGGCAGTAGCAAATTAATCAAAAGAGAGATTACTTACAAAGTACACGTATGTGGAACAGCCACGATATATCAGGACTCCTTTCCATCTGAAAAACACCCCAACAATCAAAATGTATTTTTAATAAAAAATTCAAATCTTAGCTGACTTTAAAATGCTAATCTAATCTCATGCTTAAAAAAAATCAGTCAGATCCAAATAGAATTTGATGCTTTAAAAACTTGAAACAAATATTGTATTTTTTAAATAAGTTCAAATCAAATTTATTTTAGTCATGATAGTGTTTAAATTAAATTTATGTTAAATATTCTCTTATGCTAAGTTTTTGAAACTGATCCAATATCTGCAATAAAGATTTTTCAAACCATTTTGAAAATCACTTAAAAACAATAAACATTTTAAGTTCACTAAAAAAAAGGAAATCAATAATACTAGCCTCAAAAGCATCAAATAAAGAAAGATCACACCACTTTTTAAATCATAGAACAAATATTTTTTTTAAAAAAGGGGGGGGGAAAGGGCCCAACTACTTTGAGATACTCACTGTGACAAACTGTGTCCCCCACATGATTCCTTTATGACCTGGAACTCATGTTTAATTCCTCTATTCACTCTACCACACAACTGGTTTCCAACATGCTTGTATTGATTTGTTAAGCTTATTTTGAACTAAGACCATCAAATCTGAAACTAGGATTTATTTAAATTTCAAATTTCAAATTGAATCCAAATATTTCCAATACTAAGATTTTAAACTTCGAATTGAATCTGAATCTTAGTATAGTTAAGATGAAAATTCTACAGTAAAAACTACAATAGGTGTGCTAGGCATACCATCAAGATTAGTAGGTATAAACATAGTTAACTAAGTTTGGCTTGCTTAGCTTATTTTTACAACAGTAGATGTGCAAAGTTAACATCATTTGCTAACCATTTTGCCTTTGTATATTTATAGGGTCGGGATCACAAAAAATGTATAAAAATAAGTAATAATGGTAGTCGGTCAATTTAGGTAGCAGGAGAGATATCTCTATCCTCAGGGTATTTTCACATGGTTGGGTTGAAGAAAACATTAAATTACAGAAGCTTACAGTAGTACGACTGGTCAGTACTGGGACACACATGTTGTGCTAGCAGGGAGAGTGTGTCAGTATCCTAAGACCCTTGTTTCCTTCTAAAGAAAGAATTACTTAGATCCTCAATGCTGATTAGCTGGCCAGTTTGCGCAAAATTCTCATTAGTCGATTTTAACCCCCAAACAAGCCAAAAATAGATTGAGATTCTGAGAAACTTGAATTTCAACAACATTGCCTTTACAAAATCTAAAACTACTTATTTTGAGTTGATGGCCCTAAATTAGAGTTATTAGATTGCACTACATGATATAACCATAGATTTTATTTTTAAGTCACTTATGTTAACCATACAGATAAACAAAAGGACAATGCAAAATTTATTTATGGAATTAAAAGCATTTTAATAATGATGAGTATAAAATAATGTTAAGCCTATAATATGAATCCAATTTAAATGTGCTCGAATAGTTGTGCTTTCTCGGCCCTGTAAACCGAAACTTTGAACACAATTTAATAGTATTAGCATAGTTTTCCAGATTTAGGTGTATATGGATTTTGTATTACTTTTGGCCCAAAGAAACTATATGTGCACCAAAAAAAAAATCAACAGACATGTATTAAGTCAATGTCAGTGGCAGAAGAAGTCAACTCACAAAGTCAACCCTATCCTCCGCCAACCAATGGAAGGACTTGAGGAACAACAACACCGTGAAGAGTGCCACAAATTTAGGACTGAAGTCGTCACGAAACACCGTGAACGCCAAGCAGGTCTCTGTGATGGCGTACCAAGACCGCTCCATCAGATGCTGAGCACACAATCATATTCTTATTTTTTTTAAACCAATCTTTATTACTCGGGACTTTAACTATCTTTTTACTTTCAGCTAATACAAAAAGTAAAGAGGTTACAACTACATAAAACGGAACTATTTTTAGCTAGGTACATGGTGGTGCCTATTAATTTATTAAGACTAAAATTACCATTTAACAATAAAAATTGTATCTCCAGTTTTCTAATTTTTACACTAAAAATTGTTTTTTTAAAGCTTATATAACTTGTATTTTCTAACACAAACAAGTGTTTTGGGAACTATGAACTATACAAAACAATGCAGGCCTACCTCAAATTCTGCAGCTCTCAACTGTCCCAAAAACACTTTACGCATCAATTTACCCATCAGTATGACTAAGATGAAAGCCTGGACATATATCACCTGAAAATGTGAAATAAAAAAAATTAGTTTCACCCCATAGGTTGTCATCAAATATTTCTAAGCTCATACTGTAATTGCAATTTTAAAGGGGCCTAGAATAAAAATAACAAATATAAACAATGTTATTGATAATAAGTCATTTACATCTGTGTTTCTTTTAGACCTATCAAAATTGATACCATTTGTATAGATTCTAGAATAACAAATGCGGAAAACACCCTTGATATAGGCCTACATAAAAGTAGTGTGTCAATATAATTGAGACTAGACTGCTGATGACGGAAAGATCGAGGTTCAAATCTCAGTCGGATATAGGCCTACTTAGGAAGGTTTTGTCCAAAATGCTTTTCCACTTTACCTCCACACAAATGTGGGTACACTTACTATAAATATAATCTTCCTAATTAGGAAGATGATTATATATATATAAATATTACTATGTATACTTGTTTTTTTTAACTAGTTTTTAAACTAAAGATGAAAATTTTCCGGAAAATGGCCTGAAAGTGGCCACATCTAATGATTGATAAATATTTATGGGGTAGGGTGGTAAACAAATGAAAGCCATGTGTGTTTTCTTCACATTATGTTAGCACTTCTGGGTTGAAAGTTTTTGTCAGTAAACACTAAAATTGCAACAATTAAAAATTATCAATCTCACTCCAGATTAGTTTTTTTTTAGGTTAACAGCCACATAATGGTAATTACTATAACTTTAAGACCTTGTAACTATCATAAGGGACATCTATTAATGAATACCTATATTAAAATATAGTGTGACTATGGACATTGGTTTTTTTGTGTGTATGAAAAATATAATACCGTACAAAATTCTGAAAAAAGCAGAGGAAATATTTCAGATTATTTTATGTAGAAAAAACATATTTCATCTATATTTTTCTTTGAGGTTATGTTACATGTTGTCAAAGGAGCTAACACAACTAAAATTAAAATTCTATCTTTTGTTATTTCAGGATTAATTCACAAAAAAACACTATATAAAGTGCAAATGATCAATCTCGCCCCAGTTCATAGTTAGACTAAAGATTATTATATTTTTAGCGCCGTGCCATAGAGAGATAGTATCAGAAGTGTTACTTACTCTTACTTAGCATACTCTATGGTATTGGGAACTCCAAAGTTCATTGCCGCACTTACAAAAGTACACCACATAGTCCTATCTTGAGCTAGTTATATCCAGCCCACCTCATTACACCCTATCTTTTTCAGATCCATTCTTATGTTATCCTCCCATCTGTGCAACCTATAAATCTTCCCAATAGTCTCTTCCCATTGGGGTTGCCAGTGAACACCCTGAGCATGGTTCTAGATTCTCTCATTCGTGTTGTATGTCCTGCCCATCGTAATCTGTGAAATTTGATTATTCTAACAATGTATTGTGATGAATGTAGGGCATGTAGGCTAACTCATCATAATATAGCCCCCTCAATATCCCCATCCTTTTTTGAACCAACTATCTGCATAAGCATATGATTTTGAACAACCTAAATATGTTTTTGTAATGCAAAGTAAGAGAACATGTTTTACAAATTATAGTTTTGTATAGTTTTACATTCATGGAAAGCAGGTGAGATGTCAACAACTGACAAAATAAGAGCATGCATTTTCCCAACTGTATTATTTTTCTAATTTCCACTCTAATCTTATTAATGCTAGGTAGTTAAAATTGTTCTTAAATATTTAAACTTAATAGTATTTCAATCCAATATAAAATTTAGATAGTCATAAAACTTTAGCTTTGTCAAAATTTTGTAACAATACTACCGAATTATGTAGCAACAAAGTAGCCTAGTGAAATTAGTGTTTCATTTCACTAAGTGGTAATAGTTCAACATAATTATGGAAAGATTCTAACAACCAGACTCCAGACCACTATATAACTAATGTTAACAAAATCAGAACAAAGATATAAAACCATATCAATGTGCTTATTATGTTTTCTAAGATTCAGAGTTTTTTAGTACTGCGTCTTACTACCCTTTAGGTTATCCATTATCCGCCGATTCTATGAAGGATTTGACCCGTCTCAAAATTTAAGTGCCCCTACCTATTCCGAAAAGGACAAAGATAAAAGAATAGGAATCTAAAGTACCTATTTTAATGCAAAAAATTTTGGAACTGTGATATTTCAGGAAAAGCATGTTGACTCATTGAAGGTTAGAATTTGTTAGATTGGGATTGTTTAACTAATGCATATTAAAATACTTTTGGTGATTATGAGACAGGCCTACATTTATTTTTAAAAATGTATGATTTTTTAACAATATGTATTTTAATATGGTTAGAAACTTTCTATTCTTGTTGTGTGTATTAGTAATAAAATAAACTTATTTTCTATAATACGACAAACAAAATTTTCAAGAATCCTCCCCCCCTTTCTTTGTTATATCCTTTGTACGCAGTCTGGAATGTTTTATTCCATCTTTACTCCTTGGCATCTAAACAGGAAACATGTTTTAAGTAAACATATAAATACAGCGTTTAGTGCAAAGATGTGTTTTAATAAACTTATAACAAATAATTAAACAAAATCCCACTATATTGTTGCCTGTCCCCCTAAAGGCGCTTCTTGTTAGGATGGCCGTGGTAAGGAGATCAGGTGTTAACAAAGTAATAATGATTATTTAAACTGGGTTTTTGTTTGGTGTTACTATAAAAGAACTAAGGATAATATTTGACAATTAAATATGGAGATTGTATACATTAAGAAATAAGTTTAAAGTGAAACCATAATGTCAGCAACCTACATCATTCTTAACATGACCTGGGTCATTCCCCAGTTGGTGCCCTTGTACTTGCTTGCATGGTGAATACCTGTGTCTTTACCAAAGTTAAAGAACTGAGTTAATTATATAGCACTGAACAAAATCGTCTTAAGTTAATTTACCAAGTCTGGTCTATGCCATTTAAGTTCTAAACAAAACATTAAACTTCCTCTTCTGAATCCCCTACAGAGAAGTTCCCCCGGTTAATACATAGATGTCTAAATTAAACATTTAAAAAAAACCTTTAAGAGGGATTCTAGATCCGTCGAGAGTTAAAACTCACCAATAAAAACAGATACATCTTTGATATTATAGCCTAATTATTTAACACATGCAGCAAAACAAGCTTACTTGTTTGACATTGTCTAACAAACATTATTATGAGAATATGTGTTACTATTTTAGTGATAATTGTTTTTAGCTGACACAGGATAGTCTACTTTTAAAATGTTTTACATTACATAAAAATGAGGGGAAGAATTGAGTTTCAACAAATTTTTAGGGTGCTTCAGATATAAAAAGAATATTTAGTGTAAATGAGGTCATAGCCTTAGGTACAATGAAACTAATTGGCCCTTGGTACAAGTGTAGGCTTTTTTTAAGAGTGATAGTATAATTTTTTAAAGTGATAAAGTATAATCTCAAATACACTTGAAATAAATGGCACAGAACTCTGAACGGACTTTCTCGCTCTATTGTTTAAAAATTGAGATATTTACTCAAAACTTGTAATATATTATGTGAAACAAAATAATATACACTGGCAAATCTAAGCATAAATTAAACTATATTTATGTAAAACTTTTTTGAGTCCTGGTTTAAAATGTTATAATTTTATTTTTAAAGAATTAATGTCCTCATTTGAATGTTTAGACAGATGAAAAAAGATCAATATTGGGCCCACAAGCGTCAACACTTAATATTAAAATTTCAACTTTCAGTTAAAATTTTCAACATTTTATTAGGTGTTGCAAATCTTCATGCCATCACATTGCTATTAAATTCCTCATTTATAAATTTTGACCAATAAAAAATGTAAATATTGACTATTGAGTCTAAAATGGAGATAGGTCATTGATGTACAAACATTTCTACTAAGAGGTTTAAGGAAAAACAACAAAATTTTTGTTTGCCAATATCTCAGAAACTGTTGGGTTTTATAAAAATATATTTCATTTACAAGTTTTTTTATTTTTAATAGTACTACAATTTTGCAATGAAAAGTTATTTAGTACTTCAAATAGTTGCGGCGATACGGAAGTTTCTGCTTCTGTAAAGTAAACTAAAAGTCATTTTCATGGGAAAATGAAAATAGCCAGTTTATTTATAATCTTAATCAATGTCTTGACATGAATTTTAATCAAAATTGTTTGAGCTGATTTTGAGAAAATCGATTTTTTCTCTTTCCGCCCTTTATTAAACTACTCTTAATTTTAAGTGTGAACAGACACACAGACATCATTGCAAAGACCACTTTTTAGGGGTTGGGGGGGGGGGGTCATGAGATGTCAAAATCCATCAACATTTCAGGTTATATTATTTTCCGGTCGCAATATTTACCTCTTGTGTTCGAAAAGTTAAAAAATATATATATATGTTTGCCTATAGCTTGAAAATTATTTGTTTTATAAAAAAATATTTGTATTATAAATATACCTACATATATGTAATGATAAGTAATTTCATACCTCAAATAGTTTAGGAGAAATTATAAAAAAGATAATTTAGGCATCAGACCGGAGCCCTTAAAGTCATTTTGCTGGAATAATGAGAGTACCCATTTTGTTTAGAATATTTAGAAGTGTTTAGAAATTAAATTTAATCAAAATGGTTAGAGCAGATTTCGAAAAAAATTGAATTTTCTCTTTTTGCCCTTTAGTAAACTACCCTTAATTTTAGGGTTAAATATCCAATTCCAAAAACCCCTCGGGGCAACCCTATGAAAACCATAAATACCAAGTTTTAGCCCGATCGGTAAAATAGTTTAAGCTCTAGTTGGAGGTACAGGCAGACGGAAATTCAAAAACCACCTTTTCAAATTCAGGGGGTCATGAAACGTCGAGATTCATCAAAATCTTGAGTTTGATTTTATTTACAATCACAATACTTTCTCTACCTGTAAGATAGTGAGAAAGTAAAAATTAAATGTTTAATATTGTATTCTATACTACAGGTTGTAGTGATTATAATGATTAGTAAAAGTACAGTTATTGCTGATTACATTTGTGGCTAAAATGTTTAAGTTGGAGAGTAAAACTTTACTTCAGAAGAGCCAATTCAGTAAAATACTTCAAATAAAGCCAAACAGGTTTGGATTCGCACCAAAACTGAGTGTTAATGTAATATCAGTTTAACAAACTTTAATAACTATGGATTAGAAATTAAATTTACTTTACTTTTTTAAAGAAACAAGGGTGTCCCTTGGTTAGGATTGCCAGACGTCCCAGTTTTCTGGGATTTCCTGTTTTTTAGATGACAGTCCTGGTGTCCTGAGAAACCCCTTCGAGACACATGATTGTCCCAGTTTTTAACATATTTTGTTTTATATTTTACCCCACAATCGGTGATGTAAGACGCTTATTCATTATTTTTGTCAGGTTAGTATGCATAAGTATAACACAATTCGGTAAAGTCCCATCTATTCTATAAGTTTAGTAATTACATTCTCTTTGAATGTGTACGCTATTGCTTCATTGTGAGAGTGTAAGTATAAATGTAAGGGTATGTTTGTTTTGTGGTTCTGAACTTTATTCATATATTAAATTTAATTTACAGTGTTAAAGAAAAACTATGCCAAAAAGACAGTGCAAGATGAGTGATGCAAAATCTTATCGCAAATATGAGTAAGCTTTTAAATTTTGCCTGTCTTTTTTATATTAATTATTAATAATGCCATTTTCATTTTTTTAATATATAAATGGAATTTATTTTATGTATCGTAAAAATTTAAACAAATCTGTAATACTTCATTTTCTTGTCCTATTTTTCCCTAGCAAAAATCTATCAACCCTACACTAGGTAGGCCTACACTGTGGCTCAAGGTACAAGAATCTCCCCTGTGTTGTTAGGAATAGTCCCTAAATTATTGTCTTCAATCTGTGCTCTTTGTGTGAACATATACAGTGGAGTGTCGTTAATCCGGATCGATCGGGACCGGGACCCATCCGGATTACTGAATTGTCCGGATTTTCAAATGTGCTTTCAACAACTGTATACATACATAATGTATTGACTAGAGGATACATGACACTCAGGAGTCTACTGTATTGCAAAATAGAGGCTGAAGGGTCCAATAAATACAGTACACTAAATATTTTAATAAAGTATATTGAATAAGAACATGTACATTATGTAATTTAGATTAGTAAGTCTACAATACGTTTTAGGGAAAAAAAACAAGAATCTACAGTAATTACTGGAATCTTACTGGGTGAAAAAGTCCTTAATTGTTTATTGTACAAGACTTGACGTACGTTTCTTTGCAGCCATGTCTCTCAGCCTTTTAAGAAGTACGAGTTGTGTCGCCATCTCCTCAGGTTGCCTCTCTAACCAGTTCATAGCTGTCTGGAATGCTTCATAGGCGTCTGAGTGTGAAGAACCGGCAGCTTCTTAAGCATCCATTTCTTCATTGTCGTCACTCTCTCTTACATTACTTCCATTATCATTGTCCTCAATTACCTGGTGAACTATTTTGTCATCATTCAAATGCTGATAACCAAGGTCATTGCCATCACTTTAAAACCACTCCCTTGCGTCAAGTTCATCGCACTGTTCAAATCCAGGCAATGTCTGGAATAGAGCCACAACTTCGGCGTCAGTAGGCGTCCGATGGAGTTTGAGAGTTTGCCTCATCTGGTTCTTGATTTGGGGTTTCGGGGATTGGCCACAATTTTTTCCAGGCATCTTTTAAGTTTTCATCAGGGATAGATCCCCAGGCATCTGCTACCATGTAAATGGTGTCCTTTAGGCTGAGGTTTTTCACAAACTGCAGCCCACTTTCTTCGTCTCTTTCAGCTAGCAAGAGCCGACGAAGCATCTGTTTTCTATAAATTCTTTTCATTTTTTATGACCCCCTGGTCCATCGGTTGTAGTATGAAGGTTACATTTGGAGGCAGGAACAGGACTTGAATATTATCGTCTATTTTGTTCAAGACATCAAGGCCGGGGTGAGTTGGGGCATTGCCAATGATGAGGACCATCTTGCCTTCTTTTTTGTTTTGTTTCCTATGTTTTTAAACACTAGAAATGAAAATAGCTTTGTACCATTTGATAAAAATTGCTGCATCCATCCATTGGTTTTTTTTATGACCTGTAAATTACAGGTAAGGTTTTAATGTTCTTAAAGCATTGTGTCATTTTACTTTTTCCTATAACCAACAGATCCAAAGCGTGAGAACCACTTGTGTTAACACAAACCATTGATGTCACTCTTTCCTTTGCAACCTTGAAGCCAGGAGCAGATTTTTCCCTACGAGAAGCCAATGACTTCCGGGGTAGGGAACGCCAATTAGGCCCAGTTTCGTCAGCGTTGTAAACATCATCTCTTGTGTAGCCCTCCTCAATTGTCATGCTAACAAATTTTTCCCTAAATATCATTGCAGAAGCATTATCAGCAGATAATATTTCACCTTGGACAGCCAGTTCTCTAATCCCGTGCCACATTTTAAAATTCTTCAGCCAACCCGAAATAGCTTTGAAATCTGTAGGCCTGCCAAGTTTTTCATTCATCTGGATTGCCTTTTCACAAATGAGTGGACCAGAAATAGGCTCACCTAAACTTCTCCTCTGCATAAACCAAATGTAAATAGCATCTTCCAATGCACCGTTTTTTGCCGTTCTTTGTGGTTTTTCTTTTCTGTGAACCTTCTTCAGAATCTAGTTTTCGTAGAATTTCTAACTTATCCTCTATAGATAAAAATTTATGTTTCCTTTTATTTGATAATGATGACATGATTAACAAAGTAAAAATATTTACCATTTTAACTTGCACACTAAAATGTCACAAGGCAACTATACGACGAAGGTTTCACCACTGCTGTAAAGTTTGTAAATGATAGCACAGAACTGATAAGAGCACGTGACCAAGGAGAGGTGACTGGCTAAGTCGTTGAACACTCAAAGACATCTTCCACTACCTCCCCTACATGCTCTCACCACCGATCCGGATATGCGATGCTCCGGATTTCCGACACTCTACTGTATTTAGTTTTTTCAATGTTCACATCTCAACTCATTTCCTTAATAGCCTCAAATTTATGAAGTTCTTACAACAGTTGGCCTACCTTGTCATTACCTAACAAAGCATATTCTAATAACTGCGTTATAGCATTTAATGCCAAGTCTTTCTTGCTCTCTTGTATTACCTAATGGCATAGTCTAAGGCTAGGTTAAAAAGGGGAATTTGCATTTTCTTGATTCAATCCATTATGTATTTAAAAAAAAATTGATGTGACACATAACCCATAACCTGCCACCCAGATGTATTACAATTAAAAGAATGTTCACGAGGTTTAAGGAAGGAAGTAAATAAAAAGGGACAAGTGTTTAGGGCTTCCTCCACTAAGGATAAAGTCAAAATTGAAAACAAAAGTCTTATGTGAGATAGTGACACTATTTAAAGATGAGTGGAAAATTAAATCTACAATATCAATGAAATAGTAGTGTTTAAATTATTCTAGTAAAGAGTTTAAATCAACTTTCAGTTCTTTGGATAATTTGTTAAATTATGTAGTTTAGAGGGTAAACAATCAAAGAAATTGTAAGGGCATTAAAAAATACATACCGCCATACTGGGATTGGACTTTGTTATATAAACAACTGAAGGATAAAATTGTTTCTTTTGGTAGTATGCATTTCCAAGAACTACGCTTGTTAACGCGATACTCGACAGAGTTATTCCTACGGACCTCATTTTAAAAACTTCGTCAAAATCCCTTGAAGTTATAGGAGTTAAGGTTACAACCTGACAATTTTGATAAACAGACCTAGTGAGAAAATATTGTACTAATAAAATACGTGTCTATTTACAGCAGGGTGGCCCAAAGGTTTTATTACCTATTAACACTTTTAATTTATAGATAGCTCCGTATAAAGCAGCACTAATACAAAGACTTTTTCAGAGACTATGACTATATAGTGATTATTATTATTTTATTATAAATTAAAATAAAAAATGTATTTACAAATAATAATTAAGAATTGTTAACAAATTTTTGAAAAATGTATCGGTTTGATAAGGAATTGTAGACATCTTAATAATGTTACAGTAATTATTTTCTTTGCCATATAATGAAAATTGTTTTAATATATTCAATACACACAGCAAGAATAAACATATACTAATTCAAATAAAATCTATAATAATATTGTTTGTAGATAGTATAGTATTATGAAAATTAAAGATGTAGTCACTTATGTCATGGTAAACAATCTACCATATTGTCAAGATTAATTGCTAAAAATACTAAAGAGAAAAATGTTCTAAAGCCTTATTTTTTCAGTTGATTTAATAAAATAAAAGAGTTGAGTAATTAATTATCATCTTTTAAATTCTTGGGCAGAGGTTAATTTTGTGGTAGAATGGAGAGGACTCACACACCCATTTCATTTTAAATGTGAGTCGAGAGAAGTGAATTTGCGCATTCACATACCCAAGTCTCTCGTAAAGGCCGTTGACATAGTCTTAGTGGACTAATGCAAGTTGATTAGTGTTAGCTGACTTACATGTAAGTTGTATTGACACGATTTTTTTCTCTTGTGCAAGTATCACTTTTCAAAACGTGTTGGAAAATTATCTGGTGCTTACTGGTGTATCTATTTTAGACCATATGTAAGCTGAGGAGTTAGAGACGATTAAAGGAAACAAAACCATCGTAAATGGTTAGTTAAAGGTAAGGGAATAAGTAGGCATATTAAATGTGCTAGGGTGTTCAAATACAAGGTAATTAAGAAAGGGATGCATTGATGAGTTTATAAATTATCTCAATTTATCATGTACATAATTATAAGAGAAACTGACCATAGTTACTCTTTGTCAGATTTTAACAGAACGTCCATTTGTCATTAAATTAAGTATAAAAGAAATATAAGAGATTGGACGCTTGCGCACGTGGAAGAACTGGCTTTCTCGTAAATATTTAGACTGATAGAGTGACTGACACCGCCTCGCGACCCCCTACAGATATCGAACCCGGGACCCTGGGCTTGATGGTTGACCTCTAAGCACAAGCGCTACTGATGACCCGTATATCTTGTTTGCTAGGGTCCAGCGTTGGGCAGCGTAACTACCTCTGAAATTGATAATAATGTGTCAGCCACGATTAAAACAAATTAAAGAATTTTATAGATAGATCTGGCTCCTTCATTCCCCCACTAGAGCAACTTTGTTGTGAGTGGTCAAATTCCTCTTTAATATTTCTAATTCGTTACATCATATTCCCTAAGCCAATGCTTTCAGTCACTTAGCCTAAGAATGTTATGTAAATCAAAACAAATATCCAAACATTGATCAGGGTTGTGACCATATTAAAAATAATTAGTCTTAAGAAGTCAGGCCAAAGAGATAACTTAAACATAACACATTATTTAAACGCCTTCGATTGAAGTGCCAATATTAAAACCACAGAGAATATCCCACCTGTGACCAGAATTGAACTAAGTAGAATATCAACGAACTTACAAAATATGATAGGTGCAAAGCAATTGTAACATTATAAGGTTGCGAAGCAATTACTGTGGGTAATACATGGGATACAGTTGTTGCAAGATATGCAGACATTTTATTAAAGGCTAGTAAGAAACTAGCTTTATAATTGAATGCTTAAAAGACTAAGTATATGATCACACAGAGGACACAGATTCTGGACCATTATTTTGAGATTACCTGTATTGTGAATAAGATTTCATTTGACAGAGCGAATGAGTTTAAATATTTAAGACAATTTTAACAAACAATAACGATATCAGATAGTAAATTAGGATAAGAATACAGTCGGAAAATGCATGCTATTATTTGGTCAGTAAGTTGTTGCATCTCACTTGCTGTTCAGGAATGTAAAACTCAGACTATACCAAACAATAATTTTACCGGTTGTTCTTTTTAGGTGTAAAAGGTGGTCTCTTATCTTACATGACAAAAACAAATTTAGGCTGTTCAAAAACAAGATGCTTAGGAAGAGATATGAGATTAGTGGGGAGTGGCAAAGGTTACATAATAATGTAACATATACTCTACTAATCACAGGATATTGTAAGGATAATCAAGTATTATAGATTACGGTGGGCAGGACATGCAACGCAAATGGGAGATTTTAGAACCTTGTTCAGGGTTTTGGCTGGCACACCCAATGTTAATATATCATTGGGAAGACCAATATGCAGATGGGAAGATAACATTAAAATGAACTTGAAAGAGGTAGTGAGGTGGACTGGAGTAAACCTAGCTCAAGCTAAGGATAGGTGGCGTACTTTTGTAAGTGTGACAATGCACTTTCGAGTTCCTAATGCCATATGGTCAAGGCCATAGTTGGGAGTTTGGGGGTTCAACCCCCCCCCCCCCCATACCCCTGAAATGTTTGAAAAAATATAAATGGCTTTATTTATGGTTCAAACAATATCAAAATTAATGTACAAGTACAAATTAAGGAGTTATATTGTCAAAAAAATAAACACTTCAGATAGCTTCTAAGACTGTTTATTATGTATAATCTTTTCTAGCCTCCAGCAACTGGGATTTATGTCCACCAAACCCCTCCTAAAATAATTGGCTGCTACAGCCTTTCACATAATAAATAATTAATACAGGCAATTTAAGATAATAAACATATTTAAATAGTTATATCTAGGATATCATTCCTGTTTCTAAATCAAAGTGCGCGTCTGTTAAAGTTCAATTCCCTGAAGAGGATAGGCAGTATTTTAATTTAACTTTTCATGAATTGTTTCCAAAGAGACCAGATGTTTAAATTGCTTTTTGTCCTTAACAATGTTGTAACTATGATATTCCTTAACTCTTATTTTACTTTAATAAGGCCATAGTCCGAATGCGCACTCTCCTTTGAATTTTCATCTTTATATGGTGTGTGTCCAAAATTCCAAAAGCATTCATGTTTTTCGTTGCATTCAACGAATTTAATTATGTGATGTTCACACAATTCCTTATTTTCCACCATTTTGTATTGTCTACTTTCTCTATAGTAAGGTTTGATGGTGACCAACTTTTTACAAGTGAAATTAGACTTGCGTATTAGTAGCTTGCTTCGCTGGTTGCACGCTTCAAAATACACATCACGAGGACTCAAAACAAATAATAGTGTTCCATGAACCAAAAATTGTTCGAGAACCACTCATATACATAAACCAATATGTAGTATGTTAAAAAAAAACTAATTTAATAGTAAATCTAATATATATATATATTAGATTTACTATTAAATTAGTATAAATTAGTATATATATTAGTCTTAACTCTAAACTAGCAAGACCTAAGCGCCCATGTGTCAAAACTTAATCATTTCAATTAATTTGGAAATTGTAATGTTGTTAAATAAACTTTTTTTTAATATGTTTTTAGCGAGAATAAATTAAATAGGATTATATGTTAATGTAAATCAACTGTAGCGTATTTGTGAATACATTCTTACAGAAAAAAAAAAGTTGTTAATGCATGAAAAGTTTAGTTTTGTTGGGATAGTTTATAAAGATTACTCACCAAAATACTTTTGGTGTCATCTTGAGACAATTCCATCCCTTTAAATATTTATATACTTTTTCTGTGGTTTAGATAAGTACATGTTTAATTGTATAGCTTTATAGCTACACTAAATACCACATCACACATCTCTTGACCAAACGTTTGGCCTTATTAATGTGAACTATTGAAGTGTCAGAACAAGAGATATTAACGACTACTAAACATTCCTGTAGAAATAAATTATACAACCTAATTATATTTTAATCTTTGACATTAAATTAAATGCATGGCAAATTTATTTATTCTACTATTCTGTTGGTTAAACTGCAGGCGGAAATTTTAAATATGTTGGTTTTATGGACACATTTAATTTTCTTTGATAATACATCAACACGAGTTATTTAAATATATATTTTTAGCAGATATATAAGATAAAATTATAACTTTTTATATAGTTCTTGTTTCAAACGCAATTAAATTTTTAGAACATATAATTAAATAAATGTTAATAACTGAACAGGAATTGGATTCATTTATTACATTGTTAGGTGAGGAAATTTATATTTATAATTCATATGTATCATGTGATGAGTGGCTAAAGAAGTAACTCTGAAAAGTAATCAAATTCAATTAGCCCAAGTGAAAAATGTCAACCTGGCTAGAGGAATTGAATATGGGACTTTTGGAAAGAGGAAATTTATGTTAAATGCCAATATGTATGTGTTTTTTCCCTATTTAATCAAAAGATCCAAGAGCATATGCCCATGCAAGGATGGTTAAATGTTTTAATAATGTTATGCATGTACAATGTTAGTGTAAATTACATGAAAACTAGGATAAATAAATATTTGTTTCTAATAGTGTATCCAAATTGTTGCTTGCTCCCAACAATTGTAATTTTTTATTCCTCGAATTTCACTAGTTTAGTTGGCTAAGTAAAACTCAATGTGCAGAGTAAATATTTTGCTACAGGCCTAATATGTTGTTTTGATATGTTAACCAAATGATATAGGCTAGATAGAATGATAGCCAAACATATACAATAACATCAAATATTTTTATATTTTTAGAATGTAATGAACTGAAAGGATTCTTTCAATTGGATGTTGGTTGTAGACTGGCTGACAAATATCTCATCGCTATGGTGTGTATATACTTCAAAAGGGCGAATATATTGTTGGAGGAATATACAATATTCCACTTTTACAGTGCACTGTAAGTAAAACCTAAACTAATGTTACTTGTAATAAAGAATATAAAATATTCATATTGGGATCACTAAACATGAATTTGTAATTGGCAAAATTACACTTGAATTTTAGTGAGTATTTAAATGTATTGTTGTTTTTTACATCAAAATGTGATAAAAATAGTCAAAACTATAAAATATAAACATAGGCTATTTGATATTTGCTCTCAGGTTTAGATTGATTGTTAGAAAGTCTAAATCATTCACCCGCCTCGGTGGCGTAGTTGGCTAACGCGCTAGTCATATTGAGCCCGACTGCTGAGGACGGGGAGATCGAGGTTCAAATCTCGGTCGGGTGAACTGGGAGTGGTTTTTCCTAAATGGTTTTCCACTCTCCCTCGACGCAAATGCGGGTTCACTTCCTTTAATTCAAACTTCCCAATTCCTAATCCATTAGCGTAATTAGTACTTAAGCTATAACCCGAACGGGTAGTAAGACGCGGTGCTAAAAAATAATAAAATAAAATCTAAATCATTATCTAGAGACTGTGACTCATTTCTGAGAAGCACACCTGGGATAGTTTATTGATAATATGTTTTCCAGTCGCTTTATAAAGATATTCCGGCCAAGTTTATATGATTTTACCTCATTCTGTTCTTATGGTATTTAAGTTTTAACTCAAGTATAATAATAGCATAATTGTTTGACAAGAAAATAAGTCTAACTCTTATAGCTTTTTTTTAAACACCACAGGCCTACAGGTTATATATTAGCTTAAATTAAATTTAAACTGTAATTCATTTGAAAATTGATTTCTTTCACTTGGGTCATTTATGTAAAACTTTTAATCTAAATTATCAATAAATGATTACATACAGAAAAATTCACCCTTCTCATTCTGTTTTCTTAAGTTAAATTATTTCAGTCATTTATAACCAGTTCTGTCTCTTAGAGTGCAACAAAAAAACAGGGGAAATTAAAATATCATCATGTTGAAATTTAATGTCAAATCCTCACTAAAGTAGTTTTGTTGTAACTATTAAGACATCTTGCACATGACTTGGAGGAGGAAGATGAAGAACTAAAGTATGAAATTCACGTTTGGGCTCTCGGTTCGCTCTGGCACAAACACTACCAAAAGCTTCTTCGTGGCCGAGATTCCCTCTGGTTTCGTATGAACTGTCAGGGGGCAGTGAATCTAAACACCTGTGAAGAGGTAAGTATGATAACCACTCATTGGATGGATCAGGAACTTTTACGACTCTGTCTCATGCCTGGGTCACGATCAACTTAAAGTCCACATAATTTAATGTAAAGGTTGTCATGTTTTAAATCAAAACCATCATGTTGCAGTTAACTTAACATACACTTAGCTTGGGAGTTGTCCAGGGGATAACTTTCACGCTAAGTGAAGAGTACCACATATTCTAGACAGCCAATTATTTTGCGAGTCATGTCAACAGGGTTATTTAGTACTTAGTTCGCTTGTTTATGACATGCAGACAACTTATTCGGTACAGTTTGTATGCATCTCATGAACTATAAAATTTCGTAGCTTCTTGTTAAGCTTTATTTTGTAAATCCAATAAGCTTCTATTGCAAATACTTGTAGCCCAATCAGCTTTTAATACTTGGGTTTCATTTTCGTGATTTTTTTTCTAAATTAGTCCAAATCCATTGACTGTGTTTTGTTTTAATTGTTAACTCTTCAGGTTCCATATAGTTAACGTTTTGGATTAATTAAGTAGATATTTAGAATAGAATTAATGTTTTGGAATATTACTCTATATCTGCAATGTTGTGTTGAGTTATATAAAAATATATTTATGCTTTGTAAATTTTGAAAAATGCCCCCCAGCTTATTGTGCAAATGCTCTGCCACTGAGCTATTCAGTATTTGTCCGGTGCTCAATGTCATTCTTCACTCATAGTTTAAGGCAGTTTGTAATGGGCGTGTGGAAATTTATACTAATAAGGTAAAAAACCATCTAGGGGAAAAAATGCCCTCTGTACATCTGCCTGGATTTTAGCCACAAGCTTTTCCTCACCAGCAATCCAGTCTATTAGGAGAGTGATGCCTTAGACAAGTGGTCTCAAACTCAATATAGTCGAGGAACTAGATTCACAAACTTGTATCGTGTTGCACACCACAGCCAGAATAACATATAACATGTTTACTTAATTTTATCTTATACTTGTTTCTTACACTACAGCTTATTGCCTGTCCGGACTATAACATTGTTGTCACATTACTAGGTAAGGGAAGAGGATGGTATAATTTAAAGAAAATGTGCCCACATTTGCATTTAGGTAGAAGGGATACCCATTAATAGATATATCATTAAGACAACCAACGAAGATTCAAACCTGACTGACCTGACACCAGACAATATGAGCCCGATTAAATTATGTGCTCACCCATGTATGTTTATATTCGCTATTTGATGCTCTATAATTAAAATCAATAAGTGTACAAGTTGGAACAGTATTTTTCAATCATATAAATAAAAGTTCATAAAGTTAAATATTTAAAGTGTTTTTTAAAAGCAAGTGGCATCTTTGACTGGGAGATAATTATCTAGTTTAGTCGCTTGTTTGTGTGTAGATTTTATGCTGCTCTTGTGGCACAGAAAGTTGCCCAGGGTAGACCTATTGAAGTTGTCTACACATTGTACCTGTAATAAGATGATGTGATGATATCTGGTGATTATGAAAGTGTGGAGTCAATAGAGATTTCAAATCTAACTTAAGCCTAATTAGTGACTAGGCCCAAATTAACAATTTTGGGGGCCCTGTGCTAAGTAGAACTTGGGACCCTTAGTTCCCCAATGAATGATGAGTCTTGCACACACACAGTGCCGTATCCAAGATTTAATTTCAGGGGGGTCTAAAGGAAAATTCCTCCTTCCTCCATTTATCGGTCTGATCGTAACCCCCCCTTCCCCTGCCAACCATCCCTGTTGTACAACCCACCCCTTACACCTCTCGCAACCAGTGCAAGTACACATAGAAATTGTGTTAAATCACAGATCTTGGAACTAAATATAACACTATGTAGCCATTTAAAAATAACTTTTTCACAAATAACTAAATTTCACACTAAATTGTGCCACTTAAACAAAATTAAATTTAATCAACTTCGAGGAGTGTAACAACATACTCAAACAGTTACTATTTTTAATATTTAAGATATTGTATGTAGCCAGATCACCGCTCTAGAAGCATCAGCCAGACTATCTTGTGCTTTGCTTCGAATTAATTCGATATACTTAAGTAGTTATATTTCGGTCTTGCTAAGTATCACTCTTGCATATGATAAAATTAACTTCTAACGCCTGTGAGCCGAGATTTCAGGGAGGGTGGGGTCCAGACCCCCAGGACCTCCCCCTCCTGACTACATCCCTGATATACATCATACATGACTAATTTTATTTAGAGATAAGTTTTTTTGCAAACATTAAGCAATCTTGATGAGTACTGTGAGTTTTGTTATTATCATGTGATTTATTAATACTATAGTAACTATTAAACTATACAGTCTATTATATACTGAGTTGATTAGGCCTTAGTACTGTTAATTAATAGTTAATACTATAACAATAATGAACATTGTAATATGATTATAGACTATTTCAGTGTAATTCTATTTTATGTAATCTGCCGCCTGCAGATAAAATATTATTAGTATAATAACAAGTATTTTAATATTCTAAAGCTTTTTTTTTCTTGCATTGCATTTATTTAATTCTTCAATTTTAATAATTTTACTAGTTTACCTCATAAATTATTGTCAATAGAAAATCAATGTTTATTTTTTTCTCAAAAGTCAACAGTATCGTCTGCAGATATGTAGTATTTCCATTTTGCGAAGAGCAAAGGTTGCGTTAATTTTTAAGCAAAGACTGTCAGACTCCAAGTAATACCAGGCTACCAGCACCCTTAGAGGCACATATCGGGTACAATAAATGAACAGACCGAGATTCGATTAGGAAATTTATAGTTTAGTTTGGGATAAATTTTACAAAAAAATATATAAAAATATTGAAATGTGATATCATAAATTAAATATGGCAAGTCAAAGTGATTTATTTGTGAGGCAGGTGGAGGCTCCTAACTTCGGGGGCTCCTGTGCACAAGGTCGTAGCCAGAGGGGATTTTGGGGGTTCAAACCCCCTCCAAAATTTATGAACAAAATATATATAGCTTTATTTATGGTTCAAACAATATCAAAATCAAGATACAAGTACAAATTAGGGCGCTGTGTTTCCATTAAAAGCACTGCAGAGGGCTTCTAGAGGTATTTAATATTTAGAAATTTTCCTAGCCTTCAGCAGCTAGGGGTTTATGGTGCCATAAAAGAACACTTCAGATATCTTCTAAAGGTATTTAATATCTATATATTTTTCTAGCTTACAACAGTTAGGGGGTTATGTTACCAAAAAGAACACTTCTGATAGCTTCTAGAAGTGTTTAATATTCAGAAATTTTCCTAGCCTTCGGCTGCTAAGGGGTTGTGGTGCCAAATCAACACTTCAGATAGCTTCTAGTAATGTTTAATATTTCAAATTTTCCTAGCCTTCGGCTGCTAAGGGGTTATGGTGCCATATCAACACTTCAGATAGCTTCTAGTAATGTTTAATATTTCAAATTTTTCTTGGCCTTCGGCTGCTAGTGGGTAATGTTGCCATCAGAAACACTTCAGATAGCTTATAGAAATGTTTATGACCTAGAATTTTTTTCTAGCTTACAGCAATTGACCACCAACCCCCCCCCCCCCCCCCCCCCTGAAATTATTGGCTAGCTACGGCCTTGCCTGTGAATGGCACATTTGGCACATTCCTTAATCCGGGCCTGCTGGTGACCGTTGGAATAATTCCCCTTTCAGGAAAATTACCCATAGTACCAGCCGGAAATCAGACCTGGGACACCTAGGTTCATATCCAAATGCACTGACTACTATATCATTGGGCCGGTTAGTATTTAACGTGATAGAAAAGTATAGCACTGTCTGAAATAATAGTATTTGTTCCCTTTTAAGTGCTTATAACTCTCTTTTCTGTACCTTCTTCAATACATAACAAAACATATGTCAAAAAGTAAAAAGGGATTTTCTTTAAAATTATATACGTAATTAAGTGTTATAAGTAACTTATTTTATAATAATATAATTGATAAAAGTAAAGAAAATAGAAAAATAAACTAATAATATAACAAATTTAATGAAAAAAGCCCACCCAGGGAAAGGGAAAATGTGGGAAAAATCCGATGCATGAAGGTGAGACAGTCTTCCTTTCTTCTTTAGGCCTATTCTGTAGTAGAAGTAACCCCCCCCCCCCACACACACACACACACACATACATACACACATTTAAACTCAAATATACAAGTATTTCAGCATTGTTGCCTTTATCAAATAGTAAAGCGGGAAGAGGAAAGACACTTTAAAGTATAAATACACAAACACTAAACCACCACATTTAAATTTAAAAATAAACTGTTCATCATTATCATCATAGTCGTGAACAGTTTCCAGCTAGTGTCTGGGTCTGTTTGAAACATAAGTCTCTCCAACATATTTCTTCCCACCCCTTCTCCTCCAACATGACCCAGTCCTCTCTCCTCCCCCCCACATAATTCAATAGCCATCATCTTCTTTGAGCTTTTCCTCCCAATTATCCTCACTTAACTGTACTACCTTCATTGTGACTTTGCTATCCTGTCCTGCGCTGGCTAATCCTTATCCATTCCTCTCATTTTTCATTCTTGTCCCCCCTTTAGTATCTATTAGGAATTTCATATCACAGACTTAATCCTGCTCCTTCATCAACCACGTTTCTGCTGCATATGGTACATAGTATGGCAACTGTTGTTGGGGCAAAACTAAATTTCTCACACTATCAGCTTCAAAATTATGTATAGCCTACACTAAAATTAATTACTAATTGTCTATTATATTATCAATCACTCAGGTCCGCTTGTGGTCGAACACATTGTAATACTGCAGAACCAAGAAAATACTAACAATTACTGTCACCAATTTAGAGTGAGAAGAGTACCAGCTGTTGCCTAAAGACAGAGGAATATATTTGTTAGCAGTTGTCAATCAATTAATCCCATAGTAATATTATATCTGCCTTTCATCCTTCAGAACAATATAGCTCCTTGGCCGAGAGGGGATTGCAACACACAGAAAAACATTAAGATGGTGACTAAACTCTTGCTTTGATACGACAATAAATAAACTGTAAACCTTTTTGTGTGGACCAGATAGCCGTAGAAAATTGTTGTATACAAGTGGGCTGGTCAAATGTGTCTTGTGGTGCCAGATGCAACCCATGAGTTTGCAAATCCTTCCTAATACTATTCAACCAGTGATGCAAGTACCTGTAAAATAAAGCATGCCCACAACCACATTGCATGCATCTTCTAAAATTACAAGCTCATATCACATGTAACTGGGCTTGGGAAAATTAGAGATGAAACACCAATGTGTGTAGTTTCTGTACAGCACAACCTTATGAGGACTTGCATTGTTTTGGCTAGAGGACCACCTGCATAGAATTATTGCCCCAAACAAAGCATCTTAGCTAACTTCACAAACTAGCTACAGAGCAACATGTTACCACCAAAGAAAATCAGTTAACATCACATAAATCTGTGTTTCTCAAACTTTTATCAGTCGTATCCACCTCTTGGGGTCATGGCTTAACCATCCTACCCCTTCCAATTCTTGATAATAAAAAAGAAAAGGGCCCAAATACTTTATATCTTTTTAAGTATGGTCATTTTAAATCTTAATAAAGCCCCAGAAGTAAGCTAAACAAAGCTGTGACAAAGGGAAAGAAAGGTTTATAGAAGTCCATGATATGTCAAAATCTGTGTTAATTCCTTTATCACACTTGTTCACAAAAATTACCGTTGGGGATACATGTACCATAGTATGGAACACAATCTAGAGGATAGAAAAGCCTACTATGTGATAGGTCATAATGAGTGAAGAATAACAATATCTTGCGAGTGAATGGAGTTTATATATGTTGGTGTTTGGCCTGTCAGAATTAGGATCAGTAGCACACCAAGAAATGTTGTTCTATACCCTACTTTTTGGTACATGAATAATTGCTGCGAACATTTTATAAAATGTGCTCTTTATAAATATTTAATTTTACTTTATGTCCATTACTGTGTTCAGCTGAGTCAGTTTTTAATTTAAGTCATATATTTTTCCACTACTGCCTGACTAGGCCTGTCGTAGCTTCATATGCCAGCACAAGTATTAATGATGTTAACTTGTATATATATTTTTAGTTTAAAATTAACCAATTAAAAACATTTTTCAAATGTGTAGAGAATTTTCAAATTCATACAAATTAATTATATTGTTTTAATGTCCGATAATAATAGGATAAAAAACCAACTAAGGTGCAGAGGGGTAACTGGGCCAAGTGAGTCTGTGCGCTATAATTATTAATGTAAAGGATATTTAAATTCAATTCAAACAGCAAGTTGTAGTTTGTTTAATTATCTAAATGTGCCAATATTTTTTGGCTCATTTTGTAACATTTCAATAGAAAACAAATATTTTTTCTAAAAACCCTGCTTTTCAGCTTGAAATAAAAGGTTGTACCATGAAATGTAAGAATTCATATGTTCTGCTGGAGTCAAGATAAAATATACAAATAGGCCCTTTTTTATTGGTTTAAACTGTAGTTTGACATTTAATTTGTGAAATAATACAAGGTCTTCATCTTCGAAGTAGACCCATAACACCCACCTACCTCGAGATTTTTCATGCCGAGGCAAGTGGGTGTTAACGCCCACTTTCTCTGTAAATACTACAAATTTTCACTTCTATTCATCATGAAAAGACAATTATGTTTAAAATTCTATTTAATAACAGGATAAACTCGGGACACAACCATTATAGTAAATATAATAGTTGTGTACCAAGTTTCATTTTGTCTGCAGCTCTTACAACTTCATACAACTTGTACTAAAAAGTATCAAACATTTGTGAATAGGTTACATGTAAATAACAGTTAGGTCTAGTTTAATAACAGTGAACTTAGCAACCTTGTGAAAGTTAAATTACTTTATTGTTAATTTTTTATGAATTATGGTTTTTATTTTTACGACTCTTTATTTCTAAATGTTATTGCAAAGTAGTTAAATAATCTAAGATTTTTTTCTTTGACCTTTAAAATTATCAAGAGTGTTTTTTTATGTTTGAGTGCATTTACTATTATGTATTTGTAAATAATGAACAAAAGATTATTTTCTTTTATATATATTATTATATTTATAATATATATTATTAATTATATAAAATATTAAAAGTAAGATTTAAGCAGAAGATGAGTACTATACACCCATTAGCCACATTCTTATTTTAGGTATATCATGTAGGATTTACAGCCAGTTACCCACTTGCCCCGGGTAACTATACAAGTAGATTTTTACAACAAATAAAATTATAAACTACAGGCTTTTGATTTTTGACAATTGTATACGTTAAGAATATACCAGGTACAACATACAAATATCAGCTTTTTTACTTGATTCAGTGCTACACTTGGCAAGTCAACCTTTAAAATTTAGTACCCACTTATCCCACTGCATCTTAGTTAAAAATTTGTAAAATTTAAAAACTTCTTTAGACTTTAAAATTTAATTCTATACATATAATTGTATACAACATAGCTATACTATTCACTAGGATTACTCTTAAAGGGTTTTTTCAAATATCTATTAATAGATTTTTCCCTAAATCATTATACAAAATTTTTGAATTGTAGATTTTTAAATTAATTTTATAGTATTATTTTAAATATTTTAAATTATTTAGCTCCATGTTGCATTTGAAGGCATTATGCCTCAAAGCAGCTATGGTAATTGGTTCAAATCCCAATCACTTTAGGTGATATATGCAAAATTGGATCTGCTATGAGGGATTCTAAAGTAAGTGCGATCACAAGTTTAATAATCCTTAGTTGTATCTTAAAACAATAATTTACTTAATCATAGAATGGTGGCTACAATTAATACAGCTTTTCTTGTACCATTATAATAGAAAAACCTATTTTTTAACAGTAAATAAGATAGTATTGATTAAAAATTCACTGCCACAACCTTGAATACTATGTACCAATGCTTTTAAGTTTGTATTTTAAAAAAAAAAATTCAAATGGGGAATTTAGGGGTACTTTTAATGTGCATAACCAGTACTTCTTTTGAATATAAAATCGTAAATGTGGTTGTAAAATGTAGCCTATGTATTTGACTCAATCTCCTGTGCTTCTATATTTTACTTTTACTTCATATAATATACATTTGTTTAAAATTGTTTGGGGTCGAGCAAGTGTTGACCCAATCTTTCTTATCCCCCACCCCTGACTTGGGTGTGCCACTGATTAGGATAGTTTGTTGTATGTACCTATGTTTAAATTTTTATACTCTTAGGGGTCTATACCCGCCTCGTGGCGTAGTTGGCTAACGTGTTGTGTTGGAGCTCGGCTGCTGAGGACGGGGAGATCGAGGTTCGAATCTTGGTCGGGTGAAATGGGGGTGGTTTTTCTTAAATGGTTTTTCACTTTCCCTCCACGCAAATGGGGTTCACTTACTCTAATTCAACCTTCCCAATTCCTAATCCATTAGCGTAATTAAAACTTAAAGCGTATAACCCGAACAGGTAGTAAGACGCAGTGCTAAATATTAAATTTAGGGGTCTATGAAGGTTAAAAACTTCGACTTTGCTTCAAATAAAACACAACTATTCTGTCAGGTTGGCTTCCTTTCCTATCACTTACTGACTTACATTACTTTTAAATGTTTTGATAATGTACACAATTGAAATTCTGGCAGCATTGATGGAGTGTTTTTGCACTCTTCACCTGGAGATCAGAGTTCAATATCGGCAGATTGCATCATGAATGGTTTTTTTTTCTCTCCAAACAAATATTGGTGTACTTCTTAAAACTAATTGTCCACAGTCTGTGTCTGTTAGTGGAATTGGCTGATGATCTTTAAGTGTAACACTATAAATATAATAGAATGGGATGATAGACTTGGGTGACTCTCTCAACAGGTGATGGCTATGCGCCCGAACCACATAGTGTGGCAGAGGACAAGATACACCATCCCCACAGGCATCAATATGTTGCAACCCCTCCTCACATCCAAATGAAGCATGTGTGCAGCGACTGCACAGCAATCAAACAGCAGAAACGAGGTAACACAAAAAATCTCAACAAACATATATTTGTTTTCTCCTCTTAATGTTTGTGCACATTGGTTTGTCCAAGAAGTGCCCTAAGTACTTTAAACAGTGTGAGATAAAAGTGCTTAGTAAGTAAAAATTACTAAGGTAAATATGTTTTCATTATATAGTTTGAGTGCAACATATTAGCTCAGTCTGTCTATTGAGCTTAGGGTTCTAGGTTCAATTCCTGGCAGAGCATAAATATGTATCATTGGTGAAATTGGGACTTCTGCTTTCACAGTGATTAATTAATTAATGACCAGGGACCGGGTATTGTGCCCTCCCAAGAATTTAGTTTATAAGTTTGTTGTGTTAATGTTGATTTAGAAAGTGAGCATTAAATACCCAAAATAACATATAAATTCTTATGAGGTGTTTTTAATCAATTTAAATTACCAAATTTTTACATTTAAATATTTTTGACACATTTGAACATCAAAATTAATAACACCTACTATATAACTTAATAGTGTTATTTTAACTATTGTAATACCTATCAAACGTGACAGCTGCATATAACGTGACTTGATCTTCGTGAAAATAGATCATGTAAATTTTCCAATGAAAATTGGACTGCTTCAGTCAATATGTGTCCAAATAATATAAGTTTTTTTTTTTTAATTTCTGGAATCAAACTTTAATTAACTTTAAGTTTCTCCAAATACATCAAAATTAGGGGTCTGGAAGCTTTGATAATATCAATGTCGATTCAAATTTTATATTATTCAATAGCTTGAATCAAACCATGTATAAAAAAAATCGATAGGGTTTTAGGCCATTGCGAAATCCCACAATGTGCCTAAAATGTGAATATATTTTTTTAAACAATTCTTGTGAGTAAAGTAAATACTTATTAATATTATCACCAAACTGACTAGAAAATGAGGCCAGCCTTTATAAAACCTTAGTATAGCCTAAATCACACCTTCGGATAATGCGTAACAAATGTGTTAACTTTAAGGACAGAAGATATGTATTGAAATAGTTTATAACCACAACAGGTGGTGCTCTTTACTGCTTAACTTTGACAAGGTGAATTATTGTTGAGTAAACATAGTGAACTAGACTATGGTCCAAAACTTATCTAATGTTTGTTTTTTAATGTGTATATTTTTTTATCATCATAACTTTAGCATATTTAACTAGAATATGATTTGGTTAGATACTTATTTGAAATTCACGAATAATATTTGATTCAATTTAGATTTTTTTTAAACCAGATTCGCAGATGTCTAGTCAAGATTAAAATTGGCCAAACCTGGCATTCAAACCAATATTTCTAAGAGGGGGTCGAAGCTTAATTATTTAATGACAGAAGCCCAACTACTCTATGAAATACTTAACATAATCAAAGGTTTATTATATTTCTATTTTACACAGGTGAATGCAGTGTTTCAGTAAATAAAATTAAAATATGTGCAATTTTGATGTGTGTGAAAAGTTCAGTTGGCCACTTATGAAAGACATTGTATAATGTATATGTTGAGGCCTATCATGTTAAAGATTGATATAAATATATTGGAGCCAATTAAGAAAACTAAATCATTACCAATGTTTATCTCAAAAACCTTATTTAAATTTTGTGTCAAGAAAATATGTAGAATTTCACTGTTAAGTATTTATCAAATATAGCAATTATATGAAATAAAGTTGATTAGACATATTATTGAAGTGTATGTAGACATACGCTAATATTTTAACTTTTATTTCTGGTTAATTCATCTACAATTCCACGATAATATTTAATAAAAATAAACTGTCAATTTATTGTGAAGCTACGACAGGCCTAGCAAACTGGTAGTGTATACATGCACAGATTCAATTGACAAAAGCTGTTTAAGAATAACAGTTTTTTTTACATCCATTAAAAGTAAAAGTAGAGTTAATTTGAAATCTAATTACTAAGATATAAAATATTTCACAGTTTACAAATAATTTATACAACTTGCAAAAAATTTGTTCAGATTAATAGATTATTTTTTCAATGTTTGTACAAAAATAAAAATGCGTTGAAAAATTATGCTACAAATATTGAAAATAATTGTGTGCTCACAACTTTTTGGAATAAAAATGTCATCTTATGATTAGCATAGTACAGGATATTATTTTACAAAATATGTTCGACATTGCTTCTTGCACTTAAATATACTTATTTTTATATCCAAACATTTTACTAAGTTGTCACAAATAAAAGATAAAATCAAAGGCATGGAATAGTGTTATGTAGTTTTTAGCTACACAAATGTGTGCTTAAATTAATATGAGGTTTTAATTGAGACAATTTAACAGGGGGTGTGAGATTTGATTTGCTATGATTGAAAGAATCAATCTAGAACAAAATATCAATTTAAAAAATTGTATATTATTTAGTTATTTATGTTCTAGGTGTATATTATTTATTTATTTATGTTCTAGGTTTGGAAGAAAGTACAGGAAATAAGGATAGAAACAAACACAATATGAATTTTACAATGAAAAAGGAAAAATTCAAACATTACACTAATGCCACTGGACAGAGGTAATGGCTGCCTCTTCAGTCATCAGTGTCTGTCCCTCGACCTAGTTTTTTGATATAGCTAAATCCTTCAGGAGGTAGTAGGAAATACATTACATAAATTATTAAATAAGAGCAAGGCCTACAAACTAGAACATTTTAGGTCTGAATGTTGGTTCAAATTTGTGTTTATAGGCCATCTTCTTCAATCCTATTTCAATGCTTGAGTAAAATTTAGGTATATTAACTAAACAATACATACAAATGAAATAAAACAATAATTAGCACACCTTTGCATAAAAGTATATTTTCGAGTAAACATTTGTGAGATTAAGGTGGGGATGTAAAGGACACTCGAAAAAGTCAGTGTTGTTGCCGTTTTTATAACAAAACTTTTTTTGAGTTAAAATCAAATATTTCTTCAGTACAACCATAGAGATTAATTTTCTTCACAAGGTGAATATCTGTCTGAATATCTTGAATATCTGTCAAGGGTGTCCTGGAATTTAATGACAACTTTTAATCTTATTTTAATTGAAAGTTTGTCGTCTAATGCTGCTATATTCTTGACAGATATTCAACAAGTGTTGATATCAGCATGTGAAGAAAATTAAACTATATATTTGTGCTGAAGCAACATTTGATTTATTTTGGGCAAAAAAAGTTTTGCTAAAAAAGCACTGGCCTTTTCTGGTGTTCCCCACATTCCTAACTTAATAAATAGCCCGACCTCAAGCAAAAAGAACCACCTGGCAATGAGCTCATATTGAAAGCTAATTCATTAACATATTGACCCCGATATAACGCAATGTTTTTCTCCTAAAAATGTCATTCCAAAAACTGTACTCAGTACTCATATTATATACAGAGCCTAACATTTTTAACTGGAAAAAAAACAACAGATTCCCGCATAGGCCTATTTTCTAGCATGCTGGGACTGTACTGGCCAGCCTGTGACTCAATGGCAAAACAAAGTAATCTCTTACAAGTGTGTCAATGTATTGGCAGATGGGGGGAAAAATCAAGGTCAAAAAGAGAGGATCCCCCACCCCAGTTCAGTGTCCTCTGACTGGCTTGAACCACACTCATCTAATATTTGTTCTACCGTGTCAGTGAACTGTTAATTCAGTATGTCATTGATATCTTGTACTGTGTTACTGGTAAAAAATTATTGATGGTAGATTCGCAAGTGAGGACTAGTAGCTTTAAATAATAACTAAGGTAGTTTTATTTTCACTTAACTTTTGCTTTAAAAAAAAAGTGTGTCAAAATTAAATTTTTACCTCTCTTACTGTCATGTCAGGTTGTATTATATTTGAATCCATTTATTTTTCATGTTGAATACCTCAAAACTTGGGCTGTACTATATTCGGGCTAATACAGTACCTTAATATTTTTTTGCTTTTCTCAAAAATTAGAATAAGACTTTTTTTTAAGAAAGGCTAAAATATGGCGTATTTATGACTTTTCTTAACAATATTATATTGATTATAAAGAAAACTTGCTTAACCCATTCCCTGGCACAAGTGTTAAACGTCTTTGTTGGCCAAATGTTTCCAGGCACAGGTGCAAATCAATGTTTCATTGCAATAAATTATTGTAATGACATTTATTGATGAACTAATGTCTGAATACTTCATAATGAAGGGGCTAAAAGTTAAATGCTATATTAAGACCATGAATAAAGTAATATACAAGAAAATAAGTGAGTGACGAAAATATGTTTCAGATAAGAGTATATAAGTAGAAAAATGGCTGCCTGTCCTGCCTAGATCATTGTGCTAAACACGCACCAAAGAATGGGGTTAATTAATTGAATGAAGTTTAAACTCCATGAGATCATAATTGTTTCTTTGAAAATTCTACACTCAATCAAGTTCACAACATGCTGACTCCTATACATTGTCATAGTTTCAAACAGATTTAACTCAAATGAAAAAAATAATTTATCTAACATTAAATAAGAATAGTGGTAAAAGTTATCAAAGTTTAAATCGTAATGTTTGAGCAATATTTAGAAAAATAATTATTTCAAAAATGTTATATAGCTGTTTTAGCATCTATCATTTTATATGAAAACTAACACATCAAAATTTACAAACATTAGTCTTGTGATGAATAAGTTTATAACTTATTGATGATCAAGTTCAAGAGAGTTTTGAGTCGTTTTTTCTTTTTTAGTAAAAACAAATTTAGATGATGAAATCAAACATGCCATCAGTAATTTAAAATTGCAACTTTTGTTCACACATATTTTAGCAATTCTCATTGATAAATTTAATTTATTTTAAATATTCCTAATCAGAGGTTTAATATTTCATAGCAAGGTTTAGTGAATAGCTAATAGTTTTTAAGAGTAAACAAGCAAGTTATTAAAAAAGTGGAATTGATGGACTACCTTTCTACAGTTATTAACCAAAAACTTTCCCTTCAAGTTTACTTGTGTGGTAGCACGCTAAAACCTTGCCAAGAAACGATATTGAATAATGAAGAGGGTTTACTGGATGAAGTGTCTCAATTACACAATGACAGGGTGATTTAGAAGAAAGCTTCCCTGAATACAAAATAATTTAGATACCCAGTAGGTAGGATTTTCATTGTAATCATTTTAAAACTAGTGTAGCTAGTAAAAATGATTATGTACTATGCTTATTTAATTATTTTAATAATTTTCAATATATAAATATGATAGAATTGTATAAAATGAAGCACATATGAAATAAAAAACATCAAATATTTGCAAACCCTTAATTATTTAGATGTCACATGACATTGTGTCCAGAAGATTGTAAGGCTATTACTTTGAGAGAAAGATGCTATTGAAATATTTAAGTAAGAGTTTATAAATGTAAGGCTACTACTTTGAGAATAATATGCTAGGTGGCATTGAAATATTTAAGAGTTTATAAATGTTATAGTGTTTTTACTTTTATTTAGGCTTAGTATCCAATTAAGATACATATTTTATGATGCTTATTGCACTTTTATTTCATAGAAAGATTCCATATCTAAAAAAGTTATATTAATGTAACATTATTTTCATTTTGTATGTGTTGGTTCTTTTGTTTTCTGTATTTATTTCATCTATTACATGATATATTTTTATGTTATGTTGAATCTAAATCTTAAATTTTCTTTGAATCTCAAATCCAAATATGAATCTGTCAATCTTTAAAAGTGTACAGTAATAGTATAAAATTTAAAATTGAATTTTGAAAAAGTTATTAAAGACTTGGTACAACTGACGAACACGATTTTATTTGTCATTATGTTATGTCATAAAAAACAAAGATATCCATTTGTGAGTAAATTAATGATATTAATATAATTTTATCTTCCCCCTCCCCTCCAAATACACGTGTCGATATAATTACTGTTGCCATTTGCTGTAAAATGGTTATTTCAAGTCCAGGCTTTTATGTATTAAAGATTTTTATGAATCTCAATCTCTCTAATACTATAACATTCGAGGAATAAAGCATTATATGAATCATAGTCAGTACATAAATATCTGGGCCCTGTTCACAGTCATTTAACAAAATATAATCAATTTCTAAAATTACAAATGCATACTATAATTTATTTACCAAATTTTTGAAAATTACTTATCCTTTACCTGTGATAGTTAAGACAGCAAAAATTTGTTAAGTCATTAACATTACTTTCTATAAACACATTTGCATTAGGTAATAACTATTTTTCATAAATATGATTCAGGAAAATTTATTTAGTTTTATGAGAACATGTGAGCAAACAACATTTTTATAATTTTCATCTAAAGTTTATCTAAAAGATTCACCTAGAAAAACCAGTGTTACTTGCATTGGTTTCCAAACACGAACACTAATATCACACATAGCTTACAACTCATGAACATACATTCTTTGGAATGGATCAATAACGTACAAAGGCTAGATTTTAATAGAACGGAGTAAGTAACTTATTAGGCATACAAAAAAATTACAGTAAAAATATCACAAAATAAAATTATATCGTTAGCTAGTACTTAATAAAAAATATTTTTATTGTATTTACAAATAGACCCAAAACATAATATTAATAACTAAATCAAAGAACTAATAAAAAGTAATTATTTATTTGCCAGGTATTTCGCTTTCAAAAGCAAAAGGCGAGGAGAGTGCTTTCGAGGAGAAATGGCGGGAGTCCCTATGGAATCTGAACTTGGCAATGCTTTCATGGGCGTCATAGTCTTGGGCACACTGCATGAGCCAAGTTGAGGTGTTCGTATATAACTGGGAGATTTCACTAGCATAGGTTTCTTAATGTACGGGGTGTCCCGCATCTTCATGTTTGGAGTATGATCTTTGACTTGGATGTTCTTGATTGATGCAATCCTTGGCGAAGAATTATTCTTCTGAAGCCTGTTGCTGTCTTTGAGAGGAGTTAAGACAAAGTTCTTAGCTCGATATGACACTGCTGGGACCTGATTATTTTCTTTGGCTTGTTCTGGCCACTTCACGGGAAAGTGCAGTTTCTTCGAACAGGTGTGGTCAAGATTCGAGTAGTTTTCATGCTTTCACTCTTCTTCAGCCTCAAGTGGCTGTGCATCTCCATCGGTTCAGTCACTTTCAAGATGGGGATTTTTTGTGTGTGTTAGTTGATTTACCAATATGAGCACCAGGACTTTTGTGGCTTGGATTTCTTCTTGGTGTACACATTTTTGAGGGTCTTTCATTTCGATCCTCCTTCCAATAACTAAGATCCACCTTTGATTTAATTTCTAATTGACTGGCAGCAAATGATGCACCAAATTTCTGAGTGGCATCAATATTATGATTGTATTTTTGTGAAGAATATACATTCAATGGCTCTTTATCATGCTTCTTCGATTTATCCCGCTTTGCCGACTTTTCTGACGATGACGCACAGCTACCAGAGGTGTTAGAGACCAATGAACCATCAAATAATCTGGTTCGAGCTAGAACCATACCAGCATTCTGATTTCGTATCTTTTACCACGAAGCTCTGCCTGAGACAGCTTGACGTTCAACACTCGCCTTTGATCGACATAGGAAATTTTGCATGTCATGCCATTTTTGGGGAGTACTGTTCATTTCCTCCACAGCATTTTCAGAAATATTTTCTTGACAACATGAGTTATGGGGAAAAAATCCCTCATTATTAAAAGTCAATGAGTCAAAGCCATTAAATGATGAGACTCGACGGGCTTGAGCTCTAGTCAATGGAACTTCTGAGGAAAGAAAAGATGATGATTCACTATCAATGGAGTTGATGTCAAAACTAGACTTAGTAAGATAATCCCCTGAAATATGAGTGGTGTAAGTTTCTTGAGTTTGGCTGAGGTTAGTGCTATTACTAGATATGTTTCCATAAACGGACGAGGTTTCTTGTTTTCTCTGAGAAATTGTTTGACGGAGTGAGTTGTGGTAGTCCTGTGAGAATGGTGTTGGGGCGGCCTCGCCTTAAGCTTTTGCGACTATGGAGTTGTCCTAATGTGTCTTTAAGAAGCTGTGGATGACTTGGTCTAATGGGCATATGCCAAGTTTGGTTTCTATTCAAACTATTTCCTTTGTCCGGCTTGGCGCTCTCTCGTGACCTTCGTCTGATGGTCCCTATCTTCCTCGCACTTGGTGAACGAATTATTTTATTTTCAATACTCTTGCGGATCTTTAAATCTCTGCCGAGTCGTTTTGCTAATTGCTCTGTAGAACTACTTTCAAGTTTCACAGATTCTTCTAATGTTTTCTCGTATGCACTTTGAACAAGATTAGCATTGTTTCTGCTCTGGTTAACAGGGGGGACCAAATTACCTTTGGATGTTTGGTGATCATCCTGACTACTCTCGATGGCCATGTTGACAAATTCTTGGGAGATGCGGTTCTCTATGGCCGACACGCGGTTCTTTATTTCTTCATATTCACTTTTAGAGATGCGGACAAACTCTGACTCTTGTGATTGGATCGAGAGGCATTCATCATCAGAGAGGTTGACGTCGGTCCCCGTGCCTATACTGAGGGATACACAGTCAGATGATAGCAGGTCTGCATTATCCCCAGAGCATTCTGGCAGAGGGGAAGATAAGGCATACACATCTGATGTGCTGTATCTCTTCTTTTTAGACCAAAGTCCTCGCCATTGCCGCTCTAAAGAATAGCGATGAGAGCCATTTCCATCATTTGTACTTTCTCCAGATACTTCCAATTTCTGTAACATATCACATTACTGAATATTTCTATGAAGGCTATGCCACAGTGTGTATTTCAATATTAGTTCACATGTTAAATTTTATTTGAAAACTATTTTGTGACACACAAAATAAGTAGAAAAACAAACAAAAAATAAAGACTTAAACATGTAATATTTACATATATAGATTTTTTTTTAAATTATACTGGGTGGGAAGTCACTACCTGATTTGAAATGACTGCAATTTTGTTACTTATTAGCAAAAATGTTACTTCCCAAATTTTCTAAGATCTCTGATAAAATCTTATATTAGCATGATACTATCATGAGTGAGAAAACTGGTGAACAAACTGTCTATGGAGAATCATACCCAGATTGCTTCACATTTTGAAGTGTGGAAATCTGTTGTCCTTTTAGAGAAATGGTGGCAAGGTGTTAACTATCAACATGGTATACTTCATCTCAGCAAGACTCAAAAGTCGCATATTAATTAATGAAAAATGGGTTGGTTGCAAGAAGAAGCGGACGATTGACAACAGTGTGGATTCCGGAGAATGTTGAATGTTGCGGCAGTGGTGGAAATGTTTATAAACAGTCCTGGTAAATCAACATGCCAGACTCTCCAGATACACGGTGTGTAAAGTGTTGTAGAAAGATCTGAACTTTCAGCCCTGGAAACCTAATTACATACAGGAATTATGTGCAGAGGACTGTGATAGGTGCTTAGAATATGGAGAAATCATTCTTTCATGGTACTTTGACTGAACGGATCTGTTTGGTTATTTGGAGTGATGAGGTAGTTTTCCACGTCGATGGTTTCATGAATCGATACAACTGCCACTAACGGGTATATCATGTCCCAAACAAAACTGCTGAGAGAATTCAAAACCAACCAAAGGTGACAGTGCGGTGCGGCATGACCTTTGACCATGTCATTAGTCCCATCCTCTTGTGAGAGACTATGACTGGCGACCGGTACATGAACATGATACATCAAGATGTGTAGCAGGTGGTATCCCAACGATATATGCTCACGATGTTATTTTCCAGCAGGATGACGCCTCCCCACATTTTGCACTTGTTTGTGACTGGCTGAACAAACTTTCTTGGGCATTGGTTGGGACATTAGGTACTACACAAATGACCTGCCATAAATCCTTAACGCACACCATGTGATTTATTATGGTCAGGCCAAAGACAAAATCTTTATCAAACAAAGCCATGCACGCTAGAAGAATTAGAGGAACGTATTAACAGTGTGTTAGGAAATGTTCCCCAGGATTTCTTTCACAATACAATTGATACAATACCGCGATGCTTACAACGCCTGGTTAAAAAAGCTGCCACATATATGAAAATGCCATAAAGATTATCACGGACTTGTGAACAAAACACTTCTTTCTTTGTGTAACTCAGCCCATTGTTAATAAAATTATAGCTTTTAAAAGTAGATAGTGACTTCCCACCCTACCTGGATATTAGGGTGTCCTAAACAAATGAGAGTGTGAAAATGTTGGTTCTCACCTTATGGTTTACTACAGTAAATTAATACTAAATTTTTTTTTCAATATTTGGAGGTTCCCAGTCCCCATCCAAATTAAAACCATTTGACAATATTGGCATGAGATTCATGGTGGTCAATGAAAATATGTCCATAGTGTTGTGTAGTCTTTAAGTCTTAAAAATAGAAATTTTATTTGAAATTTATTAAAAACAAGTACTTATTGAATTGAAGAAAAAATGTATTACTAACTAAATATTATAATGTAAATAATCCAAACTCATAATACATTTAATATGTTTTTCAACAATTTGTAATAAGTATTGCTTCTGGATCTCAGCCTTGGTGACCTCATTAAATGTACATGTATCTTAGCAAACCCATGTTCAGAGCCATTGTTTTCACAGGGCAAGAATTTAACTAAATCTGCAGCTTTCTTTAATTACTGTGTTTCTGGCCAGATTTCAATGTCCACATTAAGAAAACTCATCTATACCAAGAAAACTAAAAACTGTGAGAAACCTCTTCATTCTAGACTCCTAAGAGCTTTCTGTTTAGAGTATTTTGCATAATGTGAGCTTAGGTACCAATAATGGCGCTAGTAACGTCTTCAGACCTATTGTTTAAAATTCTCCCTCAACATAATTTTGAATTTTTTAGATTAAAATAAAGTCATAAATTGGTTCGTCAGTTGCAGATCTGCCTGTAAACTAAGACTCGATGTATACACACACAACAAACAGGTTTAATTGTTTTAAGTCCTTGGAATTTGTGAGTTGTCAGCTGAAGGGCAATTTTGTTCCCTTCTAAAAAATAGTTGGATTTTCATAGAAAAGATTGCCTTTGTCATTCAGAAAGATCTATTAAGTGCACCAGATCTCCTAATTCGAGTAACTGCGACATCCAACCCAATTAGTAATGTTTCAAGGCTAAGAAGTTCCTTGTAGCCATCTTATGAATGGGTCTCTTTTAACTGTTGAAACATTAATCTTTCTGAAGCTCTGGCATGTTTATAGACTCCGGAACTTGGGGAGTGGGGAGATTGTGTGTTCAAGCAACACCTCTCTAATTCTATTTTAAGGGGCTTGGACTATCTCAAACCCCCCCCCCCCCTCATAATTGTCATGTCTATTCAAAACCCAAGTATACAAATATTTAAAATTATTGTTTAACTAACAGACTTAGCTCATTCCTATTGCAGACAATTAATATTATGTCAAGTAATACAGCAGGAAAACAATGAAAATATCCATCATATACACCTGCCACCCTAAGCTCGGTAATTTTAGCGAATAATGACATCATGGGCGTACGGTGAAAAATATTTCGGGTGGGGGGTTTAAGTTTATTGTAAACAAAATTTTAGGGAAAAACTATTTATAAGTGATTTAAAAACAATATACATACTAAACATTTACAAGTTATGACTTGACATTACCTATACACGTGTGTGTGTTGCCAAGTCAGAATATTATTATATTTAGCTATAATACATATTATGTAATGGCTCAAAAACAATAGTTTGCATCAATTAAAAAAAGGTCAAATTTACTGTAATCACAAGATGAAATCTACCCTCTTTGGACTCGGTGAAAACTTCATCTGTGTCCACTTCGACTTCTCTGTGAACACTGAGAAGGGCAAGGCTGGTTAGGCAATCTTGTGCTATGGTGTTATGCTTGTAGCTTTTCAATCTCTTCAATGTCAAAAATGACCTTTCAGGTGAAGCAGTAGAGATGTGAAGAGTCACCAGTATTAGAAGAAGCATCCTCACATTTTGATAAAATGTTTCACTACAATGTAAAAATGCTTCTACTGCAGTGCTTGGCCTGTCTTTTAGACTTACACGGCTCCACTTCTTCCATAATTGAAATTCTGCGAAGAACATGTCAGGATGTGGAAAAAGTTCTCTGTAGAAATACACACTCGCAAGTTTTTGCCACTTTCATCATCTGTAAGATGTTTAGGGATCACTTTTTGGATGTATGAGAGAAGCTGGTTGTGGTTTTGGAAGCGTTCCTTTAATTGCATAATTACATTGTCTAAAAATGGTATAAATATTGCCCTCCTGTAGTATTCCTCTGGACCTGAGGCTGGGACATTTTCTCTGTGTCCCTGATGCACAGTTGATCAGGGCATTGTAATAGTGACGCAAACATTTGGCACCAGTATTAATGCTGTTGCATACAGTGTCTTAAATTCTTCTTCAGAATTATAGTGTTGCAGTTCTAAAACTTCCAAACCTGTATTAACATGAGAGCAGATTTCATAAATATCTCTACTTTTTGAAGTGCCTTGACAGCTGCAGAGTAAAAGTGAATGTTTTCTTAATTACAATTAGGCATATTATAAACTGCCCTGCAGTAATGCACTCTAATAATTTATGTGCCAAATTTGTCAAGTCTCTCAATATCCTGATGACTGAAGTTTTTCCAGTGCATTATCTAGTGACTTATATACTTCTTTGAATCTCATAACTACCTTGCGTTTACTAGCCATCTAGTTTCGGACAGAGAAAGGAGAGATGTTCGTTTTGAACCAGGCGAATCTTGGACAATGCAGTCTTTCAACACAGAATTTCGTTGTTGTGACTTAGAGAGAAATTTGTCCACTGAATATAATATTCCAATACAATTTCTGACTGGCACGATCCTTGATGAGTCAGAAAGTACAAGATTGAGACAATGGGCACTGCAGTGTACACAAAGAGTCATAGGACATTTGATGAATTCTCAAGGTGTTCTTTAAGAGTTCTACCCTAAATCTAAGGAGGGCTAAAAAATTACTCTCATTATGGTAGTTACCTTCGACCATGACATCTCCAGACTATTTTTCTCCACAGAGCTATTTCTTGTCTCCCACAGAAAATAACAGTATTTATAATTGATCACAACTGTCCCCGGTTATGTGCTGATTGTCTAGAATGTTCCATATTTACTTGGTTAGCAATGCATGTATTCTTCCCGTCTGCAATATTTATGACTTTTTCAGCAAATGTAACACATCTTTTATGATAGTCTGTTGACCGAGGAACAATAAATTTTCCAAAGTATTTTTATACTCATTGAACCCTTTAACAACTAATGCCCCAAGTGTTTGATGGTCATCTTTCCCCATAGATTGCTTGCCAAATAAAACGCATACTTTACAGACAGCTCCATTTTACCGCTCCGAGTAAAGAGGAGGAAAGAATAAAAACCATGATGTTTGCTTATGACTTGATGGAATGGGGACTGGGGGTTTCAAGGAAGACAAAGTAAATGAATAGAAAACAAAAATGGAATGAGGAAGGGATGGAGTGTAAAATGAAATATAGCATGGTGAAATGTGAAGTGATACTAGTGACAAGGCCTAGTTTAGCTATAAATAGATACAATGGTGTAAAAGAGAGGAATGTGGAGGCATTTTATTAAACTAACCCGGCCATAGGCTGTAAGCAGGCAATATGATTTTAAAACACAGCTTTTGGGTTTTTAAACTTTTTAATCCAAATACTGCCATCTATATAAAATCATAATTGAAAAACATTTAGCTGGTGACAATCAACCTTGCGTCCAACTAAGAGCATCATCAGTCTACTCTCTTAACCTGAAGACAGTGTCTGTGACTGAAAGCTTGTCCTTTAAAATGTGTTTGTGTGTTTTATTTTATCCTTAACAATTTCTATGCTAGTATTATTAGGTTAAGTGTACTGGCTATTCCTCCTTATTTTAACCATGTGTAGTAATAAAATTTAGCCAATGGGCTTACTCATTGTCAATATCATAAAATATGAATAATGTATGCTAGAAGTTAAGAATTTTGGACATGTAAAAATAGGTTTGCAACACTTCTCTACCTTACCTGTTTTCAAATAGTTGCCACCGTATTCTTTACAGTTTTTTAAAAATTTTGAAATGCATTAAATTCATATAAAAAGAATGTTATAAATGTAGTGAAGAAAGCTTTGATTTTTTCAGAAGTTAATATTTGTTGTTATAAATTATTACCCTTGTTATTTTGAAACAGGTTTGAGCAAGAAAAAAAGATAAAGAAAATAAGAAAGAAATAGAAAAAAAAACATTATTAAAACACAGAGTCTTACCTGTTTTTTGGATGATTTACTGCCTATTGAAGAATCTAATTTGTCACCAGGAGACTTTGTTTGTAGATATCTGTGGAAAAATATAGATTTGTAGACTTGAAAATGGTAATGTGAAGTGTAAGAAATGTAAATATAAGCCATGTATTCTCTCTAAAGCAAAAACCATGCTGAATTCTTGTATTGTGCCCTCCCATCCACCCTTACATTTAATCCTGGATATTCTCCTGCCCTTCTAGAGTGGTATAGTGTGAGCTAAACAGTATGTGACATCATCTTGTTATTTGACAAACAATTTAGCTAGTCGGAACCATCGTATGGTATACAGGTTTTGTGAGTTGTTTTATAATGAATAGGGATGGACCCTCGAATCCTTAAAGATATTAGAGAAAATTTCAGATTCAAGAATTACCTCCTTAAAAATAAAAGAAAAAAAAAACTCAAGTGAAATTTATTTTATAGCTCTAATATTACTTAATGGTGGTTCAGAACCAATTATGAACGGATCCCAAGGAGAATGATGGAGTTGAATTTTGGAGGAGCAGATAACATAGGTTTAAGAGAGAAAGGATAAGAATGGACGAGAGTAAGGGAGAGAGAGTGGTGGAAGGACAGACGGGGATGGAGGCATTATACTAAGCTGAAAAGGCCACAGGCTGGACACGGTCCATAATGGTGAGGTAATGGATGTTTCTTAAAATCTGCAGAAGCCTATCAAGGATCCCAGGAAGTTAAGTAATATAATTTAAGAAAGTTGATTACAAATAATACACAAATTTGAAATGGAAAATATTAAATATCTGTACTATGCTATTTATGTATTGTTCTTTGGTAGACATAAGCCACATAAAAAAGCTGAAATGCATGCAATTTTGAACATTGATAATATTTTAGCCGCATTCATTTTGATTGAGGGATAATTTATCAACCAAATACTTCTTGTAAAACTCTGATAGAGACACTTTCATAAATGTGTCTTGAAGAATAGAATTGAATTTCAAATAAATTCAAGACACATCTACAAAAGTGTCCCTACCATAGTTTTACTCAAGTATTTTGTTGATAATCATCCCACAATCAAAATTAACACGGCTAAAATACTATCAATGTGTGGGTTACATACATTTGTGAACAGTTTTTTTCCCCTCATTTATGAAATTGAATAAATTCAAGCTAGTAAATCAGCTTGCCTATTAAGATTTAAAAGCACAATGACAAAGTCAAAATATTTCACCAGATTTTAATAATTTAGTAAGTGAGCAATGCAAGATATAAAAAACAAACAATGGATTTGTAAAATTACTATCCTGACATTTTGATCTAATGAAAAATTATTTGAATTCTGGACTAAGTTTATTTTTACTGTCTTTGTCATAACTATTTATTTTTAGTTCTAGCGATTGTTTTTAATATTGTAAATTGACCATTAAAAACAATTTTTTTAATTTCATATTTTGCACTATTAGTAAAAAGAATTATTTTTCTAAATATCAGTGTACTTAAAGAATGGAAAAGGGGTAGAGAAGAAAAAAGGTAAGCGTTTTCATTTTGTCTAAACATTTATAATGTATTATATAATAAATAAAAATCCCATGTGCGGCCTGCAATACCCCTTTATGGTATGTGGGCCTCTCACTTGTATGAGTTTGACGCACCTGGTGTAGGCCCTGCACTTCTTTTCTCTTTTTAATGTTAAATTTATAAAAATTATGAGGTGTATAATGTTAAAAAAACTAATCAAACTATACTTACTAATTCAATGCAATTACATTATATATTTTTTAACATTTAATTAACTAAATTAATGTTTGCCATTTATTTATAGTCCTAAAATGGAATTGGCTAAAAATGTTTTTCAATAAACCCCAGCATACTACCAGGGCCTCAGTAGTCCCCAAGTGGTTCCCTGGTGTGAATAACTTCCATTTGATGGTCCTCCATCACCAAAACTTGAGAAACACCGAGTTAATAAATATAAAATAAGGATCATAGAAGTTACAACACATTTTTGCAGGGCCGGATCGTGACCTTTTGCCGCCCTAGGCCATGAATGAAAATGCCACCCACCCCTCTCAAAACATAAGAAACCTAATTTTTAATGTGTTTAAATAAGGAAAAACATTGTTATTAAAAAAATAATTACACAAAAATAAAAATTACATCAAAGAGTAAGAACAATAAAGTCTTTGTATCTACTGATTGTGCACGTCGTTCTTGGCCGAACAGATCATACACTACTTTCACCTCTTTTCTTTCTTTTGATTAGTTCCGAAAATAAACGAAAGAGAAGAAATCAACTGGATTTTAAGTTATTTTTATATTAATTTTTCAACAAGAAACTTTTTGCAGATAAAAACTTACACTAAAAAATTGGACAGATTCAAAACCTAATTTTAAGGTTATTAATTCCAATGAGTAGTAGATATATTAAAAACAAAAAGTACAATATCTCATTTTGCCGCCCTAGAGCCAGCCCTGCATTTTTGAGCGATTTATCTTGTGCATTGCTTTTTATTTTCTGATATTTATAATAGCTGCACTATGAATCATTTTTGTGAGAATTATTAATTATAAAAACCACTGTCATATAGTATCTTATTTGGAAATTTAGCCTGAACATAAAACACTTTTTTTCATTGCTAAATAAACCTGAAATACTTTTTCTTAGTGTTATTTTTTAAAGTGTTTAAATGTCCTTTGTACTTAAGATTGATTAATCAAGCAGTGGTGAAGAAATTGACACCATCTTTTAAAAAGCTAAGTTGTATAATGAAATTGTGATTAGCATTAAGTACAAGTAAAGGAGCTGTTAGAATACACTTTACAAATATTGGCATCTGTAATTTCAAGAATTTCAATAAAAATATGAATTACAGAGTGATACCATACCTCTCTGTGTGATGTCTTGCAAAGAATCTTTTGTGCTTGGACTCACGAGGAGTTTTAGTTTTACAAGAAGGGCTGTTGGAAAAACAAACAAATATAATGTGAAAAAAAAAAAAAGATTGGGTATATTTTTTATATTAATATACATTCTCTCTCTAATATATACAATGGGTATTTGTATATAAGTCATTCACGAGATAAGTTTACCTGGACGACAGCTCAAAATGTTACTAGAAGTAATCCCTAATATATCACTACCCCAACAGCTGACATCTATCACTTTGGATGACTGTAATGAAAACAGATGGTAATATATTAATGTGATAGTTAACCACAGTAATTTAGGTCAATATTATATATATATTTATTTGAGATAGGGGACAAAGCTTATTTATCGTTTTATTCCACTTAAAAAAAAATTATTCACATCACTGTCACAAAAGGTCTAACTAGCTTTAAAATGGCGACTGACAAATTTAAACCATGTGGTTGAACATGATGGTAAACAAGTTTTTTACATGATGCAGACACGCAGTTAATGAAAATATTTTATTCAGTTAAATATTTCAAAATACGATAAAATAATCATAAAATCATTTATTGTATGTAAAAAAAATGACAATTTTCTCTTTTCCAAGTAAATACGATGCCTGTATTAAAAGATATTGATGTGTGCACTATATTACACAAAATCAGTAACGTTCCAAAATGAAAATAAGTACTTTTAATTATGTTTAAAATATTGTTTCGAGTTGGATAAAATGAAATTATTTAAAAAAATGAAATAGTATGAGAAAACTTAAGTTTACGTTATTTTAAATGTAATATATAACAGTTAATTATAGATCTTTACATTTATAACAAAACTGTGATCTTTTACAAGTGTTGGCAGCCCAAAACCTAAACATATGATTTTCGAACTGACATTGTAATGTAACTGACTTGCCCCTAAAGAATATGTGAAAGCATTAATAATATTGTCTTTATTTTATAAACGTATCTTATTTCATTTAAATTATAATCTATTACATGGCGCTTGAAGCACTTTTTCTTCCAAGAAGGTACACGCTACTGTAAGTACATCAGAGTGCGATGTTCAGTGAATCAATATGACAATTTAAGGTTTTTAAATAATAACTTCCTGTTCTGGAAAGTTCGAATAGAGATTTTAAAAGGTAATTTGAGGCAGCTTCCGGCTCTCGGACCTTCTACTGTGACAGAGATTTTTTTTTTTATTTTTAATTTTTTATAACATCTTCTAGAGTGTTCTTTTCGAAGTGAGTTATATACTCGGCGTGGCGTAGTAGAAGAGCAGTGTTAGCAGTGTCAAGCAGTGTCAGAACAGTGGTAGATCACAGAGTGTCAGAAGGGCAGTGGCTCACTAGCTTCGTACGCGTTTTCATTCATTATCAGTCGCGTCTCGAAATTACTAACATGATCAGTTTTACCATCAAAACAATAGTGACATTAAAATAAAATCACATCTAACCTAATAATTGTGTATTATTTCAAGAGTTCAACAATTGGCGCTCAATCACAGGGCTATAAATACCAATTATATCATCAAGGTACCGTGCCGCTTTAATTAGTGCTTGATCACGGGGCAGTTATCAGCTAATTAAACAGAAACACATCAAATAGCTCCCATCGCAGTGGAGTAATATTTCTATAATTCCACAACATCCAGGTAAAAACCTATCGTGAACGGAATATAGGTAGAGTATTTCATGTACAGTGTGGTCTCAATTGTTAAGAGTCAGGTCTTTGTATAATTTGATGAAGGGATACACCCAGCACATAAACTTTTAAGTAGAGATGTGCAAGACTCAAAAAAAAATTCAAGGAAAAAAAGAAATATCAAAATTAATGTATAAATGGGACAAACACAATATGGCCTTTACAATGAAAAGAAGAACACAGTTCACACTTTACACTGCTGCCAATGGACAAAGAGGTAATGGTTGCCTCTTAAAGAAAAGTGATAGTCACCGCCCAATCCCCCGACCTAGGTTTCATTCTATCGGAACTCATCAGGGAGGAGCGTGAAACGCGCAACGCAACTTCCTAAAAGTGAAAACTAAATAAGAGGTTTTTGGAAAGATTCAATATCAAAGTGCAAGCGGACTATAAGAATTGACTTTGAAAGGAATTGAAAAGAAGGGACTGTCATTGTAAAAGTGTAGGGTCAGGGTTAAGACGTTGCAGCTACCATGTCAGGTGTGTACAGTGGTGTGAAGACAAGGATTGAGGAAAAAACAACAGAAAAGTGCAAAATATGTTTATTGTGCTGTACACAATCTAAATTTAGTACTAAATGATGCAATGTCTGGTGTTCCTGAAAAACAATTCTTTTTATGCTATTGTCGAACAAGTGTATGTGTTTTTTAGTGTAAGTATAAATATGTGGAAGCTATTGTCATCGTTTGTTACCCTAAAAAACTTTGACCAACACATTGGTCTTCAATGGTTGATTCTGTGAAAGCATTGAGGTACTTAGTCATGAAAGCTCTCTCAAAGATTATATTACAGTCCAACAAATTTGATGAAAGAACTCAAGCGACTGATTTACGGAAACAATTGGAGAGTTTTGTATTTGTTTTCCAAGTGGTCTTGCATACAAAAATTCTTGAAACACTTAATTTGAATTCAAACCTTTTCCAGAGAAAGGAATTTGATCTTTTTGAGGCATCAAATCTTTTAAAAAGTGCAACTTAAGATTATCTGAGGTTGAAAATATCTTCACTGGTGTGAAATTGTCTGCCATTGCCCTTGATGGTGAGTGGGCATCAATTGCCAGTTTCAAAAAATAAATCAGGAAAGTAAAGAAACACTTTGACAAGCTCAAAGAAGATGAATGATTGACAGACACAGAGACAAATTTTCAAGTCTCAGTATTCAATTGTACATTGGACATAGTTAACAGTTAAATAAAAATCAGCTTTCAAAGTATGCAATTAATAAAGTTTGTTTACAGTGCTTATCCCATTTTTTTTGCTAACAGCAACAGATGAGGAAGTGACTGAAAAATCATTCATCTTGGTTAAGGAATACGAAGAAGACCTTAGTGATAATTTAAACTTTGAGGGAAAAAGGTTTAGAGCAGCTTTGAAAAGTGAAATTGAAAATAAATCATCACTATGACAGTTAGCTGATCTATTGTTTATTGAGAATTACACTTTGGTATCAAGCTTGCCAGATCTGTGTATGGCTTTACTTTTGTTTCTTACTCTTCCAGTTACTGTTTCTACAGCTGAAAAATCCTTTTCAAAGTTGAAATTGATAAAAAAGTACCATGAGTCAACAAAGACTTAGTGCTTTCAGTGTATTAAGTATTGAATGTAAAAAAGAACATCATGGACTCAACCTACATGAAGTAATTATATTATTTGCCTCTCAAAAAGGCAGAAGAGAAAAGTGTTTGTTCAGGTTGACTTGACTCAATATGAAAAAATGTTAAATGGCTATTTAGTAATAATACATGTAATTTTCAGTTTCTAAAGAAAAGTAGTAATTGTTTCATTTTTCATATTTATAACTTTATTTTTTATTTTCATTCCTACTCCAACCGCTTAGTTACGTTAACTGAAATCACTCAAATAGTAAAGAGGTCAGGGGACCAAAATGGGGGTAAGGGGGGGGGGGGGGGGTAAAGAATGTTGCGCCACTGATTGAGTTATATCTTAAGTGTTTGAATGAACTATAATTCTAGATGATTCAAAGCAAGTACCAAACCAAATGTCAAAAAGGAACTTAAGCTCGCTATAAACTATATATTTACTTAATTTAACATAATTTAAATTTTTCTACTTTCAAAGGAAGTTTTCTCATCTCATTCTTGCATCTAGATATTTTTGCTCGTCTTGAATTGAAAAAGTTATTCTCACAAATCCTCATGTTTTAAGCGTGTGTAAACCTTCAAAATTTCAAATCTGAATCTTAATAATTGTGGGTGTAGGAAGGAACTGGTTTATCTAGGTTTTTATGGTTGGTGTCGAAACGGTGATAGTCCATGCGTATTTTTAAAGGTGCTGTTGTGAGTCAGCCTCACAAAAATTACAATGAAGTTGGTAGATTAAGTTGAATGTGTTACAGTCATAATGGCCTTGGATATGGTATTGCTTTGTGTCCCCTAGTGAAGGTGTTGTAATGTTGTTTCATACACGGGTGTTAACCTTTTGTTGTGTTGATTGAGGTGAAAGTTTCGTTGGGGTTGGGTGATTTTGGGTGTACTAGAAGATTGTGAAGGTTTTGTGTCTGAGTGGAAGAAGTTATAAAGTTGTAGCCATTCTTAAGATAGTGTTGATTATTTGAAGTCCCTGATAGTATTTGGTGAATGTCATCAGACATTTGTCTGCGATTTGTCTAATCATTTGAGAGGACTCTGGAGATTTGAGTATTTGAGTTATTTCAAATCCCCCCACAAAGGCCAACAAAGCTATCTGCTAGCTTCTCGCTGTAAGAGTGCAAGTGTTGTCAAATGCGCATGCGCACTGATTTGAGATGGTTGGTTTTCCTGTGCCGAACAGCAAAAGCAGAGTGAACAAAGTAGAGGAACTTTGGAGTATCAGTTCGAACAGATTAGGTGGAAATCTTGTGATTAGCTTAAGAGTTCATCGCATGACCTCGTTTCTGTTCTGCGTTAGTTTTTCAGCGAACATGTGAAGCCACCGTAAATCACCAACTGGACTATGGCAGCATGACTGGAGGTAGGGATTTAAAAACACTAATAGCTTAGGGCATAATGGTAATAGGTACCCCTTAATGCAAAAGTGTACTATGCACATCTTTAAAGCAATTAATAATCTTTATTCTCTATCTATCTGGTAAGAAGCCAGCACCGTAAGTTTTTTTTCCTCCAACCATAGCTAAATCTTCACATCTAAACATATTTTTAAGACTGCTTTTCTTTAAACTTTCTTTAAGACTAATAAATTAAATCATAATGAATTTTTCAGTTACCATCACAATAAGTTTAAAATTTAATCCTAAAATTGTTCATGATTTACTTTTTTTTTAATATATGAATCTTATTTCATTAAAACAGGTTTTTATTTTTTTATTGACATAGTTAAGTTTTAAAATTATATATTTATTCAACCCAAGCTTGACTCGGCTCTATACTCTTGGGCTTCATGAGAAACTCGTTCAAGATCGACTCGAAGCAAAAAACTTGAGCTCTCAGATCTCTTGTCGATACACGTTCATAATATAACTTTGTGTCCACTAACAAATAATCTCATGTACATTATACACCCAATTTTTTGTTACAAATTTTCATCAGAAAAGTGTAATCATTAGGTATGTAAATATGACATTTCACTTAGTTAGCCAGTTGGAGAATGGAGAATTTATATAATTAACACACTTTTGAAAATGCTTACTTAGGGCTATATTTATAGTTTATTTTTAAGAGTTATTATACGAATAACAAGCAGTTTAGGTTTAATGGGGATTGGTTGACCTCCAATACTCAACTATCTGTACAGCTGTTATTCACCTAAGACACTTATTTGAAAGTAAAGAATCGACAATAAAATCCAAGTCTTTGAAACTAATGAAACTAATGAACAGACAGCAATAAATGTGTGTGTGTTCCACAAGTTTTCTACCAAACATCTTTAGACAAATCAGTCGGCTGGATTATCTGTTATCCTTTTAACAACCATTTAGTCTGACACAAGTGTCGACAGTATGCTGTGAGGGGGGGAGCCAACACCCATGCCCAAAGTAGTGGTACTTACTTGGGGTGTGAGCAAATAGAAGTAGGGGTGTGTAAGTGCTGGGTGGGGGTGTAGGGGACTGTTGCTAGAGCTACCCTTTGTGGGAGAGACTCAAGGACATCCCGTCTGAAAAAACCAACATCCGCCACGTGTAAACAATACTTTTACACACTGTGCTGTGCACGACAAAGACCAACACATGCATGTATGTACAATTCTTTTGCTTCCATGCAAAGCATATCGATACTTTACATTGCTTTCATAGACAACATAATGATGCACATTACGCTGCTTTCATGTACAACACATCAATAGACTTTACACTGCTTTCATGTACAACACGTTGATGGATTTTAAGCTGATTTCATGCACATGTTGATGGATTTTAAGCTGATTTCATGCACATGTTGATGGATTTTAAGCTGATTTCATGCACATGTTGATGGATTTTAAGTTGCTTTCATGCACATGTTGATGGATTTTATGATGCTTTCATGCACATGTTGATGGATTTTATGCTACTTTCATGCACATGTTGATGGATTTTATGCTACTTTTATGCACAACATGTCATTACACTTTACGCCGCTTTTATGCAAGACATATCGATATATTTAACGCTGATTTCATGCACAACATATAAATACATTTTACACTGCTTTCATGCACAACATATAAATACATTTTAGACTGATTTCATGCACAACATATAAATACATTTTACATTGCTTTCATGCACGACATATAGAAACATTTTACATTGCTTTCATGCACAACATATAAATACATTTTACACTGCTTTCATGCACAGCATATAAATACATTTTACACTGCTTTCATGCACAGCATATAAATACATTTTACACTGCTTTCATGCACAGCATATAATACATTTTACACTGCTTTCATGCACAACATATAAATACATTTTACACTGCTTTCATGCACAACATATAAATACATTTTACACTGCTTTCATGCACAACATATAAATACATTGTACACTGCTTTCATGCACGACATATAAATACATTTTACATTGCTTTTTTGCACAACATATAAATACATTTTACACTGCTTTCATGCACAACATATAAATACATTTTACACTGCTTTCATGCACGACATATAAATACATTTTACACCGATTTCATGCACAACATATAAATACATTTTACACTGCTTTCATGCATAACATATAAATACATTTTACATTGCTTTCATGCATGACATATAAATACATTTTACACTGCTTTCATGCATGACATATAAATACATTTTACACTGCTTTCATGCACGGCATATAAATATATTTTACACTGCTTTCATGCACAACATATAAATACATTTTACACTGCTTTCATGCACAACATATAAATACATTTTACACTGCTTTCATGCACAACATATAAATACATTTTACATTGCTTTCATGCACAACATATAAATACATTTTACATTGCTTTCATGCACGACATATAAATACATTTTACACTGCTTTAATGCACAACATATAATACATTTTACACTGCTTTCATGCACAACATATAATACATTTTGCACTACTTTCATGCACAACATATAATACATTTTGCACTACTTTCATGCACAAAATATAATACATTTTGCACTGCTTTCATGCACATCATATAATACATTTTACACTGCTTCCATGCACAACATTAATACTTTTAATACCTAGGTGCACAAGATAGAATTATAAACCTACAAATAATGTATATTTAATAATGCTTATAATTAGTGTGTGTGTGCACAGTCCACTTTTACAACTAGGATTCAGGAGCAAACTCTAATCAACTCTATAAAATATTTTGAAAGCCAAATCAAACTTGAGTGTTTTAGGTTATTTATTTCATGTTTGAAAAAATATTCTATAGTGAAATATATGCACTAAAGTCAGATATAAAATGTTTTATTGGATAAATGTTTGTCATATTGCGTTCTTAACTGATAAATCATGTTATTGTCAATACATGCAATTAAATTAGGGGTGGACAGAATCCCAAACCCTCAGGAAAAGTTCTGGAATGTATCCATTCTCGTAGGTCAGGCGGGATTGACCCTTTCTCGAAAAATTTCAGGCGAAAAACAAAACATAGTGCTCCAGGAAACAAAACAAAAGTGTGCTCTCCTCATGTTCTAGCAGTTACTGCTGACTCATCACTGTTAATCTCTTTTGTATACAGTCTTCTTTGTTATTTAGCAAACTTGGTGGCTGGAATGGGCAGGGAGTTATTTTACCATTTGTGGAGGGACAAACAAGTTGGGAGTGTGGAAATGAGTGTAAGAAGGGGGGGAGGGGGGGAAGGAAGTATTCAAAATGTTATTTGATGATAAAAAATGCTATTTGCGAACACTTCTGTTAATTTTACTGTTATATTCATTATTACCTTTAAAAACTTTTTTTTTTAGCACTGTGTCTATTACTCATTCCTGCTATACACCCATGTACTAATTACTCTAGTGTGCTAGGAATGAGGAAGATTGGATTTAGAGGTGTACCTGCATTTGATAGGATAAAGTGGGAAACCATTTAAGAAAAACCACCCTTAGTACACCCGGCCAAGATCAAACTAAATATCTCAGTCATCGACAGTCTAGTCTATTGCGAGAGTGATGCCTTAGACCACGCAGCCACTGAAGTGGGTTTTAATTAGAGATGGGCCACTCGAATCTTCAAATCCACCAAATCCTGACAAGTATTCAAGATTTGAGGATTTGGTGTTTTACTGGAATCGATGGTCGAATCTTTAACCTCATAGACAAAGCATTTAGTTAGGCCTACATGAAAAGTACAACTTAATCCATAATATTTATTTTGTCGGACAAAAGAAATTAGCATGAATAAAATCATTATTTAAAAAAAAAAAATTGTTAGGTGTGTAAAATCTTACATGCCTAGTACCCAACCCTCCCACCTCTATAGGAAACTTGGACTAGACCGTTTCGGCACACGCTCACTTCTAAAACATTCACCTCACGAACAATCTTGTAAATATTTTAATGAACACATTACAACTCTACAAAAACTGAAAATCAAAACTAGGATTACAAATAAAATCGAAATAAATAAAACAAATTACATTTTTTTAAACAGAATTAAGAACACATTACACACTATACAAAGTCAGCCGCCATGATGTATATTATGTTTACTTGCCGAGTGATGATTAAAATAAAGATACTGTTAATTCTTACTACCCAACTGGTATTAATTATCTACATCTATGCAAAGAACATCAATTTATGATATGATCCTTAAGTTAGACATAATGTTGGGTTTCATGAAAAATAAATACTGTCAACAGTCAGACAGCAATAAACTGTTTATTTATGCCTACCGGCCTACATATTGATTGTTTGTTTGAATTGATTCAGATAATTTGATCACTTAGTAAGGGCTCTCGAGTTTTAAGAATCAAATAACGACTTGCTAATTCATAAATTGTTTTTAAATTGATTTTAACTTAAGAGTTTTTTATTATTATTTTTTAAATATGTTATTGAAGTAATGTAAAAATATTCAAACATAGTCCTGCTTTATAAAGTGGGAATGAACATATTGTAGTCGAAAATATGTTCGTGTTTTAAATAGATTGTATTCTTAAAATCAATATATCGCAAGAATCGAATATATTTGTTTTCTATGTGAAGATAGATAATGGAATATATAAGAAAATAATAATAAAACATACTTAGGCATTGTTGAGTTAACTATTTCCAATGTATGTTTAATTGCTAAGCATTTTATTTTAGACTTTATTAAAAAATCTGTTTGTATTTTTATTTTTTCTATCTTAATAAAATAAATTATAATCCTTTAATGATGATTAAAGTTGATCAAAGGATAACTAGGCCTAAACTGTTTATTTCACATGTTTTTTTAGAAGCTTAACTCATTCTAACAACACTTTTAAAACATTAAAAATTTTTAAACAATTTGCTAGAATTCAAATTCGAGATTCGAAAATAAAATTAGATTCGAATTTGAGAAACAGTGGATTCGACCCTCTACTTTTAATAATATTATAACTTTAACAAGTCTTACCATATTAGTTTGGAAATCAATATATTTTAAATCTAAATTATTCTAAGGAGTAATTTAAAATTTCCCGTTCCCGCCTGCATCCCAATATTTCGACTTATTTTCCGTCCTGAAATAAAAAAGTAATTCTCGTCCATCCATAAATTAAATTAATCATAATTGTTTACTAAGATTATTTTGTAGTGTACATAGATTAGAATGACAATAATTGAACATAAAATGAGTATATGAGCTGTCAATATTTTTATTGACAATGCTTTTTAAATGTTAAGGTAGATCTTTCTTTCAAAGCAAATTCGATAATTTTTTAAAAGCCAAGTTGAAGTTAAAAAGTTTCAGATACCTTAATTTATATTTATAGAAAAAATATAAACAAGCAAGATTTTTTTTAAAATTTTTATCAGGGTCATCTCTAATATATTAGCTTAGTCAAAATCAGATTACATTGTATCTACACTTTTATTTTTTTCTATACATTCTATAACAGTTTTCAGATATTTTTGAATTTAGCAGGATAGGCAACACACTTAACTGACTGATAATGAAGTAGAAACTGAATTAAAACACTAAAAAAAACACAAATTTTTTAGCCTTTAAATTGAGTGTTTATCAGTATTTTATCCAAACGATATCTACTCAGTATCACTCATGTAAGTGTGCTGGTTATCTCTCCTAATGTTAACCATGATTTAACCTAGTGCACTACTCCAAAAAGTTTACTGACATGAAATTCTTACGTTTTATATCTTCACCATGATAAATATTTAGTCGAACTGCTCTTTGAAAGAGACAAGGAGGGTATCTGTACTAGTCAGTTAGATTGAGCTATGACTGTAGTATAAATAAAAGCAATACCCCCCACCTATCCCTAACAAGCGTTGAGAAAGCTTATCACTTACTTTTTCTTGCTGGAAAATGCTCCAGTAAGATCCTGAGCCTTTCGTTTCTTGGCTGACTTCACACAGGGTGTGGAATATTCTGTAGGAGGGACGTGGTGGTTTACCTCTTGCTCTGGCGAACCTTTGCCAACCATTCTTCATAATCATTCCTTGAAATAATAACAAATGAATAACTTTATACTTTAATAATTTACATTCCCTTTCTAAACAATATCAGAACATGGCTTAGAAACTAACTTATGATTTGGCAACAACCCTTTTTTCTAGCCTGTCGCTGAGTCAGTTTAGTAAAAAGCCTCCATCTTCCACTTTTCTTCCACCAGTGTTCCTCCTTTATTTGTTTGTTTTTATACTGTGACTCTCACAATTGGTATCTGCTCCTTCCATCTCTTTCTAGGTTTACCTTACGGTCTTTTTTCCTGCATAGTTCATATCCATCAGTCTCCTTGGGATTATTTCCTTTTCTATTCTTCACTACCCTATCAGCCTTGCTTTCTCTACAATCTAATGTAATCTCTTTACCCCAACTATTGTCCATACTTCATTCCTAATCCTGCTTCTGCTTGTGACAGCATGCTCCTCTAAAGCTTATTTCCATGGACTCCACTTTCCTAGTCTCTTACAATGTTCATGTTTCTGCTGCACATGTAACTATGGGTACACAGTACCCCTCATTTTGCACTTTCTTAAATTTGAATTATTGCCTAATGACAATATAGAAACACTGTACATTAATGTAAAGTAAGCCAACCTGAAATAATAGTCAAGTTAGACCTAGATAGAAACAAACACATTTCTCTCATAATTTATTCTTACACTTTTAACACTTCCCCAGTTACACATTGTTTTAATTTTCGGAAATATTCGTTATTCATATAGAGAGAGGAATTGAGACAAAGAGATACATAGCTTACTTAAAAATCCATAATTAAAAATATCTATAAGACTAACAAAGACTATAATTGAAATAATAAATGATAAAAGTTTTATTTAAACCTAGATAATCAGGGAATGGTCTGGATTTGATAACCCAATGATGTATTCCCATTGCCTAAACTGAGAGTTGTTGCAAGCAGCTGTAAGGAATGCTCATAGTACTCTGGGGGCGTAGCAGGAGTCAAAGGCCATATTGTGGGTGTTATCATGGGAAGAAACTGGTTTATCAATCAGCGTTGAGCATATCTGCTTTCTTCAAAAGGACGCATAGCGGGTTGAGTGTATTGGCACTCTATCCTCATCAACACATATTGAGGAATAAAATTAATGTCCTGGTGGTCTAGGGGTAAGGTGTCAGACTTCTATGCTGGCGGCCGGGGTTCAATCCTCCGTCCCGGCAAAGATTTATCTGATTACCAAACCCTTCCTTCACCTCTGACAAGACATCTTGCGAATGTGGGGAATGCCAGGCCGCCACCGTGGTTCGGATTCCACGTTAAACTGTAGGTCCTTCATTTCATCTCACAATCACCCTACCATCACACATTAGCGTAAGTGCGTATAACCCGAACGAGTAGTAAGACGCGGTGCTAATAATAATAATAATAAATTAATGTCACCACTTTTGTTAATTGATAAGAGACGAGTTACCTACTGCTGTGAGAGAGTGGGAGAAGCTCAGCGAGTTAACGCTGCAGTGAGCGGGCAGGCAAGGTGGCTTGGTGAATTAAAACACATATGACATGTGATTTTAGTTATTACCTGAGGGAAGGACAGTGGGGGGATGTTGTCCAGTGCTGGGGCTGGACAATGAATGAATCTGAGTAGGCTGTCGTTATCTTATACACTCTGCTGCCGTGGTTGAGGGGTCAGTCAATGGCTGAACAATCAATTAGAGGGTTTGGGAAGTGGGAAAAGCTAGAGTGGGGTAGGGGGCATTTATTTGTATCCCAGCAAACTTTGACTTCTAAGGGATGACAACGAGATGAAGAAAGTGAAGAACCCTGACAAACCAGTAGTACTTCATGCCCAAACACATAATTCAGATTTTAACTCATGATTGAGCCCAATAGTTGCAATGCTTCCCAGCTTAATAGGTGGGAGCTTGCTCACCAATATATTGCCAAATCCAGGTACCCCCCTGGTCTCAACCTTAGATAACTTCTATCCTTTCCTTCCAAGCAGGCCTACATACATCAGTCAGTAATTTCTATAAAAACTATAATAAGAGATAATATAATTTAATATAAATATATTACTAAATATATTATAGATACATCATTATATCCACTTACCAAGAATAAAGACACAAGTTTTAACAGGCAACAGCAGAATCCAAGTCTAAACCTTTTTTTAAAAATCAAGAAACAGGCAACAATATAATGTAAGTGACCGTGATCAACCTAAAACCATGCTGTCATATTCCAGTCTGTGTTTTACTCTCTACTGCTGAAGAAGGGGACTGATGTACTCTGAAAATTACATGATTGTGCGTTTTGTTGTGAACTTTGAGGCCTATAATAGTCTGGTAAGTGTGTAGGCCTTGTCCTTCTATCCTCCTTTTAATGTTTAGAGTAATAAAGCCACATGGCGCCATTTTTCCTTTGTAAGCACTCAACAGGAATTTTCATCTCTCTGTTTTTGTTAAAGTACTAAACGCGAGATGGGCAGGTTGTGATGGTTGTGGAAATAAAGGTAAACTGTTCTCCCTTATAATTTAATCTTTACTATCACAGTTTTTATATTTTATTATGTCTAAAGTGTAAAGGATGGTTTAAAAGATATGCAGTACATTATTAAATTTCGATAGGTGATATTTCTATTTCAAATTCTGGCTTTGCCAATCCCCACCATGTGAAAACAACCTGACGCTGAATTCTGTGTTTGATTGGAAATTACTTATTGCTGCAGATTAAATTAACCAATATTTTGCGTCATGCAAGAAGCATCTTGCAAAAAAAAAAAATTCAAAGCAGAGAGGAAAAGAAAAGTGTCAATTCAAACAATCTAAGGTCCTAGCTCAAGCACAAAATAGGTAACAAAATACTATATTTACAACTAAGTCTGAACACATTGGTGGGAATTTTCCAATCTCAAATCTGATTGCGTTCATCTAAATTCTTGAGTTATTTTGGAATATAGAAACAGTAACAGATGTTTAAAAAGATTTTTATATAAATGAATGCACACAAAGTTAAGTGGTGAATAAATAATGGTCCAGGTTTAAGTGTTTAGGTTTGTCCTGATGTTTGATTTAACTACTAACAAAAGCGCTATAGCTACAAAATAATATTTTTTTTTTAAACCTTTAATCTGAAAGGTATTTGATTAGTCAAATTTCCTTTAGGATTTAAGGGTTCAGAGAACCCATTTATAATATATAATTACTTGTGAGTGAACCACTCCTCCGCTTTTTCTTCTTGGTGTGCTTGTCATTATTGCACTCCTCCAGATTGTCGGTAAAGGCATTGCCCTGAGCCGAGGACCACTTATCACTTATGCCAGCCGGTAGCTCTCCAATTTTCTCTGCATGCTCAATCAGCATCTGAAGATCATAGAACGGTCAAGTATCCTTTTAACAATAGTAGAGGTATCCACAAATTTTAATCTCTAAGTTGAATAAATAGTCCCCCACAGTCCTAATCTATATCTCTAAACTTTTATCCATGAGCTTAACCAATCTAAGGCGAGTGTCACCTGAACAATCTGGACATGGTGGTTGAGTCGAGCCCCACACTGCAGAGCCAACTTCTCCTCCACCGGCATCAAAGATGGTGTCACGATAATGGCCAGGTTTCGAGCATCCATCTTGTTGTTCACATGGTGGACCGTCACTTCTTTCAAAAACTGCACAACAAACATTGTGCTATGAGATAATATTAATTAAAATGTGTAAGTTTGATTTTATACTGGGGATTGGAGCAAAAAGTGAATTACGTTATAATACAGTTAATCACAACAAAATATTAACATTTGATCTCTTAAGAGTTTTAGGGGGATAAAAAAAAAAGAATTGTCTTTCAAGTAAAGGGGAAATGTTTGAAAATTATATTCCTCAATAAACTATTTGAAATAAGCTTCCCAGAAAATTTTAGAAATGTGAGTGCTCTATAAGCTAGTTTTAGTAGTCTATGCCTGAAAATGTTTAAAAAATGAAATGCCTTTAGAAAATATTTGAAGTGGTTCTTGCTTGGATATTTTTTTCAAAATAATCTTTCTAAAAGAGGGTGTCACACACAGGAGTGTTTAAACCATCCAGCACCGAAATATGAAAGAAGAATAAGAATGTGGCCCGAGGTGTAATATGAGTTAGGAACTGGATTTGCCTGTGCATTGAACCCATTCAGTAAGGGAGAGTTTTTGAAAGACTGATTAAGGCTGCAGAACTGGTATGTATTTATCAAAAAAAACTGATTTTAAACATTAGCCTATCAAGGAATAACGTTGCAGCAAGCATCAGTGATATTTCAAGCAATATCAAAGAACGATTTAAACAGAGTTTTATTGCTTTTATTATAGCCATCGATGAAAGTACAGATATATAAGATGTGGTGTGGGAAGACTTAAATATAACTTTAACATAACTTTTTTTTTTGTTTTAGCAATTTTTTTAATATTGTTAGGTGAAAATTAAAAATATATAATTATATTTTGTCTTTTGCATACTTATTAATAGGAAAGATATTTGTATATGTCAGTGTACTTTAAGAATGGAAAAAGGGTCGAGGAGGGAAAACAGTAGGCCTTAGCTTTTTAACTCTATATAAAAATTTAAAATGTATCAAAATATGAAAAAAATCCCATGTGCGGCCCTCAATGCCCCCTTAATGATAAAATGCGACCCTCACACCTGTTTGAGTTTGACACCCCTGGTCTGAAAGATATTTAGATTGGTACTCTGTGAAATTGGATACCTCTAGAAGCCATTTGGCATTTGAAGTAAGGCCATCTTTCTGCTTCAGATTAGGGGTGGGGCTGATTATTTCCAGTGGGGGGGGGGAGTAATGCCCTTAGCCTCCCCTTCCAAGTTACACCACCACTGGCTACACCTCACAATGGCAACACAATAAATAGTTACAGTAGAATTATCTTAGAAATAAATTTTTATGAAATACAAACATATTTTTACAGTCAACATTAATAATATTTTACTATATTGTTAGTGTTATTTTATAGGTATTTATACATACTATCAAAAGTGCCAGTTGCAGATAACACAACTTGGACATATAGATAATATATTAATATTGGTTTAGTGAATGTTGTAGCTGTCAAAAAATGGTGCTATAAATGACAGTATGTTTACATGCTAGCCACCATTTGATTAACTAGATCATATATTTTGGCAGCTGTGTTACTGTGGATTCACATGTTCAAAAAAATAAGAAAAAGAAGTGCAGAACAGAGATATAGTCCCGTGATTAGTTTTAATCCAATCAAAAGATTTCCACATCATCGGTGCAAACTGTTCTGCAGAAGTTAAACTTATCTCTACTTTGTCCGCTCTGCCGGAGATGTTCGGCACCAGAGAACCAATAAAATCTAAAAACCAACCATCTCAAATCAGTGCACATTTGCATGACAGTGCATGCGCTGAAGAGCTAAAAGCAAGCAGACAGCTTCATTGGCCATTAAAAGAAGATTTGAAATAACTCGTTAATGGAAAGTGTGGGTATCAATGTATTGGATTGTGCCACAACACAGCATTATAATTTGAAAACATCCATCGGGAGAATGATCTAAAATATCAGTCTATCTACTAGAAAATACAATATGTTGAACATCAGTTGTTTAAAGTTTGCGTTGCGATGCATCATTGGTTAACATACAGTGTGTGAATTGCTGTACTACTCAAGCAGATTCTGCTTTATATGTTCGGTGAACATGTGAATCAAGATTTAGTGCTTAAATGTCAAGCAAAGTAATGTTTTTGGAAATTTAATACCAAACCTATTTTCAGAAAATTCATGAAGCTTACTTTGTTTACTCCTTTAAGCTTTTGGAATTCTTTTTTATTCTGAATAACAGGATAATACCTAGTTTTCTCAATAAGTGGCCACCATGCAGTAGCATCTCCGTATCTTTTTTACTATTGAGAACTTAATATAAGCTATTATTGCATTTCCATAACTTGTGATGGTGAAAAGAAGTGTCCCTTCCAAATTAAGTCTTTGGGGCTGATTGCCAACCTTGTGAGCCTCAGAGAAGGGTCAAGCAATAAGAAGCATTTACAAAAACTGAGCCAAAGTTATCCTCATTTTATCCCAATGTAAGTTTTAAATACTAATGATTCTGCGCACAGTCATCCCAAACCAATTTACTAATTCTATAAACAATGTAGAAAATCAAAATCATGACAAAATTTTAACTTTTTTTTAATATATAACATAAATTCACATTTAATTAAGTGCTTAATAAAAGGTCTAAGGTCTAGTATTATTATTTGTTGGTATAAAGAACCAGAAATTAACATAGTACCTCTAAAAACATCCAAACTCAAAACCTAAAAAATTATTATAATTATTTTCAGATACCAAATCTTTTTTCTTTGGAAGAGAATAAAGAAAAGATGGACAGCAACACATAAAAGGTAACAAATAGAATATGGCTTTTAGCATTATAAGAACATGGTTCACACTTCACACTTTATATTGCTGCAAATGTCCTTTAGGTTATTCATTCCTCTTACATGTTACTATCTGATTGTTGTGTTTAAAAATGAGGTGGCCCAATGGCTAAATAATTTTATATTATAATAGGAAGAAGGTACAGGAAAGGTGGATAGAAACATATTAAAGGGACGAACACAAAATGGCTTTTACAATGAAAAGAAGAACACAGTTCACACTTAACATTACTGCCATTGGACAAAGAGGTAAGGGTTGTCTTTTAAAGAAAATTGATCTTCACTGCCCAATCCCCCGACCTAGGTTTCATAATAATGTGAATTGATAAAACTAAATAAAAAGGTAAAATAAACTAGTAAGAATGAATTTGATGAAGAAAGCCCACCTAGAGAAAGAGGGAAGATGTGGGAGGAATCCAATGGACAAACTAGACATCTTCTTCCTTTCTTTTGTCTTCTATAGTAAAAGTAATCACACACACATTTTATCCCAAATGAAATAATATTTCGGCATTGTTGCCTTTATCAAACACAAAGAAAGAAAGAAAGAAAGAAAGAAAGAAGAGAGTACACTTGCCACAAACACTAGATTACTCCATTTTGAATTTAAAGAAAAACTGTTAGAAACAAACTGTGCCAATGGTTTTTAGGAGTAAAGATAAATGTCTTGTCTATGGTTGGTATTTATATAGGTCTATATATATATCATTAAAAAAACTAATACCAATAATAAAAATAATATTTTAAAATAATAATAATGATTTGAAAAATGTTAATCTTATAGAAAGAAAGAAACTATCTTCTGTTAAGGCCTGGCGGTAAACTTGATTAGGTAATTCAATGGTAGGCCGGTTCCCACTGTCTAAGTTGAGAACTGTTGTACTGTTTGGGAAATGCTCTTAAGGTGCTCTTACAGTTTTTATAGCATTCATTTTTTTTGGCCAAAATAAATCAAATATTTCTCCAGCGGCAACAGAGAGTTTAGTTTTCTGCACATGTTAATAACAACAAATCTTGAATATCTGTAAAGGGTGGCCTGGAATATTGTCAAAAAATATTCTCTTTATTTAAAAAGTTTTGACAACATTCCAGGACACCCTTGAAAGATATTCAAGATCTGTCAATATTAACATGTGCAGGAAACTAAACTCTGTGTTGCTGCTGGAGAAATATTTGCTTTATTTTGGGAAAAGAAATGTAATGCTATAAAAACTGTAAAAATACTTGCACTCCCTTCTGCCGCACCTTAATATTTTGGTGGTGTAGTAGGTTTGGAATTCCTGGTTGTGGGCACCACCATGAATGGGTACAAGGTTGTCTGGATCTTTGTGGTTTGTGTCAAAATGATGATTGTTCGTTTGCTGTCTGAGAGAACCTGTAGTAAGACCTATATATTCTGCATCACATGATTTGCACTGTAGTTGATATACCAAGTTATTTGTTTTGCATTTGTAATGACCAGGAATTTTGTATTCCAATTTAGTAACTTTGCTGTTGAAGGATGTAGCTGGTAGGTGGATCCCGCATGTGCTGCAACGGTCTTACCACAATGGTATGATGCTTTGGTACAATAGTATTTTTCTTCTCAGATTCTCTTGGGGTCAGGAAGTTTGAGATGGACTAGATTATTGTGAAGATTGGGTGGCTGTTTGAAAGTGACTCTTAGGGGTGAGCTAAGGTTTTGGGTCTGGGTGAAACTGGTTAGAACTTTGTAACCAATTTTAAGGATGGTGTTTATTCAGTATAGACCAGGATGGTATTGTGTTGTGAGAGGGATGTCAACTGTTTTTAGAGGGTCATAGTCATCCCTGGAGATTTGGTTGTTTATTAAAGACGTGGAGTAACCTCTGATTTGGAAAGCTGTGGATAGTTGTTTACAATATTCAGTTAGATCATCAGGTTCTGAATATATCCGTTTGGCTCGGGTGGTAATGCTGAATGTTAGAGACCTTTTTGTATGAAGGATGGCTGCTATGGTAGTGGAGGTATTGTTGGTGATTGGTGGGTTTTATATGTACAGTGGTGCGAAATTGGTTGTTTTCAAGGAACAGATTCACATCAAGGAAGATGAGACTATGCTGTGATTTATTGTGAGAAGTTTAAGGGGTTACAATTGTTAACATTATTTAGAAAGATGTCCAAGGATTCTTCGAAGTGACCACAAATCATGAAATTGTTGTTGATGTAGCGAGGCCATAGATAGGGTTTGATGGGTTGAGATTGTAAAAAGAGTTCTTCTAGTAGTCCCATGTAAAGATTGCATATAAAGGAGCCATGTGTTTATCCATAGCTGTGCCCTTTATCTGTGGGTAGTGTTTGTCTAGAAAACGAAAGTTGTCAAATAGAAAGAACATCCTAGCCAGCTCCACCAGGAAAAAAGTGGTAGGTTTGAACCCAGGAGGTCTGCGCTCTAAGAAATGCTCCATTGCTGTCATTCCATGCACATGAGGGATGTTAGTGTAAGTGCTATGACATCAATAGTGACCAGAAAAGTTTGGTGGAAAGTTTTTAATTTTGTCTAAGAAGTGTTTTGTATCCTGTATGAATGAGGGAAGTTGATTTACAAAGGGTTGTAGGTGTGAATCAACTAGATATGAAATTCTCTCAGTTGGAGAGCCGCAATCAGATACAATCGGACAGCCAGGCGGAGATCTTTGTGGATTTTAGGGAAGAAATACAGTGTGGGCGTTTGAGGTTTTTGTGGAAAGAGAAGTTGAATTGAGTAAGTGGTGAGATTCTGTAGGGGAGTTTCACGTTGTGAGAACTCTTTAATCTATGCGTTGTGATCTTCAGTTGGGTCTTCTGTGAGTGGTCAGATAGCTCAATTTGTACCTCTGTGATGTCGTTAATACAATTCAAGATGACTGTGATGGAGCCCTTGTCAGCTGGTAGGATGATGATATCACTTTTTTAGTGCTTTGATAGCTTTTTTGCTTGCTGGTGTTGAGGTTCCATTTCAATGGTAGTGTCTTTGGGAAGAGAGGATCGGAAATATTGGAAAGGAGGCAAGTGATGAACTGTGACAAAGGGTGTTCAGAGGGTAGTGAAGGGAGGTCCCAGTCTGAAGGTGGCTTGAACTTGTAAAGGGATGGATCTATGGCTTTGTCAGGGCTGGTAGTGTAGGATTTGTTTTAGAAAAACTATTTCAATCTTGGAGTGCGAGCATAAGAAAGGACATCCTGAACTAGGGCAAAGTGATCAGCTTGAGAGTGAGGTGAAAAGGAGAGACTCTTGAACATAACATTCATTTCATGTTTTGAGAGATTGTATTTTGAAAGGTTCAGGATGGAACTGTTGTCTGGGCCATTGGTGGATGTAATGTTGGTTTTGTTATTGTTGATGGATTTATTAGAGGGTGTTTATGTCAATTATTCATGAGGGAATGGGACGTGTACAAGTTGTCCTGTTGGGTGGGAGGAGATTGAATATGGTGACTAGTGAGGGCTTTTTTTAAAAAATGCTATATAGGCCAATATAAATATTAACCATAGTCAAGAAATGTATCTTTACTCACAAAATCAGTTGGCACAGTGTTTCTGACAGTTTTTCTTTAAATTAAAAAAGTAGTAATCCTGTATTTGTGTCAAGTGTACTCTCTCTTCCTCTTTGTGTTTGATAAAGGCAATAATGCCGAAATATTATTCCGTTTGTGTTAAAATGTGTTTGTGTGTGTGAGAAGAAGATTTCACCTTTAACTTTATGCATTGGATTCTTCCCACATTTTTCCTATTTCCCTAGGTGGGCTTTCTTCATCAAATTTACTCTTATTTAGGGACATGCGAGACTTGAAAATATTTCAAAAATTCAAGAAAAAAAATGGCCCTAAGAAATAAAAAAAAACTGGGAATTTATTATTTCCAATAATACCGTAATAACCCAAAAATAGCCCCCTCACTCCCCCTCCAAGAAAAATCCTTAATTTAGAAATGTTTTCGTTATAAATATTGTTTTTCTATATCAAACTTTGACAAGAAAAGCAGCTACACTACAAAATAAAATTATAAATTGTGTTCATTGTTAGCACACTTACCTTGGTAATACTGGAGTAGAAATTGTTCAGATAGAACACTAAAAAACACATTTTTATAGACAAACTTTCACTGTCACAGACAGCTTCATCAGGTCAAGAAAGTCGACTGATGCTCTTGGACAGTCAACCTTGCAGTTCAACCAAGAGCAATAGTCTACTCTCTTGACCTGATGAAGCTGTTTGTAACAGTGAAAGCTTGTCCTTAAAAATGTGGTGTTTTTTTTAGTCTTCTATATAAACAATTTATACTACAGTATCACCAAGGTAAGTGTGCAGTCTATCTCTCCTAATTTAAACCATCATTTAGACTAGTGCTCTATTCCAAATGGTGTTCATTGTAACTACCTATCACTATTTTACCAATTGCATTTAAAATGTGTATGAGTTATATCTCAAATGTTTGAATGAGCTATAGATAAGACAATCTAAAGCAAGTGCCAGCTAAAATATCAAAAAGAAACTCTATAAACTAAATATTTACTTTAATTTTAAAAAAAATTTACATTCTAAGGATGTTTTCTCGTCTCGTGTCTCGATATTTTTTATATTCTTGTCTAAAGATCATCTTGAATTGAAACATTAGTTCTCGCACATCCCTACTCTTATTAGTTTATTTTCTATTTTCCTTCAGTTTTATCTATTTACATTATCTGATTGTTTTATCATTCTTTATAAATTTCCTTCCCTTTTTTTTTTAATTTACACTTTTAGGAAGTTACAATTTAGGCTTCACACTCTATCCTGACGAGTTTTGATAGAATGAAACATAGATATGGGGATTGGGCAGTACCAATTGATTATCTTCAAGAGGCAGCCACTAAATCTTTGTCCAATGGCAGTAACTTAAAAGTGTGAACTGTCATCTTCTTTTCTTTGTAAAAGCAATATTGTCTTTGCTCCCTTTTGTATGTTTCTATCCATCTATAATGTACCTTTTTCCAAATAGGTAAATACCTATAATAATGTACCTCAAAAAGCAAAAAAAAAAAGTTTTCCTTAGAGACAAATATATAATCTGAGATATCTATGAATACTCAAAAATCCTTCAGAATATTATTATTATCATTAGCACCGCGTCTTACTACCCGTTCAGGTTATACGCACTTACGCTAATGTGTAATGATAGGGTGATTGTGAGATGAAATGAAGGACCTACAGTTTAACGTGGAATCCGACCACGGTGGTGGCCTGGCATTCCCCACATTCACAAGATGTCTTGTCAGAGGTGAAGAAAGGGTTTGGAAATCAGCCTTCAGAATAATAAGATTCCAAAGATGCATCCCTATGATTTATAATTCCTCATTTGTATGTAAAAATGTGTAACTAAAGAAGACAACTCTTTCATAAGTGCATAGATAGGTCACCTCCACACACCTTAGCTCAGTTGATGGCTTCTGTCTACTGAGTTAAGAGTCCTGGGTTCGATTCCTGGTATGGCCAAAAAAAGTTATTGTTGGTGAAATGTGGTTTTACCCTTTGATAGTGGTGAATTAACAGTCAGGAAATGGATGTTATGCCTGTCCTAGTCTTAAGTTAGGTTATGAGGCATAAATGAATCTACAAAAGGTCTAGCAAGCCGGTAGTGGAAATTATATGGTTTGAATAAAAAAAAACTGACCCAGTCCACAGGCTGGAAACAGTATTGAATGGAAAAAAAGGTCACCTCCATAAAAAAGGCGATGGTATTCAAGTGAATAGTTGGCAACAAGAGACATGTTAGAAGGACTCCTTGCAGAGCTTCGTCTTTCAGCAACAAACATCTGAAACAAAATAATAGTTAAGGTTAAGGTACTTACTCATATAGCCTTTCTATTGTTGATTATTATCTTGTACTTATCTAAATATTTAAAATTTTACCCTGTGTTTAATGTGAGTTAGAAAAAAACTTACCTTGTTTGGTTCTACTACAGTGTAGGTTTTATGATAGGGTCAATGGAATTAATGTGTAACTATAACAATTAACTTTTTATTTCCATGACTAAATGTGACATTGAGCGACATACCTGATAAACACATCATGGAATGCTATGGGTAGCAGAGGTTCTGGTAGATCCCTGAAGAAGAGTTTCAGTAGATTGGCAACATCGATAACATGATGGTGGGGTGCCAAGTGACCGCCATTGTCCAAAAGGGCCTACAAAACACATTGACAGTACATTTCAAATAATGGGTAACCAACTCTTAAGCCCGCCACACATTGGACGCAGGGCAGGTGCGGCAGAGGAGCAGGCAAGGAATAGGAAAATCTGTAATACACGGCTTCTTATGGGTTACCGCACATTGACAGAGTGCAGGTGCAGTGTAGGAATAACTCTTTCACGCCTCTCTCTGGTTGTATTTTATTATTATTATTATTATTATTATTACTATTACTACTACTAGCACCGCGTCTTACTACCCGTTCGGGTTATACGCACTTACGCTAATGTGTAGTGGTAGGGTGATTGTGAGATGAAATGGAGGACCTACAGTTTAACGTGGAAACTGAACCACGGTGGAGGCCTGGCATTCTTCACAATCACAAGATGTCTTGTCAGAGGTGAAAGAAGGGTTTGGTAATCAGATAAATTTGTGCCTGGACCGAGGATTGAACCCCTGACCCCAGCACAGAAGTCCGACACCTTATCCCTAGACCGCCAGGTCACCTGGTTGTAGTAGATGTACAGTTTTCCTGTGTCCTCTGCGCCTCTGTCACATAGTTTTTGTGTATTGCGATGGAACATCTTATTCAATTAGTTCAAGACTATCCAGTATTATATGAAACAAGCAAGCCAGACTACATGAGGAAGAAGCTAAAAGATGAGCTATGGGAAAATATTGCTATTGAATTGAATTATTCTAACAGTAAGTGTAATAGTCTAGATTTTCGTAGTTAGTGAAATTAGCCTTACAGTTTGTTTGTATAACCCATTATAATAATTAGATGTTACTAGACACTGCGCATAAAGTAAATTACAATTTTAATCTTTTTCCTTTTTTTTACTAAGAGGGTAGAGTAAAATTAAAATATTTAATTCAGAGCCCAACTCGAAATCCAAATCTATCAAAAGTTCCTTCAATTCCCACGCCATATCACGTCTTTTACCACTGGGTGAAAGCTGCCTGACTGCTTCAAATCTGCGGTGACTTGCAAAAACCTATTCCTGTGCTATGCCTGCCCTCTGCCTTTGCTGCACCTACCCTGCGCCCAATGTGCCTTAGACATTGGTTAAAATCCCTGTGAAGACCAAGATGTCTTCTCATGGTGGAAAAATAAGTGGGATACAAGTGATTTGGTAATCACAAGTGCAGTGCAGGGTGGCAATAACCCTTCCTCTGTGTTAAGCACCTGAATAAACAAAACATCTTATCAATGGTGTAAACCAATTAAAAAAGGAAGTTCATATAACAGGATTTGAACCAGCATATGTCTAAAGAAAATAGTAATAGTCCTGAACTAAATAAGACTTGTCTAAAGAAATAAAAAAATAAAATATAGTATGTCCCGACTTTTTTTTTTTTGCACATGTTACTACTACCGATTTGGGGCATACACCTATGTACTATCTACGCTAATGGGTTAGGGAAGAGGAAGGTTGAATTTTGAGAGAGAAGTGTACCCACATTTGTATGGAGAGGGGGAACCCATCTAGGAAAAAACCACCCTCATTACACCCAACCAGAATCGAGCCACAATCTCCCAGTCATTGGCAGCCCAATAACAGAGTGTCACCCGCCTCAATAGCATAGTTAGCTAACACGCAAGTTTCGTGTTGGTTTAGACTGCCAAGACCGAGATCGAGGTTCAAATCTCACTCAGGTGAACTGGGGGTGGTTTTCCCTAAATGGTTCTCCACTCTCCATCCACAAAAATGTGGGTTCACTTCCTCTACTAAACATTAGTTTAGTAAGATCGCAACTTAATGTAATAATATTTTTATTTATAGCTGTACATATTCTGAAATTGTATCACACTTTGCAGGTGTAAATGATTTCACCCTAAACCAATGGTTTCGCCAAGTTAGATTTCAATGAGATTATATCGATAAATTAAAAGGATCGCCTTGCCCCAGTACAGTTTAAAATTGTTGTGAAACAGATTCTTTGGTTTATTCTTCCTATAGCATAAACACACATGCACATAGCCATGACTCAATTTTGTCTAAAAATGTGTTGCAGAAGGGTGGAAAGCAGACATTAAAATCACATGTTAACTTTAAGAATTGACATTTGTATGCATAAGTGGGCCAGCTGTGTTAAAATATATTCAAGGTGAGTATTAACATGGTCAATTGACGAGCTCTAAGCCAATCAAAAGTTTTATACCTAATTGGTGCGAGCTGTTCCGCTAGTGTTCAACTTAGCTCTACTTTATCTGCTCTGACTGACATAGTTGGCACAGGAGAACCAAACAAATTTCAGAACCATCTCAATCAGTGTGCATGTGTGCCACAACACAACCATATAATTTGAAAGCATCCATTGAGAGAATGATCTAAAATATATGTATATCCCCTAGAAAATAAAATATGTTGATAATCAGCTATTTTAAGTTAGCATTGCAATGCATCATGGGTCAACATACAGCGTGTGAATTGCTGCACCACTGAGGTATATTCTGCTTTCCATGTTCTGGGAACGTGTGAATCAAGCTTTAGAGGATAATCGCAGTGTATTCGAAAAATATTAGAAATTTTCAAAATTATCATGCAACCACCTCTTGGTTTTTTTTTCTTAAGAATTAAACCCGCATTTGTCTGTCAGAAAAAGGAAATGAGTAACAGTAATCAAACCAGCATTTGCCGAAAGAAAGAAAAAAGAATATAAATTAAATTTAAACCAGAATATGTTTGAATAAAGGAAGTAACATGAACGAAAATAGTAGCTTTATTTGTCTGAAGAAAGGATGATATTTGTCTGAAGAAATTAATAGGAACCAAACCAGTATTTTCCTAGAGGAATGATGAAAGCCCATTATATATGCATGAACACAATGCACTAAGCTCCTTATGAGTGGTTAGAATTTAACCCTGGCCTCCTATGCTGTACCTTGATTTCTTTCTGGCGAGCAGCAGATCCCGCCTTCCGGAACAGACCCTCGGTTTGGATGCTCTGTTTAATATTACTGCAGGCATCCAAAACAAAGGACGGGATTACAACAGTAGCCCCAGAGTTGAGCAGCACCAGGTCACTTTCTAGATGATCCAGGGGCACTCTGAACAAGCGGGTATTGATGTGGTCATTCTTCACAATCTAAATTCACATATAGGATTTTATACAAAACATTAATTTTATAAAAATTGCCAAATAGATATAAATCAAGTTTGGTAATTCTCCACATTATACTTTCAGATTTTCAAGACTAATTTAAATGTAAAACATAAATATTACTAAAAAAAATATGTGATCAGTGACATCCCAAGTTTTCCTCTCTAGTCTATAAAGAATATGATACTGTATTTAATTGGATATTTTTTATTTGCTAATCATTTTTAAGGGTAGGCTTATATGCAACTCTTAAAGATTATTATTATTATTATTATTATTAGCACCGCGTCTTGCTACCCGTTCGGGTTATACGCACTTACGCTAATGTGTAATGGTAGGGTGATTGTGAGATGAAATGAAGGACCTACAGTTTTATGTGGAATCCGAACCACGGTGGAGACCTGGCATTCCCCACACTCAGAAGATGTCTTGTCAGAGGTGAAGGAACGGTTTGGTAATCAGATAAATCTGTGCCGGGACCGAGGATCGAACCCCAGACCCCCAGAACAGAAGTCCGACACCTTACCCCTAGACCAGCAGGTCACCAACTCAAATACTTTAAGCAGTTGGTCCATCCAATGCTCAATGTCCCAGTGTGTTCTCCCTCAGCATGCAAGTAGTTAAACTCGTCAGGGATAGGATACCAACATGGTTCAATTCCAAGACACTTTTTAATTGTGATATTATGGTGAATTAGATATTTGTCAACATTAATACACTAAACAAGAATATAATTATTCCTATGATAACAAAATTAATATTGTTTGAAATTTGTAAGTATTATTAAACTAAAACAAAATTCATCAAATCACAGAAGAAGGTAAATATTTAATCAAATATAATGTTATCAACATGGCACAAGAAGTATTTTAAATACACATTCATTTCTCAATTTTGTAATATTTAATAAGTGACCCCAACCCAGGAAACCTATCATTCCATGCAGTGGTGTGTCGTGAAGTGTTGCCAAGTTAAGCAGCATTAGTTTAAACTATACCTGTGAATTGTTCACACCTCTTAGTAGAATACTCATTACTCAGGTATCATGGGGAATACATTTGTGTGTGAGGCATACAGAGCAGAGCATATATATGATAGGTCGAATAGGGCTCAAGTGGGTGAGAACATATTCCAGTTACAGTTTTAATAAGGTTTACTTCCTTGAAACACTCCACGAGATGCCACTGATGATAGGTCAAATAGGGCCCAAGTAGGCGAGATCGTGTCAAAGGTACAGTTTTAGCAAGGTCTGCTTCCCTTGAAACACTCCACGACACTGCTTCTATGTGTAAACATATTTTTCCTGAAATATCTTGCACTAAGACACCATATTGATGAACCCACTATTTTGATCCATAGTCCTATTAGATTCCTATTCTATTATCTTGCTCCTATTTCTTTCCTTTTAATAAAACTATTTTCAACACAATTTATTTTAATAATATTAATAATTCCAAATTAATAAAACAAATTATTTATTGTTAGCTAGGCCTACATTCAAGTCTAGGTTAAGTTGGGTTAAGATTGTGTTCATTAAAACATATTATCAAGCCCCAAAATATGTACTATTGTGCACTAAAACATCTTCAACGACATAGAAATGTAGATACTCTAGTTGCAAGGTTTGCAATTGTAATTGAAATGTTTGACAGTTTACTTAGCTTGCACACTATAATCAAACATGTCATGTGTAGTAATGATAAGATCGAATTTATTTACAATAGTCTAGTTACACAAAGAAAGAAAATCTAATTGAACACCCCCTCCACCAACCCTATGTTGGTGCCCTATCCCCTACTCATCACTTTGACTGATTCAACATGGACCATCCCCATTGTTCCCGACCCGATTTTTTCCTAGAGCTGTTGAGTGTTTACTTCTACACCACTATCACCAGAAAAACACATGAAAAAATTAAAGAGATTCTTTCTCTACCCAAACTTATAAATTTGCCGAGGATCATTCTCATAAAATTGGGCTACTGCATATGTTAATGCCCAACAACATTGCATGCCACAGACCATAGAGGAGAACTTATTAAAATGTTAGCCTTAAAAAAACAATTTTCGCCATTATAACACCACAATAAATAATACAATAAAGATAGGCTACAAAATAGTAATATTTTGAACAAATTATTTTTTCCGTACCTTCATATTTCTTACTAATCCCTAATTTAAATCTTATAAAACAAAATTCTAATACGAGATTGATTTTTTTAAATACTTTTTCCTTCAAGCACACTCTTTTCTCTAGATTGAGAAACAGCTGAACAAGACAAAATTGTTTTAAGTGCGGTAGTGCAAATACAAAAACACTAGAAGACAATATTATAAATATTAAAATAGTTTAACTAGTTTTGGATTAAACAGGCATCGAGGGAAATTAATAATCAAAATATTCAGCAATAAAACTCTAACCTGTGATTTCTTAACTAAGAGGTTTTTCTTGTTTCCAAACTTTACTCCTAAATGTCTTAGTTCATCAAATGTACTTGAGATTACATCTTCTTTATTGGGCACATGAAATATGTACATTTTAAATAAAAATAATTATATGCTATGAAGCCTCCAACTATTCATCGGCGAAGCATAAAAAAGTATTCTTTAGACGAATTTAAAACCAAAGCAAGAGCGTAGAGCACAGATTCTTCAATCTCATTGGGTGAACATTCCAATGTTGGCCAATTATAATATTGGAAATACAAATCCTCAACTGCTCTTGAGACTACCGAAATCAAACTCATACTTTTATTTAGGAAATATCCGAGTCAAAGATATATACAATTTACAACGAAGAATTATAATAGCGAATAATATTTAAGTTGGTTAAAGATATATTTTAAAATATTGGAAAGTGGTAATTTAAAATAATTTCATTATATTTTATAAATGTCTGAAAGTAAGGAAATAATGATTTTATGTTAATGAAATAATATCTATAATAAAATAATGTATACAAAATAAATTAATCATTATTTTCAGTTTTAGTTGTTTAATGTCATAATGAGATTAATATAATACGTGAATATATATATTCTCCTTATTTGTTATAACATTGCGTACATAAACAAATATGATTGCGGAGTCGAGGTAATTGATTTGTTGAATAGTTTAATAACTCTTTATCTCATTTGTTGGCAAAACTGACAAAAACTTAAATAATGACATAAAACCTTCAAAAATAGAAATTAGTAATGTAATCTGTGGAAATAATTTATATTTTGTACTGTAAAAAATGCTTTTTATTATTGGATTAGGACTTGGAGATGTTAAGGACATAACTATTAAAGGACTAGAAATAATCAAAAAAGCTGATAGAGTTTATTTAGAAGCTTACACATCGATTCTATGTGTAGGAAAAGATGTATTGGTAAGAGATTTTAAATTAGTCAAAAAGTTTTAGGTTCAATTATAAGTCATAGCAAACTTGTCTTTTTTCTCAAATTTTACGTTTACAAAAGCTACTTAAAGAAAATGTTAGAATAATTCACAAATTGGCTCAAATTCTTTATACTATTTTTTCTATGTTACAGAAAATTAAATATATTTATCACAATAACAAGAAAATTTCCATTGATAGCAAAATTAATATTGTATTTGTTTTAAATAATTTTAAAAATCAAAACTAAACTCACCCAATTGTGGGACAAATAATGTGACACTTCAATTTGAGAACTTTGTATAGAGCATCAACATAACTATCAATATGGTTAAAATTCAACTAAGATTTTTTATTTCCGTGGTGTGAGGTGAGCCCACAAGCGAGCTCTAGGCCTACTGATATAGCATCCGCCGCCGTTAGCAATAATAATGCTAACATTTGCATATAGGTATTACTTTGTTCTATAAACTGGAGCCTCTACTTCTTTATTCAAGTATTTATCCTCATGAGGATGAGTTTGACCCTCTTCCAGACCCACTACTTCACAGATATATTTTAAAAGTGCCGGGGTTTGAACCTGGGAGCTCTGAATCTATAACCAGGAACTTTGACCACTAGATCACAAATTTCTAATTTTAAAATAGGCCCAACACATTTTGGATAGGCCTAGCTTCGAATTAAACTACCCAAAGTAGAGTTTCACCAATTTCAATCAAAACTAGGAAGCCCACAGACTAAATTGCAATGATGTCAGAGAGATATATGTAGTATATAAGTCTAGACCTATTTTAGTGTAGAGTATTACATATGTTTGAAAACTATATCCCATTCTAGCTTAACCTAACCTTTCATGCATCAAAAAAATTCCATGAAGTAGTAATGTGAGTTAGGTGAGTTTGGTTTAAATTTATAATTGTCGGCAATCTTTTTTACAATATTAATTTTGTTAGCATTGGATACTTTCTATTGTTCATATAAATGGTAACAAATATTGCATTTGCTGTAATATAACATAGGAAAAGATAATGAAATTCTGTCTTCATTGCATAATTTTGACTTCACCCATATTATTATCGATGAGAGGGGATGACAAACCATTCTTAGTGTAACCACCTCTACATTGGTGACTAAGTGAAACACATTAGACCACTCGACCAACACTGCTGGTATTAAAAAAGGGTGAAAGTGGCCTACTGGTTGTATCAGAATAGTCTTGAGGCCTTAAAGAGTGATTACAAACATTTTATACACTTGCCACTGTGGATGAAAACTAACAGATTATTCTGACCAAAAACAATGCTCATTATTACTGCTGACTGGCTGTCTAATAAATTATTTCTAATGTTGTCCCCATCTATTAGCTGTAATTAGAACTAAAATAAGTTTTAAAAACAAACACTCCTGCATTTTAATATGGGTGGTAGGGCTATATCAACTTGGTTAATTTATAACTAGCATATGTCTGTCTCCCCTTGTTAGGACAATAAGAAAATATGTGTCGCTTTAATCATTTCTATATAATTTAGGATAAAGGAAAACAAATCCTGTGTTCTAGTTGAGTACCGTAATTAATAAAACAGTTGCCTCAAACATTGCAACAAGGTCACACAAGAACATTGTTTCCATCCTTAGGCCTTAAGGACATAGAAGATGTGCATTAACATCTTTCGTGACAATGAAGACAAGTATACTAAGTTATGTTCAAATCCTTGGCAAAGCAACCCTCAAAAGTACAAGCTGAGGCTGCATAAGACATATTCAAATACAACCTAGGTCTATATGCACCAAGGCTATTCCTGACCATAAAAAACTTCAAAAGAATTCCAAACTATTATGCCATCTCAATATCAACTACACCAATGTTGTCACTTGACAACTGTGTTTTCATGTATTCACTATTATATTTTTAATCTTATTAAAAGAGAGTATATCACCTTGATAGATTAGTACTACAGTAATAAAATTAATAATCTTTTGGCTAAAGGCAACAACACACTATTACTATTTACTTTATCCCGACCCCTCGGAGAGAAAAGTAATGTGCTCATTAAAAAAATCAAACTCAATATTTTGATAAATGTCAATATTTTATGACCCTCTTAAACCAAAAAAGTTTTCGTGATGCCGTCTGTATCTTGGCCTAGGGCCAAAACCATTTTACCGACTGGGCTAAAACATGGTATCTAAGTTTTTCATAAGGTTCTCCCTAGGATTTTGAAATTAGATATCCAACCCTAAAATTAAGGATAGTTTACTGAAAGGCAAAAAGCGAAGAAATCAATTTTCTTAAAATCCGCTTGTAACGATTTTGATTAAATTATCTAGACACTGTTTAACATTAAAGATATAATATCAGCTCTCATTTCCCACAAAAAAAATGACTAAGGCTACCTTACCTTAGATAAGCAGAAATTTTCAATTTAGATTATATATCCACAACTATTTCAAATATGAAATAACTTATTGTAAAGTTGTAGTAATATTAAAAACAAAAATCTTTTGTATTACATATTTTTTACACACACACACACACACATAAAAAAATATATATACCCTATGTGGAATGATTATGATTTTTGGTGTTTATAGATGTACCTATTTTTTGAACAATGTTTCTGTAATGGTGTATATTATTTCATTTGAGCTATATGGTGGAGTGTTTCTGCAACAATTTATATTATTCAATTTTTACATAATTTACAAGTTTTTTAATAGATATCTCTATTTTAAGATAAAAGAGAAAGTCTGTGCCGTGCACAGTACTGTTTATTTTCTTTGTTTTCATGTCAAAACTTAAAGCTCGTAATGTAGTGCTTTGGTATAATATCTTTAGCTGTTTTGTTATAATTATGTTAATTGAAGGGTAAACAGCAAATCTGTTGGCTCTTACCTGTGGAATTGTGATAGCTTAATTCTTCTTTCAAGTATCGGAAGTCCTGTGTAGAGGTGCTTTATTTTCATTGTCTTACTTTCAATTCAGAGAATATGCATTTAACTTAATTGCACTAATTGATTAGTGATGAGGCAGGTAGAATTTAGAGGAAATATATGCACATTTGGGAAGGAGAGTGGGAAACCATTTAGAAAAAACTCAAGACCCGGCCTGGATTCAAACCCCAACCTCCCCATTATCGGTAAACAAGATTATATGAGCTTTGGACTTTGAATATCCCTAGAAATAAACAAGACTGTAGAGTATTTGTGTTAATCACAGGAGCAGTTTTACGAATGCCCTGTAATACTTGCTGATCGTGACTTGGTCGAACAAGGGTCAGATGAAATTTTGAGAGATGCACTTACTAAGGACATTGCCTTTTTGGTTGTCGGTGATCCATTCGGAGCAACCACGCACACTGACTTGGTGCTCCGTGCCCAAGAAGCGGGCATTCCTTGCCAAGTCGTTCATAATGCTTCCATCATGAATGCTATTGGATGCTGTGGTCTTCAGGTGAGTGTTGTAAGCCAAGTCTATCCCTGTGACAGTTGTTTTTATAGCTTAGCATGCCAACGTGACTAAACACGTTAAACCCAACATGCTCAACACATTTATTTATCTTATTAAGTTTCGACACCCTTGTTTTCAAAACGAGAATGGATTTCAGCTGTACAGTTTTGGCGAGACTGTTTCCATCCCGTACTGGACAGATACATGGCAACCAGACAGTTTTTACGACAAAATAGCCAGTAACAGGAGTAGAGGGTTGCACACACTGTGCTTACTAGGTACGTATAAGGGAATCCCATGTTCTCATTATTACAGGTTCAGACAAAATTCATAGAGAGCATGGACAAGATGAAAACAGTACAAGGGACAAAAAGTGGCCCGACTTTCAATTCATGTTCAATAATAATCCAAACACTTTCTTATGACTAGAATTTTACTAAATTGTGTTGAGGTTTATCTGTATGTGAGCATACAATGTGTGCAATCAATCGAATTAGTTTTTAAAGTGAAATATATAAATAAAATTACTCTAATTAGAGGTCTCTTGTACAACATAAGCTCCACCCTATCTCCAACTGTACCGTTGCTTGTTTCTATTACACAATACTACAGACATCCGTGTGAAGGAGCCGACGACAGAGAGTTTGACCAAGAAGAAGAAGGAATATCAGGCACCTTGTTACATGTCTGTGAGCGAAGCTGCTCATCAACTATTGCAGATCATCAAGAGAAGAAAGGAGACTGGCGACCATCAGAACAGAGGTAGGCTCCTATGCTATAGGCTGAATGACACTTGTTTATAAAAGTCATTCACGAGCTAAGTTTACCTGGATGACAGTTCAAAATGTTACTAGAAGTAATCCCTAATATATCACTACGCCAACAGCTGACATCTATCACTTTGGATGACTGTAATGAAAACATATGGTAATATATTAATCTGATAGTTAACCACAGTAATTTAGGCCAATATTATTTATATATTTATTTGAGGTCGGACAGAAAGTTTATTTATAGTTTTATTCCCCTTTAAAAAATTACTAACACCACTTTCACAAAAGCTTCTAACGAACATAGCGGTAGGCGCTGGCCATTGACGAATCTAAACCATATGATTGAAGATAACGGTAAACAAGTTTTTTACAATGATGCAGACTCGAGGTTGATGAAAATATTTTATTCAGTTAAATATTTCAAAATACGATAAAATAATCATAAAATCATTTATTGTATGTAAAAATATGACAACAATTTTCTCTTTTCCAAGTAAATATGATGCCTCTATTAAAAGATATTGATGTGTGCACTATATTACACAAAATCAGTAACGTTCCAAAACGAAAAATAAGTACTTTTAATAATGTTTAAAATATTGTTTCAAGTGGGATAAAAATAATTATTTAAAAAAATGAAATAATATGAGAAAACTTAAGTTTATGTTATTTTTAATGTAACATATAACAGGTAATTAAAGATCTTTACACTTAAAACAAAACTGTGATTTTTTACAAGTGTTGGCAACCCAAAACCTAAACAAATGATTTTCAAACTGTCATCCAGGTAAAAACCTATCGTGAACGGAATATAAGTTATGAACCTGTGCACATTGCATGAATATTTGGGGTCTAAGAGTACTCAAATGTTGAGCCTGAGCTTTTAATAGAAGCCCTGGTTCAAGTGCAACAACTATAAAGTCTTGGTAAATTCTAGCTTGTTGTAAAATACTATTTTTGTATCGTATTGTGAGTCATGTGTTGGATGACTCACGGTGACCTGGTGGTCTAGGGGTAAGGTGTCGGACTTCTGTGCTGGCGGCCGGGGTTCAATCCTTGGTCCCGGCACAGATTTATCTGATTGACAAACCCTTCCTTCACTTCTGACAAGACATCTTGTGAATGTGGGGAATGCCAGGCCTCCACCGTGGTTCGGATTCCACGTTAAACTGTAGGTCCTTCATTTCATCTCACAATCACCCTACCATTTCACATTAGCGTAAGCGCGTATAACCCGAACGGGTTGTAAGACGCGGTGCTAATAATAATAATGGATGACTCATTGTTTACTCTTTGCCCTTCTCATCAGTTGTAAAATGTTTGTTTTTATTGTGAATTAACTACCAATGATGATTTTAGTTTCTAAAACAATATCTTATTTTAATTCAAATAGTTAAGTTTTAAAAGTAAAAAGAGCAGAGCATCTATTAACCGAAGGTTGTTTATCCTAAATCATCCTTTAATCATCCAAACGTAAACCTGGGGCAAAAAATATGTTTTCAGGGTTTTAGTCATTTTCATGTTAAACAATAGACTATGTCTGTAGTGGTATGCTTTAGAACAAATGTATAATCTATGCAGGTGTTTGATTGTCTGATTGAAGGGATGAGTGTGTTTGTTTTTCTTGCAGTCGCTGGTAAACTTTCTAATCTCTTATATTATTGCTGGCTCAAGCAGTTATATATATTTGACTGACTGAACAATTTGACTAATCAAATGTCCCTTGCTCCAAATTAATTTATTAATAGATGCTCTACTGAAACGTATTAAAACCCAAGATTGGCTCATTTTAACTGGATGCTCAGGAGCTTTACAGAGAAGCTCGCCCAAGCTTAACTTGGAATAAAAAAAAAACACTTGAGTTCACAGTTCTTTACCAAATATCCTTTAAGACTCAAAAATTAAAAGGTTGCATTCCTCTCTAGATGTTATTGCATCAGAGAAGACAGTGTGTGTGGGCGTAGCACGCGTGGGTTCTCCCAGCCAGAAGATTGTGGCATGCTCACTAGAGGAGATGAGAACAACTGATTTGGGGTCTCCGCTTCACTCGTTGGTGATAGCAGGACGGATTCAACCTTTAGAACTTGAGTACTTGGTTCAATTTGCTGCCAGCAAGGAAGCACTCGAACAACTCATAGCATCAGATCCAATCCTGATATAGGTATTAGTTTGGGAAGACACTCGATTGTTTCAAATTGTTTGTCCAACAGCAGCCAACATTGGGGATGTAATATTGAGTAAATGTTTATAAAAAAATTTGCACATAATATGTATAATAAATAGATTTCAAAACATGAAATAAAGAATATTTATTAAAAATTTGTCTAATTGTTATTTATGGAAGAAGATGCAGAAAATAGGGATAGAAATAAAAACTGCATAAATTTTACAATGAAAAGAGAACAACAGTTCATTCTACATTGCTTCCATTAGACAAATAAATAATGGTCGCCTCTTGAAGAAAAATTGATCATTGCCGCTTGATCCTTTGAATCATAACTGATACTAGGAAGTGTGAAACGTGCATATCAACGTCCTCAAAGAGGAAACAAAAAAACATAAAATGGACAAAAGAAAATATATAATAGTGATAGGACACATAAATAGAAACATGTAAAAGTAATGATTAACATAAATTACAAACATGAGAAGTGGATGTGTGTATATTATACTGTCTGGTCTCTCTAGTTAAGTAAATTTAATATAGAACAAAATTGTTTTAGAAAGTGCACATATTCATACTAAAATAAAAAATCCACTTTAGACGATGTCTCGCACAGAAATACTGTTGAAATTTTCTCACGAGGACTGACAGCGGTTTTAAATATTTACTCGTATTTTAATAAAGTCCTTTTTTTTAATTTTTAAGGTTAGTGACCCATTGTATAAACACTTCCCAATGAATGAACATATTCGAATATTTCCCTCTTAAATATGCATTCTTTAGTTTATTTACTCCTTTCCAGCCATCTCAAGTATTCCTACAGATGGCTCTGCAATCTCTAGTTTTTGTAGGTATCAATCATTTTGTTCACAGTGATTTTAAGAAAAGTGCTATGTCTGTTATGGTTGGTGTGGTCTAATTAGCAATAAGGTGAGTGTTTTTTGAGTTTCTTAGATTAGTAATAATTTCATATACAGTAGGCCCTATATAATTTATCAATGATAAAGTATGATTTTAATGGAAATATATAGTTAAAAAAACTGTTTTCTTTACATAGTTTTGTGAAAGGACCACTTGCTGTATTTGTCAACTTGTTCACATAATAGATTTGCTTATTGCCCAACACCAGCAAATGAATATATGTTCATTTACTGCTGTTTGACCAGATATTGTATTTCTTCACTAAATTGTTTATAAATAAATGCAAAACAAACATACATTGACATCTTAGAGAAAAGATTCTTATTATTGAAAGAAACCTAATGAGTGAACACTGCTGGTGTTCATTCACTAGATATTGAACGGACATTAAATGAACAGGAGATATTTTAAACCATTTTAATTGTTATAGGCCTTGGCCTATTTTTAATTCATGTTTAGAGTCTATTAGATAGTTGACAAAATAGCGTTGGGTTTAAACTTAGTATTTTCCTTTAGATGGCTAGAAACCCTAATTTGCAGTTCCCAGAAAGCAGGTGTTGGTGAGAAGTATGAGTCATTTAAGTACAATGAAGAAGATTTGCAGTTAACCCTTGTAGAAGTCAGAATGGGAATTCTTACTTTAAATGGAGTATCAAAAAAGTTTGGCGTTCCTAAGGGCACAATAAATTAACAAAAAAGTTTTCCCTAAAAAGAAAGATTAGGCCAAATACAATATTGATATTTTATTAAGAAAAGATAAGAAAAATGGATCATGAACAAGGCTAAATTATTAAGATATTGTGAGTGTTGCAGTGCTACAGGTATTAAAGAAGAGTGGAAGAAAGGCCTCTTTTCTAGACAAAAGAACAGGAAGGAAATGTCTCAATATGTTTTTAAAAAGACATCCAAACGTAATACAGAAATAATTTCCAAAGCGCGTGCCTCTTTAACAAAAACAAATATGAGGTTGGTTTTCTGAAGTGAAAGATTTTCTTTTAGAAGACTGGCAGTCAGTGCAAGAATTCAAAATTGTGATAAAACTGGAATGCAAACCTGCCCTAAGACAAGTATAGTTTAGGAACCGAAAAATCTCAAGAATTTTTATGACATAGGAGGTGGTCAGGAAAAGGATTTGATTACAGGGTTATGTACTTTCAGGTGTAATGGAGATGTACGCTCCCCAATGATCATTTATCCCTGCCATTTACATCATTTAAACAGTTCCTGAAAATGGGGTTTTGATAGATCATCCTCAGGTTAGATGGTTTCAAGCACATTCTTTGAATATATAGCAAATATTATGTATCCTTGGTTGGTAAAATGTGAGACTAAATTTACAGTCATTTTATTTTAAGATGGACATGAGTCACACCTTAGCGTGGCAGCTGTCTGATATTTGCATCAATAAAGGAATCATTCTTTATTGTATGTGTGCTTAGTCTCTTATCAAAATATCGACCTCACTGTTGGTCAACATGTCTAACACATCGCTTCTTCTCCTCTCCATCTTCTTCTCTTTGGTTTTTGTCCATGGCAGCCAGTGGGTTCGGTAGAGCTTCTTGGGGTTAATTAATAATGGTGAGGGTGGAGAACATATTTGAATTTAAAGAGACTGAATTTGATGAGGTTGATTCAGAAGTTTTATTTTGAAGAAAGGATAACATTAAAAGACATTTTATTACGTTTAAAACACTAGTTACATATGAAAAAAAAGGGTTAATTAATACTTGAAGACAGACATATTGTTAAAGTTATGATAACTTAGCCACATTGTGGTCTCCCTTTTCTTCCAACCATCTCTACACCTTAGAGCCAACAAAAAAGAATGACTATTGTTATGTACCTCTTAGTATGTCTTCCTAGCTCTCAAGCTAACCAACAAGTGTGTCGATGCTTACGCTTCCCTTCTTAGTATTATCAAAAACAGAAGCTACAATCTGATGTGCTGATTGGCTAGCGTTTGCGCCAAACCTCCCCTTTCCACTGTGAAGCCACACATGCATCTCACAGCTTCCGGGTATAAATAAAATAAACCGCACGATGCTTGAAAATGAAAATGAAAAGTAAAGTATAAATTTAGGTAACGCTATAATTTCAACAAAGACTTTACAAGACCGAAAACTACTATATTTAAAAGTTAAAGGTCTAAAAAGAAGTTAATGAATTGAAATTTAAAACATATATTGCTTACAACTTTGATTATGATTTGGACAGCTTATAATTAACATAAAAACCCACACTTAATAAAATAAACAATGGCAAACTAATATATATGAAATGGTCAAGAGCTAAGGGCCTAAAACTCCAACCACTTTACATTGCATTAATAGAGGAATCATTCTTTATTGTATGCCAGCAAATGCCACTCACATATTGCAGCCATGTGTGATGTTTGTGTTGCACCGGGGGGGGGGGGGGATTTGGTGTTGTTGATATTAGAGGTTTATGTACCCAACTCTGGTAGTCCCCGGGTGCACATACATACAAGAAATGAGAACAAGAAGAAATAAGAATTTATGCAATTTAATGAGACAAGTTACAAGGTCAAAATATATATAAATATATTATTATTATTATTATTAGCACGCGCGTCTTACTACCCATCGGGTTATACACACTTACGCTAATGTGTAATGGTAGGGTGATTGTGAGATGAGATGAAGGACCTACAGTTTAACGTGGAATCCGAACCAGGTGGCGGTCTGGCATTCCCCACATTCACAAGATGTCTTTCAGAGGTGAAGGAAGGGTTTGGAAATCAGATAAATCTGTGCCGGGACCGAGGATTGAACCCCGGCCGCCTGCACAGAAGTCTTACACCTTACCCCTAGACCACCAGGTCACCTATATAAATATATATATAGCGCGTAATCTCAATAAGCATATGTCCATACAAACTAGTTATGATATGAGGCAGCTTTGCCTAACCCTAGCCCTACAAAGGGCGAGAGGCGCTGGCCTTATAAACTCAGACAATTGAGTTAAGTGACTGATCCCATAAACAACAAGGTATGTTGGCCGTGCAGGCAGAGTTATAATTTAGATCAGGCAAGTTCTGGTTCAGTTACATGAGAGAGCCCTGGATACAGAGCAACAACCCTTAACTAAGGGTAAAAACTATTTACATGAAATATCAGAATACACGGCCCAGTCCAGGATGAGCCACGTCCAACTAGTTGAGCACCCAACGGGTGACCAACACCACAAAGCATAATTAAGTAATTAAAGACAGCTACAGCCGAGCCTGAGGGGCAGAAGCGGCTCATTAGCTGAATATTCCTTAAGCGAGTGTAACAATGCAATGACTAAGATTTAACCACAGGCCAATCATGAGAGGCATGAACGGCCCACAGGTTAACTGCCCAACACAAATATTGGGATAGACAAGTGAACCCAGTTAGGTATGGATACCAGGTCTCCATATAACATGAACAATCTCCTGCCCTGGCAAGCTACCATTGAGTTACATCTATGGACACATCGTGTGTGCCGCGGGATTCACCATCCCGTCGTGAGGCTGGCCAAAATGGCTCAGTCTCCCAAACGCGAGAAGTGCGCTACACCACAAGTGTAGTTTGTAGCTTGTTCTCCTGACAAAGGAGACTCAACTCCATACATAATCTATACAACTAACCTATTCATAATATCATAATAGTGTCTCAAAATAGACAGGAGTGATTCCCGATCCATAACTCTTACAATAGGATTATCCTATCCATCCTGCCAAGACGTAGACTAAACCTAAACATTTAATCCGAGGTTTACTCGTTCTTTATGCCCGTGAAGTTGGTTAGTCCCGTAACTTCCTCCTGTCTAGAGGATCCATTTCCCTTGGACCGTAAGTCCACCGTTGACTAGATAGAGTACTTTGACCAGATGAGAGTGCGTAGTAGTTCAACGTCGCCGATGTTGTCCTATCGTGTTCTATATTTCTTCCAAGCAACTCAGTGAATATATAGTCAGAGATGCCCACGCGTTGGAGCGGTGAGTATGAAGTGGAGGGGAACTTCCCCGAGATTCTAGAATATTGACATGCGTCGGCCGACGGCATTCATGGAGCTCTCAGTTGGTTTGTACTCGTCGTTGAACGTGGAGTTCTCCCCAAGTGGCTGCACTCGGTCACTTTTTTCTGTGTTGTTTTTTCTCCAGTGGGGCATCAGGCTCGAAGAGTAGGCGAACTCGGTATGTAAATAAACAGACATACGTTATGGGCGTAGCATTTTACACTAGTATGTCATTGTTAACATTTGATGATTTGCAGGCACCAACAAAATATTCATTTTTTACGTTTGAACAGGGCTAAACCAGATTAGCCCGTTACAGTGAGTTTTGTCCACTAAAAGTAGCTTGAAGAAAACTTGTTAGGACCCACAAGCAGTCATCTAATGTAATCACATAAACAAACTTTGCTCCACTTTTACAAAAGGCTTTCAATGCTGCAGTTAATATAGATGTGTAATTAAAATTGGTTTTAGAGGATGTGGTTTGTTTCCATTCAACCCAGAGGCAATAGATTATACAAAGCGAATGTCTTACCTGTGTTAAGAATTGAATAAGGAAAATTAAAAAAGATCTCTGATCACTCCAAGTACAGAGGAGTATGTATGCTATAGCTTATACTTTACAGAATTGTTGACCAGATCATTGAAACAAGGCGTAAGACCGGATATGTAAAATACCTTGTTTAATGTTTGGTAGACATGCAAAGAAAAATCCTGTGAGAATCATACTCATTCAAATCATCAAAGAGGTGTCTCATAACCTTTCTTTAATTGAGATATTAACCTCAGACCTATTGATGTTCCAAATATTGAGGGTAGCTCTTTTGATAGCTGTGCTGGATTTAAGTGCACTCCCAATGGAAAGAGATGGTATTACACACCCACCTAACAGTGATAAATTGGAAATTGATTTTAATACATAGAGACAAGATATTACAAACAACCCAGATGAAGTTGAACAAGTTATAACAAATAATCAAGATGAATATGAACAAGCTGTGACACAATCAAAATAAACTTGAACTAATTTTGACCAATAAATCAAGATAAAGGTGAACAAGCTGTGAAAAGAAGTAAAAATGAAGTTGGACAAGTTGGGAAAGAAATCAAGATCTAGGTGGACAAACTGTGAAAGAAATAAGATAAAAGTGGACAAGTGGAAAATAAATCAAGATGAAGCTGAACAAGCTGTGAAAATCAATCAAGATGAAGGTGAGACAGTTGTTACATACAATCAAAATGAAGGTAAACAAGGTTTGACAAACAATTAGTGTAAAGATTAACAATTTGTGATGCACAATCTAAATAAATGTGAACGAGCTGAATAAGATGGGAAAATCAAGAGAAAGTACTAAGTGTAAGAAATAACCAAGATGAAGGTAAGAGAGATGATTTATATCGAAAAGAAAATGTCAAGGACAGAAGGGGAAGAAGTTTTATTTGGACTCTTCTTAGAAGAGATTGGGATCACCACTTACATTGGTTAAGAGAGGTTAAAGGAAAAAATGGGTATAAGAAAATAGATAAAGACCCTGATATAGAACTACATCAAAAATATGAATGGAGCTTCACACTAAGAAATTAGCGGCCAAAGAGTTGAAAGATAAATTATAATTAGAAAAAATTGAAGCTAAGAATAAACTGAAAACCAACATGAAAAAAAACACCTGACCTAACAAAGAAAATAGCACACGTCCAAACAAAAATCCATTTGTAAAGTTCATGAAGTAGAAAAAAATGTGATGAAATCATGAAAGATTTCATAATCTAACCTGAAAATTTATTTTAAAAAAGAAGTTTTATCCTAGTAAAGCTTTCAATAAAATCCGCAAAGTTAGTATTGACTGTAAGTAAGTATGTTTGTGTGACCCAAAAGATACTAGGAAGTGAAATCAAAGTGATGGAGACAAAATCTATATACAACACATTTCATACTTTTAGGGCTAAGGACAGTGGCATATCACTAATAAATTATGAGGACAAAGAAGCATTGCTACCCCAACCTAAGATTGTGTGCATAGGCAACAGAAAAAGATAGATGTTTAACTCTAGTGTAGATGTAAAAGAAAAATGGGTAGCTTTTAACTTTGTTTAGAAATCACTCAAATGAATAAATAAAACTAATTTTCATTTACTGGAGTTTTGCAGTGTATAAATTTGTTAGCTTAAGGCAAAGAGTTTTTGACAGCTTTTATACAGAGATTAATCATAATGTTTGACGACACTAGGTTATTATAAAGTAGTGCATTTTTTATAAATAAAACTTACTCCAATGTCAAAGTTTCTTTTAAGTGTTCTTTCATTGGAACATTCACGCTATCTATCTAAATTGAATTAAACATTGAAAGGAAAATCAGAAAATAATAGGCTCAAATTTCACAATTAAAAAAACATAATTATGACATTTTCAAGGTATATCAGTCCTCTTCGTTAGCAATCAGAAGGGTTTGTGATTTACCTTGAAAATTTTATAATTATGTGTTTTTTTGTGTATTGGTGTAGCATTTGGCTACAAGAAAAAAGAGAACAAGTCAACAGTAGCAAATACCCCATTTCACCATCCTGGCGGCACTGTGCTCGGAACCGAGAAAGACGACAACACTACCGACCACAATTCCACCGCACAGACAACTGACCAGTTCCACCTAAGAATCGAACCGCACCCGCTAGAGGTCACCATGTGCTCAAGCTATTTCAATGAACTTAAGAAGAAAAGAGATTCTTGTCCCGCATAAGACCTGAACATTCCAATTCCTTCGAGAAATGAGTAGAAGCTCGTCTTGTCACTCGCATTTCCCTCCCGGTCTATGATACTCTTTGGTTCCCCTCCCTTATTTTTCCTTTGTTCTGTGTTACCTGAGTTTTGCAAATCATATATAAGACCGGCGTAGGAAATCGTCTGGCATTCTTGGACATTGCTCTAACTTAATCGGACGAAGCCAAGGCTTCAGCATTATTTAAAAAATCTAAGGGTAAATTTCTTTTTGGCATAAATATTTGTTATTGTTATTTTTTCAAAATTCCCTTTCGGTATGTTATTTATATTTTCAAATTAGTAACTGTTTGAATCTTATAAAACTTAAATTGTTCACGTATTTAAATGGTCTAATTTATTGATATCAGTTTAGGGATAAATTTTGGGATATCACTATTGAGCTGGTAGATAAACAAAAAGAGGATCTAAAATATAAATTTTGAATCTCGCCTTTTTTATAATGGCGATTAGATTTTTCTTGTCTACGTAATGTTTAAGTTAGATGTTCTTATTAATTTTTCTTGCTTACTCTCCTGTTTGTTAATATTGCGATTGATAAATTTAGGGTAATATGATTTTAGGTTATTATGGGATATATTAGAAACTTGTGGACAATGCTCATTTTGATCATGTTGAATAATTATTAATAATAGAATGTAGATGTTAGATAATTACATGGTTCTATTAGGATAATATTGAGTAACTTCATATGCAAAGTTCAGGTGAAAAATAATAAGCTAAATGATTCTTTGTTGTATATATTCTAAAAAATTGTTATTTTATTGAAAGTAAAGACAATCTTAACTTAAATCCTTCTAGCTCATTACAGATTGTGAATTTAATGAGGATTATACGAGCTATTAAATATTTCTACATAATTCTTTAAACTTGTTATATATTTATATAATTCTGATATTTATAATAAACATATACATGCACTTCTTGCAATTTATTTAATGTTATTGTTAGTGAAAATACCATTAGGTTTAGAATCTATCTCTGTTCTTCCTTAATTTCAAATATTATTATTATATTTATATTTCTGGAGATTGGCCGTCATGTTCTTCCCGCACCTGGATTGAGTTGCGTACCCTGGGTTTCTTTTGTACACCCAGCATTCAAAACTATTACTCATAAAGCCCGCTCCTATTGGTTTTGTTATCATATTAATTTATTTTTATGAAATTTGGACCCTCTTTTGTAGGATTTTGAGATATTTAGTGTTCATTGGGAACTTTGAAGCCTACAATGTTTGGTGTGTAGTGCTTGCCCTGCCATCAAAATATATCTAAATTGTATTTGTGTTCATATATTCACATTGTATTTATATTAGTGACAATTAGAAAATTAATAACCTAAACAGTAAGTGTTTGTAATAATCTTAAAGTATGTCCCTTTAAAAAAAAACTCCAAGTTATAAATTAGCACTTTTTATTTATTAATACATGGTTTAAACTAGTAGACCTGATGAAGCTGTCTATGACAGTGAAAGCTTGTACTTAAAATGTGTTTGTGTGTTTTTTAGTGTTCTATCTAAACAATTTCTACTCCAGTATCACCAAGGTAAGTGTGCTGGCTATCCCTCCTAATTTAAACCATGATTTAACCTAGTGCTCTATTCCAAATAACCTATTTATTAACACAACAATAAATATTAGCTATAAATTTGTTTGATTTTATTTATTGGATTTTTTTTAAATTGACTAAATAAAACAAACTATTTCATTCATACAAGTATCTATAGTTCTGTGAAAATTGACTGGATTGTACTGGAAAATGTTAAATATACCAGAGCACCTACTTGACTATTAGTTGACCACTTCTATTATGAGTATGTCTCAATTGTTCATCTTTAAGGCTCATTTGATGGTTTAGGAGGCAAGATACAGGTGTTTCAAACTCCACTCCCAGTGTCAAAAACCTAGCTACTAGGTTTTTGGAATAATGTCAGTAAATATCTACCTTTCTCATTGATTTTTAAATGGTAAGAAAATAAGTCCTTGATTCAATATTTCAATCTTGAGATAAAATACTTTTAACAAAGTAACCATTTTAATTATTATCAGTTACAGATATATTTCCTTTGATAATAGTAAACACCTCTTAATTGAATTTAATCTTGAGGATTGATAATGTTTGAAATAGCATGGGTGTCTTAACATTATGTTAAAAGAGCAAACAAAGTCTACCAAAATATAAATAAACATTGTTAAATGTAATGTCTAGCACCAAATCAGTTCCCTAGATTTCATCCATTGCTCTCATCTTCGTCCTGTCCCTCGCCTAGTACAACATGCATCTTCTGCATCACCTTCCGCCTAATCCTTTTGGACGAGATAGTTCGTATCTGTGTAGCTATAAATTTGGCAAACAAATCGTACTCGTCCTGGTTATTATCTGATGTAGAGTTGGGGTCTTCGATCGACGACCCTCGCTTCATAACCTCTTCTTGGTGGCTTGATGTCACAGTGCTGTGGACTGGTGTCGTTAGAAATACAATCTCGCTTAGTGGGGAAGAAATCTGTGATACGTCCTCACTGTCCCCTCCATATTCTGACACAGTCAGGTTCTCTTCCTTTGGATTCAATGTGTTCTAGAGAAAAACAATTGTGTGTCCAAGCTAGGGGTTTGAAATAGCATGCCAATTATTTTACTCACACTTTTACACATATAATATTCCTCATTTATCAAAGTTCAGAATCTTGTCTATTTGAATTATTGTCATTAAATCTCAATTGATAAAAAAATAGGAATGAATATTAAATGACAAAAATTACTTTGATGACAAGGCAATAAGACCCATATAGTCAGGGAAAAACGGTTGTTCCTATTATTTGATTGCCAAACCTGTTCTTCACCTCTGACAAGATGTGTATTAATCACAACTTGTGAATATGTGGAATGCCAGGCCTCCACCGTGGTTCGGATTCCACGTTAAACTGTAGGTCCTCCATTTAATCTCACAATCACCCTACCATTACACATTAGTGTAAGTATGTACAACCCGAACGGGTGGTAAGATGCAGTGATGATGATAATATTTAATCAGAAATTGGCTTTCTTTTTTATTTCTTTTAGTATATCCATATTCTTTCCCATCCACATCACATATTTATTATATAATATTTTGGCTTTTTTTCAAGAAATATAGGCAAATGACATCGGTATGAGCCTGCCGATTAAAAAGATTGTTTAGCACTCCTGATTGAACTGTAAGGCTGAGAAATTGATTACAAATAGCTACACAACATAAGAGAGTTTTACATCTACTTTGCTGACTCCTTAGTTTAATTTATGCTAGCCAGTACAACCACTAAGGTGTCAAAGAAAAGAATATCCTAGTTGATTTTGGATGGCCAACCTTTCATTCTGTATAATAGATCACCTGATAGACCCATTGTGGGTCAGTCCATGTCAAATCAACCAATGGAAAAATTGTTTTAGAATTTGATATCATGGATATTGTTCTTTTTTGGTATGTTTATAACTCATCGCAAAATGAACCTATTTTTTTATTTTTCGGACCACCCTTTTTTAGTTTTTGATTTTTTTAAGTGTCAAAAAGCTAAAAAATTATTGACCCATGATAACTTTAGAATCCTTTTTCTTGGAATCTATGAGAGCTAGAGACCTGTGCAGGGCGCCGTTTTAAAGCCTATTAGAGGAGCTTTCATTTGATAGCTAACATGATATATATTTTTTTAATTATAACTAAGCATATATTCAAATTTCAATTTGACAATTAAAAAGACTAGATTTTTTTTTAATCTGAAAAAAATCACATTCGCTTGGATATTGTTTCTGAACATGCAGTCCAAATTTCAAAGTGGTATCTTCTTGGTAACATGAGAAACTTATGTTCTTTGTGGGCTTTGTAAAGCCTTAAGCCAATCTTTTTCTTGGCTAATATTTTATATGCCTTTTCCATCTGTTTTTAGTTAATGTGTAGTTTTTTTTCTGTGACAGTTGTTGGGTCTACATTGCAAAGTACAAAGTTTACTGGTACAGTAAGTACATCTGGTCTTTAGGGTATGAGAATGAAGTTGCGGGTCTAGATGGTTGCAGAAAAGAGATTGTTACTTCACATTCCACTTCATCAGTTGATAATACACATCCTCTCCACCAAGAGTTATCGTAAGCACATGCCACAAAACGGATTATTTGTTCCAGTGGAACATCATCTACTTATGCGCAGACTCTTACACAAAGTAAATAGTTTTTTCAGAGGCCGAAAACACTCTAGTTTCCAATTTTTCTACAGACACAGGGAGAAAAGCATGAAATTTCAGAGTTCCTGTTACAGCTACAGCTTCATCAAATCACTTTTCTAATATTTTCTCTTCCTCTAGGCACTCATCATTAGTTACAGAGAAAAAAGTTATCTCAGTGATATTCTTCCTTCACCACTCAAACAGCTGTTTAGGCGTCATGATTTGGTTTGACAGGGGGTTTTGAAGACTAGCTTTTGCTGCAAGCCTTTTAATGGTGACACCAACACATACTCCTTTGTGGCATAAAAATGCCACTCTGCAAGGATGCCATGAAAATCAGTACTGTGGTTGCAGAGATTTGAAACGTTTTTTTTCTATTTTTGTATTGGGTGGCAAACCCGTCACAAAAATAGAAAATTTTGGTCGAATTTGGAAGCATCTTTCTTTCAAAAAATGGGGAAGTTTCCTTTGAAATGCATGCACTAAAATTGTATCATGTTTTAAACATTCTGAAATGAAAACAAAACTCTTGTGTCTTACTCCATCATTTTCCTTTAGTAAACAACAAATGGGTGAACAGTGGATTGAGTTATTTCAATGAAAAGATTGTGCCTCATCTTGCAAAACAAAAGAATAGTTTTCTGTAAAGTCACATGTCACTACAGCTTCATTTGAACTCACTGTAATTTTTTTATCTAAAAAAATGTAGATTGCTGCTTTGCAATAAAATTGTATTTTTTCAAAGTTTTTAACTAGCTTGAAAACTCCTCAATGAAATCCTGTATATATTTATAAAGTTTCAAAAGTACACAGATCTACTGAAGCATACTGATTGTAGATTATATTTTCTATAATTTCTTCTTCAAGACTATTCAGTAAAGCTTCCTTGAAATCATTGACGTTGGGACATAAATCACACTCATCTAAGTAATAGTTCTGTCCTAGAGGGTTACACATAATTTTCGCCAAACAGTCTTGGTATGTTTTTAAAGGTTTCTAATCTCCTTGCAGAATCACTTTGTTTAAATTAGCTACAGCAATCATTAGTTTCACATTCTGGTGTGTTTTACATACACATACAGCATGAGTTCCACTACCTCTTGCTATCACACAATTCTTAAAGTACTACCCTAAGAAAGTGTCAAAATGAAGGTATGGATGGACTACAGACTAGTTAAAAAGGTAACACCTACAATAAAACTTTAAAGTGTTACATGTTGTCATAAAGATACCACCTTGAAATTTGGATTACATGTTCAGAAACAATGTAAAAGCAAATGTTAAATTTTGAAAATATGCTCCATTTTATTTTTTCCCCATAATATATCATGTTACATATCAAATGAAAGCTCCTCTGATAAGCTTCAAAACAATGCCTTGCACAGGTCTGTAGTTTTCTTAGATCCCAAGAAAATGGCTTTTAAAGTTATCATGGGGCAATGATTTTTGAGCTTTTTAACCCTTAAAAGAAATCAAAAACTCAAAAATGGGTGGTCCGAAAAAAAAAAGTTCATTTTGTGGTGAGTTACAAACATACCAAAAAATAACAATATCAAAGTTATCATGGTTTTGTGCATTGGTTGATTTGACATGAACTGACCATAGTGTTAAGAAAATCAAACAACAAATCTAGATGCTATTAATCAATGTGCTAGCCAACGAGTTATTGAATCAGGGAAGAAGGGTTGAACTCACATTGGCAGAGCTGAGAGATGTCTCAGCGTACAACTCATCTCCAGATTCTCTCTCACATGGTCGAACTGGCCACCCTCTAGTGTATGCAGGCCTGACAAAAATTCAACATTAGCTCAATTAAGGGGAATTTAATTAAAATTAATCATAAATCTTAGTTTGGAGGTAAGAATGTGATTACAATATTCAACTTAAATTTTGTATTTACTAACAACCTTTATTGACAAGGATTTTTATTTATCATAAATTACTTTTTCCCGCATCTCTCATTGAGTTCAGTCACACCTGTATCATTCCCAATTGCATTATCAGGCCTAAGAACATGAACAGACGTTTTAGCGTTCTTTGTCATAGCTCTGCCCTGTGGTTACTATATTTACTAACACATGACTATTTAACCTAGGACACCAATATTAATTAAATCAACCCACGTAAAGATATTTCAAGCACTACCTGGAATGGAATCATGGCTATCTCCAGGGCTGTGGAGTTGGTACACAAATCCTTCGACTCCTTTATTTTTTTACTGTCCGACTCAAGACTCCTTCATAAGTGGCTAAATCATATTAATTACAGTAGCCTTATGGCTTCTTTGGTGCTGACTGACAGCTCACAGCTGACTTCTCACAGCTTTAAAAAGTTACCAGACCAAATTACGTATCCCTATGCCGAACCATATGATCTGCAAAAACATGTGTTTAGCAGCTGTCACTTCTGACGGTCAACATTTAGGTATATACCTAAATGTTGACTGTCAGCTGTCAGTCAGCACCAAAGAAGCCACGGGGCTACTATAGTAACAATAAATTGAACGCAGTAACATGCTCCAATATAGATTAGTGCATGGAAGCCTCTTTGACATTGTGACTGTCTATTTAAATAAATTTGTCAATCCAAATTACAAATATTGGTCATAAAGCATTAAAAAAACCATAGCTATAAAATTAAAATGACATGACTTAGCTACCATATATTGTTACAATATTATAAATTTTTATTTTGAAGGCCGAGTCGATACACCCAAAATTGCTTCTGACCCAGACTCAACAGTGCTGGTTCTCTAAACATCTAATCAACCTTTTTTAAGCACTACCAGGGTTCTCTCAACATTCAAACAACCTCTTTCAAGCACTAACTGGGAGTGAACTAGGTTTCTATCAACCTCAGCCACTTTGTCACAGTAAAATGTTGGTATAAGATGAATTAATCAAAATGATCAAAATTAGACATACTTTGTCTTTCTGTTTTTGATGAATGGCTCAAGCCAACTCATTTGTTCCACGAATGTCCAAGGAATCTCTGTAGTTTCATATTTAGAATTGTCTGAGTTGCCACGCATGAACTTCAATATGCGACTGTAGCGACTGCGCAACAGTGTGAACCTGTTTTCACATTCTTTCCCTGTAATATTACAAAATTATATTTTGTTCTAATAGCGCCTAAGTCTCTGAATAACATTAAGCCCCCATGTGAAACAAATTAATTGGGATAAATCATCAGCACATCACTAGTAGGTGCAGGGGTAAATAAACTTTCTCATATACATGTTGTATAGCAAGACTAAGTATAAGTAACTCCACAGCTATATAAAGTATAAAGGTATCAGTATTTTAACCTAATTCAGTGGCTGAATGGTCTAACTGGCTTCACTCTCGTGTTGGACCAACCTGCTGATCTGATAATGGGGAGAATGGGGTTTGAATTCCAGTCAGGTTTACTGAGGGTGGTTTTTCTTAAATAGTTTCCCCCTTTGCTTTGAAAAAAATATCTTTAACATATATTTAAAACCATAGTTATTACAATAGTACTCTCTATATCTTGGCTGGAAAGAATTAAAATAAATAACTTATAGGCCTGGAGATGTATTTTGTTAAACCATGTTTGTAAATAAATTTTACTGTTGTAATTTAATTTACTAACCATCCACAACATTTAATGACTGATTAAAAAACACATGATGAAGGAAAATTCTTAAGGAAATTTGCCAGAATTCCCTTGAAAGGGGATTAAAAACCATATCACCCTCTTTTGAGTTATGAGGCGAGCACACTGTGATGGTATTTATCATTTAACTATCTAATTTTAATACAAAACTATAAAATCATAAATAAATTTTCTTTTTTAGTGATGACATCAATCCACCAGTCATAAAATATGGCAAGTAAAATGTAAGTAAATCAAAAACGGCACCAAAAAAAGAAATCTGAGAAAAATGCCAGTTGGGATTGTAATAAAATGGTAAACATCACAAGCTATAGACCCTATCTAGATGTCTATTAAACAATGATAAACAATGTCAGTAAGGAGTGTGCCAGTACACATTTTACTCAAATTCAAAAAGCCAGTGTTCTATTGTAATTCACCCAAGTGATTGTGTTGGTGATTCCCTGCTATCCCACTGCAAACTAGTTTTGCATCTTCTTTGCAAACAGCTCTTAATTCATTCCTTAAATCATCTTTAATCACAACTATCAAGTAGGCCCTACCCTTCAATATTCTCAAATGAGATTAAAATGTTATGTATTAGTATCAAATAAATGAGATTTCAAGAGAGGAAGAAAAGCTTCACGATATATTCATGAATGAATTGTTTCCTACTATAATTGGTGTTTTATTAAGTTTGTTTAATCTGTGAGAATGCAGGAAATTCTGGTTTTAGCAAAATGTGTGAGCAAGCTGACTGCAACTTGAGTTTTCAGTTGAAATATTAAAGATAACCTCCACTGCAGTTCATAATAATAACATAAATGGCCTGTCATGACAACTTATAAACAATCAAATTTTACTTATACATATACTAGTGATGGGGAGCAATGAATGGGGCAATCTCTAATTGAGTAAATATGTAATTAGGACAGTGTGAACCCGTTTACACTTACCCTTGAGACCCATTGCTTTTCCAATCTCATCCCAAGAGTTTCTCTTTAGTTCTCTGTTTTTGAAGTCCAATCTTCTATTGTCATACAAATTGGCGTGCTTCTGAATTAGACTGATAAATAAGTTCTCACCCAATGAATATTTATTCTTAACCTCAACCTTGGAAGACATCTTGCATACAATCTAAGAGTAAACTACAAAATATTAAAATGTATGCTTATGATCTCTCAACTCACAGTGACTTATTGCATTAGATTTAAAGCACACTTGACCGCTGTTGACGAGAATTCCGGGGATTAAATTTCAGATTTATGCAATTGGAATGGTTTTTCCATCCTCTCCCCACACTATTGCAAGTAGGGATGGGTTGTGAACTCACAACCTGCTTCTCTGACGTTACATTCAAAACTGTTACTGACAGATGAAAGGAGGTGTTCCTTTTTTGTTACTGGCCCACGGATCAAATACACGCTGTAACAGGTCCGGAGTTAACTTGTTCCTCGTCTCTCTGTCACAGGCAGAGCTGGAACAGGGCCAAAGTAACCTCGCTCCTCGTCTCTGGCACAGATAGCGCTGCAACAGGTCCGGGGCAACCTTGTTCCTTTATACTCCGAAGATTATTGGAACCATAGATAAAGGATATGATTGGAGCCAGGGGTGTTGACCAATATACCCACTTCCGTCCCGTTAAAGTTTTATAAAAAATAAAAGAATAGTTTCCCTTCCATTCGCTAGAATGTGCCACATGAAATATAACTAAAAACATGTCGCCAACAACTACATATTTCCCCATCAATTAATATGTGCTTAAATTATTTTAAAAGTATTATAAATTTCTAAACAATTATTTTTTTACTTGATTAATTAAAACTGTTATATTTTATATTGTATTTTTTTAAATTTAACATTAGTATTTAATGTTTATTCATTTTAAAGATAGTGTTTCTAAATTTCCGCTGTTGGTTAAACTTGTCTTCATACTTATGTTGTTTATTTTTTACAAGTTTTTAAACTCTCTAAATTAAATTTAATTATCATTTATTGAAATAAATTAGAGAATCTTCAAGATTGTCGTACGTGTATTGATTTATTATCATTATTTAAATAAATAAGTCTTTAAGAACTGTAACTAAAAAACCGCGTTGGTATGTAAGATTCGAGATACCATCACGAACACGTGCTAGGTGTGATCATTAATTTAAAAAAATTGAAATTTAATTTTAAGAATGAGTGATTTTTACTTATATTAAATATATGTACATTAGGTACTTTATTTCCGTTTTCTTCTTTTACCTGACTAAATGAATTTTCATCTCATTCCAAACCCATTAACTTTTATAGGTTTTTTTTAATTCTAAAGACCTAATGTACATAATAAAACTAGTTTAATATATAATATTCAATAAATTTTGATAAAGCAATAGGCAGTTAGCCCCCAAGCTTCCAATAGAGGTAGCAAAAAATATATTGTGGTCGTTTAAACTTGTTTTGCCAACTTGGACTGAGCTAAGAGTTCTATAATGCCTAGTCCTACATTGCCTAATATAAAAAAAAATCCTTTTAATATCTAGGCTTTCATAACTTAATGCCTATTGAAATTTGTGTTGGGTTCAATAAACAAAAAAAAAATCTACTTTCTGTGTTAAAATATAATTATGTAGAGATTAACTTACGAGAATGCTAGAACCAAGTTATAGGCCCTTAGATTGTTTATATTGATATTGGTTTTAATAATTAGTGAAGTATCGTATGAAATATGTTCAAAAGATAGTAGTTTATTATAATTACAAACAATAGGTGGCCTAAATTCTTGCAGTAGTTTGTAATCATTCAGGAACCTAGGTATGGTACCTAACAAATTAACTACGGTAGGCTAGGTATGTTGTTATCTATGTTAATTAATGCATATAAGATTATATTAACATATAAAAGAATGGGGATAGTATTGTGCTAAACCGTGCAGCCACCGAGGTGAGTAATTATTAGCTTCTATTACCCTATGGGCATGTACAAAAAATTATTTTAATTTAGAGTAAGACTAGTCTTTCTTACAAATGACTAAGCCATGACTTTTATTGAAGTTTTACATGTACACATTCATTCAAAAATATCATCATTACTTATACATTTAAGATCTTTCACTTGTATTTTCAGAAGATGGTGAACAATTGTGTATGTCAGGTTCCAGGGTGTCCTAGCAGAGCTTGGAAAAATCCTAAGCTTTCTTTTTTTAGATTTCCAAAACAGAAAAACAGATAAGAATATACTAATAACTTTACAGGTTATCTTTGAGCCTCTCTTCATGCAAATCCTAGTACATTTCCTGCTACAAGCACTTTTGACCATAGAATATTTTAAATATGAATTAGGCCCTAATAATGTGGTTAAAGGCCTAATAAAAGGTGGGTGTGAAATAAATCAAGGGCTCATTGTGAAAAATGTTTTGGGCTATCTTCCATACTATTAAAATGATAAGCTAAGTTGAGGTTATTTTTAATTATAGGACTATTTAAATTATAATATGTTGAAAAAACTGTGAAGAATCAAACTAAGGACCTTTGACTTGAAACTCAAACATTCTTAGATCTCTAATGTGATTTGAGTTGTGGTTTTGTACACATTATATTTTATCCTTGTGGATCATTCCACCTCATTCAAACAAGGAAAAAACAATTTTGGCACCCGTTCTCAGATTTTGATTAAACTTGGTATGGCCTACTCAATCAAAATCTGAAAACATGTGTGTCATGGTCTGGTTGAACTGACGTGGAATGACTCTTGTGCATTATCAAATCTTGAATTTTGTATTTGGTCTCCTAAACAATTATCAGCACTTCAGTTATATATAAAAAACCTTAGGCCTAGATAGCAAGAATTTGGTGGTGGCTAAAACTTGAGATAATGTTGGCTGTAGAAGATAAGAAAAAGGCATTAATTTATGCTCTAAGATAGCTAATGTCAGCTTTCAAAATGTGAGCGTGAGAGTAAAGTAATTTTTATTACATTATATTATTATTTTTTTTACCCTGGTCTGAAGTAAGTTTGGAATTTCAGATGCAGAGAATGGATATACATTGTCTAACAAGAAACTTTCACAAGTGAATCAGTACTGTGTCTGTGCGATGCTTATTATTTACATGTACTGTATGTCTTGATAGTACTCGGAGTCACATGGAATGTGTCTATGCTTATTATTTACATATATGGCCGTATAATACCCAACATCACTTACTTTGTGCTTATTGAAATGTAGTGAGAATGCTGTATTTACTGACATGTGGTGTTTATGTTCCTTTTAAATTAAATGCTAGTCAATTTCTAATTATATAGTTTCTGTTTCAGTTCGATTGCCGGGTACGTTATTTTTACTTTTCAATTCCTTTGTACCCACATCGGTATGTTTTACAGTCCAAATGTCTGGCTCGTTTAGTTTAGTTTGCTAGTGACACATTGGTCATGATTTAAATCTTCCTCATCCCCACCCCATAATCAATTATCTGCATCTTTTCAATGCAGTTTTGAAATCTTTCCAGAGAGATGCAATTACATGCCCTCACCCAATTCTGTCGCCGCACGGTCTAACGTGCTACCTCTGTTGCCGCATGATCTAACACACTAATCTCATGTTAGACTAGACTGCAGAGGACATGGAGATCAGGGTTCGATCCCGTCATGTGCACATAAAGTGGTTTTCCCTAAATGCCTTCACTCTCTTCATGAAAATGTGGGTGCACATCCTATAAATTACACCTACCTTATCCATAGCCCATTGTTGTAATTAGTGCATTTGCTATAGTCCTAACAGGTATTAAGACCTTGTGCTGTGTATAAGTTGCATAACCTGAACAGATAGTATAACAGTGTGCTAAAAACTTTTATATTGATTCTATTTGTGAATTGACTAAGCTAATTAGTTCTTTGAGGACTTTTTGGTATTGACTAGGTGTGTGCATATAATTTTTTAATAAACAATTATGAGTTTACAAAGATCTTAAAAAAACAATATAGAAACACTGCAATAATGTAATGTTTGATTCCTGGTTGTTGAGATTTTCTAGAATTATTTGTGTTCTGGACCACCAATAGGCAGTATTTGAGGTTTAAAACAAATTTCAATTGAATAATTGATTTTTATTTTTTGTAAGGTTTGTGTTTCAAATCCATTATTTTCTGGAATCCTAGAATCTCCTTAAGGGTTAGAGGGTCCAATTTCTAATTACATTAATGTCTCCACACATATATTTCTAAGCCATTAATCAATTATTACATTATTTTTAGTAATATTAATACAAATTATGAAATATTTTGTTCAAGTACAAGTTTGTATATATTTTTTAACAAAAATATTGCTGGGTACACAATTCGTAACATTTTCAGATCGTTTAATGATCTCAGTCAAATAAATACTTCTTGCACACATCCACTAACAATGTTTTGTTAACAAAACCTTAAGGTCCATATAGAGCGCATGTAATGTGGCCATAAGACAGTCCTAGGCCTGTTCAAACACACAGGGAATTTATTCTTATACCTATAGCCTTATAGACTTAGTACACCACAAGTGTGACCAGAGAATAAATACAAGATGACACCTACCTTAACTCCAATGGAATGGGCCAGTTTCCCATCTGAAACTAGCTCATGCCATTCAGGTCTGGTTAATTGTTCTTTACTTAGTAACTAGTACGCACTAGAACATATGCGGTAAAACTAGGCATTCGAAAGATTATTTAATGTGGCAGGCCACCTTGAGTTCTAGCGAGTCCACCACATATTCAAAGGAAATGTCAGAAAATTTTATCAGATTTCTCAAAAAAAAAAAAAAAAAAAAACATATTCACAACTTAATTACTTGGATGTTATTTTGCACCATTGTTTGTAATATTTGTGTTAAATCTGACAAATCAAGTTATTATCACAACATGCAATTCAATTACTTCAGCTTTTTCCATATCAATATTGATTTGTAATATATAAACAGCTCAGAATTGCTATAGTTGAAAATAAATGAAGTATTTTAGTTGTCAATATTTTTATTGGCGAAGCGAAGTCGAAGCTGAGGTTTGTTTTGAAGCCAATTTGAAGCTTCGCACACCCCTATTTTCTCACAACAATTTGAACTCAATTTTTTTTTATATACAATCTTAGCACATATTCATGTTTGGAAACAAATTGAGCCCAAACAGTGAACAAAACAAATTTATCAATTTTTGGCAATATGGCAAGTCAACAACTTAAGCTAAGTTTATAGCACAATAATAACTTTTTTGGTTTGTGTGTAAATATTTGTGAGTCACTTTGCTCTAAATTTGTAGAATTTGTTTTAGTCTTGGTTTGTCTTAAAAAAATTATTTTTTTCTTTCTCTTAAAGGTTTCATAAACGTTCGAGTCGGATGCCGTCCTATAATCAACTCCGTGTAACCTGCATTTTTCTTGTTGGTTTACTTATGTTGCTGGATTCCTTTACCTTTTTACTATTAAAGACTGTTTGAAGTTGCATTAGTTTACTCAATATATCAAGTGTTTTAACATAATAGGTTCACTTTCATGTAATTGTTTGCAATCAATTGGACAAAATCTTGTGCCATGTATTTTTTGTTTCCATTTTATATTCTTATACTATATGTTAAAAAAATTTCTCAACAGTTTAATTCATAGAACAGTATAGTAAATAAATATTTCTTTTACACCAGATTATTGGTCACGATTTATATGTATGACTATATTTATTTGATATTAAAAAAAATATTTTTTTTATTCATAAGTGTTTGTTTTTTATTTGAATCACTTGTACTTTAGCCAGTCATTGACATTGTAACCTATTTAACTAAGCTATTTATGGAGATCATCACTTTTATTACATCATAGAAGTTTGAACCCTATTTGAAAAGCTATTATAATTCTTGAAATAAAAGGTAACATTTATATTATTTTTTTATTGCTGGACAAGTTTATATTTTATGTTCAAGAAGGTAAATTTTCACTTTTCATTACTGGAGTTATACATTTTCAATTGTGTCTTAAAGATTCCTGGTGACAAGACAATCATTAAACTTTACCAAAGTGAGTATATCTTATTTCTGATAGGAATGAAAATCTGAGGCCTTTTTTCCTACTAAAATTCTATCATATAGTAGAATTTTGGTAGGGGAAAAAAGTCTCAAGACACATTTGGCAGAATTTTTTTGGTAAGACAGTAGTTAGGCATTTCTCCGCTAGTACGCTAGTAACAAATCTAGTTTATAGTCTGGCTAACAGAGGGCTCTTATATGTGTAGTTTAAAAATCGCCCGCTAGATTTCTCGCTCAATTAGTACTCCTTCCATCCGCTAGGAGCGGGCTGTTTCGCGGACGACCTTTAACATGGTAGTCAACAATCTCTAATAATCTCTGATTGGAGCAGTCGTACAGTAGAAAGGAAGTGGATACTTTGTGTTCTTGTCATAGCGCTGAGATTAAGTCAAGCGCAACCTTACTTATCTATTATAGGCCTATCTTAGAGTTGGTTTGGGGAGTCACAAATGAGTTTTGAAGGGGAAAGCTTTCGTAGTACAAAATATTATTTCCACAATACAAGCACAGTATGTAATGTATTCTCACAATAAATTGTTACGTAGATGAGTGACACGTGACATTGATCAAATGATTTAAGACAAGTGTCAACAATCTACTGACTGATTTTATCTAGCCCACAAAATATTTAGCAAACAAACAATTTGTTCAAAAAATTGACTTTAAGCTAATTACTAATTGGGAAATGTAAAATTGAACTTTTTTTTATTTACTTTTTTTTAAATTAGCCAAACTTTTTTAGACCCCATAAAGCCCACGATATCAAAAAGGTTGCCAGCCTCTGGTCTCTAGCTTCACTCTCGCACTAGAATAGACTGCCGATGACAGGGAGATTGAAGTTCAATGAGGTGCACTGAAGGTGATTTTCCTAAACGTTTTCAACTCTCATTCCAAACGAATTTGGGTGCACTTCCTCTATAAACAATCATTTTCATCCCTAACACATTGGCATAAATGCGTAAACCCTAACGGGCAGTAGACGTGGTGCTAAAAAAAAAACTAGGCGGGGAGTAGATACGAATACTGTAACAGTGACAAAAAGGAACAGGTCCAGTGGTGGAGCAGTAACAGATTGCTTCTGCTTCACTAAAGGAGCAGTTTTCCCCACCACTAATGCGAGTTAGTATTTTATCAACGTCCATCGCTGTACCCACCTTCTTAAATAAAGTTAATAACCCTTATTTTAAACTTTTAGCTACAGATGTTACGTTGTGACGCTACCTTCCCTATATTGAGATAAGTGTATGCCTTAACTCACATATTGCATACCTCTATGTTGAAAAAATAATAAAACATGGAGATCTAAAAGTAACAATAATAAATTAAATTAATCAAATATTTTTATGGGCGATGTGACTACATACATTTAATTTGTATGAATGTATGCACTTTAAAAACAAATGCCAAACTAAAATATTAAGTTTATATTGAATATATATCTTAGACTCTAGTTTTAAATGCAAAGACAAAGGTTTGAAATAAATAGACGGTAATGGAAATAAAAACATTTGGCAATATTGACTTTAAATTGAGGAGAATGCACTTTATAACTAAACTTCCAAAGTACCTATTCACATTTTTTGCAACTATTTATATTTTGAGGTTCAAGAGTTTTAATTTTATTGTGTTTTAGGACAATTATTTAAAAGTAAAGGTATTGTAACATAAATTATAATTATATATATTTAAATTTAAATTAGTCATATTTAGGTAGTGTTTATGAAGTATATACATCCTGAATAAATATATAGTTATCATACCAATAACTAGAATCTGCTACTTAAAAGTCAATAAATCATGTAATCCGTACTTTTCCTAATTAGGGTTGATAAACCATATAATTAATTTAAATAATGTTTTAGCTATGTAAAGTTTTTTTTATGTCTTGCAAGATTCCATTGAAAATGTTATGTATTGGTTATGTTTATACCCTATGGATATCGTTAATCTTTGTGGCTGGTAGTAAATGTGATATATAAGTCCCCGCCCTTACACACTTCCACTCTTTTTTTTTCGTTACGATTTCTCTGTGTTGTGCCTTGTTTACCTTTTCACATTGACCAGTGAGGTTATTTGTTGGTGTTTGATTGAAACAATCTGTTTAAAGACCCAATCACGTTTAAACATTTCCAAAGTACTCTTGTGTTTTATTTTAAAACAGGTAAATGTCACCATTATAGTTTACTTTGTAGTTAAAATGGATGGATTAACAAGGTGAAGTGGTGCTGTACATTGTAAAGAGATAGAAAAAAAGACGACGATAAAGTAAAATTTTACAAACTCCTACCATACTTTATTACTTACTTTATTGATAAACCTGTAGACAAAAAATGTACAGTGTAGGCCTGATGGAGGAGAACGCTAAAATGTCAGAATTGATTCTCTAAGTAAAAGTGATCTGAAAAATATGGACTCAGAAATGTCTTGTGATAGCTTAGTAGTAGCAAATATGAACCATTCAAATAGGTGAGTAGAAATTTTCGAAAAAAAAAAAACTTTGCAGAAGCCAAGAGAATGTATGAATGTGTCTCTGTGCTCCTAAACACAGTGGATTGACAGTTCCAAGTCCAAGTAAAGATCCACTTTATAATGAAATCAGTGGCCAAACCTGGAATCATTTAATAAATAAACGTTACATATTTTATTTCATTATGAACGCGAAAGTTCATTGTCACACTTACAAAAAGTATGCCACCTCTTTCTCACTCCTCATATCGATACGCTGATGGAATACAATGACTTTTGCAAATAAAAGGTTTCAAAGAGGTTTTAGTTAATATTGCTATTATACATTAGGAATATCTTAACTGTATAGAATTAATCATCCTCTAGTGAGCTAACGCTATTCGAATCAATTATATAACCATAAGTTATAAATTGAGATGTACCACCAATTGGCAATGTGCGCAGGAGAGTGATTCTTGACTGACAGAATAAACAAGTTTTTTTTTCATATATATCACTCTTATGTGCACCTTACCAATGGGTGGTAATCTTAATTTAAAACTTCTGATTTCAATGAAGGGAGTCATGCTTGCCAGCGCATAGCTAAACATGAAGATTATGCATCTAATAGAGCTTTCTTATTAAAAATAATAAAGGGAAATAGGTGAAAATAATGGATACAAGGTTGCTAAGCCATAATGACGCAGTCAGGGGGTTCGGACCCCCCTCCGTCCGTCATTCCGAAAGACTCGGCTCACAGGCGTTAGCACCCTACATATGCTGCTAGCTTAAACCTACTAAACTGTTCTTTATTCATTTTGAACTTTCATTAATTTTTGTGTTTTCGAGTTTGAATAGATACTTTTTTTTTTTTTTTCATTTTTATAAGGTATCTTTGCTTGAAAATATTATATAATCTATCAATACCATGGTATGCGTGTTTAAGTTAAGTAAACCATGATCTAACACAATTTCAATGTGTAAAACGAAACATCTGTGTGAACTCGTTGGTACAAGATCAACAAGGAGTCAAATTTGGAAGGGAGTGTGCTCAGCTCAAACCAGAGACTTGCAGTTAAAAGGTATGCCACGGATAAGCACTTAAACAACTACGGGGAAAAGAAAAATCAAGATGTGCGTCAAAGAAACCTATGGGAAGAATATTGATTTATAAAAAAAAATTGTAACACCTTTCTCCTGCAAAAAGGAAGAAACGTAGGGCAGTTTTGGAAAAGTACCAAGACATTTTTAGGGAATGAAGTAATCTACTGGTGACACCTATCGTCGAACACACGATCAATACCGAGAGTGGCAAGTCCAACAAGCTAAAAGCTTATCACATACCGTTTATTCAACAAGAATTGGTGCAGTATATGATTGAGAAACAGTTATCTTCAGGGTTTATAATGCCAAGAGAGCCGAGAGACGAACCATGGACATCATCTATCTTCATCATTAAAAGGAAGATAGCTAACGGTGACAATGTTCAGATTCTGTGTGGACTATAGAGCATTAAATATAGTAACAATACCAGATATATATCCATTGCCCAACATAGTAGAAACAATCGATAGAATAGGGAATGTAAGTTTTTTACTGTTCTGGATTTTACTAGTGGCTATCATGATATATCAATCAAGAAGAGAGACCAACTCAAGACATCGTTTACAACGGCATTTACTAGAATCAAGCTACCTGCAGGAGTGTCGAATTATTTTGTGTTAGATGAGGCGGCTAAACTACAAGAACTGTGTAAGAAGGTGCACAAGAACAGCCATGATTTATTCTTGAAACGGGCCAGGCAACACGACAAGAAATCACAACCAACTAAGTATCATGTCGGGGATTGGAATTATTTAACGAGGACCACCTTTAAGAAAAACCACATTAGGAAATTCCAAACAAAATTTACGGGGTCAAACCAAATCGTAGTAGCCCTAAGTGAGGTCACCGCACGCCTTCAGCTCCCTTACCGCTCAATAGTAGTTAATGTAGTGCAAAACCCACACCCCCTTTAATTGAAATAACAAAATAAAAATGTAAATAAAAATATCTGATTGGCTAGCTCAAATTACGGCAAACGTTTTATAGACTCTTCGGGAGTAGTTTTCCCATCTCAGGACCACTGGTTGGTTCACTCTGTCGAAGCAGATGCCCGGTCTGTATGGAGGAAGGGGGGGAAAAGGTCGAAACAGACTAAATACTTAATTGCTAGAAATGAAAAAAACATACATCATAACCTTTTATATTACAAAAAAATACAGTTTTGAGAATTACTGTACCCTGTCTGAAAGACCAAATACAGGTGTAATGCAACACACAACAATATAATTTAGAAATTCTCACATGCAACAAGTCCTTATATCTTGAAATTAGTAACAAAATATCACACATATTTATATAGCAAAAGAAATAACGATAAAAATGGCTTTACCGGTCTGAAGGTCCGAATCAAACATACCAAAATACCCAACAATGAACATATCATTGTGTTATCAATATTTTCAGTGCACCCTACACCAACAATACAATAGTTATTATTATAACCCTTTTATAATACAAAGGAAAATGTTAAGTCATTAAAATGCCTTTACCCGATCTGAAGTACCAAGTATAAGTACAACCGAAAAACACAACAATGAACATGGGTTAAATGCATCTATGCATCCAACATAAACAATACAATCAAATTGTAATAACCTTGTTATAGTACAAATAAAAATGTTAGTTATTCAAATGGCTTTACCTGATCTGAAGGACCAAGTAGAAGTGCACAAAAACACACTACAATGGGTTTTAAGGTGATTACATTCAAATTATGGGACCTGGCTTTTATAACATATCACACACAATATTATAACCAAAAAAATAACAATGTTACTTTATGAGGTCGCACCAACAGGAAGGACAAAACTAAAACCTTGGTATACTGAAGTAATAGGTCACCTAAACTCTATTCTGATATAGGATCAGGCACCTTCCCAAGACGTCTGGGCAACCATATGATTGTTTAGTTGTTAATGTAGGATGACTTAAGTATTTGTTGGTATCACCAAATAATGTTTCCTTCTCAGCTAATCAATTTCCAGGATGTATCATTTATCATCATAGAAATCCTATATAATTGTAGTTCTGGCTGTTCAAAAAAAACTCCCATATAATTTACAATACATGCTCGATTCCCATGCTAAATTTGATACTTCACCAGTAGATAGTTTTACATAGTATAACGTTTTAGTTAGCCATTAACACGTACAAGCAACGAAACCCTGTAAAAAGTTAACACTGCTACTACTAGATCTAATAAGCTATAATAATATTTGGCAAATATAGACTCACTGTGACATCACAAGTGGGAAACGTCAAGTTCTCAGAAAAAAATTGCCACAATGAATGAGACAGTTTGACTAGGAAGACCAACACGACCCACACGTCTAACACTTGAGCTAGTCGACGAGTAAATGAAAGAGGCATCAGTCCAGAGCATTCCACCAGGCATTAGCTAGAGCTAGTAGTCATCTGGCGTGATCTCTGATGACTCCCTCCTTTCCCTCCCCCCCCCCACACACACACTTTTCATACATTGTGAATCATTGTCAAATATTAGTGATCCCGCTGGTATAAATGTGCCTGTCCTCGGTTCCCGTCTACCTATTCTACTGTTATTACTTGACGGAGGAACTGCGGGTAAGAGCTCCCAAGCTTCAAACGAGTAAGAAGTATAGAAGGACACGAGGATTGAAGCTTCTGAGTCACCCCCTCACCGCAGAGTTTGCTACGGAGGATGTTATAAGTATTGAAGAATTATTGAGTTGGTGTATGTCGGTGTTTCTGACTTGTTTCTCTATGCCCATATGGCATAGTTTATAACTTTATGCACTACCATTCTATGTCTATTAGACTCAGTTGCCAATATTAAGGTCATGTTTAGACTCCTTGAACTATATGACCATGCTGCGGATAGTTTAAATAATATAACTTAATATTGGATGAGACCAGGTTATTTAGGGATATGTTTCACAACCTAATTGTATGTGTAAATGTCACTTGTCTCTGATGAGTCTCATTGTGTACCGGCTTGCGGTGCGCAATTTGTGGAAATGCCACTAGTTCATGATAGTGGCCCGTGGGGTTTTTCTATTGTTTTTGGTGCTCTTGTGGAGCCTTTAACGTTAGTAATAGTTATCGCTATTATGGAGAGTAATGCTGTCTCCTTTAGTTGGGAAACAGATTAAAGATACTATTGATTGCTCAGGCAGTACTAATTAGGAAGAGACTGGCCATAGTATTAGTAGTATCTAGTTTTCCTGGTAGTTCATCTAATACTGTTTGTAATGTTGTAATTTATCTAGGAGGTTATGCCATTGTAATGCTTGTTTTAACTGTCAATTGAGTTAACTCACTCTAATTAGCTCATGCTAATAGAACTACTTTTGTGTAGCTTAGGTTTTTTTTAAAGTTTAGTTGAGCGCAGTTGCTGCTCGTCTTCGTCAGTTGACTGGTGTTAAATAATGTATAGTAAGTTTGAATTTAGATTTGATTGCCACCACTAAGTTATGGGTACTGTGGAGTCGCTGCCTTTATTGCATATGATTAATTAAAATATGCCCTGCTTTAAAGAGGTACAAGTTTCATGACAACACCAATTACCTATGTGTGTGGGTAATAGGGTGTACCTAGGTGCTTCACACTTGATGCTCCTTTGTCGATCTATATATTGTATTATTGTATCTGTTCACATTTTTATGGCTAAAGAATTGATAGTTTGTAAAGTTTTAACTGTAGTTCTATGTACTTCCAAAACTCATGTTTCTGTAAAAATAAACTGATTTGTTAAACTTGTAAAATGTTCTCGTATTGTTCCGCAACAGTAGTTTCACACGAAGATTACATTTCCACAATTTAGTTGTTACATGGAGCTTTAAGAACTCACCAATCCTAAGAGCTTCAGATAATAATTACTTGTATATCATCTGATTTATATGATAACAATTTGTGGCTTTATCCGCTATCCTCACCACCTAACACAAATCATCCTCTTGAAGGAACAGCCCTGCACATACAACATTTTTCTGTCCAGAGATTTCTCTATGTGGACTATCAAAACCATAGTACTGTGTCATCATTTGAATACACATTTAAAATGTTTCATTTTACATGAACTTCGCATAAACAAATCAGTGGGTTGATGGTTATTAATAGGAAAGCACTGGAGTTACCGCTTTGGCGGCATGTATTATAAATTTTCTGTCCGTTTTTTCCCCTATGCTACTGAACCTTAGTTCTAATGCCACCCGCAAAAGACAGGTTAATTTTTGAAATTTTTTTAATTCGTCTGGTGAAAATCTCTAAATCATGGGGTGGGCACTCTTATAGGACTAGCTGATCACGTAGACTAGTTTGGGGCCCTATTGCTAGGAGCAGCTTGCAATGACGACACAGAAGAATGTGGATACATCAATAATTATTATTTATACTACTATAAAGTCACATGGCTGACTCACTCACTGACATTATTGTTTACCCACTTCCAGATGAGCTAGATTCTTGAAATTTGGAAAACTCATTGCGTATGGCCTTTAACCGAGGGGAAAATTCTAAAAAGTTTAAAACATTAATTTTTAACCCCCGAAAAAAAATTTAAAGGTGGGCAACTTTAAAATCGGTGCGGACCTTTCTTTGGAGATTTCTTGTGGCTAAACGGTAAGACCGATAAAAAAAAGGCTCTTGAATTACATTAGCTTACATCCACTTGCAAAGAAAACTCACTGGGGGTTTTGGGGTGGTGTCCCCAACGAGCAAAGCGAGCCTCAACAATATAACTGGATGGAAATCTACGGCTAAAATTTTTGACCTGTTGGTTGTACATCATTGTGTAAGCGAGAAGAAATCCTTCGGGTATTCTTTCTCTCCTACACACATACAAGGCAATGTGGCATTTGACATTGTTCGCTAATTTTTATGAATATATGATATATAACAATTTATGATTAGTTACATGAAATAAATGGATTAATAAAATGTTTGAAAAGCATAACTAAATAAAACACCCATGATTTGTTTCTTTAAATAAGTCGATTTAGGCTAAAATAGTGATACTTCCTACAAGCCTAAACCCTAAATGATCGTTTTAACGTAAGACTTCTACACAATTTTGTCATTCGAACATAAGTAATCATGTCTTTAGTGAACTTATTTTATTATAGTTACTGAACATTAAATATAATATGGTTTCTAAAATCAATATACAAGCTGAGAGCTAACTTTAAATATATTGTAATATAGTAATACTTCCTACAAAACTTTAACCTAAACTATAATTTGAATGTAAAACTATTAAACTAAGATTATCATTCAAACGAATGTAATTAAGAATCAAATAGCCAAAGCTATTATTTATGTTTTTATTGAGGATTACTCCATCTAGATAACATATTCTGAAAATTGAAAAATGACAACTGGACACGGGAATCAAACCCGAGATCTTTGGCTTAGTACGCCAATCCTTTCACCACTGAGCTATCCAAGCATAGTCCCGTCCCTAGGGTCAGCCTTCACTCATATTTTAAGACAAAGTCTATGATGGACGTGCGGAAATCGTCGGCTACAAATGTGTGATTTTATTAAGCTCACGAGCTATTAGATAACGCAGTCACCTTCGACTCTGTAGTTAAAATATGAGTTAAGAATGAGCCGGAATACGGGAGATTTCTAGATAGCTCAGTGGATAGAGTATTGGCGTACTAAGCCTAAGGTCCCGGGTTCGATTCCCGTGTCCAGGTGTCAGCTTTTCATTTTCAGAATGTAATTGAGTTTGACGCTATCTTATTTCATTTTAGCTATCAAACTTTAAATATAACATTGTGTCTGAAACCATTATAAAAATAATAACCTATTTTTATTGTTGTCTTGGCAGAATGTAAATAAAATGGACGTTAGCTACATATTTTAATATATTAAAAGATGTTATTCTTATTTGAACAATATTACCTTTAAAACTGAATTGTATACCCTTCAAAGTAAATGTGTCTTCAGTCAAGTAGGGTATGTATATATATTCTTTTGGTCACCAAGCACACGTTTATCCACAAGAACATTTTTAAAAAAACGTTGAATCTGTCCCTTGTTAGGAAGTAGACGACAAAGTAGGACGTCACGATTTGGTCCGTTGCAAAGGGTGTGTTTATGTCCATACAGTATAGTACAGAGATCACTGGCATGTATGGAATTGAAGTCCATAGAAAATTAAGTGTAAAGTCTATGTAAAATTTACCATTACTGTTTTGTTTGCTATTTGTCGTTTATTTTAAAGAAAGATTTTAGCTAGTTTTTTCATTTTATAACGTGGTTTACTTATAAAATAATATATTTTTGTTCATTTGATTGTATTTGATATAAGAATTGCTTAATTAACATTCTGCAATAGAAAATGAGTTCTTTTCCGTGTGAAACGTCCCACTTCAAATCTTTTAGTTTATGGCACTAACGCTCCAAGCGCTAGCAATGTGGCTTGACTTGTAAACAAGAGTGAGGCTTATACTTATCGCTTTGCTCTACTTTAAACCTTTACGTTAGCTTGAGATAAATAAAAAGTGTAGAATAATTTAGGTTATAAAAAGCTTATATAGATTAAATTTATTATTTAAATGAGAAATGACAACATTAATTCAAGGATGAGGTAATTCACTTTCTTAAATTAACGATTAAATTATTCCTTTTGAACTGTAATGTTAGTAGGGAAACAATAAACTGAAATTTAAACACAAATCAAAACATTTACTAAATCAATTATTTTACATTTTGCATGATTATGAGTGTTGAAATGCTTGACCATACATTCAATTATTGTGTTTCTTAAAAGTGTATTGACAATTGAATTGCCCTTAATCTTATGGACAAGTTGTAGGAGGGATGTATGAGAATTTTGCCTTAAAAAAAAGGAACTGAACAAGGCCTTATGTATTGTTTTAAGCCTAAATGAATAACTTTTTTCAGGTTTAGCCAAAGAAGAAAAGATGGCTGTATAGGTCTATGGTCATCATAATTTCAAATAACTGATTGTTTTTCATAATTCATTACAACCAATTGAACTGAACTGCTTGGAAAAAATATGTTTTACGAACATTTAAATATTATATTTAGAAACTCAAAAAATTTCCTCAACATTCGGACACTTGGTGATAAACGGTGTATTTCCATAATCGAAGCTCAAGAGACAAAGTCACATTGCAGAAAAGAGTTTTAAATGAGATAAATATTCCTCTTCCAGGTGAGACACTTATACGTATAAGTGTTTGTTGTCACAGACGTTCGCTTCGTACATCCGCAATTGACCTAACTTTCTGGGAGAAGGATCGGAAGGGCGGATACAACCAGGAAAACCCAAAGATTTCCCGCAAGCAGCTTATACAAATTGGCTTGAAAGAACTCAAACAGGAAATAAAGCTTTGGAAAGATGAAGTGACTGAAAAACTTATAAGTGATCCTATATTAATGTACAGGCCAGGTAATTTGATATTGTAGATAACATGTGAATAGCAGGCAAACCTCATTAAGTTGGATACATTTTTATTTGTCACATTTAAGTTTTTAGGCTACAATAAATAAATGTTTTTTTAAATATTAATAGTTTACCTAAAAGGCCTTGGGGTAGAGGGGTCAGGACCCAATGTTCATGGGTTCAAACTTAACCGAGGTCAGAGTATCTTGCTTAGAGCGATAAAAATCCACAGTGCAACCTCCTTCAAGGGGAAGTAAAGCTGTTGCTCCCATGTCAATTGTGGCATGTACATGAACCCTGGAAGAAATGTTAAAATACCTTTCCCGGCAAAATTGGTAAGCCCTTTCACACTCTTTCATATAAATTCTTATATGCTGATACAATTTGGTAGTCAGTTCAGAAAGTGCATGTTAAATACCTCAAAGTATTATTAATACAAAAGGAATAGTGCTACTGATTTTCAACTAGCACCAGTAAGTCTAATATGATTTTTTGAAAATAAACTATAACTTAAGTTTAATTTAAAATTTAAAATATACTCACCAAAGTAATAATGTTTGACAATGTACCGGTAGCTACCATTTTTTTTTTTTAGCAAACAACTATTGTAAATTACAAAAAAAAATCTTATTGTCTTATTGGCCTAATTTTGTAAAAACATTTTGAATGTTTTCAAGTGAAATTAAACCTAGGATGTATCTGAATAGTCTACTTCACGCGCCGTCGACCCTTGATGTTCACTCGATAGTTGCATTGGCAATCACGTGATTAGGTGTAGAACTGTCTGAATAGTCATGAAGTGTGTCTGCACCCCTCACAAGCCCTTGAGACAAGGGTGACGGCACGTTACCCTTGACACGCCATCATTGCGGGATTTGACTGGCAACTGTTTAATTTTTCAGCTGCTAGAGTAATGTGATCTGTGATGTGTGATCTATTATCTATGTGATAAAGTATTTTAACTATATCGGTACTGCTTTTGGTGTTGTGTTGGAAATGTCTAGTGAAAAGAAGCAGGAATGGCTATTAAAATGTTGTATTCATTTTCATCCCCTGCTGATAAATGGTGTTTAAAATAATTTCTAAGATCATTGGTAGGAAGCAGCATTGCGCACTCAAGGGCGTGTAAAGGGTAGTTTGCCATTCAAAAAGTCTGTTGTAGTCTTCGATCTCAAGTACATTTAGTGTGTAAATTTATCAAGTTTGCATCAAGTCAAGTATACTTGACTATTCGGATACAGCCCTAGTTAACCGTCACACAACTGAGAAATTCATTACAGTTGACAATGTACATTTCACTGACATTATGTATTTTAGCACCAAATAATATAGTATAAGACTTATCTTAGAATGCAATAGTTACTGTAATATCGCTATAACTAAGTGAAAACTAAGGCCCAGCAAACCTAATTCAACATAACCTTTTATGTGCCAAAAATACAAATTTTTATAAAGTTAGAATGGGTAATTTTATTAAAATAGACTATTTAATATCTTTGGACATATTTTTAATAAGAAGGAACAGAATAAAATGGTGTGTTTGTGAGTTTAAAAATATATTTATTTTAATATGGTATAAAAAAAAAGTGTTTATCTTAACGAAGTTTGTCCACTGTTTCCCATTGCATCTTTATTTATTTTACTGGCACTATATTTACTTTTTTGTATACTCTACCCTGAAAGGTAAAAACCTTACTTTACATGGTTCTTATAACATGGATAAAGTCATGTAGTGGAGTCAATCAAGGTAAGACTGCTTTCTTTGAGTTGACTGATTTGCATTACAAAAGTGTCCAATTCTCATAGTAATACATTTTTCTTTGAGTTACGGTAAAAGGACCTCTAAGTATTTTGTCTATAGAAACTACCAAATTATAACATCTATATTATTCTCAATTCAAAACTTTGAATACAGTAAGATAATTATTGTTATACTAATAAAATAACACTGCTTCGGTGGCTTCGTGGTCTAAGGCAGCGGTCAGCAATTGGCAGCCCTCGGGCCAAATTCGGCCTGCGAAGCTCTCCCTTTTGGCCCATAGGGTCAGAAGAAACAACTCTTTATCTACTAGAAGTCTAAAGTACCTACTTGGAACGAATAAAGCTAGGCTACCAAATTACCAAAAAAAAACTCATTCATAAATATTTTTATTTGTTCACAAGTATTAATATAGTAAGAATGTATATAAATAGTAAGTAGGCCTCTACACACTTAAATCTAATAAGAAAAAGACATTTATTGTTTTCTGATATTTTGCAAAAGTCAGGAGTTAAGGTGGTACAAGCAATTTGTAGCGAGTCATGCAATTGCTCTTGGTTCAACTTGTTACAGAGGTTTGTTTTGATGCAGTTCATTACTTGGAATCCTGCTTTGTAGACCTGTACATAGTCAACACCTAAAACGCAATAGCTCAAACATTTTGATTTAATGAAGTAGCCGAATTAAGCCAAAACTGCTTTTTTTTTAAAAAAAACATTAGTTTGAGTTCTGAGAACAATTGAAAATAAATAAGTTCTAGTTTAAATAATGCTTAGAAAATATCCGGGTATATCACAAAACTTCACTCTATAAATAGTTTCTATAATCCAGGAAAGAATTGTTGACAAAATTTAAAACCTTTTTCAGAATGTCAAAATCTTCAATCATTAATTTCAAATATCTTTTAATAATCAAGTACTTAGGAAGCTATCCATTTCAGATGTTGAATTTTGGGAGAAAAAAAAAAGAAAAATGCAGGACTGAACAGTGCTAAAAAAATATATCACCTTTTTTTTTATAATGGCTTCAACTTGCTTGAGTAAATTAATCATGGATTTATTCCGGTCTTGTAAGTAGATATTCAGGTTCAGTTGTTGAAACATGTCTGCTAAAAAAACATATGAATGCCAAAAAGTCATCATTTAGCAACAACAGGTACCTACTCAATGACCTCAGTGATGTTGGTGTTACCTTCACATCGAGTCTGGTATTGTCTCACAGAAGTCTTCGGGGAATAAAACATATTTAGGACATTTCCTTTGCCGAGCCAACGCTTATTATTATACAACAGAAGATCCAACTGCACTTCATTTAATTCTTCAATTAATTCACAGAAAAGTCAATGATGCACGCTTGATATTCCCTGAATGAAGTCTATGATTTTTGTAATGGAATCCATTACAAATGGCATGGGCACCACTCATTTTGGCATATAAGACGGTTTGATGAATGAGAGTGTGCAAATCATTTATTTGGGGTGTTTTTTTTTTTTAAATTGAGTCACCAACCCATTGTTTTTGTCAACCATACTTGGTGCACCAACTGTCAAAATTATGTTTAGTTTGTTTAAGGCAGAAGAAACATGGTATTAACACGAATATAGTTACAAATATTCGAAAATTTAAATCTTAACAACTAGGGAAAAAACTCATAGAAAATGTTTCCTTGCTTATTTGAGTAAAAAGGTAGAAATAAATGCTTAAAAACTGTTTCTAATACATGTGGCCCACGAAATTAGTTGATATGGTCATACAGCTTGCAAACAAAATTAATTGCTGACTGTTGGTCTGAGATATCACACTCATTTTGGATTAGACTGTCGATAACGAGTAATCAGGGTGCATATCCTTTTTGTATGTACTAAGACTGGTATTTTCCTAAATGGTTTCCCAAGCTCCTTACCTACAAATGCGGGTACACTTTTTCTACATTCAATATTATTCATCCCTAACTTATTAGCCTAATTAAGTGCTAAAAACAACAGAGAAATCCTAAGGTTTTGATTTCATTTCACTGTCCAGTTAATTTCAATATATTTTAAAATAAAGTACCGGCAATATATTTTTAATTATTTAATACAAGAGTCCTAGTACGAACATAATTTAAAGAGTATTGAGAATAATGGTAGCCTATAGTAAATGCATTTGCTTTGGTGTGAAAGGATGAGATTCAAACCCTTGATCCCTTTGCTGATGGTGATTAAACAGATTGTAAGAGTTAAGGTAAGCGCCCACAGAGTCTGTACCGCACAGACTGCAAGGACGAAATGGATAGTAGAACTAATTCGTAACATTTTTTGTTAGGCAAGATGCAACCACTACGTTAGTACCACTGACAACAGACTCTCCGCCATTTGACAGAAAGTCCGGGCGAGAGAATCAAAATCAAATGCCGTCCGGAATTTTTGACGTCGTCTTCAATCTGATCAGGAAATAATGTGTGGTATTCGCCAAACATAAATCTTTTCCTGTTGAGATTGTGAACCCAGAATGGTCGTTTCCTACATTTTCTTCTCTCTTCTTCAATTAAAAGACAACTTATAGCTACACACTCTGCCTCACTTTCCATATTTAATTAATATGGTGAAATATCACTTACAAAAGCACAATTATAAACATGAAACAAATCCACCAATAACAGAAATGCAAACAGTACTTCCTTGATCACGCTCACCTTCTGGCTTGAAAGCAGCTGCACGAACAGTCTCCGCTCATGCCCTCAGTGTGGATAGTCCCTCCACCCCCCAAAATATGTGTGGTATGTGCCATCCGTGTGGTATCGACCCAGTGGGCGCTTACCTTTAATGCCCTTAACCACTTGGTCATCATTGTGGGTGGTAAAGTTTCTTCTTGTGCTGAAATAATGTTTATACTCATGCATCATTTTAGATAATGTTGTGCAAGACGACATTTAAAAAAATCAAATTACGAACTAAGGTTATTTGGAATAGAACAATAGGCTAAATCATGTTTTATATTAGGAGGGATAGCCAGCACACTTACCCTAGTGTGATACTGAAATAGACATTGTTTAGACAAAACACTAAAAAAAACACAAACACATACTCGCATTGTCCTTTAAAATGTGTTTGTATTTTCTTAGTGTTTTATCTAAACAATGTTTATTCAAGTATCACCAAGTTAAGTGTGCTGGCTATCCTTCTTAGTTCATACTTTTGGTTACAATTAAGTGATTTATGTTAATACAAAGTAAGCTTTAGTTAAATATATTATTTGTGTTTAGAGGCCCATCGACACAATGAGGTCATTAGGGCCTAGTTAAATATAGCTCAGGGAAAAATTAATGCATATTTTGACATGTCATGTACTTTTGTACACTTTTATGTTTCTTTGCTACAGTTTTGTTTAGCTAGAGCTTTGTTGAAATTTGCAATGACTGTTTATTCCTCTCAAAATAGTAGAAAGTGGAAAGGTCTACATTGTTTGGGCCATGGCCCTAAAAGTAGTATGTGACTGTCAAAAGTTTGGAAAACACTGTTATAATGTGACGGTTAGATAGCTAAGCTATCGTATTTGGTAATTATAGTTGTAGCCACATCTTAATATCATATTCTTTGAATTGAAAACTTACACCTGGACACGGGAATCGAACCCGGAACGTTTGGCATAGTACTCCAATGCTCTAACCATTGAGCTATCCAGGAATCATCCCATGCCCTTCAATTTAAAAGAATACTGTTATATTGTGTCATGTCTGTTCCCAGGCGAGGTGGATATTGTGTGGCAGTTTGGCTCTGATGAATGCCACAAGCAATGGGTGACCACAAGTGACAAGGATCACCGAGAGGGTTTCAGCACCTGCCAGCTGTCTGTAAGCCCTATGGGCAAGGCTTTATTCTCTGGCACGCTCGACACGCGTGTCCCTAACGATGGTCACATCAAAAAAGCTGGCTACTGTAACATGAAGTCCATCCGGGCTCGGGTGGGTTAACCGACTAGGCCTCATGTGCCCATATTTTTAATGTATCTACCGTTTTATTGGGTTTGAATCCCACCCTGAGGATGGGAGTGGATTGTCCCAAATGATTGACTGTCTATCATAAACTTGAGATGCTAATAATGCTGGTATGTGGATTGATCATAGATGTTAAGGACTGATACTATTGGTGTGTGATCAGCTCAAAGTTTAGTGCTCTAGTTTCTTGTGTCAAGTCTGAGATAATTTGTATGTTTTAAACTTTTTTTTAATATTGATTTTTTAAATGGTTTATACAGGGTGGCACAAAAAGAACGCATGTTTTTCAAATAAGTGTAACTTTGTTGATTTTCATTATAAAAATTGTTACTAACACCAAAATAATCTGTAATAAATGCAGTTTTTATAGGTATATGTTGATTATTTAACTACGGAAGATTATATCCGAAAGATGTCGTCCTTGCTGTACACACATACAGAGCCTCTCCTCAAAGTTCTGAATTGTACTTAACAATATTTCTTCTGGCACACTTGCAATTTATTCACGAATGGAAACTTTCATTTTGTCTACCACGTGGGCTGTGGCTCTATCTTGTTGGAACCACATTTCTTCTATGTTGGCGCATAAACCTCGAAGTTGTGGACGCAAAAAATGTTGTGTCATGTCACACCCATGCTACCCATTTTAAACTATTTTAAACTATTAATATGTGATTTTTAAGCAAATAAATAAACACTATATTTATTTAATTATGTTGGATGCGACTAACCAACTATGTTTAGTCCTAGTAATGGTACTACTTGCTTCAGTGGCCAAGTGAACTAAAGCATGGGTTGCCAAATGCCGATTGCGAGTAGCCGGTAACTCACGATATTTTCTGTAGCTTGTACAGAAATTTATTTTTGTGTATCAGTAATTTAAATCACAATATTGAAGTCACTGTTTTGCCATTCCTTCCTGTGAAAGTCGTAATTTTGAACCATTAGGGAAGGGTGGGGTGGACAAATACTGAACTTGGCTCGGAGATGAACATATTGATAACTGCATTTGAATGTAAATGACAAGTTATTTATCAAACATTAAATATTTGTTGAAGAAAGTGAATACCATTCTTCTCAGTCTATTTCTTTTATATATATATGACACTCATTTTGTTTTAAAAATAAATAAACTTATATTTTATAGCATTTTAAAGCAGCTCATTTTGTTACATTACATTACAATAATGAATCTTAAACCATAAGCCCTGCCCCTGCTTGTACATCATGCATAATGACAATGTCTCTTTACAGGTTACATTGATAGCAAATACACAATTCAGAAAATTTTTAATCTGGGTTGCTCTCAAAACAATTTGACATTTTGAACGTTGCTCCCACACACAGTAATTTTGATGACTCCTGGTCTGAGACGTAACTCGTCTTAAACTGGCCTGCTAAAGACGAGGTTATCAAAGTTTGAATCCCAGTCAGGTCTACTGAGGGTTATTTTCCTAAATGGCTTTCGACTCTCCACACAAATGTTGGTAGGCTAAATTACCTCTGAAATAATTTCCTTCCTCATCCCTACCCAATTAGGGTAATTATCATTTATGCATATAACCTGCACAGGCAGTAAAAGACAGTGATAACAAAAATAGTATTGGTACTCAAATCAAAATCTTTGGTTTACTCTAATTCTTTAAAATGTCGAGTTTGCAATAGAACTGTTGTCAATGATGAAATTGAGGCTCAAACCTCAGTTGGGGAGATTGGAGGGGAATAAAGTTATGTCTAGTTCAATCTAGATCTAGTTTTTCCATTTCCTCTCTGCATTAGCTTGGTTGGATTTTTTCAAAACCATAATCATTGTTGAGGCCTTATAGTAATTATTAGAAACTATTTAGAAACCTGATGGGTGTACAAGCAATTCTGTGTTCATTGGTTTTTTGTGGCTATAAATTCACCAGTTTTCAGTGCCTTTACAAACAATAATTTGGGCCTTAAAACTTTTTTTTTTTGCAGAAGTCATTTAAACGCGAGGCTAAGCTGGACTGGACCTCATACACACACCTCGTGCTTAGGGTGAGAGGCGACGGCCGCTCCTACATGCTAAATATTTCCACTGAGGGATACTTCGATCTGCTGTGGAACGACCTATACCACTACATCCTGTTCACTCGAGGAGGGCCCTATTGGCAGGTTGCCAAGGTAAGCTTGAAATGGTAGCCCTCCTAGCCTTTAGAAAATTACTGTTTGTTTTATAGATGGAGACATAATATGGATTTAGTGGGCAGAGTATAATCAAGATGTCAAAAGCATGAGGATTCCAATTGTGTCAATTACCTTAAAAAAATCTAAGGCTGTGTTAATTATTTATTTATTTTAATATTCATATGTTTCATTTTATTTGGTGTATACATCCAGGCCCCTAATTTTGAGGCTTCGATGAAACTTGCTAGAGAGCAAACTCACAAATCAGGATTTCGCATGCTTCAAGCTCAACCAAAACAGTGCTATTTTTGAAATATTTCTATTGGCGTGCGAGTTGGTGTGATGTTGTATTGGTAGTCACCGAGTTTTCAATCCCACAACACTGTAAATGCATGTAAACAAAAGTAATCTTTATTATTGTATTGAGTGCACCATGTAAAACAATTTGTTTGCTTTGTTAGGAAACAATCTTCCATTTTTTTGCAACTCAGTTTGCTGTCTCAGATTATAGAAGTGTCAACTTAATGTTGTTTTCACTTATAAATCACTGAGCTCATTTGGTAGCATATTTGTCTTGAGCATCATAGATCCCAAGCTCAATCTCCGCTCAAATTTTATTTGACTAAACAATAATTTGTTGATTCAATTTTTTTATAACTATAGTCCTATTATTAGAGACATTAAAAGGATGAGGTTATTTTTAGGGGAAAATTTCTGTTATTTTTCTCATAAAGTGATGTAAGATCATACTCTGAAAGCGATGTTATTATTTACATAAATACAAGTCAAATTAGTATTCATTAAAAAAACTAGGATAAAAAATCTACATTTTTTTGTTCATATTGTGTATTTAACAATTTATTCACATATTTGGAGAAAAATCAAATATAAATACGCACAAAAGATTTCATGCTTAGTAATGTCAAATTCGCTATCTCATTATCATTACCTTCAAGTTTTACAAATAGCAATATTGAAATAATCGATTATCAATTTATGTTTAGATAAAACAATAATAACACTGGAACCAGTGACTTCTATGCTGGTAGTCCGGGGCTCAATCCTCGGTCCCGGCACAGATTTATTTGATTGCCAAACCCTTCCTTCACCTCTGACAAGACGTGTATTAATCACAACTTGTGGATGTGTGGAATGCCAGACCTTCACCGTGGTTTGATCCCACGTTAAACTGTAGGTCCTCCATTTCATCTCACAAGCATGATAATAATAACAATAACATCAACAACAACACTGAAACATGCCATCATAGAAGACTCAACTATCAAATAAGAGGGGGGGGGGGAGTTATAGTTTTGCCAAATATGACCGCCTGTAGCAAGGTCCATATATATTAATATCCTTGCTTGGACTTGGTATGAAATCTTTTTAAGGCTGAAAACAATCACTCTATCGAAATCATATTTGAATGTGTTAAAATAGAATTTTTTTTATTTTAACCTAAAAAAAGTGTAAATCTATGAAAATACTAATATATCCTCTGATCCATTTTATATCTTTAAAATTAGCAAAAACAGATACTTTCCATATAAATGGCAGCCGTGGCGTAGCACAATTGCCGGTGCTACCACATTGAAAATTATGTTGCATAACATGGTATTTGCACAATTACAAAGAAATTGTGTTAATTTAAAAAAAACTAAATAAAATTTGTGCTATTTGCATGAAAACAGAATTCATGTAAAAATTCTCGTTATCACAAATGCGAGTTTTGCATGTCCATACCTATTATTTGTTTCTAAATAGTTTTTAAAAACATAAATATGGCAGGTAGGCCTAGATGTTTTCACTATCTCACTAAGCGTATTTAGTTTGATTTCAAATATGTACATATTTACCTCATAACACCCGTGGATTTATTTTTTAAATAATCACCTAAATACAAAATTTAAGTTAATGTGAGCTTACAGTTTTAAATTTACCTTGTTTAGTTATTTACATAAAAATATTTTAGAATAAAATTGAATTTAATTTATATGGTTTATGAATTGAAAGGTTAATTTTTTTTCAGTCAGATACAGTTTTAAGAAAAATTGGATCAATTAAGATTTGAACCCTGCGAACTGTAAAATGTGAGGAAGTTACGATGCCAACTCAGCCAAGATGGCTTCTTTATTAATAGAGAGTAAGTTAAGTGAGTTTAAAACTTTTTCACAAAAACAAAACCATTTTATCGAAGGATTCCATTATGCATCCAAATCAATAATAATTTCTACTTTTGCAAACATATTTTGTGTATCAAAACCATTCTCAGAAGGTTGCACCCCAAAGAGGGAGAGGTGCATCCATCTGGTTTTATGCTGTTTTATGCCAGGATCATGATCAACTTAACGTTCACTTATAGTAAGAGTTGTTTTGGGAGATCTTTCACGTTATGTGAACTATAAGTTAAGGGTGTCATGTGATATAGCCAGCCAATCACGTTAACACTGCTATTTATTACTTCATCTGTTTTGCAAGTATCATTACACCATTTGTTTATAGTGTATGCAAGCTAGATTTTCTTTAAATCATGATTGACGACAAGTATAATATAACACTAAAATAGGAAAAGTAGAAAGTGCAAAAATACAATACAATTCAATACAATTAGCATGAAGGATACATATTTTATTGCATTGTAATTAAATATACCAAAAGTAAACAATACATATAATCACAGATAACACTGTTAACAAATAGTACAGATCACAGTTCAACACGTATGCTCTCGAATACTAATGTGTGTTGAGAATACAGTTGTGCCACAGAGGTGTCATTTTTGAAGTTTTAAGTTTGTTTTTAATCAAGCAAAGCTCGTCTTCTATTTATCCACCCGCTGACTTAACTGTTTTAGATCCCGTTTTCCAAGTTCTTCCTGTCAAGTAAAGGTCGTGTTCAAGATAAGCAGTACCCCATCCCTTTGAATTACATCAGCAGCCTGGGGATCTCAGTGGGAGACAAGATAAATGGTCAATTTCATCTCGAGATTGATTATATCGGCTTGGAGTTTGACCCATCACACACCGAGATATTTGCCTATGAGATGTACAAGATGCCCAAATACATTGTAGCGACGTGAAGTAGAGTTTGTATTTAGACACTGGTAAGCTTAGCTGGGAGCCCTCAATGCTTGTGTGCTGGTAGACATGTTTGATGAGATTTTACAGTCTTACAGCTTTAGAGATGTACATTTTTACTGGAAAAAGCCACAAAAATTGCTTGACATCTTGTATGACAAAGATAAGACAAGTGATATCATTTGGAAGAAAAATTGTGACCTTGGTCTTTTGTAAAACACCTTTATATTTGTTCTGTGAAATACAGTCGAACCTTGTTATAACATCATCGAAGGGGCCAAACAAATTTTGATATTACATCAGAGTGATGTTATAAAAGAGGTACCAACAGAACACTTTTAATAACTTGTAAGGAAGGACATTTACAGTAAAATTGACTAATCCAAACTCACAACATACATCAGCCTTTTTCCATCCACTTTCACATGCTCTAATGACATGTCCTTTCTCTTGAATAGGCAGAACTTTTCTTTGTAATACAACTTGCCATGATAATAAAAAAATTTAGGCCTACGTATAATGACTATCAAAACTAAGGTTGAACTTATAAAACACACAAAAAAACTTGGCTTTGAGCTTAGGCGCGCACACAAGACAGCTCCACCCAGCTCAGTGACATTGAAGGATGGTTAGTCCTTTCTTCATTTTGACCTAGAAGCGCCCACGTCCATGATTCTCCGCAACCCTCTCCCTGACTTTGTTTTGTGATTCAGTCTATTATTAGACCAACGCACTTTATGACCATTAAATACCAGCTTGCTATAAAGTAGGCCTCTTTAGCAATTGGCCATTTTTTCAGTTGTTTTTTTTACGTAGACATACATTTAGATACGATTTAAAGTAGAATATCTAGGAAGTTTTTGACGCTACAACTGAATGGTAGTGATGACAAAACAGAGGTTTTTATAACGTTAATATATGACATTTTGACTGGACTACTGAAAAAATTATTCCACGCCCGAGTTGATGAAATAGCCGAGGCCGTTATAACGAAGTTCGACTGTATTATAAATAATTATAAGAAACAACTGGAATCTTCCTACCTAGATATTTCCTTTGATAACTGTGGGCGGTTTTATTTCCTGTAAAGTACAGTACTCTGTTGAAACAAATTCTTTATACACTGAGACACATCTTACCTTATAGTTCTACCTCCCTCTAAAACACTATTCTGAATACAAGTGTAGTAAATGTTTTATCATGTAAACAATCAATGTATTGACAATAAAGTAATTTTAAACACAAGGTATTATTACTGATGAATCCTTTGTATCCTTGAATACTGAATTATATAAAATAGAACAGTAAGTTACAACTTTAGTAATAAAAACATCGGCACCTGTCTCAAATGTGTTTTTTTTATTTACCAAGTTTGTTCCTATTGTATAGTCATCATACTCATGTGTAGTCATTAATTTTTTGTAAATTCTGTTTTTATTTTTTGTTTATTGTGTAGTGACTTTTTTTCATAACAATTACCCTCTTCTACTAATACATTCATTCACTGTTTCTAAATATCTTTCTATAAAGCCAACTTCAACAATATCTCCCCATGTGCTTTTCTGATGCAAACTAGTTCAACTTATTACAACTCCAGAGGCGATGGCGTGACTTAAGTGACCGATTCAACTAAAAGTGTAGAAGGTTGTGAGAGGGGGAAAGAAGATATAGCACATGCATCCTAAACTCTCCACCATTTTACTACTTGGGCCGCGAGTGCCACGGGATCATTGCACTCCTATGAACAAAGAAGCAACAACTCAAGTGGAGGAATGATTTCCCCTTCCACGCCCCTCGTTGCATCTGTAAATTTGGTCCTATAAATTGAAATGTTCAACTCACAATTATTGTACTCTCTACTATCACATCGACTGGAGAAGTGATGCTGAAACAAGTCACACGTCGCAAGAACCTTGACTGTAAGGATGATATGGACAGTCTCACCATTATGGCGAAGATAAACTTTTATGATATTATAAATGCTCCTTCAGAGAAGGCCTGTATTAAATGCGTCAGCTCCACCTTCTTGTAGTATGAACTGAGCATAAATTGTCATTCCTTGCTGTGGCTTCGGGGGTAACTGGTTGATGTCACAACTGCAACGTTGTGTTCAGACACGTGTAGGTAGGGGTAGGAAAAAGATAAATGAAAGTGTTCCGGCAACATTAGTTTCGCTGGAACAGAAGGATGTCCCGGCAACGTGACTCACAATGGAACAGAAGGATGTCCCGGCAACGTGAGTCGCAGTGGAACAGAAGGATGTCCAGGCAAGGTGAGTCGCTGTGGGAGGTAGGATGGTGGAGAGAGAGAGAGGGTTAAACAATATTGCTCTTTCGTAATAAGACAATTTAATAGCTCTTTCAAACAGGTGGCGCACTCAGGCTGGGTAGCCACTCTCCGACTGGCCTCTGACCGAGGAACCACCGTGTTAAATACCCTCCACAGCTTCCCATTGACGCGGGAAAATTTGAGCAATAGTGGCCGCCAAGCGAGACAATAGAAAAAGGAGTTCTCATGGGTGCTGAGTACAGTGGGGAACTCGTTACGGATGGCTTAGAGAACATGACGTGTGGAGCGGCCCAGGCAGTAGAGAGGGTGATTGACGCAGCCTATGCAAGTGCGGAGGAAAGATACGAAGGCCAACTGAACAGTGAGGCACAACAATATTTGTTGACTAGCAGAATCTCAGCCAGTCTATTTAATTATGTTTGTTTGGTAATTTAATTGTTCTTTTAGGGTAGCTATATCTTGCCTTCTTTGAGCATACATGTTGTTAGGTCACATCACATATATAGGTGTATCATAATCATGTAAGGATATCGTCACTATTGTCTACACTTTGATGTATATTTATGTTACTTCAGGCTAATTGCAACTAGACATGCTTAAGAGCCTTCTTGTATGTTTGGTAGTCATCCTATGTTTGGACATAATTATCCTGAGATTTAAGGTCATTCAAAGTGGCTGTTGAGGTCTTTTGAGCATGACCAATTACAAAATGGTTCTACCATTCTTGTTACTTGTAGATTTTCTTATGTTATAACTTTAGACTGGATTCTTCTATTGCCGTTCCAGCCAGGGTGATTTGAGCACCCAGTGTTGTCTCGTGTTTCGGCCTGTGTATGCCACAGTATGGGCTATTTTTCCTATTATGCAATTTCCTAGATAGAGGCATTCCCTAATTGGGATTGTGCCTCTCGATAGCCACTTTAAATGTTCTTAACTGTCTGTATGGGCCATCTGCAAGTAGCCTTTGTATATTGATGAGTAATCATCTTAACCTTTAAGCACATTGCTAGCTTTCAATGTTATTTTTTACTAATGGCCCATTATGGGAATTGTTACTTAATAATTATGCAATTAAGCTGGAATATTCTGCAGAGTTCTCCAATTTTACTATTTAACTTATTGATTTTCTCAAAGGTTTAAGGATTTATTTTGACTGTCATAGCTTTTAAGTCCCACTAAGAGGACACTTACCTCTTGTGATATTTCTGGGTATACAGTCAAAAATAAAGGGTTTGGAAATTAACTTTCATTGTCAATTTAAACTTTGTTTTAAATAAAATATTTTAACTTGACTTTTTATTTATGTATTTCCCACTTTTATTGCCCAATGTGTACTGTATATATTACAAAAGACTCTTAAGTGTCAAATAGACTGAACATGTCACTCTTAACAGAATATTAATTGAAACCAAAATCATACAAATTTGGGTTGTTAGCTAAAGAGTCCATTCAAAGGGCTCTCAGAAGGGTTGCATCAGCTCTACCCAACAGTAGTAGAAGATAGAAATTGAATTTTCATAAGTCTTTATGGCTCAGTCAACCATCCAATGGTACCAAAGCACTTGGTAACTTAGACCCCAGCTACCTAACTCCTCATCCATCAAAAGAGTACTGAGTTAGCAGGAAAGGTTTAAATAGCAAACAAATCGAGCTAAAATTCCTGGAAACTATTATAACAGTTATCAATCAGGACTTTCACTATTGAAAAAAACATTATTGTTTCTCACACCCACTATGTTCCACCTACACCTCCAGAAATATGTGTAAAACCATATCCCTAGTAATCTAAGCATTCATCCTGCACAACACTATCGCAGTATTTTACCTTCACTTGTGACAAGGTGTTTTTTTCTTCCGCTCTTACTTTCACTCAGTGGGGTCTAGTATTCTTTCTTCAGTCTGAGAGTCGCGCCACTCTACGGGAGTCATGGCAGTGTAGGATATAAGGCCTGCTGTCCTTTTCTTTTTTCTAACAAAATATATTATAGATTCACTCAACAATCACAGAAATTCTAATAGAGTCATGTCATACATCTCACAGGTAAGATCCCCTCAATCAGCTATATTCACAGATCACTGGTAAGTTCCTCTCAGGCAACTCTATCCACATCTCACAGGTAAGCTCCCTTCAATCCGCTATATCCACAGCTCACTGGTAAGTTCCTCTCAGGCAACTCTATCCACATCTCACAGGTAAGCTCCCTTCAATCCGCTATATCCACAGCTCACTGGTAAGTTCCCCTCAGGCAACTCTATCCACAGATCACTGGTAAGCTCCCCTCAGCCAACTCTAACCACAGCTCACTGGTAAGCTCCCCTCGGGCAACTCTAACCACAGCTCACTGGTAAGCTCCCCTCAGGCAACTCTATCCACAGATCACTGGTAAGCTCCCCTCAGGCAACTCTATCCACAGATCACCCGTAAGCTCCCCTCAGGCAACTCTATCCACAGATCACTGGTAAGCTCCCCTCAGCCAACTCTAACCACAGCTCACTGGTAAGCTCCCCTCGGGCAACTCTATCCACAGATCACTGGTAAGCTCCCCGCAGCCAACTCTATCCACAGATCACTGGTAAGCTCCCCTCAGCCAACTCTAACCACAGCTCACTGGTAAGCTCCCCTCGGGCAACTCTATCCACAGCTCACTGGTAAGCTCCCCTCAGGAAACTATCCACAGATCACTGGTAAGCTCCCCTCAGCCAACTCTAACCACAGCTCACTGGTAAGCTCCCCTCGGGCAACTCTATCCACAGATCACTGGTAAGCTCCCCTCAGCCAACTCTATCCACAGCTCACTGGTAAGTTCCCCTCAGGCAGCTCTATCCACAGCTCACTGGTAAGCTCCCCTCAGGCAACTCTATCCATAGATCACTGGTAAGCTCCCCTCAGACAATTCTATCCACAGCTCAATGGTAAGTTCCCCTCAGGCAACTATCCACGGCTCACTGATAAGCTCCCCTCAGGCAACTATTCACAGCTCACTGGTAAGCTCCTCTCAGGCAACTCTATCCACAGCTCAATGGTAAGCTCGCAACTATATCTGCATCTCACTGTTAAGTACAGTTCTATCCGCATACTATATGTAAATGACCTATAGGTGTCAGACCATTCTCTCCTACGAGTCTATCTAATTAGACTATCGATGCAATCAGCTCTCTTCTATACGCCAGAACCAAGATGTGACAAGCTTTCATCCACCACCTTCTCTAAGAAGTTACAACTTATTACTGGGTCGAGTCAAGAATTAATTATTTCTCTGTCTATTGCAGACTTACTCCAAGCCATAGAGCTGATACAGTTCCGCTATGCTCCTCATCCCTAAACACCTAGATTAAGTCAACCCTTGTGTATAGGGAGGGGGTTAAAGAATATAAACCAAAATAGAAAGTGTCCTGGTGGGTGCCTGTGTTTCAAATTTAGTCATTTTGTTCAAAAGTTATAAAAGATCTAGCAGATAAAGAGGTTAACAAACTTGATGGCCTCATTGAGCTACCTGCATGGGTGGACATGCTACTTAAGTTGTCAGATTCACAAGAGATGGAATTGTGAGTGACAAAGAGGTTGAAGTATTTGGCTGAATGGACTTGGGGTCGTGGGTGGGGTGAATTTACATATCAGTTTTCAGTGTAATTTTCTCATCTTATCATCCTTTATAAATACTAATGTGCGTGCATTTAATCTTAGCTACTATCCTCATATCTATATTAAATCGATAATCATAATTTTACTAATAAAATACCTATATTAATGATTGGCCACCTCTTGGAGGTGTTGGATCAGGATGGGGGTGATGACCATTTAATGACTGCCATAAGAGTCTATTTACTATCAGAACATACAGCAGTAGAGTGAGGAGGTCAGCCAACATAACTAGCTATCGGTTTCAGATTTAAAATAAACAATTTATACTGTTACAATAGTCACTAAAACAATTTATATAATTATATTCATGAGGCAAGTCATGTGATCTGAAGCTATCTCTTTCAAAAGATAATACCTAGGCCATTTAAAGTTAATTTTCCTAGCAGGAGGTCCGCTAGAAAACTTTACTATACTGTAAGCCCATAAGAAATTCTATATGCATATATAACCACCCTCTTGGGGTTTTGGGCCCCCTAACCATGGCCTTTCTATACCTTTGCTACTGTATTTCTTCGATTCTAAGGCACACATTTTCCCCCCTTCGAACATCTCTAAAAACGGGGTGCGTCTTAGAATCGATGGAGTCCTAGAGTCGCAGTTCTTTTTCGACCAATGCTCTTGATGGCTCATAATACAATATATTATAAGATAGTGAAGATAAAGATGGTTCAGACTGATATTGATTTAGAAGGGAGTGAGAATAACATAGCTACTGAAAAATAAGCTACTAATGTTGTTGGTGAATTATAATCATGTAATAAAAATATTTCTGATGTAAAGAGTATTTTAGCTTTTTATTTATTTATTTTCTTAAAAACAATGCTTTTTTCTGTTGGTGCTAATAAAAAACTAAGGTGTGTCTTACAATCGATGGCGTCTTACAATCGAAGGAATGCTGTAGGCCTACTTATCATGTAAAACATTGTCTAGATATCCAATTTTAACAAAATAATTCAATCAATTTTTGATATGTTTTGAATTTTAAAAAATAATAGTCATAAGTAAACAACCTATCAATCAATTTACCCCTGAGAAATGATTATAAAGTGTTATTCATCAAGTAAAACACTCCTATAGTATGATTAGAGCCATTTTCAAAAATAATAATCGATAAACAACCCTTATTTTAAGGGCTAAGATTAAAACTTAAAAAACTTCTAAAGGTAATACCATATATTGCCTAAATATCCAGTTTGAACTAGATTCATCAAACCATTTTGGTTGTGGCATCAGGTACAAACAGACAAATCAAAGGACACGAAGGATTTCCAGATACACTTTTTTGTGTTTGGAGCCACATTTTATGTCACTATTCATCCTAATCACAAGGTTGAATTTGTTCATAATTACCTTTTTTTTTAATATGAGAAAGTAAAAAAAATTGTGTTCAAAAAGAACAAGTGTTTTGTAAACAAAATATATAATAATATGTCTTAAAATTTATACATAAGCGAATATAATATTGTTAATATTAGCAGCATTGATATTACTATCCGCGCCAGTGAGCACATAGTCAAGATCATTAAGTTTGGTTTACCAGTGATTGGGACGTCAGGGTTTGAATCCCAGCCACGTGTACTGAGGGTCGTTTTTTCTAAATAGTTTCCCACTCTTCCCCCCACACAAATGAGTTGGGGGAGGGTAGTCAACTTAACTACATAAGCTACAAAACTCCATATCTGACAGTTGTTCTTTTGTGCTGCTATTTCCTCTGTTGATTCCTCAAGTAAGATCTTAAAGGTGATAGGTAGTTAAAGTGTTTGCCTCCTCTACCTGGACCCCATTTACTCGGCTCATTTCAAGAAACGTCCTGTTTTCAAATCCCATACTGAATTTAGTGAAATATGTTAAAGGCATTTGAAATGTTGACAGAGCTAATTTTACGGTCACAAGTTTTACAAGCTGCATCATGAAGGTGAATACTAAAATATTAACTAGTATTTGGTTGATGACATTTACAATTAAAATTGAGGTGTGTCCAACAATTTCCAGGGAGGTCCAAACCTACCTCTTTCTACGCCCTTGGATAATATCAATACCTATAAAACAACAACTAATAATGAACAGTAAATTATCAATGCTAGCCACAACAAAAATGTGTTTGTATTTTCTAAAAGTTTCTTCCATGAGTTTCCGTCTAGTTTCCCTGATCCCCCCCCCACATAGATCGCATGTGATCAGGTTGTGGAGGCCTCTCAGCCATCTTGATGGACGACTGGGACCGCCTTGGCTAGGGTGGATGGCGCCTGTAGTACATAGCTAACCTGCGCTTGGGAATTCCCCAACCGTCACTCCCTCAAACCGCGTTCAGGGCCGCCTTTAGAAGAGTTTGCGGTGGGGTTCCCAATTATCTGCTCCTCTCCTAACCCCCAATCGCCCCCCTTCCTCAAAAAAAAATATATATTTAAAAACTTAATTTTTGTTTAATGTTATCACAGTAGTTTGCATCTATATACAATTTTCGGCCGAATATGGTATCAGGGATTAAGAACTTCTCTAAAAGGTAAATAAATGTAATAATTAATGCTATAACTGTGCCATTTTACATATAAGGGTTGATTTATTTCCAACCATTCTTTTGATTTTCTTCCTCGACAAAAATTGTGTGAATAATGGTTCAAAGAACAACCAACAAGTGTGTCAAGTTTGAATTAAATAGGTTAATGCAATACAATAAATTATCGTGTTACATAACCTCCACAGACAGACAAATGCAAATCGGTGGAGTTAAAATGGAGAGCTCGCTTCACTTGTTCAATAAACCAAACCCCATGATTATGTTTTTATTTGTTTTTAAAAACTGACAATATTTGCTAGATCGCTTATACAGGAAGCCTACTTACTATACGAGCACGTAAGAAAACATTTCCTATCCCATCTTGTTTTTCCTCTGTCCCCTAAGAAAACACGGGACCCCCTAAATCACGGCCGCCGGCGGGTTGATAGTAGATAAGTTTAAATTTATATAAACTCCTCCGCCGCTTGCGACGGTAACTGGCAGAGTTGGAAGAATTTTAGAGAAATTACAATGTTAGGCACCAAGTCTTCTAATTTAGTGGAAAAAATATTCATTAACACCTTTTAGAGAACTCGCTGTTGTAATTTTCCCCGCGCAAGCTTTAGAATCGTCTGTTAATACTAATACGCAAATATCAGAACGCCTATAGTATTTTATAGACACAGACTTTTTTTTTAATGTTCGAGCATCTTGATATGATTCTTTAACCAATTCAGCAATATCATACAAGAAGCCAACGATTTGACTTATTCCTTCTATTTAATAAAATATTTCCTTAAGTGATGTAATAATAATTGTGTCTAGAATTTCAAAATAAAATTCCACTTTAAATCTCAATTGTGGATCTTCTAATGGCCCATCCCTTGACTCATAATCATCCATTGATTTTTTTTTTCTAATTCGTTTCTTTATTTCAAAAGCTGTGTGCCCTGTGTTGTCTGCCAACATGCGTGATTGATTCAGTTATTGTTGTTGTTATTTTCAAATACCTCTTCGGTTCTGCATTCTTGCAGCAAAATTTTGTTGTTGATTTCAGTTGTTAAGTAAATATGATTTTATTTTATTTTATAATTTTAGCACCGCGCCTTACTACCCGTTCGGGTTAAACGCTTATGTACTAATTACACTAGTGGTTTTAGGGATGAGGAAGGTTAGTTGCATAGGAAGTGACCCACATTTGCGTAAAGGGCGAGTGGGAAACAATTTCAGAGAAACCACCCACAGTACACCGACCGCAATTTGAACTTTGATCTCACGGTCATCGGCAGTCTATTCTATTGCGAGAGTAGCGCCTTAGACCATGCAGCCACCTGAGTGAGTAGATGTCAAATGCTTTTTTTTCTGAATGGGATTACTAGTAACGTTAATGTAATTCAAAATAGAGTTCTAACCAGGTAACAAGGGCAACAACAAATTTAAACTCGGAAATGGCCTCGGCAAGACCCTTTGCCTCACATCGAGATGCTGTTCCTAAAGGTCCAATGAGAAAAACTTTATTTTTTCAATATTAACTAATGTATCGTATTCCTGTCCAAAATTGGTGGAATGTGCACCTAGTATCTTTGCGCCCTAGACTACCGCCCTTGGTGACATTGATTTCTTGTTTTAAAATTACATATTTGTTAGTCAAAATAAGGTGTTTTTTTTTAGCAAATCTTTTTCTTATTATTATTAAAATTGATTATTTTTAAAATTATTAAATGTAAACTTGAAGGAGTCTTATGAAATCCAGTCCTCCTCCCGACAATAGGCCTTGGATCCGCCCTTGAGTCTTGGAGTAAACTTTTCTCTGGTGTTGACTAAGCTACGGCAAGATCTTGATTTGATTTTATTCCGTCGACCTGTCAACTGGAATTTCCCGCTATTCACATTCACCCCATACCCCCCCTTCCCAACCAACTGTCCCAGGTGCCTTGAAGCTACCGACGCTCGGGTATTTTTGAGACTGTGACGTCAGTGAATATGGCTGGCTACCCGACCCCTCGTTAAACTATCTGAACAGTAGTTTAGATAGACGCGCCAATTTGAGTTTGTACTAGTTTAATTATCTTAATTACTTCTATTTGGGAATAAACAACTACGTTGTGTTATTATGTTTTTACTATCAGATAAAATACTAGTTATTAGTCTGGTAATAAATAGGCCTATACATGACGATCTTTTGTAAATTTTGGTGGTCAATAAACGTAACTAAATATTTTGTATTTTTGGTGATGTTGGACCATAATTCAGGTGTATCCACACGTTGGCTCCCTTTCTCTTTATGCGCGTCGAATTTTACTTACTACCCATTCGGCCTATGACATATCTACGCGAAAGAGATAGAATTTAGGGTTGAGAACCAACTGCGACCGATGAACTTACTAGAGGTACGAATTGTGACCCACCGTCCAAGGGACCTTGTACCATGTATGAACTCCAACCTAATATAGCCTAACCTAACCTAGCATATTTCATAAATACGTCTTTTTAATTTCAATGTGTTAACAATAAAATGTCTGGTCTTTTTTATAAATAAATCACAGTTTATAAAAAATATATATTATTTTTCACAGCCACAACCTCTTAATGGAACCTATCGCATTTGGTCCTTCTCTTGAATAACCTGGATCGCAGTTTGGACTCAGCTCTAACGGGTCTTAGTTGGCAGATCAAGCGTTTAGAGAAAATATATCCGGGATTCAAACCCCACTCTCCTAACAACTACAAACTAGACTGACGTTTTAGTCCGCGTGTCTGAGTGCTTTATTATGATATAATAACAATCCCGGGTCTACTCAGAGCCGTACGGTAAGAACCTTATCTAATAGCTAAGTGACTAGCACTAGACCTACGATTTAGATAGGAAGGAACTTTTTCGACAGATATAAAAGTAACTACAAAAAATGTTCTATTTACGGGTCAGTTCATGTGATCTGCCACTTTTAACATTAGATTGCCAATACCTCTAAAATAAAACTACCAAAAAGTAAACTGTTATCAACGTTGACCGTAAATTAAAAAAAAAAGTTTCTTCCTACCCGAATCCTCACTATACGTTCACGAATTCATGCGCCAAAACATGTGGTCTGGAGCCACCACATTCAACAGAAGCTATCAACTTTCTTTTTTGCGGGTGTTTGCTAGAATTAATGAAATGTAGGCCTGTCGACCTTCTATAAAAATATTTATATGGCGGTCGTTGGTCTCTTTCTTCTCCATTCAGCCACGAGGACGTGCGTACGCGCATGCGTGGGTAACGTTTTTTTAGCACCACGTCTTACTACCCGTCCGTGTTATACGCTGTACTAATTACTCTAATAATTTTAGGGACGAGGAGGGTTAGTGAAGAAAGGTAGTGAAAAACCATTTTGTAAAAAAATAAAAAAACTCAGTACATCCGACTGAGATTCAAACCTCAATTTCCCCATCATCTGCAGTCTAGTCTACTGCGAGACTAGCACCTTAGACTACGCAGCCACTGAAGAAGGTGTGGCTACTGTGGAGTTGTAGGTCTACCTACAAACAGTGGCACATCAATATATTTAATTTTAGGGATATACAATGAATCGAGGCTTTTATTCTTGAACCTTTTTTCTTCCAGTTAGTAATTTTAAGGTTACTTTTTTATGCTTGTAAAGGTGAATATCAAATCATAAGCTTGGTTTTAAAATAAAATCTTTTCATTCGACACATCTTCAGTCAGTGTTCTAAATGTTCGTTTTACTTCTTAGGCCGGTGGCCCACCAATCTGACAGAAACATTCATATGACAAGACATTTTGTCATATGACATTCCGACGAAGAATTTTACACGTTGTTTAAATAAGTTGCCGCACACCGAACTGACTTTGTCATATGATATCATCTGACATTCATATGACATCGAACATATGTCCGAAAAAGGTCCGTGCACTTCTGTCCGATGGGTTTTGCTCGTCTGACAAAACCTTCCCTGAAGCAGGTCATTCTATTATTACTAGGGACCGGATTCATAGGCACCAAAAATGTTTAAAATAGGTAGGCAAATAGGTACTAAAAATATAGGATATAGGCACCAAAATTGGCACTTTAAAAAATAGGCACACAATAATCAATGTAAAATTTATTTTACTACAAGTTACTTACTACATGTAATCTACATGCTCTGAATCACTATATACTTTTCTAGATTTTCACAAGTGAAATTTGTTCTGTGGTCTGATAGAATATTTTTATAGTTTGTAAAGCTTCTCTCAACTTCACACGATGTCAATGGACAAAATTTTAAATTTGACAATTCTGAAGAGTTTAAACTAATCTCCTGCAATGGCGTGCTTTGCCCTCCCAAGATGTCTCATAATGCTACCATTGTTCTCCACCCGGATTTCGATGTAGTACTTGTTCAAGTTTTGTTACGACTGACGAGGCAATAGGTCCAGGGGTTTGCTTCACACCTTCTTGTATTTTATGCATTATCTTCGCTGATTCTATCAAAGGCAGATCCCTGGCTTCCAGTGACACGATAACTCCAAGAAGGTTGCCGAAATAGCTCTTTACATAGGCCACAACAGTGCTAGAAGATGTAGCAACCTTTGCCTCTCTTATTGACACAGCATCCTCTTCATCAAAGGTTTGAATTACCTGAAATTATTGAGAATCAATTCATTATTTAAATTCTGAACAAATTAACAAGCTATAATAGAATTATAGGAAAAATTATTTAAGTATCTAGCTCTGAATAGATAGAAAAATTGTTTCCTTAAAAATATACACGTACCCTTTGAATTTTGTCCATGTGGTCAGCATAGTACACTGCCTTGTAACCAGGTACCCCAACGTGTTAGAACTGGTTGTGGTGTAAGAGGTGTTTTCGGCAATTTTTCCTAAATGTTTCTATGCGCGAAGGAGCTTTCAGAAATACTTTTTTGACAGATGAAATTACAGAATTTATATTCGGGAACTGTGCACGAATGTGTTCTGCGACTCTGTGAACGGCGTGTGCTAGGCAGGTAAAGTGAATAAGTTTTGGTAGAAACCTTCAAACTTGCCCCAGCTTTTAGCATATATGCTGCGCTATCTGTCAGCAGCACCATAAACTTCTCGTCATTGTTTTCTGTAGGCCAAAGCACTCCTGTAACAGAACAATAAAATAAATATTTAGTCTCACAGAATTACATAGGATAAAGTTCCGAATGTAAAAACTTATATAAATCAACTTACGCAGAAATCGCGAACAACTCTGGCAATTGTCAGCTGTTAGCGACTTCAAGCACTCTTGAGGCATCAAGTGCTAGAACTGGGTCCTGTGGAGTCAAGTTTACCGAACACGATATTTGTGTAGTTGTTGTCTCATCGACACTTGCCCAAAAGTAGGAATCTCCAATATTTTCTTTTATCTTCTCAATGGTCTGGAAAGGAGTAAAAATTCACTTAATATTCAAAACAAATAATTATGTAGGTAAACGAAAGTGCACAGCTCCAATTAATTTAAAATATCTTTGAAATTAAAATGTAAAAAATAATTTAATAGATTAACAAACAAAATATTTACGGATAAGTATTGGGGATGTAAGTAATTATTTATCAATGTGGATTCATCGGGGATCTGCTTGTTGGTATATTTTGTAAGGAAACCTTTAAAAATAGGATTGTTTAGCTTCGTCCATGGTATATTCGCGGCTACCATCGCAGCGCACAATTCAGAGTAAAATTGTTCACAATTGTCAGGAAATACAACTTGCGAAATTAACATTTGCCTGCCAGTTTTTTCTTTTAAACTTTGCAGTGCATCGCTGTTTGTTTGTGTTGGTCTAAATGATATTTCTTGTCATATTTTACCTAAAATAGTGAAAATATTTTACATAATATGTAATTTTACCAACCGTAATTTAATACGTCTAACTATTTTGAAATAGCCCTAAAGCCGTAAAATATATATCAGAAAGTATAAATCTTAAATCCATGAAAGAGTTTAAAAGTAGTTTACTTGTATTTAAAAAACCTACGGATACCAATGCTGTTTATTTTAAAGCAAATAATAAATGGAATGATAGTTATTTTTCAAATATTGCAAACCTATTTTGAATCCTATTATTAAATTTAATGATATGGATATTAAACTTACCTCTTTGGTACACGATTGACAGAAGATGATTTTTCCATCTGTCGTGAAATTAGTATCACCACCTATCCATTGCTTAAATAAAGCCTTTTTCTTTTTTTTTTCTCCTTGGACATTTCCACCACAGTTAACACAAGAAGTGTTACAAAAAAACCACTAAACAAACCCACCAAGCCAGAAGTTGACTCTAAAAGACACAATCACGTACTGAAATAATTATGGTTAAACCGAGTGGTAAACTATTCTAATCTCCACGTCAGTCAGGCTAAGGCTGTTGGACCACGTCACACCACCCTCTCCCATCCCTCTCTCACTCCCATCCTAATACCCCTTATTATTGGGCGTGATGTTCTAAACATAGTCTGTCAAGGTCAGGCCAAGTCACATGTTCCCCTCCCCCTCCAACTAACCCCTTTCAAAACCAAACTTTCATGTCTGTAAACTAGACTCTTTTTCAGCAAAAAAAAATATATATATATATATATATCAAAGAAAAAAGGCCGAAATAGGCACAATAAAGTTTCTTATTCATAATTCATAAAATAGGCGCAATTAAGATAAGGCTCTTATTCATAAAATAGGCAAAAACCAACAGAATAGGCAATTCTAGCCACTATAAAATTAACATATTGTACTTGTAATAACATGAAATACCTATATATCTCAACTGCCTATGTTTTACGGTAAAGGAAAAAAAAAGCAAATAGGCAAAATCCGGTCTCTAATTATTACTAAGTGAAATTATTATTATTATTATTGGTTTTTTTCTTACATTAATCTTATGAACAATCTCTCGTTTGTGTGATTCTTTATCTATAGTTTGTGTGAAGCTTCCTAATCTTGTCTTCAATTAACAAACGAAGAAAATCAAAAGTTTCTACACTCATGCGAGTGAGATTTTTGAAATTCTTTTCATCTTTTTCTCAATTTATTTTAAAACACTAAAATGTATCTTTCTTTGCACAGGGGATGCATCCAATACTTTCTTTGTCTGACCTCTTCTTCTTCCAATATCAGTAAAGAATATACATTTAAAAGTAAAAGATCTATATCATCTTCACATGACGCCAAGACAGTAACTTGGTTTGAATTTTGTTCGGCCTTTGTCACATCATCGTCGCTCACTGGGTCTAACAATTTGTCATATGACACCATGGGTCGTTTTGTCAGATTGGTGGGCGACCGACCTTACATAAGCTTATATTAAAATTATTTGTGCTCTTTGGAGGCCCATACCCTCCTAGCTCCTCCCACCTCCCCCCCCCTAACAATTTGGGGCGCAAAGTTAAATTACATTATTCTTAGGATCCTTGTTTCGATGTCTGTTGACACGCTCTTTGTTTGCCGAACTAATCCAAAGTCCTCTTTTATCATCTCGATTGTTGTTCAAAGACTAACACATTATTTGTTTCCACTGGTCTCTTGATAAGATAAAGAGAGTTGAGCACATTTCAAGGAATTTGTCAACGTCTTACTCTAAGTGAAGCAATCATGGATCATGCTCCTTTGCGCCGTTACACAACAAACATAGTAAGATCAGTGTCGGAGAACAGGCCCTCGTAGGCCTGCTCGTGCAGGTGTCGAGGAAAATATTAATTACGTGTACATTTTTGCTTAATTTATTACATATGTCAAATTCATCCCTAATTACTTTTAGATTAAATGGGGATATATAATTGCTGAACAGTAATGTTTTTTAATGAACTACAAACAAAATCTAAAATTAACTATTTTGTAACATCAATGGAAGCGCAAAAATAGTTCCCTTAGATAATATCTATATGTAGGTTGGATAGTCAGTGTCCGTACATTCGTAGGAAGCAAGTCTTCTCACGAGCCACAGCTTAATCCAATACTAATAATCAGTGTATAGGCACTGGGGAACTGCAGCACCCCCTATTTCCACTTGATATTATCGATAACATTTAATATAATGAGTCCTTTTGTAACGAGTTTATCGTTTTGGATAATTCATTACGTAAGACAAATAATTAAGTTAACAATAAATAGATTTATCATAGAAAAACATAAATGAAATATAAGATTACAATAGTTATACAAGATTAATGCTGGTTGACAATTGAACGTGTAATATATAAGTTCAGGAAAACAAGTGAACATATCGTGGATCACGGAAAACTTTACGTTAAATACAAGATGTGTTGACACATAGCAAGTCCAAACTATAGGATTGTCTTGCAGCTGCTCGGGTAAATAAGCGTCCAAGGCAGCATGGTCAAAGGCAGTAGGCTGGAAGAGCCTATTCACTATCACAACAGCTGGGCAAGCGCCAGGCTACTGTCAGTAAGATCTAAAAGGGAAAACAGTGAAATAATTAGCAATAACCAATGAAAGTTAACTGTAAATCCTATAAGTTTAGAGTTACTATTATATATACTGGTATAAATTGAGCTTAGTAGATGGCTAGCAAACAGGCGTCAACACCAAATAGTACTATGGCCGGTCCTTTCCCAATAGGTACTGCCAGAGCACTCAATAGTACATTTATACAATAACCCACTCCCTGGGGTACAACGTTACTTTAGTACACACTAACTTTTAATACTTAGTCAATAGGAGCCAACGACGGGCTAAAAGTAAAGGCATTATCTGCGCGGACCCTATTATGGAAATTAGCGGAGCTTCGCGCTTTACCCATCCCAACTAATACCAAACGCAAAGCGTGCCAACAAGAATGATTTAACACATTGACTCAACTGGATCCAAGAAAAAGGACTGACAACCTGGTGGTAGCCATACAAAAAAAAAGAACACGATGTCATGAGAAATAGACTAGTCATAAGGACTTAAAGGAAGTACTGTACTAGTGGAGAAAAGCAACCTTTAAGACTAGGTCCTTATTACCTCTGGAGCTCAAGGCTCCTATATTTAAGCTATGTCATATGGACATAGGGAAAACTTAATCACTTGGACTAATATAAGAAGTCTGAAAGACTCGAGAACACATTAGAATCACTTTGACTACACCAACTAAGTCAGAAGGACACAAAACCAAAATCTAGTCACTTTAACTGAAATTATTACTAAATAAATCAGTTTTAATTATCTTCTTTGGATTGAGCTATAGTATTTATCATAATTTAGTATTTTTATGTAGGCTAGTGGTGTAGATGTCAATTTTACATAATTGACATGCTACACTTTTTTCTTTAATTCTTTCTTTATTTTTGTAGTACAATATATATTCCTTAAGCTTAATGTCAGTACTTCTGTAGCCATCCCCCAGTTTATGAAAAAGATACAAAAATCTTTGTATGGAACTGTGCGCTTCACAGTGCCAGCGACGGAGTGTTTGACTGTTGTGCACATGCGCACATAGGAGGGGGGTGGGGAGGAAGGCGAGACTGCCAGGTAGAGAGAGAGCACTGTTGCTCTGGCGTGATGGTGGAAAGAAGTTTTTTTTACTCAGCGTGTGTTATGCTTAAAAACCGCATACCATATTCTTGAATGTGATAAAGTGTAGAAGAGTGTAGCATTATATTATTATTCTACTTCCAGCTATTCTATTTGATTAATTTTTTTTCAGTTCTTTTATTTAACAGAAAGACTAATTGCACTTGCAGTACTTTCAATGGAGAAAAATTTCCTCAATTGTCATCCAGAGATCAAGGAGAAAATTACTGAACTTTTTGCGCAAATTAAAACAAGAAGAATGGATTTCATTTTTAAATGAATACATCAAGATTGAAATGTAACAATTTAAGTTAAAGTGAGAAAAAAAGTTAGTTTTTTTTGTTAAGATTTTATCAAGTTCCTGAATGTTTTTTTTTCCTTTTACACCATTTTAAAACAAAGACTAAACATTTTCTGGAGCAGCACCCCCACTAATTTTAGCTACGAGCCGCCACTGCTAATAATATTTGCTTTTTCTGTCGTTATTTTCCTGCCCTTCTTATCTTCAGTTGTTTCCCAGAAGCATCTACAGGTTAGCTAAAATGTGTTTGTCAAAAACAGTAAGTTGATGAAAACCATCGAGTGGCTTAGAATGAAGTTTAAAGTACCTAATTAGTTAGAAATTTTCCATTTGTAATTTGAACAGCTAGAAGTCCTAAACGCTCGGCTCCAAAACAAAAGCCTACCCTATCAATAAGCACACAACATAAATTAAAGTTGTCAGCCAAAGTCTCCAGGAGTTTAGAGATTCCCGGAAGATTCGCGGTGGTTCCACACCTCACACGTGACATTATTAGTATGGGTTTCGTGCTGTATACAATTAAATAGTTGAAATTGCTTGAGTCAAGTTAAACGAGAGGTTTGAAACTGGAGAAGCTTGTTATTTAAACAAAATGGAAAAATGTGTAATTTCAAAGGAAAGCATTCAAAGTGTGGTTGATTTTTATGGTGACGATCTCGATGCTAAAATTTTAAAGCTTCATCGTGATCAAGTCCCGCGGTGTGAAACTTTCACACCTAAATAACGTTAAAGAATTTCTAAAAGTAGACACCATTAGGAATATAATTCATGAGCTAACGAAACTAGTAAAAATCCTTAAAACAATCCCGGTTTCTTCGTGTATTGCCGAACGAACATTATATGCTCTAGGGAGACTAAAAACTTATTTGAGGTCAACGATGACACAAAAGAGGCTGAACAATACTGCTATTTTACATGTCCACAAAGAAGCTGCAATTGTCTCAGATATGCAGATAACTTCATCAAAATTGTGCACAGCGCCAAATACGTTTCCTCTGTCTAGTGTAAAGAAAAGTTAAATTGAGACGTTTTTAATATTGAAATACTTTTGTATTAATTCTTTTGATGTATCTTTTTTAAGTTATTGTGGACTTTGACATAATCTAAAATTAAAATTAATGACATAGAGAAAGGATTGAAAACATCAGTATCAAATAAAGTACTGTTATCTTTTTACTTAATGCACGTTTAAAAACAAAGTTTCAACCACTTGTTTAAATCAATAATCTTGATGCTCCTTGAATTTTAATGAATTATTTATTTAAAAAAAGTTGTAGTCTACTAAACATGTTTTTTAAAAGATGTTTAAAACTTTCTTTTAGCCAAGACTAGGCTTACTTTTTAGATTCTTAATGATAGTGACTAATTTAAAAAAAAATTATACCCAAATCCACAATTACTAAAACCTTCGAAATAGCTTATAGAGGTATACATAGCTAGACAATTTTGTCGCGACCGGTGGTTGGGGGTGAAGCCCCCCAAACTCATCAAGTTTTAGGTACACGGGTTGGGTTGGTTATAAATAATCGCCCCTGAGTACGATATAACATATATATTTAGTACAGCTTCATAATACCTCTTCTCTGTTTCTTATTTATGTTCTTAGCTCTTCCCCCCCCCCCCCCCCCATAGTTTCAATCCTCCTTAAACCTTCCCTGTGCCGCATTTGTTTTCCCAGTTTACCTTAAATCTCTATCTCCCAAAACCATTCCTGTTTCAGGCTTCCCTCCTGTTTAGATCTACTTGGAATCCTCCCTATTACCTTTCATGTTCCCACATTCACTCCAGTTTGAATCCTCCTAGAACCTTCCCTGTTTCATAATTATGTTCCTAGTTTCCCTCCCTGTTCCATATATTTTGTGTTCTTAGTTTCCCTCCAGTTGATATCCTCCGAGAGTTTAAGGACTACGGAATCTGTTGACTTTATGTGATTCAGGGTCCAACTCTTGCCAGGGTCCATCACGTCCTGGGCTGATACAGGCTCTTCGGGAACACGTGTTTGTGTCGATAGCTGCGCGACCACGTGATTGAGCACGGTGTGGTTTGTTGTGGGCGTGCCTTGTCACACACACGTGACGCCCACAACAGCGGCATAGCTCACAGGATAGACAAGGTTTGTCCAACAACAATACAAACCCAGGCCAGGCTCGAAATACGAGTTGGAAAGTTTTCTGTCACGAATATACTATATAATACCACACACTGCTACAATAAATAAAATAATAAAAATCCTTTTTGGCTCTTTGATTGCAATCATAATAAGAACTTTAAAAGATTATAACTTATTAGACTTATCTAATATTTTTTTTACAAAAAATATTACTTAGTTAGAAATGACACGTGCGGCAAGCCGGCAAATAAATATTTCAATATATGCTTTTTAAAACATAAATATCCTTAAATTACAGTGAAGCTAGTAGCTTCATCTTCTTAAGTCAACAGCCTGAAGGTTGGTTTGATAAGAGTTCTATCCATTCGGAGCTGGGTATGAACTTAGTCTTGGGGCTGGTTAGTGTTTCTTCCACCATTTGGTAGAAATCCCATGTACAGTAGCTGGTACTGACTGACAGCTAGCGGCTTTGAAAAGTTACCAGACCAAATTATGTATCCCTACGCCGAACTATATGATCTGAAAAAACATGTGTTTAGCAGTGTTTGTATTTAGGTATATACCTAAATGTTGACTGTCAGAAGTCATCTGTGAACTGTCAGTCAGCACCAAAGAAGCCACGGGGCTACTGTAGAAATAGGGGAGTTAGGAAGTGGGGTGGTTCCCCGTTTTCTTCCCCACTGTATTCCTTTCTATGAGCGACCACGAAAAAGCCTGGCATATCTGCTAAGAAAGGTATTTTTACATGCCACAATACACGAGACCGACAGCCTTACCCTCCGGAGGAAGTTGTGATACGGATTTTTAATCGTTCAAGAAATATTCATTGACCTCGACTAGGTTTGAGCCCACGAACATCCGGTTCTGAAACTAGCACTTTACCACAACACCACCGAGGCCAATAGTATCTTCATATGGAACTATACATATATTTACTGTGGTAACAATAGTTCATTATTTATTAGTATCTTTAGCATTGAAGTTTTAACAGATAATTCTGTAATAAATAAATATATTAATAATATATACACATAATGTCGTAAAGTTGAAAAGAAGAATATTTGTCTAATGTTTGGGCCTCCAAATTATTATTATATATAGTCTCGGGGAATCCACAGCTCTAAATCCGGTCCTGGCCTGCATTTGATATGAACCAATTCACCTGGGATTCAAATAAACTGAAATCATCACGAAAAAAAAAAATTGTCTAGTGCCTTTGAGCCGCTGTGATCCCTCGCTAACCATACTGGAGCCCACGAGCCAACTGAGTCCCTCACTAACCAGTCTGGAGTCCATGAGCCAACAATGGTATCTCACTAACCAGCCTGGAGCCCACAGTAACTGAGTCTTCACTAACCATCTGGAGTCCATGAGCCAACAATGTATCTCAACACTGACCACACAACTGGTCCATAACCAGTCTGGAGTCCATGAGCCAACATGGTATATCACTAACCAGCCTGGAGCCCACGAGCCAACTGAGTCCCTCACTAACCAGTCTGGAGTCCATGAGCCAACAATGGTATCTCACTAACCAGCCTGGAGCCCACAGCCACTGAGTCCCACTAACCACTGAGTCCACAACCATGTCCTCACTAACCATCTGGAGTCCTAGACAAATAGATCCATAACCAGCCTAGAGCCTCAATCCAAGGCTACACTAACCAGCCTGGGCTCACGAGCCTATGGGGTCCCCAACTAACCGACATAGAGCCCTTGGGCCGACAGAGGCTCTCACATCCCTCGGACTTATCATAGTGCTCCAGGTCTACACATGGAACCATTTTTGACGTTTCTAAAGTATTTGTATGCTCCGGAAGAGTTGCGACTTGCGAGTAAAGCAAGTTCAGATCAGCTGCAACCTTTTTCAAGATTTAGGTTTTGTTTTTTTGGTCAATATAATCAACACTAAAGTTTTGAACCCACGAGCTCCTTGTTGTCAACTTTATACCCTAATCTCCGTGGTGTTGGAAAATAACCTAATGTTACATAATTTTTAGAACTCTCCCATCCAGTTATTATTACTATATATACTAATATATTTATCTTTTGGTCTCTCACAGTTAATAAAGTAGTTTCATTTATAAAAAATTAGTTTTTTATTTGAGACAAGTTAAATCCTTAAATATACTTCGTACTATTTTAAAATGACTAAAGATTCCGATCAGAGGTAAATTCAAAAATATTAGCCTGATTGAATTACACTCACTTCAAAATGTTGTTAAATCAGTAAAAAAAAGAAACTTTAAAACCGTAATTAATAGTTACGCTAGCTCATTAGATTAGACTACATTCAAGCTGTGGTACACGTTCTCCCGGGGGTACGCGAATACATCTTAGGGATATGCACATTTTTTAATGTATATCTATATAATTTATGTATGTATATATTTTAAAATATAATGTATATAATAATGTATATACATAAAGTAAGCCTATATATAACATTTCATGATACACACTGAATAATCAGGGCCAGATTTAGGGCTAGCCATAATATGAGACCCCAACGGTCGTCGGGACAAGCGAATTTGAGTCCCCAACTTTGGGGATACACAAATGAAGAGAAAACTGATATATCTGGGGATGCGCGAACAAAAAAGGTTGATTATCATTAGAGTCTGTTCATGATATGTTTTTACTTGAATGACAGTTCAAAAATCATATGTTTAGGTTTTGGGTTGCCAACACTTGTAAAGGATCACTGTTTTGTTATTAATATTTTTTTTTTAATTATCTGTTATATTTTACATTTAAACTAACATAAACGTAAGTTTTCTCATGCTATTTCATTACTTTTAATAATTTATTTTTATCCAACTCGAAACAATATTTTAAACATAATTAAAAGTACTTATCCTTCGTTTTGGAACGTTATTGATTATGTGTAATATAGTACTTACATCAATAGCTTTTATACAGGCATTGCAGTTAATTGGAAAAGAGAAAATACTTGTAATTTTTTTGTATATAATAAATTATTTTATGAATATTTTATTGTATCTCGAAATATTTAACCGAATAAAATATTTTGTTTCCACTGTGTAAAAAAACTTGTTTCCGTCATGTTCAACCACATGGTTTAAATTCGTCGGCCGCTATTTTCGTTAAAACTTTTGTGGAAGTTCTGTGAATAATAATTTTTTTAAGTGGAATAAAACGATAAATAACTTTGTGTCCGATCTCAAATAAATATATAAATGATATTGACCAAAATTACTGTGGTTAACTATCACATTCATACATTACTATCTGTTTTCATTAGTGATCCAAAGTGAGAGTTGTCAAATGTTGGCGTAAGGATATATTAGGGATTATTTCTAGTAACTTTTTGAGCTGTCATCCAAATAAACTTAGGTCATGAATGAATTATAGGTTTGATCATCGTGCTAGTAATGCGAAGGTTGTGGGTTTGATCTCCCCTACGGGCACAGACAAGACATACACCAGTCTCCAGGTTAAGGGGCGTTAAAAAAACTATTTTTAAACTAGGTTTCAGTAGAAAGAAGACATAAATATCCATCTCGAGCCAATCAGCCGGCTTCCGCAAAGCTAGGTTCAGGTAGTGACCCAACCCCCTCTTTACATAATCTACCTCACAAACAGCTTATGCAGGCTACCCATTACGATTACAATGGTCTATTTATTATGAACATGTTAAAAGTGAGTCGTTTAACAACTGCACGTTTGGAAGTGTTTTTTTTTTTATCACTTAGCGCCGTGAAACTTCCTTGACTGTGCCCGCGGGCCATTATTTATAAATCCATATTGATGATTGTTTTTACATTTCATTTTTAGCAGCGTGTCTACTAATTACGCTAATGAGTTAGGGATGAGTAAGATTGAGTTTAGAAACCGTATTCACGTCCATGCGGCCACGGAAGCAAGTTTGATGATAGTTGTTGATATTATTTGAACAACAATAATATTGATTCATTCTATTTTGAATGATATTATTTACATAAATAGTTATATTATCAGCTTAAGATTGTTGATAACTTGCATTGTTTATTCTATATTTAATTAATCAAGTGCAATGCATCGTAATAAGAAATACAATAACTAATAAATATATTGTTCACTTCTTTTGAAACACGCAAGCCAAAACATTATTTTATCAGTTTTAGGTTATCAGATAGCATACTTACTCAAACAGTTGTTTTTATTTGTTACAAATTCCAAAGTGATGACTAACAAAAATATAGTACGGGGGTGGGGGAGACTTTGTTGTACTCGTTGTTTCCGGCAACCCCGATGCGTCACTCGGGTTGTGCTCGGTAATCTCCGATAATTCTCGGAATAACTCGTGGAGGGGGATACGTCATGCTTTCACGTGATCTTTCGAGAGTGAGCTCAGCGCGCTAAAAATAGCGTATGACATCATTCGAGTTAGAGGCTTTGTACTTGGAGCTCCCTAGCGGAGCGCAGGCTGGCAGGCGCAAAGGGCTTCCCCCAGACTAGTCAAGTAGTGAGTCATAACCGGGGGTTGGGGGCAGACACAGAAATCTGACAAGACAGAACAGGTGGATGCTACTGACTTCCTTTGTTTTTGTTTGTTGCATTTTGAATTGTCTTGTCAGATTTAAACAGCATAGCCAAACTGGACGACTCAACGAACAGCAGTGATATTATGTATTTCACTTCAACGAATTCTGTATCGAGCGATGCGGACAGTCAGGATTCACAAATGTCGACGGCGGATTTTCTGTCAACCATGTGCAGCGGAGGGGAGGTTATGACCCCTACAACAGTGAGTAGCTTAATTACTTTTAGTAAATTTGTGAACATGTCTGTGTGGTTGAAAAAAAAACAACCAGATGGTCTGAGCGAGAATTTGAAGTGACAATTGACAGGCTTATGGGCGACCTTATATAGCCATGCGTTCGTTAGGTTGTCTGGCTAGTCAAGTCAGGGCCAAACAAAGTTGGGTACTTGTTTTAAAGTGGATTAAGTTAAGTAACTTTTGGGCTAGTTACACAGGTGGTGGACCGTAATTGCCTCCTTGGAATAAATTTACACCAACCTTAGATTAATTTTACTCCCTCTGATATTCTCGATTTTAAAGCGGTCAGATGGCCTTACATCAAACTACAAAACTATTAATATAAAAAAACACTATAGGCGAGAATCACTCAAAATAGCTTCTAGAAGTATCTAATTTTTTAAAAAATCAGGGAAAGAACCATTTTAAATAGGTTCAAGAGGCATACCTTTTCAAATAATAACCTGATGAGAACCACTCTGAATAGCTTTTAGATCCATCTTATTTTCAAAAATCTGCTAAATGAGGACATTCAAAATAAGTTAAGAACATCAAAATTTCAAAAAATAAATATGGGGAAAACTGCTTCAAATAATATGTTAGAAAGGAGTTTAACTAAAATAAAATCTGGGGAGAACCACTCTAAATATTTCTAGGGGCATTCAAATAATAATAATAAAAAAAATATTATGAAAGGACTTTTGTTTTTCAAAAAAAACAACAAGAGGACCACTCAAAAGATCGCTCTAGTAGGCCTACACAAACAATTTATTTTTGATTTCATACTTGATATTAAAAATATAGTCTTAAACAACATACATAAATAAAGTTAAATAGTTGGTTAAATGTGTTTTTTCACTAATAATGACGAGTATTGGTTTGGAGTGATGCCCAATGGTAGGGCTGCGTGGAAGTGCACGCCATTGTTGAGGTAGGGTAGGGTTGGACTAAACTTGCTGTGCAATTGACTGTTTACTTTATTGACAAAAAAATACCAGAATCTTTATTTTTGTGTTTGTTGTACAATATAATCTTTGATGAAAAATGTTTTTATTGGAAAACAATTATTATTATTATATTATTATATGTAGGGTAGACATATTTCAACTTTCTAAGAAAATTAGTTTTAGCTGAAAATATAAATCTTACTTTAATATTAACTTAAGAACACGGGTGTAGCTAAAACGTGATTTCTTATCCTTTAGTTGACTAAACTAAACTAATTTATTTTTATGTACTTTCACATATCCATACGCCAATCCATATAATCTGCACGCCTGTGATGTTGAGCAGCTGTCACTTTAATTAATCAAAACCTTTACAACAAATCATTTGTTTTTTATAAAAAAAACCTATTAAGCTGTTTGTTTAGCACTTAACACTTAGTAGGGCCTACTTATTACACTAATGTATTAAGGATGAAAAGGTTGAATTTGGAGGAAGTGCACCCACATTTTCTTATAAAAAGAGTAAAATTATTTAGGGAAAACCACCCTCAGCACAGCCGACCTAGATTCGAACCTCGATCTCTCTGTTATAAATAAGCAGTCCAATCAATAATTGTGAGATTAATGCTTCTTAGAACATTCAACCACCAAAGTGTATTTCTAAGCGTTTTTACAAAATATTTAATTATGAATTTATAAAAACCATTGAATGTTTATTTTATGTTCAAGTATTGTAATCATGGACATTCTCGATCTCGAGAGGATTAATTTTATTATTTGATGTCATCCTGAACCCCAAAAAAGTGGATTTTACAATTATGCCCGTTCCTCCCTGGGCCTATGATTTGATTGTTCTGTTGAAACTTGATATTTAGTTGTTATATGGCTACATTTTAAATTTTAACTTAGCCTTTAAATTAGGGTGGCTTACTAATGAGTGGAAATAAGCAACGCTTTTACAATTTGATGTGCATGACCAGCAAAGCTCATAAGATGGAAAGGATCATTAGTTAGGTTATAAGCTTTTATAGAGTATAATTATTCGTAAATTTTGAAAAATGACACTGGTCACCTGGACAAGGAAATCTCGTGGTTCCTGGCTTCAATTTCCGTGTTCGGGGGGCATTTTTCAAAATTTGCGAGCTACTTATGAGTAATATTTGATCATTCCAAATTTTTCAAAAATGGCTCTTAACGTTTTTGTTTGAATGATATATATATATATATATATATATATATATATATATATTATAAAAATGTTATTATTGTATATATATAAATTTAATATATTTATTTAATACAGGAATGCAGGGCTTCCACCGTGGTTCGGATCCCACGTTAAACTGTAGGTGCTCCATTTCATCCCACAATAACCCTACCATTACACATTATCGTGAGTATAACCCGAACGTTTAGTAAGACGCGGTGCTAATATAATAATAATTAATATCTTGGGAGTGTTTGACGTGAAGGAAACACTATTTTTTTTGTTAGAAAAATTCGTGAATGTTTTTTATTTTATTTAATATATTTTAAAAATAGCTCTAACGTTTTGGATCAAAGTGGATACCGGTGTCTGGCATTCACGATAAAAATAATCTATCCTGTATATTCGTTTTTCTTTAAAAAAATCATTTATGGCAGTTTACTAATGACTGATTTTTGGAACATTTGAAATTTTTTGGAAACATCTTTATCAATTTGATTCGAAATTGGTAATGAGGGCTGTTTTTTACGTTATAAATGTTTGTTTATAGGTAAAGGCACTTTATTGGAAAAATTTGAAAGATTTAAAAAATTTTTAGAGTGTCCTTTAAGATTTATTTTAAAATGAGCAAGCCTATCTGGGAATTGTTTTTCATGATAAATAATATATATTACCCGTTTCGGTGGCCGCATGGGCTAAGGCACTAGTCTTGCAATAGACTTAACTACCGAGGGGGGTTAGACTCCGTTCGGCTGACTGGGTAGTTTTTTCTAAGTGGTTTTCCACTCCACGCAAATGCGGGTACTTTTACTTTTAAATCAACCTTCCTAATTACTCTCACATTATTGTAATTAGTACGTAGTAGTATATAGCCCGAACGGGTAGTAAGACGTGGTACTAAAAAAATATGTATTTTTGTTTACAAATATAAATAATTTGAGGGTAGCTTACAAATGTGTAATTTGTGTTTTTTTGCAAATATAAATAATTTGAGGCTAATTTATATGTCTTTCCATATTTTTTTCTGGTAGTGGTATATTTTACTTCAAAATTAATTACAAACAAGAGCTTTTTAAAGGTTGCCTTCACTTTATAAATTAAGATAGTGAATCTCATGATTGAAGGCGTTTGATGACGTCAATACAACTTGATTTCGTAAGCTTGTGTTTACCAAATAAAAACATTTTATTTTGTGACTAATACTTTAAATATAGCTTTTTCTTCAAATTAAATTTGTTTAAATCTATCGATGCCCATTTTTAATTAATTATTTCATGCCCTATAATATATCTTGTCACAACCGCGAAACAGAAGTAACCTGGTTTTATTAATATTTTTTGTTATTTTAATTAGTAATTATATATATTATAGTCTCTTTGTGAATTATTATTATCTTTTGATTAACTATAAATTTTACCAAGCAAATAAAAACGTATTCTCCGAGGGTTGAGATTACTGATTTTCAATTAATTTTTGTAGTGAAAAATGTTCTTTAATTGATCTGAAAGGTTATTCTTAAGGAAATTGAATAAATAGCCTTTGCCTGGGTCGTTTATGGGTCTTGTTAAAAATAAACTTCATCTTAATTTGGTTTCCAATTGACATGTTAAACAAAGGTTTATTAACGGAATAATTTTGTTTCTTAGATTTTATATTACTATCCACTTTGTTTTTAGATCACATATTACACTTTGTTTTGAAGGTGCATATTACTACCCACTTTGTTTTTAGATTGCGTATTTACTATCTGTTTGGCCATCGGTGGCCGTTTGACCTCACTCGCAGTGGACTAGACTGCCGATGACGAGCTCGGGGGTTTGAACCCGGCTGGGTGTACTGAGTTTTTTTCCCCTAAATGGTTTCACACTCTCTTCCCTCATGCAAATGGGGGTACACATTCTCTAAAGTCAATCTTACTCATACCTAACACATTAGCGTAATTAGTAAATTTGTGTATAGCCTGGAATGGTACGCGGTGCTAAAATAAAAACTACCCACCCGGGATATCCATATTTAGTTACACTAATAGGATAGGAATGAGTAAGATATAAATTTAGAGGAAATATACCTGCGTATGCATGGAGGGAGGGTGGGAAACCACTTATGAGGTAAACCTGGCCTGGAATCAAATCACAAACTCAGCGTCACTGGCAAACCAGACGAGACTGGCACATCTTGTAGTCTAGTGGTCAGCGTTCCTGGCTACATATTCAATTTTCGATCACCGGCTGTGAAGCATTGAGCCTGGAACGGTGTCAGACTCAACCTCGTGAGGACCATTGAGGAACTATTTGAATAAACAATTAGCAGCTCCGGTTTAGAAAACTGAGATTAACGGCCGTAGGGCTCGCTATGCTGACCATATGATACCCTCTATCCGTAAATGTTGGCACTATCTTCGCCATCATGTGGTGGGCACTCGGTCGGTATAGCTGGCTTGCGTGGTCTGACGCACAACCACAATTAACTCTGTATATAAAATGAGAGTTCTGGCTATTGCGCCGTATAAATTTAACTAAATAAAAGAGTAGAATGAATGAAGGTGAATTTTAAGAAACCACCAAGCATTCACCCGGAAATATGAGAGCAGATAGTATATATTGTGGAGAAAAATATGTTATATTGCAGCAGTTCAGACTGGGATCACCCTCTCCAACTAAAGTGTCAGGCGCGCTAACCTTACACCATACTATGTTACGAAGATATAGTTTGTTTTTATCATCAATACCACACCACTTTTCAACACAATATGTTGGTTAGATAATTTTGCGGAATCGAAATATTGCAAACGCGGTACTAGACACGTACATTGGACTTTAGCTACGACTGGGGTTTAAAAATAGAACTTATAGTTGACAGATCTCTCCCATTGGTCGTTATGGGTCAAAGGTTGTCACGTGGCTTGTCCAGCAAACATCTTAGTGGTGAAAAACTCCTATTAGTCGGCTGGGGCGGGCGTCCATTACCGAGCCTGGTGGGTGTTCGCTAATCTATTTAAGTTAATTGATGGCAACGAGGTAGAAAACTAATTTTTTTAAAAGGGTTCTAGGGGAGGTTGCTAGAAAATTGTAACTTACTAAATATTTAACAAATTAACTTTTTTATATGTAGGGCCTATATATTGATCCTCCTGGGGGGGTCATCGAATTCCAGGGGGAACCTGGACCCCTCTGATTCCTTCATGTTTACGCCCTTGATTAGGGGAATTTGTTTACAATTTTTTTTTATCTTCACTACTGATTGCTATTATACCTTGTTTATTGAATATCCACATCACGTTTAATGACTGATTTTTATTAGCACAATCTACAAACAACGTTTAATTTTTAACAAATACAACACAGAGCTTTGGCGTTAATCATATTTGAAAGGGAAGTCCAATGACCAATGGGTAATATTCAACCCGGGAATCAAACCCAGACGATTAATTCACTAAGTTGAAGCGCTTCCTACGAATTAATCCTCAAGCATGTCCAACTGTTCCACGTCTGAGGGCCGCATAAGTTCTTGGGGAATTAACGGGGGAGGGGGGGGAGGGGTCATACATAAAATTGGTATGACCTAATGCTCAAGTATAGTAAACACATTTAACGAATAATTATTTACTACCCACTTCAATGGCCGAATGGGTTAAGGCGTCAAATCTCGTGCTGGACTGGCTTGCTGATTGGGAGATCGGGGTTTGAATCCCGGTTGGGTCTCCTTAATGTGGTTTTCCTTAAATTGTTTCTCAATCTCCTTCCACGTAGATGAGGATAGACTACCTCTAAAATGCTTCCTTCTTCATCCCTACCCTATTAGAGTAATTATCATATATGCCTACACTCTGAACAAATATACCCTGTTCGTGGTAGGAAGGTATGTATCTTGGAAGGACATTTTTTCCCCGGGTAGAGTTCTACTATTTTGTAGTATTTTGTTAGGAGAATGGCCTTCCAGACAGGGCCGCCCTTACGAGTGTGCAAACGGTGTAGCCACAAAGGGCCCCGTGCTTACTAAGGTTACATGAGGGGGTGGGGGAAACAATTTGGGGGAAAATTATTAAAATAAATTTAGCACCGCGTCTTAATACCTGTTCGGATTATACGCTTTAAGTACTAATTACGCTAATGGATTAGGAATTGGGAAGGTTGAATTAGAGGAAGTGAACCCGCATTTGCGTGGAGGGAGAGTGGAAAACCATTTAGGAAAAACCACTCCCAGTTCACCCGACCAAGATTCGAACCTCGATCTCCCCGTCCTCAGCAGTCGAGCTCAACACGACAAGTGGGTTAGCCAACTACGACAACGAGGTGGGTTTGAAAATTATTGTTTGCGCGCTCGTATGGTAGGCTCCATGTTTATGCGATCCAGCAAATATTGAAATTTTGAAATTGAGTAAGGACAAATACATAATCATGTGGTTTGATTTAATGTTCTAGTGGAGCGAGCTCTCCGTTTTGTGGTGGGATGGAAGGGGACGCGAGAAAAGGCCAGTATTTCTGCAGTGTTTATGGCAACACTTTTTTTTTGCTAGAATAAATAAAATATTGCTCCATTACAAACATAGAATAAAATTTTCTTCACATGGTGACCTCAATATTTCTTGAATATTTTTCAATTGTGTTCTGGAATTTAATTACTTTTTCTATTAGTTTATAAAATTTGTTACTGTAGATAATTCCGCCATGCTCATGACAAATATTTAGGAAATGTTGATATCAACACGTGTATAAAATTAAACTCTTATGTTTGTACTGGAGCAATATTTTATTTATTTTGCCATATATATATGGCAAAAACACTGGCTTTTTTTTTTTTGCGTCTTATTCCATTCTACTTTAACTCACTCGATTTGAACTTGTATTGTCTGTAGAGAATATGTCTCAGGTTAACTTTTGAACACATTAACCGATTTAATTCAAACTTGGCACAGTTGTTAGTTCTTTGAACCTTTATTGCATCATTTTTGTTTGGGAAGAAAATATAAAGAATGGGTGAGGAGAAATCAAACATGGCTTATAGCATTAATTATGACATTTATTCACTTTTTGAGCATTTCTTAATACTTTAAACGGTGAAAATGGGTATAGCCTATATGTGCCAACTACTGTAATACATAAACAAACAATTAAGTTGTTTAATTTTATTTGGGGGGGTTGGTGGGTTGGAGGAGGGTAGATTCGGATGGACATCTCGAGGTTTTGCAAATCTCTCTTCCGAGTAGTTCCATGTATTATCACCAAACAAGAGGTGCGCTGCTGTTGTTATTGCAGTCGACACACCGCTCCTCTAACTACCAACCTTTCAGAGTGTCCTTACATTCCACGCGCAGCCCCCCCCTCCCTCGCCCCTAATCATTTCAACTTTGTTGCTTGTTACTCAACAAAAGACAAGCTATCACCTTTATTCTCCCTGTCAAAGTATATATGTTTCTGAGTTACTTTAGGAAATAATTATTTACAGTAAACTGTGACATTTTTATTTAGTTTGTTTATTACTGTAGAAATATATAAACATATATTTTCTTCCCTATATTAGAAAAAAATATAGTCATTTCTTTTTGTTGTTTTTTCAGTGGCATAGTTTTTACGGTCACTAATTACGTTAATTATTTAAATACATGGTATAAGGAGGTTAGAATTAAAATAAATGCACCACAATATGTTTGTACAGAAGATAGAAAAACCAAAGGAAAACCACACTTTGTTCTAGGTGATAGCCTTTTAAAGAAAATGGAAATATCTTTAAAAAATTAAGGAAGATAACTAGGGGCCCTGCAAACTAAGTTTAACTAGGGCTCCACGTCAACTAAGGACAGCTCTGCTTATACACGTTCCTTCCTACCATTGACGGGGCAGGGCATGCCTGCTAAGGTATTGGGCCACACTTGTATTAAACGTACATAAAAAACAAGATGTTTATTAAATGACTAACTTAACTAATATTGTAAGTACTTAAGATACGAGAAAAAAAATGCGTGGCCTAAATTGTAGAGGGATCCTTTTAAACACCCCCTACTGCCTCCAAAACACAATTTACAAGAACAATAAGTGAGAGTAAAATGATCAAGGAGATGGCAATACTTGCGATTGTTTTTCCTCCGCGTCTCACAACCTGTTAGCCTACAGGCATTTAATTATATTAGTTACTCTATTAAGGTGAGGAAGGTAGAGTTTAGTGGTAATGTATATACAAGCAAGCCTTCAAGTCAAATGAGAGTGGGAAACCATTAAAAAAATCATTACGCCCAGCTGGGATTCGAACCCCGACCTACGCCACAGGCAAACCATACTAAATGAGCTTGTCATTTAGACAGCGTGCCCATAAACATGGGTAACTTGCGATTAACCGCATCGTTGATTCGTGCGGTCTAAAGAGTCAATTTAGTCTTGAATTGATTTAGGTTGCCTTTGTCAGGAGGTTGTGACACTAATCCAAGCTTGGGCGGTTTTCCAAACATGGCCCCTCCCTCCCCCTCTTTTCTATCCTCATGGCGAGTTCTAGGATAGTGCCCCAGGTGATATCCCACCTGCCCTGGTTGGCCACCACTAGAGCTCCTTGCCTGCGTGTCTGGCTAGGATAATTAACGAGTGTGGCGCAGCTGTGTGAGACGTTCTCTGTAGTATATCTTTCTCCCGCTGGGTGGCAGGCTGAGCGCTGATTCTATCCATGGCTCATGTTGTGTTAATGCAGTCCCACCCACTCATATTATCTACAAACGATTTAAAGTTGGTACGCTCTGTATCAATATCAGCGCCAACTATAATATCTAACCATGGAACTAATAATACCAACATTCGCCTGTATAGAAGAAGATAAAAAACACTTTGTGTAAAAACACAATTTTCAAGGCAAGTCGTTCGGAATCAAACCTGGACCACCGAATCAATCAGGTGTGCTACCCGGTTGTCCAAAACTTGTCGATTTGATTAAAGTGCCAGTATTGAATATTTATAATGGTGTGTCTTCTTTAGAACTCGTTTTATTACAATTTCATTTAGTCTTAATTAGTTTGATCCGTAACTACCACTATAAGTATGATTTTGGCAGGAAGAACAGCAGATGTTGGTTATTGTATTAAATTTATTAAAGTTACTAAAACTTTTTTTAAGCACTGGGTCTTACTACTCGTTTGGGTTACATGCTTATGTACTAATTACGCTAATGATTAGGGATGAGAAAAGTTGAATTTAAAGGAAGTGTACCCCATTTGATTGAAGAGAGTGGGAAACCACTTAGAGGGAAAAAACCTCAGTACACCCGACGAGGATCGAACCACGATATCATCGTCATTGGCAGTCTAAACTATTGCGAGAGTTGCGCTTTAGACCATGCGGCCACCGAAATAGGTTAAAACCATTTTTATTGTTTTCATACATCAAGTAATGTTATCTGCAGCGGTAGTTTTTGATAGATATTGTCAATACCTATAAAATAACACATATAATTGTAAAATGTTATCATGTTGGCCACATAGAAATATGTTTGAATTTTTTAAACTGTTCTTCCAACCAAAATCAGACTCACTTTTGTGCCAATATAGTGTGGACAGTAGGCAGAGTGGTCCGTGTGTGTGTGTGCATAGGGGAGAGAGGGTACGCGGCCCCCTTATTTCTTTCAAAGTGGTTAGAGATAAGAGGAATAGTTCAATAATATGCACACATTATTTTATTAAAAGTAATAATACATTCATCTCTAGCTGTTAGAGCTGGCGCACACCTGTCCTTATCGCATCGGCGCACTACTTTTTTTGTTGTATGTTGCTGCACACGTTAATATGTAAGTGTCTGGACATCACCACAAAACATCGCAGGCAGAAACATCGATGTTTGATGTCCAGTTCCATTTCACTGACGATGCTCAAAAATATTTCAGGATAACATTGAAAGTACATAAATTGACCGATTCGGCGGCCGCATGTATAAGGCGTTATTCTCGCAATAGACAAGGCTGCCGAAGATGCGTAGATTCCGGTCGGGTTTACTGAAGGTGGTTTCCTCTAACATACACACATGCGGACACACTTTCTCTACATTCAACCTTCCTAATCCCCAACACTGTGTAATTAGTATATAAGCGTATAACCTGATTGATTAGTGAGACGCGGTGCAAAAAAAAAACCGCACAAGAGGAAGAAACCTCATATTAAAAGCGCACCTAGACCTTGTATCAAAACCGCGCAGAGAAAAAAAAACGCACAAGAGGAAGAAACCTCATATCAAAAGCGCACCTAGACCTTGTATCAAAAGCGCGCAGAGAAAAAAAAAACAAGCGCATGACGTGGAAACGTGGTCAATATGTATTGTAAACAGCCCGCTTACTCCTTACAATAATCACAATAAAATAATAAAATTACAGGGTTAGTTTAGGTTGGTTATGATAAAACCACAATACAACTCAAATTGAAATAAAGAGATGTCGTTGGTGAACAAATCAACAAGCGGTGTGGTCAAATGGGGCTCAGAGAATACAAACATCGGTGCGCTTTTGATACACCCCAAAGTAGGTACACGAATTATGCTTTTGCGATTTCAGTACGTAGCCTACAGTAGCCCCATGGCTTCTTTGGTGCTGACTGACAGCTGATGGCTTTGAAAAGTTACGAGACCAAATTATATATCCCTACGCTGAACCATATGATCTGCAAAAACATGTGTTTAACAGCTGTCACTTCTGACATCCAAAATGTATGTGTATACCTAAATGTTGACTGTCAGCTGTGAGCTGTCAGTCAGCACCAAAGAAGCCATGGGGCTACTATAGGCTTACTCTTAGAAAGGGATGCGCAAACTTACTTACAGGAGGGCCAAATAAAAGAATAAAAAGACTTGAAGGCTCAAAGAATTGCATTCATTAATTTTTCTTCAAAAGTAATTAAAAAAAAAATTATAAACATTCATGATAAATAGATTGACATGAATAAGTTCTAATACAATGAGAATGCAAAACAATTATAAATACCTTTGTGGCTTAATATAAGTTTATTCAGAAGATTTATATGATGGGTTGTGAGATGAGTGCAACTTGGGACGGTTATTCTCATCTGTCATCAGTTAGTCGGTTTCTAAGATCATTTTCCTAAGTTTCTTGGTTGAAAACGCTTGTTCACATAGTTATGAGGATGCAAACATTGCCATATATTTTTGGGCATGATTTACCAAGTTTGAAAAATGTTGATTTTGGCACGGTTTTATAAAAATACAGTTTTGTTGTGTTTTAAAAGACTGCTTCACAATGCAACACATTTTAATTATTTATCCCGCGTGCCGGATTGAACACACAGGTGGGCCATGGTTTATCCAACCCTGCCTTAGACTAGACTCTCGATTATCCCCCATCCCCCCTTTTCTACCCTAAATCAATAAAAGTACATTGTGTAAGACCCTGTCCTATAGCGTCTATTCCCTCTATGGATACGGAATGCATTAAGCTATTCCACGTTCCATTGTCGAGCCGGGCGATAGTCATTGATTAGAATATGTTAGAAAAACGGCGTTCACTAGAATGTACTAGGAAACATCGAGGACATTATCTTGGCCTAATTTCTAATTCCTAATTTGTTTACCAGGTGGTAGCTACGTTGTGAGAGGGGCAGAGGCTCAAACATTAAAGTTGCCATTTTTTATTGGCATTTTCAGGAACAGTCACTATAAAATAACTAACGGGGATCGGTGAAGGTATAGTCCATTCGCCATAGGAGTGGTGGTAGCCGAAAGCAAGCAAAAGCAAAAGTTATAAGATCTACTCTCACTATCCATTCGCCAAACCTAGGAGTGTGCGAGATTGACTATTTTGGTTCGAGACGAGAACGGGAACTAAAAATATTAAACTAATTATTTCTAAATTTGCTATTATTAAGTACTTTAAAACACTGACAATATTTAATTTGTTAAATGAATTCATAGGCCCTAATAGAGGAAATTTAAACAAATATATTTAAAGCTAAAAATTTAAGCAATTTTTAATACTTGTGCTATAACTTAGGCTACTTAAATTATAAACATTTATGAAACACATATTAAATATAAATTCACATCTAGAATAGGTTGACATACTGAATATAATAAATATGTCATACTTATTCAAATAATAAAGAAAACATGAAAAGCAAGTTTAAAAGTAGATTAAATGGGGAAAAAAAGGCAATTCCCGAAATTTTTGGATTACAAAATATGTTTTCCGACAATCGGGTCGGGAAAGGGAAATATTTTTTCCCGCTGGAATCCTGAGCACCCTTAGCCAAACCATATGGTCTGCAAGACCAATATGTTGATTCGCTGTCGTGGAAGTCAAAACTTTCATGACAGACAATTTGTTTTAATTATGTTTTACTTTTAGCAGTTTTTACAGCTTCTACTACCACCACTCCTATGGCGAGTGAACTATAGATGCAGTACAATTTTCATTGGAAGGGCCTTTTGGGAAATATAAACTTATTGTTTTGCGGCCAACATCGATATAATTTTATTATATCCTTTGTGTTATTTTACAGGTTTTCATAATATCTATAAAAAAAAAGACAGCTACAGATAACATGACTTGACGTATGAAAACATGAAAGTAGTCTAGAAGCTTTTCTAGCTGTCAGAACGGGTGCCCTATAATCATGTCTTTATAATCGAGTTATTGGACCATGTCAATAATACTAGGTATATATAATGTAGCGATATATAAAAATGTAAAGAAAGTGATAGTATATGTAAGGGGTGACCTGGCGGTCTAGGGTCCGGTGTTCAATTCTCGGTACCGGCACAGATCCATCTGATTACCAAACCCTTCCTTCACCTCTGACAAGACGTGTATTAATCACAAATTGTGAATGTGAGGAATGCCAAGCCTCCACCGTAGTTCGGATCCCACGTTAAACTGTAGGTCCTCCATTTCATCTCACAATCACCCTACCATTACACATTAGCGTAAGTACGTATAACCCGAATGGGTAGTAAGCCGCGGTGTATATAATAATAATATACGTAAGGGACATTACATGAAAGTATGTGGAGAACATTTTGTGCCAAATGCTGAGTAGAATAAAGTTAAACTGAGTGAGAAATACCTGTATAAAGCTATATGCCAGATTTTATATTTTAAATATTTTATCAAATGACTTAATTACAATATATATTTTATTTAATCCATATACATTTCAAGTCTATTAAACAAATCATGGATTAAATCAATCCGTTTATTTCAGGGACAACCTTATGGTCCACTTTGCCTAAAATACTCCATATAACTTGGTTGTTTTGGGTTGATCGATTCTGTTTCAAATTATTGTCGTAAGCTACATTTTTGACGGTCAAAGTGAATTTAATTCCTACGCTTTCGAGAAGGTAACTTTTTTTTTGCTTGCATCATGCGTTACTACACGTACGAGATGTCCGCATATTTACATTGTCTACACGCAAATGTGGATACATTTCTTTAGTTTGAATCCTCCCCTCGTCAGCGTGATTAAATACGATTAGCCTGGACAGGTAAATAAGACACGGAACAACAAAAATACAACAACCCAATAAACAATAATTGTAATAAAAGAACTGGGTGCGAGCTCTACTGGTGTACTTAGTTGCTAATAGTCAGCCAGCCATCCTTGGCACCACTTCAAATTTCAAACTGACAAACATTTCGCCTTGCGTCTGTCGGTTTCAAGGTTTTCCTCTCCCCTTAGGCAAGGCATGGTTGGTTGGGGGGATATTCCTTGAATCAATAAAAATGTTTGAAGTGTGTTAGGAGAGACGCTCCGCACTAGTCTAGCGGTAGTGGACCCGTACTATCGATGTATCTCTCCCCCTCTCTTAGCGGGGGTGACAATCGACCATTGTCGTCTTCTCTGTCCCCTCTCGACTAGATACAGTCAGTAGTTACACTTTCGGTTCATCTAGATTCTAGATTGAAGAGCAGGCCGTAAAATCGAGATCTGATAAGTCGAGAAGGGTACAGGGAGGTCACGAGACCTGCCTTCCTTCTGTTCGTAATTTGTTGCTTGCTCTCCATTTAGGGGGGAAGGAAGAAGCTTGAATGTAAAGTGAGACACAGAGAAATTGATAAACGTTCGAATTTCTGATATGTATCTATCTATTAAAAAGTCACAGAGTTACTTATCTTTGTCTAAGACTACGACCGTGCATTAAGAGTGTCAGGGATCCCGACTATCTCATATGTTAAGTCTCCTTACCCTATATCCCCTATTACGCCACATTTTAAAAGTCATTCGGGTTTTACACTTGCGACCATTGTTCCTCTCAAGGGAGCTGGCATACGGTGTAATGTAGCTTGACTATTGTTTCTCTCTAGGAAGCTGATATTCATTGTACTGTAGCTTGACTATTGTTTCTCTCTAGGGAGCTGATATTCATTGTACTGTGGCTTGCCGATTGTTCCTCTCTAGGGAGCTGATATTCATTGTACTGTAGCTTGACTATTGTTTCTCTCTAGGGAGCTGATATTCATTGTACTGTGGCTTGCCGATTGTTCCTCTCTAGGGAGCTGATATTCATTGTACTGTGGCTTGACTATTGTTTCTCTCTAGGGAGCTGATATTCATTGTACTGTAGCTTGACTATTGTTTCTCTCTAGGGAGCTGATATTCATTGTACTGTGGCTTGCCGATTGTTCCTCTCTAGGGAGCTGATATTCATTGTACTGTGGCTTGACTATTGTTTCTCTCTAGGGAGCTGATATTCATTGTACTGTGGCTTGACTATTGTTTCTCTCTAGGGAGCTGATATTCATTGTACTGTGGCTTGACTATTGTTTCGATTTAGGGAGTATTATCTATTAAAGTCACATGGTTGACTATTTGTTAACTCCTCATAGGTGAGTCCGATATTCATTGTAAGTCCCTTGACCTATGATCTCCTAGTTAGCTACATTTTGTATGTCGGACTTGCACATTGTTTCTCTCAAGGGAGCTGCATTCGTGTAATGTAGCTTGACTATTGTTTCTCTCTAGGGAGCTGATATTCATTGTACTGTGGCTTGACGATTGTTCCTCTCTAGGGAGCTGATATTCATTGTACTGGGCTTGACTATTGTTTCTCTCTAGGGAGCTGATATTCATTGTACTGTGGCTTGACTATTGTTTCTCTCTAGGGAGCTGATATTCATTGTACTGTGGCTTGACTATTGTTTCTCTCTAGGGAGCTGATATTCATTGTACTGTGGCTTGACTATTGTTCTCTCTAGGGAGCTGATATTCATTGTACTGTGGCTTGACTATTGTTTCTCTCTAGGGAGCTGATATTCATTGTACTGTGGCTTGCCGATTGTTCCTCTCTAGGGAGCTGATATGCAGTATACCTAAGGTTGTCGAGGGTGGTTGAGGGATCGTATCGGCGGATTGTAGGGGCGATGGTTGATTAGGAATGGGGGTTATTATAACATGGCAGTAAGGGGGGTGGATTGGCGTCTGCCTGTCTACACCCCCTCTCGTGTATTGAGGATTGTACATCAGGGGAGGAAAAAGGGTTTGATCTGATACTGTAGATCTGTCCTAGTTGTTTAATATTTCGGTCAGTAATAAATGTAATTCCTATCAAAACAAGATAACTTACATTCTTCAAAAACCCACCGCATTCTCAAAAAACTCAGCTTAAAACAGATCACTAATGTCAAAATGTTCGCTTAAATGCTATCGCGCAGAAATTTATCTCCAAAGGAAACGCAAACATAAAATGAAAGAATGTGTTTAAAACTATACTACACGCTCTGAATATCAAGATATTAAAAGTTGAAGGGGGTGACAAAAAGTATTATTGAAGTTCTGAAAACTCTTAAAGAAACAGAAAATATCCTAAAGGAACGATTTGAAGCCAACTTTCTCTCCATCAGTGTAAATTTTTTTTAAATTTAAACGTAGAAGATGTTTGACCAGAATGTGTTGAATCCTTTTTGGTAGAAGTACGAACATTTTATAAAACTGGTCATGATTACCTGGTGGGCTGGATGAATGCAATTCAGAAATATATTTTTTTGTGGATGCTTCTCAATGGTCTACCAACATGGCAACAACTTGAAGATACATGTGTTGTTTTAAACCAAAAAAATGTTACAGTTGATGACTGAACTTTTTACACACTGAACAAATATTCGGGTATTTGTAGAAAATGAACTGGAGAAAAACAAAAAAGTGTGGAGTGAAATGTCCAACCAACAAAAGTGGCACTATTACATGAAGACATGTGAAAGAAAGTCTCAATTCTTCGAATATGTCAGTACCTTTTCAGTATTCCAGCACACAATGCGCATGTGGAACGAATATTTTCATTGATTACCATACAGTGGACAAAAGAAAGAAACCTAATGGAACTAAACACAGCAGAGGGAGTTTTTTTTAGACCTTAGTCAATGAAAATAAGACTTGTTCTGGACTTTATTCCTACGTTTTAAATGACAAACACTTTTTAAAAGTTGTACAAAGTTCAGAGAAGTATTAACTGATGTCTACCATATTGTTGAAGCGATAACCAAACTTCTTTAGATATTTTGTTATTTGAAACACTGTGGGGTCGAAGACTATCTCAGTCTTTTCGTGGTGAACTGTGTGATTATTATTTTCTAGTATGTAATTTTGAAGGTTATATACCGAATTTAATAAATTTTTAATCAATTGTGTGATTTTAATAACATGTCTTCATACAGTAGCCTACATGTGTCCCGTTTTTTAATTTTGAAAATCTGGCAACTCTATACTCAGGGGAAATCACTGTTCGAATCTTGGTTGGGTGAACTAGGGTTTTGTTTGACCCCTTTCAAAATGTTTTCTCTCTTCTTACACACAATATTGGGTGTATTAATTAAAATGCTAGAATTTTTAGAGCTGACTGATTATGTCAGCACACTACTTATAAACTAATATAATTATTGAAGAGATACAACACCCAATCACCCTGTTCGGTGGCAGCATGGTCTCCTAATTTTTTTTCACTCTCCCTCCACGCAAATGCGGGTACAATTTATCTAAATTAATTCTTCTTAATCCCTAATACATTAGTTTAATTAGTACATAGACATATAACCCGAACGGATAGTAAGACGCGATCCTTAAAAAATAAAAACGTCCATTCCTCCAGCTGTTAATTTGTCACTGTGAAATAAACTTTTCAGCAATGTTGGGAATCGAACCTAGCACGTCTAGCTCAACAGGTAGACACGTTACCTAGTCAGGGTGTCGGACAAGCGTGTATTATAAGTTCATAAAGGCAGGTTATTACTTTCTTAGGAAGGCTGGCCCCCAGTCGTGAGGAACATACTTCCATTCTAGAATACGTTTAAGTTGATACCAGTGTGTTGGTTTAGTGTACTTAACTAAAGACATTACGATTCCAAGTGCTTGGGTTGTCTCTTGTTATTCTAGGTTAAGTTTATTTGTAAGACTTTTGTTGATACAAACCAGTGTTTTAGAAAGTCTCCGTTAGGTCACAAAATTTTAAAAAGAAGTTCCTACAGTCCAATTTTCATAGGAAGAGTATTTTCTAACAAATAACAGCTCCTTCAAGTATTCATACCTAATGAAAGTCATGTTATCTGCAACTGTCGCTCTTAATAGATACTATCAACACCTATAAAATAACCATATTAAAATAATTGTCAGACACCTTAGCTCAGTCAGTAGCATATTTGTCTGCTGAGCTAAGGGTCCCGGGATAAATTCCCAGCATAGCCGAAAAATGTATCATTGTCGAAATGTGGGTTTCTCCTTTCACGGCCGGGGCTGTGTGTAGTGTATGTTTTAGATTTAAGTTCGTGTGAGTCGGTTTGGAAAGTGCACGTTAAATACCTTAAATAAATGAAAAAAATAAAATAATTAAATTATATAAATTTTGTCTATTTTTTTAATGCTTTCTAAAAGATCCTTCATATACAAATTGTACTGTGGCCGACCAAATTCTAGGTAACAATTTGGGGTAACCTGTAAGTGAAAGGGGATAGCGTAGTGCGGGTCGAGACTGGTGGACCAATTTTGAGATCCGCCACAGTTGCCTGGTGTGACGCAACCTATAGAGCTTTCACTTGGGGACCTGGCGCAGACGATATTTGTATCCCCCCCCCCCCTCCTCTCCTACACTCCCTGGGGCATTGACTGCACCTCTCGGTTTGGTGGCACTGCGCATGGACCAATGGTGGTGGCGGGATATTTGCGTCCGGGACTTACTGCAGTGATAGACCGTCACTGTCGCCTCGATGAGCGGGTATCAATCGCTTTCACTACACACGGCTTTAAATAGAATGATCCGTGTCATTTTTTACAACTCTTCTATATTCTGTCTAAGCTTATATTCCCTTTCGACCTTCACCTACAATCATTATTTGACATGTCCAGAAGAAAGAGGGGAAAGATAATTATGAAATTATTATATTATTAGCACCGCGTCTTACTACCCGTTCGGGTTATACGCACTTACGCTAATGTGTAATGGTAGGGTGATTGTGAGATGAAATGAAGGACTTACAGTTTAACGTGGAATCCGAGCCACGGTGGCGACCTGGCATTCCACACATAATTATGAAATTACATATCTCAAGGTAAAGAATAAAGCTCGTTGCTAGTTCTCAAATATCTTACGATTTTCTGTTGTGAGCTTGTAAATTATTATTATTAGCACCGCGTCTTAATACCCGTTCGGGTTATACGCACTTACGCTAATGTGTAATGGTAGGGTGATTGTGAGATGAAATGGAGGACCTACAGTTTAACGTGGAATCCGAACCACGGTGGAGGCCTGGCATTTCCCACATTCACAAGATGTCTTGTCAGAGGTGAAGGAAGGGTTTGGTAAAAAATCACAATATTTGTTACAGGAAGACTAAATCTAGAACACTTTTTTTTTTATCAAGCCTAGTCTTTGATCCGCAAATATGTTTAGAAAGTAATTGAAAATGAACTAATGTCACATTTTCGCACATTTCTACAACTCAAAATATAGGGGCCATAACTCATAAGGAAAAGGTTTGAAATCTCAGCAATTTCTCGATTACCGAGACCCTTAAAACTATTCTTCCTTTGATTTCCAAGTCGCGGGCATCACAAGTGGCATGTTCAGCATTTTGCTTGTACTAAACCACGGTCGTCGACTAAACGCATCTGCCAAGACTATGACATTTTTCACACAAGATTTACTTACTATTCGAATAAGATTAATAATAAATACGTTTTAAATTTGTCGTGTCAGAGAAATATTTAGTATTTACAATAAAATTTATCATCGGAAATGCTTGTGCCATTGCACTAGAATAACTTTGAAAGATCGAGGTTCGATAGCGACCAAATTCATTTTTTCTTCGGTGATTGCCAGTACTGTACTCATAATAATTCACCCTCCTATTACTGTAACTAAATTTGTATTCATTTTGTGTAATATAGTTATTTATCTTGCTCCGCGTCTGAATAGTTAGGGGGGAGGAGGGAGATGAGGGAGGTACAATTAATAAGAAATGTAGCCGCATTTTTGTAGAGAAAGAGTAAACAACCTTAAAGGGAAAACACTTTAGTAAGCCTTACTGGGATTCGAACCCTATCCGCGTTCCCACAAGTTCTATATCCGAAACGGCAACCACATTATTGTTAATGTATTTTTTTTCAATAGCCTAAATGCCAAATAAAGGTTTTACGGTAAAACCGTTATTTGTTAATGTGTTAGGCCTATATAAAACAATTCAGACCTTTTTAAGATAAAATGATAAAATTGGTTTTGTTGTGTATTTAACTTTGATTTATTGACTAACTATTTATTTAAATACGGTGTATAAATACATATACACAAAAAATACTTTTCTGTAACTGTATATGTTATGTATTTATATAAATATTTTTTCTACCTTTTAACTCTTCAGAGGGGCATTAATATCGGATCCGAAAATGTGCTTATCCGAAACGGGTTCAGCCACCTTTATTTCGGTTATCAGAGGTTTTACTGTAGTAGGATTCTGGTAGAAAGAAACTTTTGAGAAAATACAAATATAATTTTTTGCTGTCAACATTGTTAACATTTTACTTTATTATTAGTAGTCCAAAATGTTTATATGTTTATGTTTATAATAAAAGTGATGGCTGCAGATCAAATGACTTGACGTATGAATGGAATATATGAATACTGTTTGTCATTAATGACTACTATTATACGTATATGAGCGGGATTGAATGTTGACCTCCTCGTTTTTATTACATGGCTGTTTTGATAACGTTTACTTTTGTTAGTAAAAAAAAAAAACAGGACAGGGAGGAAGTGTTGTCACCATAGATAGATAGTGGAAGATTTTGTTAAATTTATTTCCGAGCTCAAATCTTATTTGACCGAACTTGTTGCTGTGTGGAATGGTAAACAGGAAATACCGCGGTTTGTCTCGTGTTCTTCGAATACCTGCCTTGTTTGTTTCCTCCTAGCGTTCACTCTGTCAATTCTAGGCTTTACAGCTGTGACACAGTACAGTAGCCCCATGGCTTCTTTGGTGCTGACTGACAGCTCACAGCTGACGGCTTTGAAAAGCTACCAGATCAAATTATGTATCCCTACGCCGAACCATATAATCTGCAAAAACGTGTTTAGCAGCTGTCACTTCTGATAGTCAAAATGTAGGTATATACCTAAATGTTGACTGCCAGAAGTCAGCTGTGAACTGTCAGTCTGCACCAAAGAAGCCATGGGGCTACTGTACTATTGAGAGGCTTGTGGGAGATTGCTTTTCATATTGCTCAATCAAGTATCAATTTAATTATTTTAAATAATAAACTAATAATTTTATTAATATTGCTAGTTAATACAAATAATTTTAATCAACATTCCATTAATATAAAGAGTTGGAAACACACAATTATTTTGACTAACAAATTTGTAATTTGAGCACGTACAAAAAAACAAAAACAAAAATAACACATGTCAAAATAAAATTAGTAAAAAGTTACATTGGCCTACAATTTTTAGTATTAATATAAAATTATGTATTCTGATACAAATACTTTTATCGATATCAAACTAAACTTAGTAATATAATAAATTGGAATTTTTTTGTTTTAAGCCACTTGCTTTTCTGCACATTAAAGCTAAATTGAAAGAGTTATTGACTAGGTCGTGTAAGAGATAGGGCGAGGGAGATATAGAGTCGACCATTCTTTACAACATTAAGTAATTGGTTTAAATATTTTTTATTATTTTCTACACTAAGCCCACGACTTCTTTGGTGTTGACTGACAGCTCACAGCTGACTTCTGAAAGTAAACATTCAGGTATATACCTAAATTTTGACTGTCTGAGGTGACAGCTGCTAAAAACATGTTTTTGCAGATCATTTGGTTTGGCGTAGGGATACATAATTTTGTCTGGTAACTTTTAAAAGCCGTCAGTTGTCAGCTTTGAGCTGTCAGTCAGCACCAAAGAAGCCATGGGGCTACTGTATGCAGAGTGAGGGAGGAATCACCCCCAGATTCAGAAAGGAATAAAACAAATTCCCTTCATAGAGCCAATCCAAATGCTACCACAGAGTAGTTGTGTGGACAAATTTGGGATACTTTAATAGTATCGATATTTTCCTTTAGATACAAATACTTCCTATACGCGTTACTTTTATTCATATGAGTTCTTACAACCCTGAATTGAAAGAAACAATCGTTTGGGTATAAAACTTATAATGTATGTACTTGTCTTAGTTATGTATAGTTAAATCTTTGGATATCGAGTACATTCGGAGATTTAAAAAAAAGTCCCTTCTTTGAAAAAAAAAAGCTGTTTCTACAGTCCGTCTAGCCTGAACAATGTCAATCTTACCTTTGCACCATACACTATGGCCCTTTATTATAATCTGCGTCCTAGTATAACCATAATAAGGGAAAACAAAGGGTACTAGAGTTTTTAGGTATAAATATGCGTCTCTAGCAGTGTTCATGTCCGTTATAAAGAAAATACGTAGTCCGAAAAGTGTTCCGCCTTGAGATTCCATGGTTGTTTTTTCTGTCGGAAATATTCAAACAATTCGTTTATAAAGATTAATCCGCTATTGAGAGGTATCTTTAAGCTCACACACTGATGGCTGATTAAAGAGAGAATATACAACATTTTCGTTCGTAAAAAACAGCTTCAATAATATAATTTGCAGATACAATTTTCTACTGATTCTTTCGATACAGATATACCTACTTTTATCGATATTTTTCTTTCAAAACGAGTAGGGTATCGATATTTTCCTCCAATACTATGAGTCAAATATCGATACTTTCTTTCGTTACCACTTCTTTATCATTGAACCAAGTCAAGCTGTTTCCTCCGTCCTCCGTGTAGGTTTGCCGAGTCTGCCTGCACGTAGAACAGTCAAGTGGTCCACTAACGAATCTCCTCATAGCTTCTGTAGACAGTGTTGCCGCTGCGATTGATCTGGTTGGACGTAGGGTTTTTAGTCCCACCACCGGCTTCTTTCAACCAAGCGTGTGAGTCAGCGGTTCTGCAAAATCCCTGTTGGTATGGTCGCCGACCCCTCTGGCCACTTCCAGTGATTTGTTAAGTTAAGGCCCTATATATTTATATTGTTAAAGATCCGACACCGTAAATAGGTTTGTATTTGTTTTTGACCCCATCCATGGTAGCAAAAAAGGCCTGAAAGGTCTTTTTTCCTACCAAAATCTCAATACAAAGTAGAATTCTGATAGGGAAAAATGACTTTCAGACCACCCTTCCGACCATGAACAGGGTATATATACATACAGTAGCCCCATGGCTTCTTTGGTGCTGACTGACAGCTCACAGCTGAATTTTGACAGTCAACATTTAGGTATATACCTAAATTTTGACCGTCAGAAATTACAACTGCTAAATACATGTTTTTGCAGATCATATAGTTCGGCGTAGGGATACATAATTTGGTCTGGTAACTTTTCAAAGCTCTCAGCTGTCAGTCGGCACCAAAGAAGCCATGGGGCTACTGTAGTCAATGTCACGTATTTATATCAGTCCGGGTTATCCTCATATTCACATAAATAAGATCGACAAGATTGAGAAGAAATGAACCCTCAATTGCCTGGAGGGAAAGTAGGTCGGATCTTAATAATTTTTTTTAGGAAACCCTTCTCTATACACCCTGCTGAAATTGTAACCTCGATTTTCGCCACAGGCTAATCAGACTTGACGAGCCTGTCGCGTATGTCCGCGTGCCCACCTTGTGTGGTGTTAAAGTTATTCATAGTGTTATTTTAGACCACAGATTTTTAAACTCTTATTCATAAGACCAAATTATTAACGACCCCAAGCAGTAATGGTCAAGCTTTGTTTATACTCTAGTGTCAGTTTTTCAATAGTTTTGGACCAAATGAGAAATAGAAATAATGAACTTGTTTACTGTAAAAAAATCCATACGTACAGCCATATTTAATATTGTTAGTTTTTTTTACAATCTACAACTTGCAGATTACCAATGGAAACCAGTTCATCTTAGTTAATTATATGAATGGCTATGAAAACTGTGCTCGTATATTTCTACAAAAAACTAAATAAATATGACATGAAAGGGTGTAGTGAAATATAATTTCAAAGTTTCTTATATTAAATATTTAATTTACTCACGTTTGTCAAGGTTTTCTGTGACCTCCAGACAGGTCGCAGCCCACAGTTTTAGAACCTGTGTCTTAGACAACTATCATAAAAAGTTATTCGCTAACGCATTGATCGGGTTTCACTCTAATCACAGTCATCATACAAACATAATAAATAATAATAATTTTTAAATTCCAGCAGCGGCCGCGAAAACCTCCAAACAAAAAAACGAACACTGCCAACTGGGGTAAATTTGGCGAAGAAACTTTTTATTTTTTGGGGGGTATTTAACCTGTACTTTCTAAACCGACTGATTACATCAGCCCACGAATTAACTAACATAAGGCCCGCTTTGGTTATCACATGGTCTACCGCGCTACTCTTGCAATAGACTAGACTGCCGATAACGGGGAGATCGAGGTTCATATCTCGGTCGGGTGTACTGAGGGTAGGTTTTCCAAAATGGTTTTCTACTCTCCCTCCAGGCAAATTTATGTACTCTTCCTCTAAATTTAACCTTCCTAATCCTTTAAAACCTTTAACGTAACTAGGCCTAATACATAAGCATACAACCCGAACATGTTGTAAGACGCTAACAAACTAACTTAAATCTAGAATAGACACAACATCCAGCCCTCGACCGTTAATTCTTCACTGTGAAAGAGGAAACCAACATTTCACCAATGATACATTTTTTTGGCCATGCCAGAAATTGAACCCGAGACGCTTAGCTCAGTAGACATGCTACCGACTGAGCTATACTCCATTCACGGTAGGAATTATTCTCTGAAAGGTCTTTTTTCCTACCAATACCCTACTATATAATAAATTTCTGGTAGGGAAAAAGGCCTTTCAGAAAACAATTCCTATGCTGAACAGACTTTAAGGTGTCGGATCGAAGGAATATAAAGATAAATTTTCAAAAAATTATAACTTCTGTATTTTTTTTTAGTAGAAAAACACGATAAAAAGTTTTTAGAACCATACTTTGAATTTGGATCTAGAAACAGTTATATTATTAAATTTTTAAATTAAAAATTTGATTGATTATGTATATTTTGAATTTTTTTAAAAATTTACTCGAGTTGACTACAAAATTGACCCAATGATGCTAAGAATATAAGGCTATGGCACAGTAGCACAGTAGCAAGAGAATATAAAAAAGTGTATGTACTGTGAAACTAAATAATATGTGAATTTTTATGGACGATTTTTTTTTTAAAGAAAAGATGGACTGTGAAAAGTTAATAACTTTGGTATTTGAAAGAAAGAGTTTGTGGGATTTAAGAAGCGATCTATATCATTATAGAGATAATTATAGGATTCTATGGCGTGAGGTTACGACAGAAATGGAAATTACAAGTAAGTATTTTAATTTTAAATTAACTTGCTTAGCAAAAATAAGCTATTAATGTGGTTGGTAAGAATATTTTAATTATTATAACATGATAGGACACTCGGAATAAACGATAATCATTAAAAAAAGTTTTCAAATAGGGAGCCACCTATTTAATCAAAAATTCACATTTTACATTAATAACATTATCATGCTAAAATATCGACCATAATATTAATTATAGTAATTTATGGCTAGCGTGTTTAAGAAACCACACCTTTCGGCCGAAAACGGTGCTACTGTGACCATAGCCTAATACAATGCCACCGATCTAGACGGATTTCATTTTTTAAACTCTATCATATAATGTTGACTGTTAGTTGCATATACATTCCCCCCCTCCCCGCCCCCCGATCACCACGCATGTTCTAATAAACAAGTAGGATGTCTGATCGGGCAGCAAGATGGTATAATCCAAGTCTCGCATGGAAAGCCACCACCGTTCTCCTAGAAAGTGTTTAGCAGAACTTTTAGAACACGGTACTTACTATAAACATGTTATCTTCTATTCTCGAACGGAGAACGGCTACTTAGGAGAGGCGATTCCGCGAACTCGCAACGCTGCGGGTGACGTCACCGCCTCTGATGGCCGGCGACCTTGGTAAAAGTGTGAGGCACGAGTCGTTAGTTCAACAGTTGTCGGCTGTCGCTCTAGCGGTGAACGTTAAAGGTGTTTTTTCTTGTCTTCAAACATAAGACGTGTCTATGTCATTGTAAAGACTGCAGACTTTGATATATTTTTATTGTTGAAAGGAGAGACGCTTGTGTTTTGAGTTTGGACGGTTTCTTATGTATTTTAAAGTGTTCGTGATATTTTATCCTATATTCAAACTGGATACATCTGTATAGGGAACTTCCTCTTATAAGAAAGTGATATAAAAAGTATATTTTCATGTCGCAATTGGTTCCTTACGGCCCACAAGTGTTGGACCTGTATGACGACGATAGTAGCTTTATTACTATGTACTCTGATTGGGGGAAAAGCGAGAAAGGAATGGTGAGTTTTTACTTTATTGGATAAAAATAAAACAATTGTTATATTGTGTTAAGTACTTAAAATATTGTTATGTAAATATCTATCCATTCAAATATGCTATTTTTTGTGTTAGAAATATTTGTTTTCAATCTACCTATAACACGATTTTTTTCCGTACAGCGGCCTTTTTTCCTACCAGAATCTTACTACCCTGGTGGAAATAAGGCCTTCCCGGTGGTTGGTTATTCGGAATAAAATTTGGCCCTTTATTTGATCAACTTAATTGATAAATGAGCTGGTAAAAAAAATCAATAAGGGATAATTATTATGACTGAGGCAGTCGTTTGACCATTGTTGTCACTAATTTATTGTTTAGAAAATATAAAGTTATATATAGCATAATCATAATATTTTAAGATGCTTGACGTCACTTAATCAACATTTCAAAGCCACTTTTTGTTTCATAGCTCTTCACATGAGTCATGAGCAAATAATGATTATTGTATCAGAGCGCTGACTAATGTTTGAGATAAAATCTATTAATGAGTAGTTTGTTTTCTTAACCACACCGCACGTGTTCAAGGTTAATAGTTAGGATTAGTCATAACTTATTGGGCAGATATAATTATTTTTAGTGATTAACACACCTGAATGCCTTGATAGTTGAGGTTTCAAATCCCACCTAGTGCAGTGTTTTTTGTTTGCGTGGGTAACGGTGGGGTGTTTGCCCACAAATACTCTTCCCAACCAAAAACACTGCTAATTATCATAACAGTAAAACCTAATAATCGGACCACGTAGTGAGAGTTAATAGTTTTGTTTCGTCGAGTCATCGTTACTTGAGCTTTTCAAGCTGAAAGACGAAGTTATAATTGCGAATATCTAAAAGAAAAGCGGTATCTTGAAGTTCTACCCAATACGCTTCGTTTTTATAATACAAATTATTGATAGAATAAAATAAAATAATTGGAGTGGAACGTTAGTTTTTTAAATATCGGCTTACGTTTTTTTATATATTATATTATTAGCACCGCGTCTTACTACCCGTTCGGGTATACGCACTTACGCTAATGTGTGATTGTGAGATGAATGAAGGACTACAATTTAACGTGGAATCCGAACCACGGTGGAGCCTGGCTTACGTTTTTGTCATAGTATTTTTTTCATTATAGTATTTTAAATTAATACGGATCTTTGATTGGTACATGCTTAATTAATTCGAGGGAGAGGGGAAAATCTTATGGATGGAATTGAACTACTTTTATTTCTCTCCAATGTTCCCGGAATTGGTAATACCGCGTATAGAAGATTGCATCAGCAAGGTGGAATTTAACGTGGGGCGCTCCTAGGCGATGACGTCAAACACGGTTCCAAGACGTCACGCAGACCCGAGAAAACCTGGCGCTGTTGTCACATTGTCTTGGGGGAAAGAGACCTTGATCGAAGTCCTGTTCCCTTTCTTGTAGGGCAAAATACACATTGCATTGGGGTTTTATGTTATTTTTGTACGGGAGCGTCGTTGAAAGTAGATATAGTGTTATAGGATGTACAGCAACATATCCCTCGGGAGAGCGCTTTCGGGCAGCAACACACACATTGCAACAATGGTAAAATCCTGAGTGCATCGGGGCACGTGACCTTTCAAAAGGACCCGTTCCCATTAGTTTCAATAAGATGAACAAATGTCGATAGTTAGATAGTTCGCTAATAGAAAGCATTTTGTGTACGGATAGTATTATAAATAAATAATGGCGAGGTTGAATTGTTTGTTAAACATATTTTGTCTACTTATATAAGGGGCTATGTGTATAGCGTATGTAAAATTAGCCTTTGGCATACCCGAAAGAAAAAAAAAGGGTGGGGGATATTTCTAAGGTCGCAAATAATTTTAGTGAAAGCTTTACACAAAATAAAGTATAACAAATACTGAAGATTTGTCGATTGCACTGTAGATTCAAATATAGACAGGTTACGATTGAAAGACGAAAAGGTATACCGTTATTAAAAGTGACCCTTCGAAAACTTCTTTTATCCAAACAAATAATCAGTTCTTTTATCCAAACAAATCAGTTGGGTTGCCTCAAGCAGACTACGGTCCTGTTTAATGTACTTACAGTCTAATTGTCATAAAAAGAGCCATTTAGAAAATACAAACTTTTTGCGGCAAAATTACACATTTTACTATATTATAAGATAATTTTATAATTATTGATATCTATCAAACGCGACAGCTGCAGATCACATGAGCTAATGAATGAATACGTAAATGTAGTTCTAGTAACTTTTATGGTGTAATTTATATTCGTCCTACAAAAGTTGTCTGAGACCAACACAACTATAACTTTGAGCATTTAATTATATCAAATAGCTAACCACACCTGTGATCGAACCTGGGTTCTCTAAAATGTAGTCAACCATCCTTATACTCTTACCCCCGCTCTCCCTTACATATTTACCCCGCCCTCTCTTGCAATCCTCCACACCTTATAACTTATCCCAGCTCCACTTTACAATCTTACTCACCCCTTCCCCAAATTCTACAACGGTGATTTCCATATAGAGGGGGAATTTATTGTTCACATTTTTTTCCCGCTCACTTTACAAGTTCCGTTGAGACGGCGCCGCGCCGATCGCAATGCTTGGTACTTCCGGTTACGTAAGAATCGAGCGTGCGACGCGCCCCGAGTCACATGACACTAGGTTGTCACGTGGGGCCCCCCACTCCCTTGCTCCGCCCCTTTGTACTCACTGTACGACTGTGTGCGATGCCCATCACTTGCAGGGGCAGTCGCAGTGTTTCTTTGTTTGCTCGGCAGGAAAGATCAACCGCAGGGTAAGAAAAATATTACATTCAGGTAATTTATGCTTTTATTCAGAATAATTTAAAAAAAATATGAACGAGTTCATGTGACAGAAAACTAAATGTATACAGCAAAAAAATATTATAAAATGCATTTTATTTGTGAATGTAACATTTGTCGAGAAATTTCTAATTATTAATGTAAAGCAAAACTATACTTTTTTTTTGCATTACGTCCTACTACCCGTACTGGCCATCCATATTTAATTACATTCATCGATGAGAAAGGTAGAATAAAGAAGTGTTCCCGCATTGAGAGAAGAGTGGGAAAAATCCCTCTCTACACTCAAACTGCATTCGAACCCCATCACCATCATACCTGACTAGATGAGCCTGTCATTTAGTCTAAGGGGTAGAGCAAATGATTTAGGTACACTCCATTACCCTACCTTTTCTATCTCCCTTGAAAAAGTTTTGTTTGAAGGAAAGCTTTCGCGTGAACTCCTTTTTATTTAGAATACGCTCGATAAATTTTACATTTAGTTGTGCCTCTAGTAGCTCATTTAAATAAAGCCACCCCCTTCCCCCCCCCCCTTTTTTTTAGCGATACTTGCTAATTTCATCAAGTTAAAAATAAGGTGACACTAGTTTCAAACAGGCGGCAGTGAAGGCCGGTAAAAAATAGGTAGGAGCAGGCTAACATGTTTAGACCTGCTCCACTAATCATTCATTACCTGCACGCGTTAATTCCGTGAAAAGGTGGTCGTGACTAAACGCGCTTTATTCGTAGTTCGTACTATCGTGGTACAAACCAAAACTATACTAATTATAATTAGTCCAGCGGTGAGATCACGTGTTGGAGTAGGCCCCACACGGGGCCACCGGAAAATGGGAACATTGCGAAGTGTGGACAGGGCCGTGTTCACAAACTCTATCTTGGGCATTGAGGAGGAATACAAAAATAATAGGAATACTTTAAATTTTAAAAACTTTTTCTTTGTTACATGCGGACTGAACTTTTGAAAGTATTTAGGTTACGCATTTTTGAAATAACGATAAAGAATGATATCGTGAAGGTTTGCACTCTTCCAAAATTTAAATATGTTTTTCTTTCATTGGTGGCGGTGGTGATAGCGTTAAAAAATAAAAATCCATTTTAAACTATCGGCTTGTTTATCCTTCATCTTCAATGTTGCCAACAGACAATTAAAAAAATACGAATAGATATTCATTTAAGATTGTTGTGAAAAATACGCGATTATTTTGCGTCCAAAATTCCTTTGTCAGGGACAACGTACAAGAAGGACGGGTGGCAGCCCAAGATAATGTCCATACTTTCCCAAAGTCACACGCACCGAGGGACAGAGCGCGCTGAGCCAGCCAGGCCTTGTCTGCTTATCTGTCTTGTGACGCAGGCCCGGGTATTGACACGACTGTCTTGTAGAAGGCCCCGCGTGGGGTGGCCGACAACCTCACACCTAATTGCGGTAAAAAGGGGGCGAAGGGGGGGGGGTCGATAGTGTGACCTCGGATGTGTCTTCTCTAAAACAACACTAATAATATAGTAAAATGTTATCAATGTTGACAGCAAATAAACTCGACTATCGGCGGACACGCGAATAAGGTGTCGGGATAGTCTAGTCTAGCTTGATGGGGAGGTAGGGGTTCGAATTCCAGCATGGTATAAGTACCGAGGCTGGTTTTACTTTAAATGGACCCCCCCCCCCCCACTATTCCACCACATGAAAGCGCATAAATTACCCTACCCCTATAAAGTAAGGGAACCTTTATTTCTTGGTATTTTCACGGACAGCCATTCTAAAATAACTTGCTATAACCGGAGTAGGTAGTCTGCATTTAAAGGGTACATAATTCACCATAATGTTAATGTATTTTATTTTTATATATTGAACAGTGTCAATAAATTAGGTGTAGTGTTGAAAAAGACCGTTTTCTAAAAATATTTGCAAGTACAGCTAGGGCCAAACGTTAACTTACATACATTTCAAATTACAATAGCTTATTTTTTAAATCTGAAACTAAATCACTGTTTCAGGGACTATCGTATAAAATCGTGGACAGATGTTCACTTTACTTTAAATTATTCCTTCTATTAACCTTTTAGCATTAATAATGCGCAAACCCCGAATGTTTAACGAGCCACAGTGGGGGAAAAAATAAATAGTTGACCGCAAGAAGGTCCTTTCTTTATCGCGTCCTTACTGTATCTCTTTGTGTTGTCAAAGTCTCAACATCCGCAGCTTGATCAACAGGACATGCTGGGGTCCGTACGGAAATGATAACCGCGAGAACCCGTCATTGCCGGGAAGAATTCTTTGAAAAAATGTGCCATTGCGCTGGTCGCCTAAACTACTCACCTTCTCCCTCCCCGTTTCATAACAATTACCAGTAGTGTTCGGGACGTTTCAGAACAGTCATTTATACATAAAACTGCCTATATGTGAGAGCGTTTATATCTAAAACGGTCTATATTTGGGGGGGACGTTTCGTAACAGTCATTTATACATAAAACTGCCTATATGTGAGAGCGTTTATATCTAAAACGTTCTATATTTGGGGGGACGTTTCGTAACAGTTATTTATACATAAAACTGCCTATATGTCAGAGCGTTTATATCGAAAACGGTCTGGGGGTCGTTTCGTAACAGTCATTTATACATAAAACTGTCAGAGCGTTTATATCAAAAACGGTCTATATTTGGGGTTTTTATTCATCGTTTTGAACCTCTAGCTAGTGCTGTCTTATGTTGAATGAGCATTGGTTCCATCGTCACAAGGCCTGAACCTCTCCTGACGGCCTTTTAATTATTAATTAATTAATTTATGTTAATTAAGGATTGAGGTGTTGGAGTTTTAGAGCGTTGTGGGAGCATGAGACAAGAGGTACTTTCTCCTCCGGATGCCCGATATTAAATGACACAAGCTGGCTCGCTGGCTTCTGTAACTCAGCCTTTCACTTTTCCCTCCCCACCCCCCTCCCTCAGAGCCGGGGTTGTTCATCCTGGTTTTCCCCCTCCCCCGGTCATTCCTCCTCCTTCGCCACCCTGACGCCAGCCTGCCGGGAAGACAAGTGACATCGATAACCTTGGGTTTTCCCAATGACGTAATCATCGCAACCCTGGCGCCGGGCTGGCGGGCAGACAAGTTGGGACAAGAATAGATAGTGACCTCAGCAACCTGGGTGTTTCCAATGACGTAATCATTGCGTGTTATGTCGCAACTCTAGCATCTCTAGTTATGCACAATCAGGGGCCTCGGAATCCACAGTTAGGGGCCACTACCCCTGTCACAAGTCTACTAAAATTGTTTGTTTGGTATCGTCTGTCGAAATGCATGGAAATGTTCCTCCACCCGCAGCTCTCGGACCGGACAACCTGGGTTTTTTCCTATGCCGTAATCATTGCGTGTTATGTCACAACTCTAGCTGACACATGCACAATCAGGGGCCTCGGAATCCACAGTTAGGGGCCGCTATCCCCCGTCACAAGTATACTAAAATTGGTTGTTTGGTAGCGTCTGTCGAAATGCCTGGAAATGTTCCTCCACCCACAGCTCTCGGACCGGACAACCTGGGTATTTTCCTATGCCGTAATCATTGCGTGTTATGTCGCAACTCTAGCAGCTCTAATTATGCACAATCAGGGGCCTCGGAATCCACAATTAGGGGCCGCTATCCCCGTCACCAATGTATACTAAAATTGTTTGTTTGGTATCGTCTTTCTCAATGCATGGATGTGTGTAACAGTCACGGACCGGAGGAGTAAGTTAGAATGGTTCCAGCGTTTATGTGGTGTGAGGGAGTGTATAAAACCACCATCCCCCCTGAGCGAGATATGAATCCACTGCCTCCAACGGCCATAACGTGTACCCGACCCTCCCAATACTTCTTAAACAAATAAATGTAATGTTTCCGTACATAAAAAAAAATGCATAAGTAATGACCGTAAATATATATCAGGGCTGAATACATGGCGACAGTTTGGTGGGTCGTCAAGACAAGAATGATGGCGCCAGGTTGGCGGGCAGACAAGTCAGGACAAGAATATATCGTGACCTCGACAACCTTGGGTTTTCCCAATGACGTAATCATCGCGTGTTATGTCGCAACCCTGGCGCCAGTATGTCGGCACAACAAGACGAGTTGAGACAAGCTTAAATATCGAGGTCATCGACACGGGCGCCAAGTTGGCGGGCAGCCAAGAATATATCGTGTGACGTCAAACCCTATCCTATAAATACAAGCTCATATAGCTTATAAGCTCAGTCTCCGTCACTCTAAGTCCTGATGAATTAAAATCACAGATTGAGTATGCATGCACTTACATGATTGAAGCAGCTTCTTCTTTCAGCCACAAAGGAAGTGGTGTGTCCGAGGACCGTGTGAAATACTTAGAGCTAAATATATTCCTTTGGGTGATTGAAGCTATATTCCATTACCAGAAGAGTTGATTAATAGGAACGCTCTAATTAATATAAGAAATGCTGACAGTAAATGCTTTTGGAAAACCACGCTCAGTTCACCCGACCGAGATTCGAACCACGATCTTCCCAGTCCTCAGCAGCCGAGCTCAATACAACGAGCGCTTTAATCAACTACGCCACTGAGGAGGGTTTTTGTATATGTTAAATATATTATTTTTGTGAAGTGGAAAATTTGTTTAGCGTAAATGTTATATATATTATGTCCGCATATATAGTTTCATATTTAAAACATAACAACATAATTTCAAGATCTTCATAATTGTATTACTTGTGATTTTTTTTGTTTAAGTGTTGCGGTGATAAATATTATAAAACTGTTATGTTTTGCGTTTTAACGTCTACACCCTCTCTACTATCATAGAAGCTCCGTCTCAAGCATTATGGGTGTAAGACCGTCTAGTTAAGTACAAAGCCCGTTCCCCCCTTAAACCAGCATTTTCAGTCATACAGGGAATCGAAGCCGGGACACGTGGCGCGGTGGCCAGACATGCTAACGCCTCACGGCCAGCTGATTCATTAGACGTCTTGACCATTGACAATAGCCAAGCGACATAGATTAACAGGCAAATAAAAGTCTCCCTTCACAGACAGAGAGAGAGAGACTGATACATTCATTCTGGACACTTGGCGCCGTGTGTAGATATCCTAACGCTTCACACGCAGTGACGAGAAACAAGGACAGGGGTTCGAATCCTGGTTCACTGGATGATTGCCACCAGCTCAAAGGATCATATTTGACATAGGGTTGGTAGCAACATAATTACTTTTTTTTGAAAGGACATGGAAGTGAACCCCAACTTTTGCACGGAGAGTGAGACAGGGAAAAACCTTACAGGAATCCGCTCTCCCAGAAAAAAAATCATGACATGTGGCTAATATAGGGTTTAGAACCCCTGACATGTGTAAGACCGTCTTTTTGCTTCAATTGGTGTACTAGTTCCCATTCCCCTCTTGAACCAACATTTTCAGTCATACAGGGAATCGAAGCCTGGACACTTGACTCTGGTGGGGGACAGACAGACATGCTAACGCCTCGTGGCCAAGTGATTCCTTAGACGTCTTGACCGTTGACCACGCGACATAGATTAACAGACCAATACATGTCTCCCTTCACAGAGAGAGAGAGAGAGTTATACATTCTTTCTGGACACTTGGCGCAGTGGGCAGTCTTCCTAACACCGTGATGAGAAAGCTGCTTCCTCCTTTATATGTAGCATTTTCTTCTTCACCCTTTTAATACATATCATATTCTTAAAAAAAATTACACCTGCACAAGGGAATCGAACCCTGGAAACTTTGGCTTACATATGTATCTTAGTACGTATACTGGTTTGTTCACATTAAGGGGGTAAGATATACTCGTAAATATATATTATGGATTAGATAAGCAATTCAACCCTGGATATCAAACTAAGTCACAACAATGTTGGCGTCTCCTTCAGGTCTTTGATTGTCCAGCCGAGGATTTAAAAATAATAACGACATTTTAGTGCTAGTTTTTTTTTTTTATTGACAATCAGCAATTGATTAATTTAAAACAACAACAAGCAGCAATATTATTTAGGTCTTTTGACCAATACACATAAAATACATCTACCAGGCAGAAAATGAGTAGGAGTCAATTTTATTGCCAATCAACAATTGGTTAATTTAAAACATTCACAACAAGCAGCAATATTATTTAGGTCTTTTGACCAATACATATAAAAGACATCTACCAGTTAGAAAATGAGTAGGAGTCAATTTTATTGCCAATCAACAATTGGTTAATTTAAAACATTCACAACAAGCAGCAATATTATTTAGGTGTTTTGACCAATACATATAAAAGACATCTACCATCTAGAAAATGAGTAGGAGCCACCTCCAAAATAGTTCAAGACACGTTGAGAGACGCTAGAGTGTATATTGATAATGTCTCCACAGTTTTTACCTGGCAATCTTACTCTTCCAACAAACTCAAGCACAATAACATTAGGTTCGGGCTCTTCCGATAGCACAACGTTATAACTTTTGTTTTTCTCAAGTTCGTTTAAGCACTTGACACGGCTGTATTCCTCTTTCTCGATCATGTCTAACGCCCTGCATAATACCTCCTCGTCCCAACAGGTATTCTGGTGAGCAGCAGTTTGCTGACATTGAATTTTGTGCCGAATAAGATTGGATAGCTTTGCGTAGGATCCATCACAAACGCAGCATTTAAACGGCATAATGTCAATTGGAGATGCAGTAAAAGAAATAAACACTCGCTCTTAACGTGTTTTTTTTTCAAAATTTCACCACTAGCTCCTATGACAGCCGCAGAATACGTCTAGTTTATTAATTCACTTTTAAACATCACACTTTGTCCTCCGAGATATATCATACAGCGGGCTTTAGATTTAAAGCGCTTACAATCCAAATAATATATTGACTTTGGAAGGAAAACGTTACCGAAACTGCCCAGACCGAGTATGTAGTCGGCGTGCGTTTCACCTATAATTTTAACATTTGAATAATTTTTGTAAATTGTTAAATCCTCGAGATTTACAGGTTCTTCAGACTTTACCTCCGGCGGTGGTGGTGGGCACGCAGGTGACTCTGCCGGCCGGTAAACAGGCGACTCTGACTGTGGATACGCCAGTGAATCTGACGCCTGGTAGGTAGACGCCTCGGACGGCGGGCACGCAGGTGACTCTACTGACTGGTAGACAGACGACTCTGACGACGGGTACGCCTGTGACGTCTGGTAGGTAGACGACTCCGGTGGTGGGTACTCTGGGGCTGGGTACGGCTGTGACTCTGGGGCTGTGTACGGCTGTCTCTCTGAGGGTGGCGGTGGCGGTGGCATGAAGTACGGTGACGGGTGGTGTGGAGCTCGGAAGGGCGGCGGTGGAGGTCGGGGTAACACAGCTACCACGCCCCCCTTGCGGAAATTGTAAACGGCGCACGTTACATCACACATATACGTTTCCACGATTCTCTCGTAGGGTAGTACTTCCGTCGCTCTTATCGTGTGACAGGTAGAGTCACAAAACTCTATGTAGCCTCGCTCCTCTACTTTGTAAATTACCTGTCTATCACACACCGCGACACTGTGAACATTCTCTCCCGTCATATAGGCACGCCCCTCCATCGTATGGCCCACAAACATTAAATTAATATAGCCGGATCGAAGCATGGTGAGCGTACCTGAGAGCTAAACGTCCTGTAGAGTGCTCCGCTGCCCGTTGTTGTTAACTGCCGTGTCTCTTAAACGCGTTCAAAGTTCACAATGGTAGGTGAACCGGGTTTTACTCCGGCGCAGGTAAATACCAGTTTTTCTTTATTTAACTCACACACGTCTTCATCTGTAAGAGTACCAAACCGGCAGGGTAAAAATACACAAAACTCACCGTCTAGATAGGCTATTAGACGTCTCCCGAACTTTGTATTGACGGCTTTTAATTTATCAACTGAGTACTTTTGATCTACGGCTAGATCACACAATTTGACGGTCTGCACCGCGTCGACGATATTTACCAGCTGCTGTAACTTGTCCATATTGGCCCCCTCTACAAACGTTTATAAATAGACACCCAAGCGGGCACCCCTCTTTATAGCCACCCCCCCCCCCCTCCCTCGTTTGACGTCACACGATATATTCTTGGCTGCCCGCCAACTTGGCGCCCGTGTCGATGACCTCGATATTTAAGCTTGTCTCAACTCGTCTTGTTGTGCCGACATACTGGCGCCAGGGTTGCGACATAACACGCGATGATTACGTCATTGGGAAAACCCAAGGTTGTCGAGGTCACGATATATTCTTGTCCTGACTTGTCTGCCCGCCAACCTGGCGCCATCATTCTTGTCTTGACGACCCACCAAACTGTCGCCATGTATTCAGCCCTGATATATATTTACGGTCATTACTTATGCATTTTTTTTTATGTACGGAAACATTACATTTATTTGTTTAAGAAGTATTGGGAGGGTCGGGTACACGTTATGGCCGTTGGAGGCAGTGGATTCATATCTCGCTCAGGGGGGGATGGTGGTTTTATACACTCCCTCACACCACATAAACGCTGGAACCATTCTAACTTACTCCTCCGGTCCGTGACTGTTACACACATCCATGCATTGAGAAAGACGATACCAAACAAACAATTTTAGTATACATTGGTGACGGGGATAGCGGCCCCTAATTGTGGATTCCGAGGCCCCTGATTGTGCATAATTAGAGCTGCTAGAGTTGCGACATAACACGCAATGATTACGGCATAGGAAAATACCCAGGTTGTCCGGTCCGAGAGCTGTGGGTGGAGGAACATTTCCAGGCATTTCGACAGACGCTACCAAACAACCAATTTTAGTATACTTGTGACAGGGGATAGCGGCCCCTAACTGTGGATTCCGAGGCCCCTGATTGTGCATGTGTCAGCTAGAGTTGTGACATAACACGCAATGATTACGGCATAGGAAAAAACCCAGGTTGTCCGGTCCGAGAGCTGCGGGTGGAGGAACATTTCCATGCATTTCGACAGACGATACCAAACAAACAATTTTAGTAGACTTGTGACAGGGGTAGTGGCCCCTAACTGTGGATTCCGAGGCCCCTGATTGTGCATAACTAGAGATGCTAGAGTTGCGACATAACACGCAATGATTACGTCATTGGAAACACCCAGGTTGCTGAGGTCACTATCTATTCTTGTCCCAACTTGTCTGCCCGCCAGCCCGGCGCCAGGGTTGCGATGATTACGTCATTGGGAAAACCCAAGGTTATCGATGTCACTTGTCTTCCCGGCAGGCTGGCGTCAGGGTGGCGAAGGAGGAGGAATGACCGGGGGAGGGGGAAAACCAGGATGAACAACCCCGGCTCTGAGGGAGGGGGGTGGGGAGGGAAAAGTGAAAGGCTGAGTTACAGAAGCCAGCGAGCCAGCTTGTGTCATTTAATATCGGGCATCCGGAGGAGAAAGTACCTCTTGTCTCATGCTCCCACAACGCTCTAAAACTCCAACACCTCAATCCTTAATTAACATAAATTAATTAATTAATAATTAAAAGGCCGTCAGGAGAGGTTCAGGCCTTGTGACGATGGAACCAATGCTCATTCAACATAAGACAGCACTAGCTAGAGGTTCAAAACGATGAATAAAAACCCCAAATATAGACCGTTTTTGATATAAACGCTCTGACAGTTTTATGTATAAATGACTGTTACGAAACGACCCCCAGACCGTTTTCGATATAAACGCTCTGACATATAGGCAGTTTTATGTATAAATAACTGTTACGAAACGTCCCCCCAAATATAGAACGTTTTAGATATAAACGCTCTCACATATAGGCAGTTTTATGTATAAATGACTGTTACGAAACGTCCCCCCCAAATATAGACCGTTTTAGATATAAACGCTCTCACATATAGGCAGTTTTATGTATAAATGACTGTTCTGAAACGTCCCGAACACTACTATTACCTACTTGATTCGTGTGAATATGATGATAGCCTGGGCGGGCAGCAATAACAATACATTCGTGTAAATATGATATCCTGGGCGGGCAGCAATAACAATACATTTGTGTAAATATATCCTGGGCGGGCAGCAATAACAATACATTCGTGTAAATATGGTTATAGCCTGGGCGGGTAGCAAAAATACATTCTTGTAAATATGAGATAGCCTGGACAGCAACAATACATTCGTGTAAATATGATAGCCTGAGCGGGCAGTAACAACACATTCGTGTAAATATGATGATAGCCTGGGCGGGCAGCAACAATACATTCGTGCAATTATGATGATAGCCTGGGTGGACAGCAACAATACATTCGTATAAACATGCTGATAGCCTGGGCGATCTAAAGAAATGTAAAAAATATTAAGAGTTGATATTCAGTCATCTTTAGACATCAATCTTTCATTCTATCTGAACTTCCTGTTATTATAGAATGGGAGATTGGTCGTTTACCTGAGACTGGACCATAATTACGTCCCTAAGACTCTAGTGACAGGTCGAGCCTATGTTGCCTAATATTTTCCTTGTATTTAGCTTTTGAGCACACCTTCTCCTTAGTTCACCTTAAATCGGTCCCACACAAGCCCGACACAACAGGCCAAGCCGCCGAGAACTATTAAATGTTATATTATAAGTTTTTACTGACTTCCTCTCATTCATTCTAAGTCAAGTTAATATTGCTATAGTTTTGGCCATTTTTATCGTAAATAAATCTGTAGTCCTGAACTAAAGTAATTAACTTTTCCTCGTCTATTGCAGCTTCACTTTACAAAACACAAGAAACTCACACTTACATGTGAGTCGTGAGCTATATAATATTTCCACACCCTCGCTCGACGATAACACCCACACTAATCTGCTCAGTGCTCTTGAACTTGTCTGGAAATGACTGATGACGCAAAACTTTGTCTAGCGCCGCTATCGAATCGTAGAAATTCTTCTTCTCGACGATTCGTCTAGGTGTAATCAGGTTCATTTAAATACGCGGAAACAATATTTTTCTGATTGCCTTAGTTAGGTGAGGGCGGTCCTATACTTGCTACATGGAGTATTGAAAAAAAATCTTAAATAATACTTCCAAGTCCTTGTTCTTGTGACGGACGCCGAAACTGAGGGGTTAAACCCATAGGAGTGTGCAGGGTGTGGCTGATGGGGGTACAAACTGGAAGACGACACCCCCCTCCCCGCTTTCCAATGATAATCTGTTTGGATCGTTTTTAAACATTTTATATAAATTAAAAACAAAAACATCAATGTTTTACTATACAAGATTATTCTTTGAAAACAAACTTTAAAAATAAACATTGCCATCCGTCGACTGAAAGGTACAATTTTTTTTTAACTCGTCAATAATGTTATCTAAGTCCGTATCCACCCACCATCTTTTGTTCGATGAATGCGACCCCGAGGTGTTATATCAGGATCTTAAGTCTACATTAACCACTTCCCTTAGAATATAATAGAATATCAAAATGTTTAAAGTACTTCTTTTATCAATCAAACTTTTTCGGCTTTTTTTCTTTTCGTGGCTAGTGAGGGTGCCATGTAACTCACGCCTATGTTTAAACACGCTCATTTTTGATGGAACTCTTTCTTGGCTATGTGAAGAATTTCCTGTGGCCTACACCAGTCTTGGAGCGATACATTGTTGACTGACTGGCGCCCGCTCTTCTGAGAATTCGCCTCAACTAACACTTCTAGGAATTATTTTACCTCGGACTTGTGGCACAACGGGCCTGCCAAGTGCCTTATCTTTGACAAGTTGAGAGTGAACGTCTGCTGTACTTCAATTTTCTAACGAATTGCCTTTCGGAATACCGTCACAATATTTTCCATTAAAAACATTGATCAAGTCACTAATGTTAACTCATTTAGAAATATTTGTATTGGCTTCATAAAAATATTTTTTGATGTCATGGAAAACAGAATGTCAGGGAATTGAATTAAAAATACGGAAAAAACCAGGGAATTTAAATACTTGTCTATAAAAAATATTAATTTTGAAACTAAACACTAGAGCAAGAAATAGATTTTTGTTTAGGGAGCGTTCAAATATTACGTAAGCACATTTTTGGCCATTTTTAACCCCTCCCACCTCTTGTAAGCAAAAACAAATGCCCCCCCCCCCCCACACACACATTCTTGCTTACGTAAGATTTGTCAATTCTTTTCATTTATCACAGGAATAACCATTCTTTTTTTTCATGCCATTTTACCTATAGCCTGAACAGGTTCCGCCACCACTAATTCAATGATATATTAGCTCATCATGGATATGTATATTTATACGTAGTTTTAAATAATAGTTTGCGTGGCTGAACAGGGCTGAAATAAGGCAACAGATTTTCCCACTTCATTACGCTCCCATACATAACATATGGTGGGTGCTATTGGTTCATAGCTTTTTTCAAATTACATTTAAATTAATTTTTTATTTACAGTTTTATAACATAATATATCAATGTCAAATTAAAGAAAAGTCTAGCAAGTTAACTCATGTTTCCATGAAATCCCTTTGCTAACGGTTGATCCATATACTGAGTCTGAAATAGTGAATGGAGATTCAAAATATAAAAATTGCTTGTAAAATAGAGAAATAGGTTCCTAAAACAACAGAAAAATAATCAACGAAGTATTTCAGTATTGTTATTTCTTTGGCCAAGCGTTAAAAAAGTGTAGTTTTTTTCAAACTGTATGCAAATTTTTTTATTTGGATCCTCTTAAACTCACTAAGACAGCATTTTCCTGTTTGGAAGAAATACCATATTTAAAATTTGTTTTAATAATAAATTTATATTACTCTCACTAGATGCATCAGTAAATGTTTAATAATATAGGATACGTATTTCATAGAACAAACTATGCTAATTTTTAATCTACAAAATAGCAACTCGGCTGTTTAGAAAAAGGGCAGCGCGAAAGGGGAAACCATAATCTAAAGGGGGTTGGTCCATAGATGGTTGTACTCCAATTAAAGAGCGAGACGCTCTTTATAAAACTTGGAAATCACACAGATTTTTGTATTAAGAACTTGGTGACAACTCTGCTATTTAGCGTTGAAGTACTGTCGTGTAATCTCAGGTATTTGTCTCTTATCTGATAGATAAGATATGGAGCACACGCTGCTAATCGAGTTTCCTTTTGAACTTTGTATGGCTTCCACTAAACCTACGATGTAATTTTTGTTTCGAAATTTTATATACCAAGCATAATGAGTAACTTGCAACTGACCCGCTTCGGTGGCCGAGTGGTCTAACGCACTACTCTCGTGTTGGACTAGACTGTCAAAGACAGGGAGATCGGGGTTCAATCCCAGTCGAGTCGGGTGTACTGGAGGGTTTCCCTTTAAATGGTTTTCCACTCTCCCTCCACGTAAATGCGGTTGCACTTCTTCCTAATCCATAAACCATTAGTATAATTAGTGCATAGGCGTACAACCCAAACGAGAAGTAAGACGCCGTGCTAAAAAAACTTCCAAAGTTCCACCTATACCGGTAGGCATGTGAGATAAGACACCAGTCTCGCCCTATCTCGATTTACCGGTGATAGTTATTATAATCTCGGCAGACACATTTAAATGCAGCGCAAAATGCATTCTTTCCTACCAAAGGCCATTAGGCAGCGATACCTTACTTCATCCGGCGCCCATGGGTAGCTAGGAGGTGGCGGGGACTGGTTAAACAGCGTGGGTTTCATCATAAACCGCTAATCGTCTATCCCTCCCCCCTCCCCTTCCCGTTGAAGACGTGGACCGAATCCCTGACTCACATCCCACGTTAATCTTCTCGGATCTCAGGGGGAATTTCCTTGATTCGACCAACTGGCTGCTTAGGTTGTTGATAAAGGGGGTGGGGTTGGCGGTGTTCTCACCATCTCAATCTTGCAAACTTCTACCGCTGCTTTACCGATAATAAAATGTACAAATGGCAATGGCGTCGTTAAATGCCAACTTGGAGTTAAGTAGAGTTTTAATAGAAAGGATTATCTTAAAATTATGGTGTTTTTTCTCATTTTTTAATTAACTGAGTTTCACTGCCCGTCCGGGCTATCTGCATATTTAAACTAATGGGGTGGGAATGAATTAAGGTTTAATTCTAAATAAATGTACCCGAATTTGCGTGGCGGGAGTGTAAACATCCATATAGGAAACACCAGCTTCAGTATAGGCCTACCCGACTGGGCTTCGATTGTCTACCTCTCTGTCATCGGCAGTCCCGTCTTTTGCGATTGAGACGGCTTAGAATTATTATTTTTCATTTATTTAGCACCGCGTCTTGCTACCCGTTCGGAAATACGCTTAAGTACTAATTACGTTAATGGATTAGGAATTGAGAAGTTTGGTGAACCTGCATTTACGTGGAGGGAGAGTGGAAAACCACTTAGTAAAAACCACCCACAACTCACCCGACCGATATTCGAACCTTGTCTTCAGCAGTCTAGCCCAACACAAAACTAGCGCGTTAGCCAACTACGCCACCGAGGCGGGTGAGTTGGCTTAGAAGCTTATATATCATGCGACCACCGGTGCGGCACATAATTTTGTAAATAAACACGTACTCCAAGGGTGGTTATGATAATGATATGTGTAAAGGACCTTAGACAAACGCGTGTGAGCTGGTTCAAGAGAGCTGAATGAAGCACAATACGGAAATAGCCTTGAATACAAAGCAATCTATTTAAAATTACGTTTGTTCCTTTAAATTTTAACTTGGATATATGTTTTAAAAAATCACTGTAAATAACTCAATATCTACTTAAGTGTTTAGTCACCCTCTCAAAAATACTATTTCAGCTAAAAACTTTAATTTTAGGAAGAGAAACTCCGACCTCATTCTAATAAAGTTTTATCTATTTTAACAAAATTACCTTAGGGATAGGAACAAATCCAGATTGTGCGTGAAGTTCAATTTCTGTTGTATTGTTGTGTGGATGACAAAAATAAAAAACTCCCACTAATCTGAGAGTCTATGAACGAACTATTTTACTATTTAAAATTTCTCAGTGTGACATTATCTCTCTACAGCAAGCAGGTGTTTGTATCTCTCTTCTATATTGAACAATTAAACATATTTTACAGCTCTTAAAAACATAAATAAAACTCAACATAGTTTTTTCGTTGTTCATTAAAAAGTGAATAAAAAGAGTCATTCTTAAACCTAGTACTTATGCTAGGATGCATCTGCAATTTTATATTCCGCCCCCCCCCCATCTCCTTTTCTAATTTGAACTGCAAGGGTTAACATGATAGCCTCTTTTAGTTCGAGCATTTTAGAATGCTGTGACCCGCCTCGGTGGCGTAGTTGGTTGGCTAACGCGCTTGTCGTGTTGAGCTCGATTGCTGAGGACGGGGAGATCGAGGTTCGAATCTCGGTCGGGTGAACTGGGGGGGTGTTTCCTAAATGTTTTTCCACTCTCCCTCCACGCAAATGCGGGTTCACTTCCTCTAATTCAACCTTCCCAATTCATGATTCATTAGCGTAATTAGTACTTAAAGCGCATAACCCGAACGGGTAGTAAGACGCGGTGCTAAATATTATTATTATTATTTTATTATTATTAGAATGCTGTGACTGACCAGCAGCTGTGTTTTCAGCCGTGAGCCTGCTCAGAGGAAATGGTCCGCAATGGTGGGTAGAGAATGGAAAATTCACCTTCATTGCACCAAGCTGGAACTCGAACCCTGTCATGTCCAACACCCTAGACAGCTCTGCCACCCGTTGCTTGGCGATTAAGTTTGTGTTTGTATCCGGTACTAGAACAAATTGCTCATCTCCTTCCTCTCCCTTAACTCTAACGTTGTGTTCGTCGTGGCTGCCAAGAACTGTCGTCGCGTGTGGTGATGGGTGGTTAAAAACGGCCGCGGCTGTTGGCCCGGGTGTTGGGCACTTTCAGTCGGTTTGGGCGCTCCGGTCTGAACAGACGCTTTCCGTCGGTAGCGTCGTCATCGCCACACGCACTGCTGCAGCAGCAGCTCGAGTTAGCGCCCAACGCCGACGTCCGAACGAACGACTTTTTGTGCATTGTGCAAGAATATAAGAGAGTACTAATATTGATTCGATCGAAAACCTTCAGCGCAATTTGTTTTCCTATGTCGACGATGGAACAGTTGGATTTCAGCCATTTCCTGGCGCAGGAACTATGGTACCAACAGGTAATTTATTTATTTATTTGACGTGCACAGCCGCGTCTTAATACTCTACCGGACGATCAACGTATTTACAGTAGGAGTGAGGGAGGTAAAATTTAGAAAGACAAAATAACTTTATATCTGAATTTTCGTGGAGGGAGATTGGAGAATCGCCGAGGGAAAAAAAAAACCCTTTTGAGTACACTTGGTTTGAGTATAGAATTACTGACGGAAAAAAAAATCACTTTTAAAGTACACTCTTCTGTAAATAAAACTCAAGATTTCTTTGTCACCGACACACCGGAATGACTTCTTAGTTTGCGTCCCCACTGTTGAGAGTCATTGTCACTATTTGTACATAAGAATGTCATTTACAAATAGTGACATCGACTCTCAACATAGCTCACTTGCGAGTTTTTTAATTGTTTTATTTAGAATGTCATTACTGAACAACAGAAAGGGCACAAGCTAAGGGGGATGAAATTTTAGGAATCTCAAGGTTCATTTGGACAGACACCAGCCAATAAAAACCCACACACCCGACTGAAATTGAACCAATACCGCTAAAGTGAGACTAGGGATCACACCATTTTCTCTTTTCTGTATTTATTACTCCCAAGAAGAATGTCCTTAGTAATTTTCACTACCCTTGCCCCTAAATGTCCACGTCGCACTGTAGGCCGCAGTGGTCTTTGTTTGGAGCAGTTGGAGCAGCGCCAAATGTGGCCGCCCACGTTTCACTTATTTGGACGGGGATATATTTTGGGATGGTTTGAAAGTCAGTGGAAACTCTGCGCTTCAGGTTTGAAATGTACATAGCGCTAATGTTTGTGATAAAATGCTTCGATTCAAAACTTATTAAAAATGTATTATTAAATTGTAATGTTGCTAATCATTAATCTGATTAGCTATGATTCTTGCATATATCGTTTCTAATATTATTATAAATAAGGCTTTATAAAGAGAGGGTGTTCCCGGGGCTAAAACTCTTTCCCGAAATGATCAGTGGTGATGTTTTGTTTGTATTCCTCCTCAACTCTTATGCTTGTAGATTTTTGGAGGTTTATTAAATTCTTGACACCTACAGTGGTTATTTCAAAAATAGATATGTTAAACATTTTCTCTTGATATCTTTTGTTTGGGTCACTTACACCCCTTGTCCCACAAAATCGAGGCCCTGCTTGTAGATTTCTGTTGAACAAATTATCACACTTTGATTTCAGAGTTTAAGCAACATTAAGAAGAAAATCATGAATGAGGATTTAAAAAAAAAATGAAATGCACCACCTTTCACCTGGATAATATTGTGGCATGCAAATCACTATACTAATTCTGTCTTTGACAAAATATTTTTTTCTCAAATAAATAAAACTTTTTGTTTTTACTTTAATTCAATCTCTATATTGAAATTACTAACTTTTTAACTTCCATGTTGTATTAACATACACACAAATATTTAAATTGTCATAATTTATCAGAAATTTTGTTTTATTTGTAATTGATTGTAGTTATTCTATGTCAAATCACCTAGGGGTGGTTTCTTGAACTAGTTAATTTTTAATATTGTTACCATAGGTGTCCTTGTTAGTGACCTGCTCAAAACTTTTTTTAATTTACCATTTTGGATTTACACCCATGTTTCTTTTCTGCAGCATGCAAAAACGAGCGTTTAGAAAGGTTTTGAAAAAAAGACTTGTATGGTTTCTATTAAAGACAGGAAGTCTTGGTTTTCACTGCCTTATAAAGTAGAGATCATGCACTTTCAGAAAATGTGTATACATATACATGTACACTGATTAGCCGGCTGTATCTCTTGTTTAGTCTGTCAGAACTTGCAAGAACCTGCTTCATGCATGCTCCTTATGACTGCCTTGCCCTGTGACAGGAACACACAGAACAGTCACTAAGCACATTGGAAGACATAGGCTATCTTATGGACGAATGTCTATTAACAAAACACAAAGGCATGTATTGAAGCATAAACTAGTTGCTATTATAAATGAAAAAGAGTAACATTTTTTTATAGTATATCCTGAATAATAGTAAATTGAAAATAGTTGTAGAAACAATTTTTTAAGAAAAGCTGTACTGTAACAAAGGGAAAGAAATAGCCAAACTTTTTAAAAAAAATTGTTAATCTTTTATATCTTTATATTATTATAAAATAATATAACCGAGACATTTTAAGTCTATTAGCATGTTTTCACATTATAATTTTTAGAGATATTCGACAGCCTGTAACATGAACATCAGTGTGAACCCCAAATTGAAACTCACAGGTTTTACGAACTATTATTAGGAGTATCCATGACCAAAATTCCCCCACCCCCCACCCCTCCTTGAGATGATTGCCCTTGAAATTGACAAATTTTGGAAATTTTCCAATTTAAGGGCTAAAAATTTAGGATTTCTTTCACCATTACTGGAAATCCTTCCTAGTCATAGTTCCTGAAATTAAAAACTTCATTGTGTGGTTTCAAGCCCTTTTGATTCTACATACCCTTAGAGTTGGCAAAATTGTTCATTATGATCACTTAAATTTAAGCCCATTAAATTTCCATCAACCAAAGTCATATTTTACATGTATATGCATTTTCTAAAAGTCCAAGATCTTTACTTTAAGGCAGTGAAAACCAGAACTTCCTATCTCTAATAGAAACTACACAATTTTCTTTTCAAAACTTTTGCAAAACGTGTGTAAATCTAAAATGGCGGCCGATATATAAAAAAAAAAGTTTTGTGCAAGTCACTAACAAAGCCACATAATGGTGATAATGTAAAAAGTTAACCAAATGGTTGATCAACCATTTAATATATAATTGAGTGATTTCACATGGAATGATTCTGTATTATAAATAATTTAAAAATTAATAATGAAGTCCTGGTAAAGAGTTTTCAGATGTACAAAAGTACACAAAATTACTTTTTACATTCAACAAATAGCTCAAAAGCTTGATTAACATCCCAACCAAATGTTATTTAAATCAAATTAAATCACGACAGACAAATAATTCAAATAAGCAATCGGGACTGTCAACTTAAAATACTTTGATGTTATTTGACATATTTTCATAAAATTTTACCAGTATCCAAATATTTAAGCTTTTATTTTTACAGTAGCAAAACTTAAAAACATTTTTTCATTAAAACATTTTTTTTAATAAAAACATTTTTTCAATAAAACATTTTTTCAATAAAGTGTGTTATGTTTTAGTTTGTGTCCCTGGATGGTCTGAACTCTGGAGTACCAACTCGAACGACTGCCACTCTGACCCCCACAGTGCTGCGCAATATTGAACAAACACTGATCGACCTGCAGTGCGAGGGCGAGTCCCACCAGAACGAGGCAGGGTTTGTGCCCCCGGTGGTGCAGCCAATATCACAAGGTGAGTTCTTCCCACAAACATACACCGTTTGAAATTAAACACATAAAAGCAAGAATATTGTGGTACTTTGAAAGTTGATGTTATTCCTTCGCTCTGGCATAACATCTCTTTCAATATAAGGTTTTGTTTTCACAGTGGTATACTACTGATTCAGGCTATCTGTAGATTTACACTAAATGTAGTAGGAATGCAGGACATAGAATTAAGTAAAGTACTGACATTGGGGGAGGGACAGAGAATAAAGCAATGTACGACATTTGGGGGGAGGGATAGTGGAACCATTTATATTAGATGAAAGATGACCCTGAATATGAGATGAACCATGATAGCTCAGTGATAAAACATTGACACACAAAGTCAAAGGTTCTGGGTTTGATTCCTTTGTCTAGTTGTCATTTTTCACTTAATTGAATTTTATTCAGCTATCAGGACTGATTTTGTGGATAACCATCATGTATCAGTTTGTGATACACATAAATTAAGATAACCATTTTAGGTAAAAGCACCCTTGTACACCCGGCCTAAATTTGAATCCCAGCCTCCCCACTATTCAAAATCCATTCATTCATGAGAGTAATGCCTTGGACTATTCCTCACCGATGGTTCCGTTGTATAAATATTTATTCTAGTCACCATGACACATAATTTTTTTTAAATCATACACTTAATTACCAATACTTGCTACCATTCACCTACAAATAAACTAAGTAAATATATTTAGAAATGTAATTTTAAGGAATCTTGATCACAAATGTGTAAATCCCTCAGTGTGACCGGGGATACATACATGCTATAATTTTGATTGTGTTTTATGATTGAAATAAGTAATGATACACTATTAGATCATTTTAGTACCGCGTCTTACTAACCATTCAGGCTATGTACTAATGTACTAATAACACTAATGTGTCAGGGGACTAGGGAGGTTAAATTTAAAGGAAGTGTACCCACATTTGTGTGGAGAGAGAGTGGAAAACCACCCCCAGTATACCCAATCAGGATTCAAACCCTAATCTTCCCGTCATCAACGGTCCACTCTATTGAAGGATTGATGCCTTAGGCCATTTGACCACCGAAGCGGGGTCACAATTTACTCTTTGTTTTGATTATCAGCACTGTGATAATTTTAAAACAGATATAGAATGGTTTGAATTAAAAACATCAAGGCCTTTGTTTAAGATTGATTATATTGGGTTGTTCTATTCATACTTCTGTTCTTATTGTAATCTAATAATTTAATAATATTCTAATTATACTTGAAAAATGTTGGTAGTGGCAAAATACTGATAGTTTTAGTTTTGAACTTAAAAAAAAAAAGAAAGAACGATAATTGTAGAGCTTTGGGTACCCTTTATTAATGTTGTAAATGTGAAAATGGTAGAAATATATGTAATGCCACTGGTAAACTATGATGGAATGTATTTTAACTCGTGACTAAACACCTCAAGGATACGGACCACATATTATACAACTTTGTTTAGATCTTGTTCGTATATTGAGGGAAAATTTTTGTGATTGAATTACTATTATGCCAACAGTGTACATACAGTTACCATTAATAGTTTCTTTTACCTGTATCAGTGGCTGCATAAACTGAATTACAAAGTGTAGTGCAAAAAAAAAAAAATCTTGGATTTAATAGGTCTATAAAGAAAAGTTTAATGCCTAACTTACATTTTGAATTAAATCACAATTTTTTAAAACAAAATAGCCACCAACACACAAATTTTCACCTTTCAATTTAGTCAGTACAAGCATTTGATTTTAAAATATGACTAATTTAATTACTGTGGACATGAAAACTCACCATTATGCCAACTAGGCTAATTATAATATGACCTAATGAATTAAAACAATATTTTTCAGGCGGCTACATGAACCTGTGGAGACAAGCAAGGGTTGGCAAGGAGGGGGAATCACCTCAATGGTGTCTCGCCCTTCTGTGCTTACCTCTGTACCCACAATACCTCACACTACCACTCCACGCAAGAATGTGGGCGGTCGGCGGCCCAATAAGAACACAGGCATATCGCCAGAGGAAGAGGAGAGGCGCTCGGTCAGACGAGAGAGGAACAAAATGGCTGCTGCAAGGTGTAGAAAGCGAAGATTGGATCATACAAATGCCTTATTAGCTGTAAGTATTTTATTTTACTCTTTTTTTTTCAAACAATTTATTATTTGCCTAGTCTGGTGTTTAATATACCATTTGTTGCTTTTAATTGAATGTCTAGTTATTTTGGTTGTATAATTTAAATTTGATTCCTACAGGCTTAAATGCTAGCAGTAAATTAAATCAAGGTTGATACACAACTATAAAACAGAGACGTACATAGAATAAAAGGGAATTTTATGAAAAACAGAGAAACAAAGAAATTTAAAAAACAACAAAAAAACTGGTGTTTTCAGATATTTTTATAATATAATAATTTGCAAAATTCACAGAAATATTCATCTATACATTAAGGGTCACACAAGTAGGACTAAACTTGATTTAGTGATGCATTTATTAAACTAATTCTACAAGCCACATTTTAACTCTACGGGATTGCATATTAATGAATCAAATAGCCAAAGCTATTATTTATGCATTTTAATGATGATTACTCCATCTAATATCATATTCCGCACATCCATCATAGACTCTGCCTTAAAATATGAGTGAAGAATGGCCATGGGCATGGGACGAATCCTGGATAGCTCAGGGTACTAAGCGAAAGGTCCCGGGTTCGATTCCCGTGTCCAGGTGTCATTTTTCAGTTTTCAGAATATATATCTTGAAAGTGTGCCAAGTCATCCTCATCTGAACTGCCCTCCACTGTGAAGTCGTATGCTAGCAAGTCACCATGTCTCATGCAAAGTGTTGGTTTGTTTAGGCATCACAGAAGTCATTTTCAGTAGATCACATAACATCTCTGTAGACAGGGTGTGGAAAATATTTGTTGACATTTTACTAATTTACTTATCAACTGTTTTGAGCCCAAGGTTGGGTTAATTTAGTAAAATGCCTCCATCTTTCTAATAGGTACCAATTTACTGAGTGTCCTTAAACTGTCATGTATATTTTATACATAGAACTAAACAGAATTAAAAGTATACATAAAACTAAACAGAATTAAAAGTATACATAGAACTAAACAGAATTAAAAGTTTGATTATAAACATATTAAATGATAAGGGAGGCCAGGTGGCCCCCTTTCTTTCCACAACCTGCCCATTGTGTTTAACAGAAGCCTAGAGTCGGACATCCACATATCAGTTTAGCACAGTGATTCTGCAAAAAGTGTTTGTGAGGAGAGTATGCCAGGATGTTACACCCTTTACTTCTTAAAGAAGCTAAGGTCCTAAACACTGATTGGCCGACACTTGTGTAAAAATTTACTCAGTTCTTGAACTAAGACAAGTTAAATTAGACCCAAGCTAAAGATAATATATATAAGTAAATTTATGACGAACTTTGATTCCAAAAACAATGCCTTTACAAAATGGAAAATATTAATTCAAAAAGTTAAGTTCTAAAAATGGATTAATTAAACTTAAGCTTGATAGATATATGATGCTTACAGCTTTGATGCCAACTTGGGCTTCTTAAAGTTACAATAAAACCTCAGACATAATTAGGTTACTCTTTTTGCACCCCGTCTTACAACCTCTTTGGATTATACACTATGTACTAATTACACTAATGAGCTAAAGGTGAGGGAGGTTTAATTTAGAGGAAGTGTACCAGCATATGTGTGGAGGTAGAGGAGTGGAAAACCATTTAGCAAAAACAACACTAACTTCACCCGACCGGGATCAAACTACTATCTCCCTGTCATCGAAAGTCTAATCGATTTAGAGTTTGTTGCCTTAGACCATGCGACCATCAAAACAGGCTCCCAGAAATTGACTGAGTAAAGTAGCACATTCCACTTTTAAACAGATTTAAATTTCTATAATCATATTTAGTAATAAAAAGTAGAACATTGGTAAAACATTTCTAAAAGTTGTATCAAAATTTCTGTGTGCTCTGAGAAAAATGATATTTTTTAATTGATATTTTGACACTAATGGTTAATTAAGCGCACACATGACACAATGAGACACATTGTAGTTACAATATTTGTTGTTGCAGCAAACTGATGACCTGGAGCAGAAGAAGCAAGGCCTGCAGCTGGAGATCCAACAACTCCAGTCTCAGAAGGAAGAACTGGAGTTTATCCTCGATGCCCATAAAACATGTTGCCGTCTCAAGGACATGACAGGCCCTTCTTCCCCTCCGGACATCAAACCCTTTGTGCTTGCTGATGACAAGGTTCTCTCAGAGATCCGTTTGAAACAAGAGCCTTGTCCGCAGCCACCCCCTGCCAAGCGACCCAATATCACCAACGCAATGGGTGGTGGAGCCAAGCCACCTAGACCCAACTCGTTGCCAGTCGCCACTGCCTTCACTCCCTCGCAGGCGCTGAAAGCTGCCATGTCTGTCTCGGAAGTGGCGGGTGTTCCAGGCACTACCGGAATTCCCTTCAACTTTGAAAGTATGATGGACGGAGGCACAGGCCTTACTCCAGTGTCTGCACCCTTGATTCCTTCGTGCTCGAGCCAGCAGCGTAACTCTGTAGCAGGGGGCTGCGTTGTTTTGTCCAGTCCAGACTCTGTGCCCCCCAAGTTGGTGTCTTTGTGATGGCACGAGGACAGGGTGGGGAAAGGAATGGATGTGCATAGATAAGGACTTATGCCTGTGACATTACCAGCAAAAACCAAAGTGGCCTCAATTGTTTTTCACTTTTTCTGAGGGGTATAAAATTATCCCTCTTGCTCTTTTGAATGAAATTTTTTGCTCAATAATGCTGACTTTATTTCCCCATTTATCTGCTACCAAGAAAATGCCTTCACATATAGAAACAAAAGAATGCCTACTGAATAATTGTTCTACAAGTTTTCAATAATTTGAAAACAATTTTTCTGAATTGAGTGTAGAAATCTCTGCAGCCCTGCTAAATCTAAGTAAACCAACATACATTTTATTTATTAGTGACCTATGAAGAAGAAATCTCTATTTTGTATTCACTGTGACAGCACATTGCTATACAGTGGTACAAGTTTCACACACATTCTGTTGCTTTGTGAAATAAATACTTGATATTTAACGATATTTACCTAATTTTGTTTCAGTCTGACATTTTCATTGAAGAAATCGATAGTCTTATGAATAATGATACATGAATTTACTTATCTGAATTCATGAAAAAATTCGATTTGTTTATGATAACTGGCTACTCTGAATTTTTACTTTGTGACTTAACTGTACACTAGTCTTGTATCTTTTGTGTGTACATGTGTGGCAATAATTATTTGGAAAGAATTTATAGAATAATTAAATTTTGGAATATTTTTTTTGTGAGATTGCTGTACATATAATCTACAAAGCTTGTGTTCAGAAACATTAAGCAAAATACTTTATTCCTTAAATGTGAATGCTTACAAATATTTTAGTGTAGAATGTAAACAATTTTTTTTTTAAAGTTGAATTTCTTGAATTGAATTGTATATAATTAAATTGTTGAAAATATATAGTGATATTTATTCTGGAAATTAAACAATGTTATTGGGCAAATAAACATTTAGATCTCTGTTTATTAGATCATATTTTTTATTTTCATAAAAAAATATAAATATTTCAATATTGGAAAAACGATGTGTATTTTTTAAATGAAAGGTTGAGAGAGTGTTTGCTAGTCTTTTTCTGTGAATTCTGTACTTATATACATGATTTCTCAAAAAAATAAAAATGATATACCTAAAAGATATATTTTATGCTCAAAATAATGAGAATACCTGTTCAAAGTGCAGAAGTGTACAGTGTCTTCCATTTATGTGGGAAACACGTGGGTTTTCTTACATTTTATGTGGATATTTTAATTTGTGATGTGATTTTGTGAATGTTGTCATGTGAATAAAAATTTTTATACTTGAAAAAATTCTTTGTTTTTCTTCACTTTCCTTTCAGGCCTGTTCAAAAATAAATATTTTATTAGTATAATTGATGGACCTTATGTTTCTCTAAACATTTAAGCTTTATATTATTATGCTGCCATGGACACAAAAATACACTATAATTAGTATAGTAATTTTTTGTTTTGCAAGCATATGGTAACGCTCCTGTATCAGTAATACATTATTTTCAGAGAAAAAACCACATGCTTCTCCATACACAAAGTTTTATGACATTAGCCCATTATCTGAGGCAGTAAAACATGTAAAATGCTTCACTCCTATCATACATTCTTTTGCGGTTTCTCATTCTTGAGCACTAATGTAATAATAAGTGTTAATATTCAGAGTATATGAAAATTACTCTACATTATAATGAATAAAAATAAACATTCCTGCTCATATCAAACATTATTTAAATAAAATTGGGTCTAAATGTAATTTGAAGATGTTCTCAGTATGTTTTTATCTACTATATTTATTTTACGATCTAGGATTTGACTTTAGAATAAGTTATTTTTCAAAAAAATTAATGAACAAAGTTTTTGGTACTCAAAGTGTGAATATGCACGGTGATTATTTTTATATAATTAATAAAATGTGACTTTTGCTTTCGAGCAAGATCCAATGGATTGTATAAATTTTGAGGTGGAAAAGTATTTACACAATATTATTTTAGATCCTTGTGAATAACAAGTTTGTGAAGCACAAAGAAACTCATATAAATAATTGATTATTTTACTGCTTGTCGTAAAGGGCAAGTTTTGTTTAATGATATTATATTACTGGCATTTAGGTTATCTCTATTTACTAATTTAAGTACAATGGATGAGTAGTGAATTTATTTCATTTATTGTAGAAATAATATTAAAATTAAGATACAAATAAATATTTCTATATAACAATGTAGCGATTATTCTGTTGTTTCAAGTACTAATTCTAAAATTTCTTTTAGCTGAAAGTAAATGTTACTAACATTCTGTAACGCACTTATAATATTTTCAAAATCTCTTGTGCCTTGGGAGTTCGTATCACACTAGTACTAAGTAATTTCAACCTTATAGGAATTTGAACTAGCAAAGTTACTAGAGCTGATTAATTTACGCAATCATTGCTCAGTCATAGCGCTTTAGCATTCTTGACTACAACATGGAGCCGATGATAAGTAAAATATATTTAAAACCATTAAAGTTAATGAGCTTTTTGTTTCCCAATGCCACAAAGTAATTAAGTAAGTAGTTGATACCCAAAAGCCTCTGTGGTATAGTGGTCAGGTTTACTGACTTCAGGTCCCGAAGTCCTGGGTTCAATCCCCAGTGCTTTCTATTCTGTCTGCGAAGCATTGTGTCTGAAACGGAACCAAAATCAACCTCGTGAGGACAAATGAGGAGCTACTTGAATGAATAAGTAGCGCTTCAGTCTAGAAAACAGAAGGCTGGAGGGTTCGTTGTGCTGACTACATGACTCTCTCAACCAGCCTGCTTGCAGGCTGACACCATGGAAATATTACTCAAGTTAAAATATACCAATGGGATGAAAAATTATTCCCAAAAACATTTATTTCTGGAAAATTGTATAAATCCTATAGATTTTTGAAAACTGTAAACATCGTATTAAATAATAGATACCCACTTCAGTGGCCGAGTGGTTTAAGGAGTCACTCCAGTGTTAAATTGACCTGATAGTGGAGCGCTTGGGGTTCAAATCCTGGTCGGGTCTACTGAGGATGGTTTTTCCTAAATTGTTTCCCCATCTCCAAAAATAAAAATGATGGTAGATAATCTCTCAAATGGTTCCTTTCTCATTACTACCCAATTAGATTATCATATATACGCATAACATGAACAGGTAGTATGACGCGGTGATCAGTAATAAAAATAACATATTTTTATAGTCAAAATTGTTCTAGTCTTTGAAATGAAACTTCATTTAAATATTTGATTGCCTCTTTGGCCTTTGAAGTTGAAAATCTAATCAAAGCACAGTGGCCAAATTTAGCACATTAAATTTTAGTTATTTTTTATTTTACCTGCTTACTAATAAACTCAAATATATGGTACGACAAGCTACATACTCTCTTGTATAGGTTATTATAGTTAGCGACAAAATCTTCAAAAATGAGTTATCTCTAGTTTTACCTTAAATAATTTTTTCTCTGATAAATAAGTATACAGTATTATTTATCACTACCCTCCCCAAATATTTATTTGAAAAAAGTAGTTCAAGACTTTTTTTAAAAAGGTGATTTATAAAGCAACCCGAGTTCGTTTCTACTCTACTCAATAACATGACCGGCTGCTAAGCCTTGTACAGTGTCAGAAAAAAGTTTAAGACCACCCATTAAAAACACAATTTCTCCACATTTCAATATTTTTATTTTCTCAGAATATTACAAAAAAATAGTTTTAGTTGCATTATAATGTTTAGTAATCAATAGGACCCCCTCTAGCCTTGTAGCATGCTTTGATCCTGTCAGGCATGGAGTGGATCAGCTTCCTACATTCTTCACGCGTCACTTTTTGCCATAGGCTTTGGACTGCCAATCTCAGTTCTGCTCCGTTTTTGGGCTTCTGCTTTGCCAATCGATATGCCATGGTGTTCCATAGATTTTCAATTGGGTTGAGGTCTGGACTACGGGGTGACCAGGGAAGCAGTTCAATGTCCTGGCCATCAAACCATGTCCTTGTTGCCTTGGACCGGTGGCATGGGGCGTTGTCCTGCTGGTAGATGTAATTTTCCTCAAGGAGTCTATTTGCTGAAGGAATCATAGTTTCCTGCATAGTTTCACAATATTTGTCACTGTTCATAGCACCATTCACAACCTTACAGTCTCCAGGCCCCTCTGAAGTGATGCAACCCCAGATCATGATTGCATCGCCACCTTGTTGGACTGCAGGGGCGAAACATGCCGGCAGAAATTTTTCTGTTCTTGTCCTGCGAACCCTAACCTTACGTCGAGGAAATAGTTCAAAGCGGCACTCATCTGAAAAAATTACTCTCTCCCTAGCTTCTTTAAGCCATCCTAAACGTTCCTTGCAAAACTGAAGTCGTTGTTTTTTGTGTTTCTCATTTAACAGAGGTTTGCGGATTGCAAAATAGGAACCTAGGCCTGCTTCATTTAAACGGTTGCACACAGTTCGCTCAGTTATGTTAATATTATCACAGGACGACTTCAGTTCCCTGAGAAGATCACTGCAGCTAGCATTTGTATCTTTTTTACAAAGCTGCAGCAGCCTACGGTCTTGTCTTAGAGATGTTTTCCTCGGACATCCTGCCCTAGGCCGGTTGGTGATGGTTCCAAACTCATTATATCGCCTGATTGTTTGTTGCACACATGTTTTAGACACTCCAACTATATCAACAATTTGTCTTTGTGACTTTCCAGCCTTCATTAAACCAATGATTTGCCACTTAATTTGGTCTGATACTGATTTTTTACCCATCTTGGCCGACAAACACAAAATGCATACAATAACCTCAAAGTAATCACATTAAAATCAGCTGATTGGAGGGAAATGATGAAACAGATGTGCCAACCCACTTCCATAGAGATAAGAAATAACATAAGAGGTCGATGTTTGGCATCGGTGCTGTGCGGTCGTGTTTTGTTTTGTGGTGCTGAGAGTTGTGACGTGAATAAAAGTGTGTTGGGAGTGGTGGAAGCCAAGGTCGAGTGCGATGTGGACTCGGCAATGACAGAGCTTTATTCAACCATTCGTCAAAATTCTAAATCTAGGGCCATAGATTCTAAATTGGGTCGTGCAAGATCTCCACCTAACAATAAAAATATGAAGAAAGCGAAATCTAGTGTAGGGCGGGGTGCGGACAAACCAACGGGACAGGCGTTGGCCAAAGTTCCGAAAGTAGACAACACTAAGGAGAGCCAAATTGGGACAATTGTATCAGTCGACAATACAGCAGTAGAAATAGAGGAGGTGTTCAATTCTTCTAATCCAGGGCCGTACAAAATTACATTTTCAAATACATCGGAACTAAACATTCAGAATCTGCACCCAATGAAAATAGGAAAGGGTCTATTTCCTAAGTATAAGAGTGTAGCTAGCATTGCTCCGGCAGGGAAAAACCAAATGTTGTTGAATTGTTATGTATTAAGGAAGCTAATAGTCTTATGGCAGATAGGGAATTACACAAGCTTTTGAAGGTTTCAGTTGACAGGGTGGGTCGTAATGAACATAGGATAGGAGTTATTCATAACATTCCACTAGAGTTTTCGGAGGAATTTATTAAGGAAGAGTTAGAGAGAGAAAGTGAATCTTCAATATTGCAAGTACGACGTTTCAATAGGCGCAACCCTGATACACCTGAACGATTTGATCCCTCTGGAACAGTAGCAGTAACTTTCGTGGGCAAAGAACTACCATCTTATGTGGTCATGTGTTTCTCAAGGGTGGAGGTCAAGCCTTATGTTTATCCAGTTACGCAATGTCACAACTGTTTACGTTTTGCACATCTAGCTGTCAACTGTCGTAGTGGGGGGAACAGGTGCGCAAGGTGTGGAGGGGGTCATCTCATAGAAGAATGTCTACAAGGAACCACAAAATGTGTTCATTGTGGGGGGGCTCATTTGGCGACCGACCGAACGTGTCCTGAGTGGATACGACAGCGTCAAATCAAATCTACAATGGCTCGTCGCAATTTGTCGTACCGGGAGGCTGGTCAGGCTGTGGACCGCATCTCTGCCTACAAGTCACGCTATGCAATCAGGGGGGCCCAATTTGTCATGGACAGTTCTCAATTCCCAAATATGCCATTACGGCCTAGTAATAAAACATCCTACTCGGCGACTCTTACAAGTACCCCAGAACAGGCTGTCGAGGATATGGGCGTGGATTCTTCAGGAAGCTCTATCGAAGGAACATTAGACGACATCATAAGTAAGGGGGTGGAACAGATGGTTTCTAAAGTTGTATCGCTCCTAGTAACCGTGGCTTCCTCAGCGCCAGGGGAGTTAGATTTGCCAAGTTTAATGGCAACAATAACAGGGAAAATCCAAAAGTTGTTAAGGGATGTGCGACGCTTTAATAGCCATAATCGTAGATCTGCTAGGTTCAAACCAAGTAGCGGTGTTCAAAGTAATCTTGTCTGAGTTAATTAAATATACATATTATTATTATTTATTTGTGTTTTTATGGTTAGTTATTTAAATATTATACAATGGAATTCTAGAAGCATTAGGAATAAAAAAGCGGACCTGGAGCAACTAATTTTTTCTCGTGATATCCATATAGTAGCGTTAAGAAAAACTTGGCTCAGGTACCAGGATAATTTTGTTATAAATGGATTCAAAATTTTTAGGTCTGATAGGCCTGCCCGAGCGGGAGGTGTCGCGCTGTTAATTAGGTCGGACATTCAATCTGTTCAAAGTACACGGGGAAATTTTCAATATCCTTGGGAGTTTGTAGGAGTAAAAATATTTTCCGCAGGCAGGACATTTTCAGTTATATCTTTATACAACCCGACACCGGATAATTTCGATAACAATTTATGGGAGCAATTTGTCGGAGGTTTACCATCCCCGGTTATTATCTGCGCGGACATGAACGCACACCATGTGTTGTGGGGCTCCCCTCACAGAGATCGTTGTGGGATAAAGATCCATGAAACTTTAGCGGTGGTACCGCTTGCTATATTAAATACAGGGAAGTTTACACGACTTAACAGACCTCCATATCCTAACACGTGCCCAGATGTTACTTTTGCATCCCCTAATTTTGCACCATACTTAACTTGGGATACGATTGGCGACTCCATGGGTAGTGATCACTTGCCAATTATTTTGACAATAAAAGCTCAGGCCCTATATAACTATAAAACTGTTCCTGAGGGTAGGTCATGCAACTACAAAAAAGCAAATTGGGAATTATATTCGACAAAAGTGGAGAAAACAGTCCAAAAGTTAACGGTGGACCGCGATCCTTTAGCACAGTACGACAACTTTGTTAACGTGTTACTGAGTTCAGCTGATGTGGCAGTACCAACCTCAAATAGTAGGGGTCATAGGAGTATTAAACGTTGCCCGTGGTGGACAGAGTCATGTTCTAAAGCGATAGCTCAAAGGAGGTTATCATTATATATATTAAAACAAAATTTTAACCTGATCAACTATGAAAACTACTGTCGTACTGCAGCAGCTACGCGGCGAACTTTGCTACGTGCGAAGCGTGAGGCCTGGCAGTTATATTGCGAGTCTCTCTCCCCCGATGTATCTCTGACACAGGTTTGGCATAAAATCAAATGGTTCAAGGGTATTGTTAAAAACTTTGGGATCCCGACTGTTGACTTAGAGGCATGGGCAGAGTCATTCGCGTGTAGGGTTATACCGGATTCAGTTATGTATTCCCCTTTGGAGTTCCCTAACGTAGGTGTTCCTGAGCTCGATAAACGTTTTACTGGTAGTGAATTAAGGGCAGCGTTGAATCGAGTGCAACACACGGCGGTTGGCCCACACAATGTGTCCTATGGTATGTTGACAAAATTGTCGTCTGTTTCTCGACGAGCGCTGCTAGAGATATTTAACTCCCTGTGGGAGGAGGGGATAATACCAACGACATGGAAAAACTCCTTTCTGATCCCGATTCTAAAACCGGGTAAAAGCGCGGAGTTAATAAGCTCTTATAGACCTATTGCACTCTCGTCCTGTTTTGGTAAAATCATGGAACACTTAGTTAAAGCTCGTTTAGAACGATTTCTGGAAATGAATGAACTCCTTAACCCTATGCAATTTGGGTTTAGAAAGGGACGGTCCACGCTGAATAGCCTTTCTATATTAGTTTCTGACATCCAAATTGCTCTATCACAAAACTCATTTATATCAGCTTTTTTCCTCGATATACAGGGTGCGTACGATAATGTCGAGCATTCGGTGTTATTTGATAAACTTTTTCGCCTGGGCTGCTCTAGCAAAATGTGTTATTGGCTAAGCTATCTATTTCAAAATAGATCGTACACTGTCAAGATAGGACAAGTAAGATCATCCCCTAGAACTCAACGAAGGGGCCTACCACAGTGATCAGTTCTTAGCCCTCTGTTATATGCAGTGTATTCGAACGATATTGATCACGCTTTTCCGGTTGGTATAACGACTCTACAGTATGCAGATGATGTGGTAATATACGTTCGATCTTGTAACTTATCAGAAGGGGTGGATAAGTTAAAATCAGTGTTTCCCTTGCTTTCAAATTGGTTGTCAGCCCATTTTCTGTCTCTAAATTTATCTAAATGTTGTGCGGTAATCTTCACCCGACACAGAGTGCAAGATAATTCAATTAGGCTAGTTTATGAAGGCTGTCAAGTTCATGTACAGCCAACGGTGCGTTTTTTAGGCATGATTCTAGACATGAAGGGATCTTGGCTCCCTCATGTTTTGGAACTATCTAGTATATGTGACAAATTTATAAATACAATGAAATCAGTTGCGGGTGCCTCGTGGGGTTCCCACCCATATACAATGCTGCAAATGTACCGTGGGCTTATACGATTTCGATTGGAGTATGGTTGTTTTTTGTATTACACTGCAGCAAGATCCACACTAGAAAAACTGGATAGGATACAATATGCGGGTTTAAGACTGTGCCTGGGTGCCTGTCGTACATCTCCAACCAATGCGTTCCTTACTGAATCGGGAGAATTACCTTTATCTCTTAGGCGCCGTCTGTTGGCGGACAAGTTTTTTATGAAAGATTGCTCAACTTCCAGTTATCTGCGTCGCAGGCTTCGAATCCTTTCAAATTATGTTGAAACAAAACAATATTGGGTAAACAGAACAGGTCCTTCTCTGGTGGGTAGTTTTTCGGGTTATAATGATTTCCGTAAATATACCTTTTCTCTTCCGTATTCGGTACAGTGTATCACTGGGGGGCATGAGGCCCTCTGGGATGTACTAGTGTTGTTATCTATCCCTGAATCAGGAGTAAAAAGAGTCACCCATCCAATCGAACAGAAGTTAAATGCAGTAAAGTTTATGAAAGCAAGTTGGAGTAGATACAGACTTATATTTACAGATGGAGCTAGGAGGGGTGGGGAGCCAGCCCTAGTGGGGGCGGCCTTCTATGACAGTAGTATTAATTATGGTCAGTCATATAGATTACAATCCGATGCATCGATATTTACAGCGGAATTATTTGCTATCCTACAGGCATTAAAATATATTTTATCTTTACGTCCGCAACTTGTAGTGGTATTATGCGACTCCCGTAGCGCTTTGGAGTCTATAAGTGGCGTCTCAAGCCCCCGTCGCACCCATTGATAATTCAAATACTCGAAAAATGCGCCTCTCTACGAGCTAGGGGTTACGAATTGGGGTACCAATGGATCCCTAGCCACGTGGGTATAATGGGTAATGAAAGAGCAGATAGTTTAGCATCTAGTGTAAATGTATTTTCTATTGTACATGAAACCCCACTACCGTATAGCGACTTTATACCGAGGGTAAAACAAAGAAGTCGGGTTAAATGGAGCGAATGGTGGGAGACTACATGCCAGCAGAAAGCAAAATGGTATCACAGGATTTATGGTGCAAAATTAGTTACACCATGGTTTTCAGGAGTTAAGGGCTCCCGTAAGTTTATTTGTACAATTATCCGCATCCGGCTCGGACACGCCTACACGAAAGACCGACTTTATTTGATGCGTAAAGTACCGTCCCCACATTGTGTGGTCTGCCATGTTCCAGAAACATTAGAACATATATTTATGGTATGTCCTGTACATCATTTGGCTCGGGTAAATTACATCCATAATCATATTACAAACTTTTCTTTAGTTAAGGTATTACGCTCAGACAACATTACTTTGTACAGGATGCTTTACAATTTCCTGCTAAATATAAATATGTCGGTATAGTGACGATCAACATGTCTTCCCGGTTATCTCGTAGTTGAAATTCGTTGTGAAATAGGGCTAGGTTAATTGGGTCAGAATCAGAGTGATCCAATAAGAAAATCAAGAAAGTGTAAACGGAATGAAGTCAAATAAAATGTTCCTGGCTTATTGAAGACAATATCTTCAGTGCCATTGAAGAAAGAAAGAAAAAAAAAATAACATAATGCTAGGATTAATTAAAAATAAGTAATTTTAAATGTAGTTATTAAAAATCTTAAAAAGTCATGATTTTTTCTCTTGATTTAAAAAAAATTAGGCCACTTTAAAGTTAAAGTACTAATTAGGTAAAAAATAAAGTTTTCAATTTTTAAGCTTTGTGTCAAAACTTTTTAGAGACCAAAAACCATAGCTCTCTGTCCACCCATTTTTTAACTATACATTTTTCTTTTTTTAAAAATGTGGATTTTTTGGTTGTTTTTGGTTGTGTGCCTTTAAATTAAAAAAAAATCTTAACTTCTGAACCACTTGAGCTACAGTAATTTTATTGTCACCAAAATCTTTCACTTTTAATGTATATTCTCATAAAATTAAGAGAGAGTTAATAAAGAAAAAAGTTTAAGACCAGTAAATAAATTAGTTAGTATTTTTAGTATTGAGAGGGTGGTCTTAAACTTTTTTCCGACACTGTATTTATGTCCCATGGTTTTTATTGCAAAGGAGCCATCCTTAAATTGCGTAAGGCTTTTTAACACGATTTTAGATCCTCCCTTCCGCAAGCTCTCGCCCAATCGCTCTAGCTTATGTAATTTTTAAAGATTTGGTAAGTCATGTTATTTTAATCGTTTAGTTATTTTTAGACTTTAGGATTGGTAATATCCCACTTTGGTGGCCACATGGTATAAGGCGTCACTATCGCAATAGACTAGTCTGCCGATGACTGGGAGATCTTGGCTCAATCATGATCGGGTGATTTTCCTAAATATTTTCCCACTCTATCCACGCGAATGCGAGTACACTTTCTCTAAATTGATACGTATTTATCCCTAACCCACTGGCATAATTAGTTCATACCTAAATAGGTCGAATTAATGAAGGAAATGTACCCCCATTTGCGTAGAAGAGTAGAAGGAAATGATTGAATAAGATCTCCTCAAAATACCCTCAGAAGGGATTTGAACCCCATAGAGTATAATTGTATCTTGACGTTTTATCGCCCCACGTTTAGTCCAACTTGGTCGCCTACACACTTTACTGTCCTGCACTACACTTCTTATCTCTTTCAGTTCCAGGAAATGTCTGATTGCAGCCTAGGCTGATCACTACTCTCTTATCTATGCTTGTCAGCCAGCCTCCCAATTGTTTAAACAAACCAGTTATTCTGCCAACCTGATGGCTGGAATCCACCAGTTTGTATAACGTTAGCAACGCCATCTATTTTGAGAGCTGAAAGCTCAACACACCGCCAGAGGGTAGACAGTGCCTTAAGGAGAACCATTTTCTCATTTAAAATACATTATCCAGCTGTTGATATCTAGAGATAATAAGGCAGAAATTACTAAAAGGCAATAGCTTAAACAACTGTTATAATAGTAAATAAAATATAATTTATTAATTATAACGCACAATACTTTGTAAGAAGGTGTTATAGCAATACTGTATGGGATGCTTGTATTTTTATTAGCAATCATATTTCATAGTCTACTTGATTATTACTGATGAAATAGTCTCTAAATTTAATTAAAACTTAATATAAGTGAGAAAAGGAATACAATAGAAACCCGCCTTGGTGGCGTAGATGGCTAACGCTATAGTCGTGTTGATCTCGACTGCTGAGGACGGGGAGATCGAGGTTTGAATCTCGGTCGGGTGAACTGGGGGGTTTCCTCAATTGTTTTCCACTCTCCTTCCACGCAAATGCGGGTTCACTTCCTCTAATTCAACCTTCCCAATTCCTAATCCATTAGCGTAATTAGTACTTAAAGCGTATAACTCGAACGGGTAGTAAGACGCGGTGCTAGTATTATTATTATTATTATTATTATTATTATTAATAATAATAAAATAGAACTCAAGTACAACTATACATTATTTATTAACATTAACAAAAAAGAGATCTGTTTTGATAACTGAAACTAATAAAAAAAATTATCACAGTCTTTTTATTGATATTTAATTGAAAGTTTTTTTACTTTTGACAAGTACATTCACTGTTTTGTTTCTGACGACTGCGCTGTTTTGAGCATATCTTTTTACACTTGCATTTAATAAGCTGCTGACATGCAGAACTCATTTTTTGAATTGTCATTCAAACTGGAAGAAGTCTGTTCTCTTTAACAATCCAGCCATATTGAAATGGATTTCATGGCTTCATCTTTGACTTGTGCGATATGGCCCAGATGTTTGTTTCGGAAGACTGAACGCTTACAATGTTTAAGGTAAGAATCCTGTGTGGGAGGCATAATCTCAGGGTTCTATCTCTTTATTTAAGCCATTTATGTTTTCTCCTACACAATGGCGTATTAACTAAATTGGGGACCCTTGGCACAATCTAATTTCGTGGCCCTTATTCTTCTTAGTTCCCGGACACAAAAGTTACACCACACAATCATACAAAATATAATTTTCAATGAAAAAAATAAATAATTTCAACTCATATAATGTAGTAATGAACAAGAAAAAATATAAATACAAAATATTACATTACAAAACAGGTAATAGGACTAGACATACACCAAATAAATCATATTAATTAGAATATCAATAAAAAATTTACTAAATTGGAACCTTCCTCACTTTTATTTTTCGAATTAACTAATGTGATAATGTGTTTAAGTGTATAAGACTTAGTGAATTACTTAAATAGTTTTTCACACGTTTCAATAACAAAAATGATGTTTCGCCACTTGCATTGGAAATTGATAGCGTTAAAAAATCTTGAGATTATCTCCACGTTGAGAAATGTAGATTAAAGTATTTCAATTAATACTGAATACATTTCAACACCCAACACTTTTTCTTCTCAAATATAGTTGAAGTTCATCTTTAAAATATTTTATTTTGACATAGTTTTCATATTTTATGATTGAATTTTTTATAAATTCATTAAATTCATCACCACTTATTGAAAATTGAAAATCTTTTAAAACTTCGTTATAAATTGCGCTTCTATTATTCATTTCAGATATAATTGATCCAAAATTACATTGTAAATGTTTATAACACAATTTTGTTTAGCATTGAATGTGAATCATTGGATGATGTCTCATTGAACTGCAATGTTCTCTTCTTTTTTATACCCTCTTCCAAAGTTCCGATTTTCAGTGAGTGAATGACTTTCTCAATGTTTTAAAATTTGTTTCTAATGTCCATATTAAACGTAAAAAGAGAACCGAAAAGGGTTGTTCCTTGTAGTACATTTGATTTTACATCTTGTAACGACTTCAGTGACGGCTTGTGTATAGGCACTGAGGAACTGCAGCACCCCCTATTTAAACTTGATATTATTGATAACATTTAATATAATGAGTCCTTTTATCTTTAATTCATTTTTTATTTTTGTAGTATAATATAATTATATTCCTCAAGCTTATGTCAGTAATTCAATAGCCATCCCTCAGTTTATTAAAAAGATACAAACATCTTTGTATGGAACTGTGCACTTCACAGTGCCAGTGACGTGGTGTTTGACTGTTGTGCGCATGCACACATAGAAGGGGGGTGGGAAGGAAGGCTGGACTGCCAGCTAGAGAGAACACTGTTGCTCTTGCAGTGCCGGCTCTGGTGTGATGGTGGAAGGAAGTTTTTATTACTCAGTGTGTGTTGTGCTTAAAAACCGTGTAACATATTCTTGAATGTGATAAAGCGTAGAAGAGTGTAGAATTAGATTATTATTCTGCTTCCAGCTATTCTATCTGATTCATTTTTTTCGGGCCTTTTATTTAACAGAAAGATTAAATGCGCTTGCAGTACTTTCAATGAACAAAAATCTTCTCAATTGTCATCCAGAGATCAATGAGAAAATAATTGAACTCTTTGCGCAAATTAAAACAAGAAGAATGGATTTCATTTTTAAATGAATAAATCAAGCTTGAACTGTAACAATTTAAGTTAAAGTAAGTAAAAAACTTTATTTTGTTAAAACTTTATCAAGTTCCTGAATAAATTTTCTTTTTATACAAGTTTGTTTCCCTTTTACACAATTTTAAAGCAAAGGCTAAACATTTTCTGGAGTAGCACCCCCACTAATTTTAGCTACGAGCCGCCACTGAACGACTTGATTATACTATTTATTCTTGTAGTAAGGTAGCCCCCGTTTTGTGTGCTTGGATGAGTTCCACAGTTTCCTTTTCCTTGTTCAAGTTTTTAATTATTTCATTAGCAGAAACTGGTAGCACATTGGTTTGGCCTATACTAAAAACTTTCAAATTCCCGTTAAAACTATCTGCTTGGTCTTGAAGAGGTAGACGTGACAAACCGTCTGTGTTCCCGTGCTCCACACCTGGACGATATTGAATGTAATAATTGAATTCTTGAAGAAAAATAGCGTACCTCTAGAGTCGTAGAGTAGACAGAAGAGGAAGACGCTTTGATAACACAAAGATGGAGAGTAACGGATAATGGTCCGTTATTAAGATGGATCGATGGCCAAAGAGATAGGCAACAAATTTTTTAACACCAAATTTAATGGCATATGCTTCTTTTTCTACTTTACTCCACTTTTGCTCCTCCGAGCTTAAGTTCCGACTAGTAAAGGCAATTGGAATTCAGTGCCATCACTCATCCAATGGGAAATTACCACCCCTAAACCGTAAGGGCTGGCATCAGTAGAGACGATACATTTTTTATTGGGTTTAAGTGGGTAAGTACCCTGTCAGATGTAATTGTTTCCTTAACTTGTTCAAAAGATTTGACACAAACATCCTTGATATTAAAATCCACTCCCAATATTAAGAGATTGTAAAGGGAATGGGATAAAGTACTGACGTCTGACAAAAATTTACCGTAGAAATTGGGTGCCCCCCAAAACGATTTTAACTCTGTTACTGAAGTTGGTGGCTTTATTTTCAAAATTACTTTCACCTTTTCAGGTCATTTGTGGATACCCTCCTTGCTTATGATAAATCCACAGTACTTAATGGAGGGTTTTAGGAAGGTACACTTGTCCACATGGGGGAGCTGAATTGTATCTCCTCGGAAGAGACTCTCTTCCGATACTTTTGCCACAAACAGCTCAAATGAAAATCCTGAATTATATCTCTTTTAAAAATCGGAATTATATCTCCAAAATCCTGAATTGTACCTCCTCGGAAGAGACTCTCTTCCGATACTTTTGCCACAAACAGCTCAAATGAAAATCCTTCGCCTCCACATTAACTCTAATCTCATAATCGTCCAGTCTCAGAAACACCAACTTAGCAACTGTTAATGTTGATCATCGGTTTCAGAGCTAACATAGATATTACATAAAAAACTTGAACTCCTTTAATATCTTTCAAAATCCTCTCAATTATTCTCTGCCATATGGAAGGAGCAGTAGTAATGCTAAGTGGAAGTCTATTATACTGATAGAGTCCCTTTATAGTGTTAATTGTTAAGTACTTGCGATCAGACTTCTTAACTTCAATATGATTGAAAGCCTGGCTAGTATCAAGTTTAGAATAAAATGAACAATTTCCTTTATTTGCAAGAATACCTTCGATGTTTAAAATGGGGTAGTCTTTGATGATGCGTTGAGGGTTGATGGTTGTCTTAAAATTACCACAAATCATGATCTTACCATCGCTCTTCATTACAGAAACCACCGGGTTAGCATAGTCTGCATGAGTAACTTTGGATAAAATACTCTCTTTTCCCAAGCGATCCAAACCTGCTTCCGTCTGAGGAACAAGAGAGTAGGCCACATTGCAATATCTTATGTACACTGGAACAGATTCGAGTCTAAGTTGGATCTGAGCTACGACTCTCTTGACTTTGCCTACTCCTTTTCTTAAAACATTCTTAAATCTTACAAAAAGATCCTGAAACTGTTCATTTTTGTCGGTAGTTACCAAAGGCATATCGATCACGTTTACAGTTCCTAAAAGTTCTGTCGAATTTAACAAAAGAGTTCGTAACCACCCAAGACTCACTATAGTGGCAAAAATACCTCTCTACTAAGTATAAATATTTTTTTCCCCATCAACTAGAACATTAGCTTTACCTAACAATATTATGTGTGCACCAGTATTGGTACGCAATTTTACTGTAGTGAGTAAAATTTCATTTTGACAACTGGCTCCTAAAGATGGCTTAATTTATTAATGTTACTTGTGCCCCGGTATTAAATTGGAAAGCAATATTTACCCCTTTCACTGTTAGCTGTACCATGATTTTATTAGGCTTCACTGAATTTTTAATATGAAAAATATCAGAGAACATGCCAGAAGTTTCATTTAAATTGATACTTTCTTTATCATGTGTTTAATCCTCGGAGCATACCTGGTATAAAGCCTTATCCCTCTTAGAGTAACTTAAGTTCTTATCTGGATTAGTACTTCTTGTGTTACCGGTAGCCTTCTCCTCACATGTAGGACTTATATGGTCTTTTACCCTGTAAATATGGCAAGAAGCGTTTCGATACTGTAACGAGTTACAAGTTGACGTTATATCAAATGGGTCAACACTCACCACCACCCGTGATGATCTACAACACAAACTCCAACACCAAAGCCCGAGCTCTACCTCCGCCTTCCAACTGGAACAACTGACTGAGCGGAGCCTTTAACCGACTGTCTGCTCGGGGCTCGATCTGCAACCGGACGGAAACAATCGAGGTTCCACGTGGCCAGACAAAGTGATCACTTCCGCCGCTAGGACAACCTGGAATATTCTAGTTGCTGTTTCTATTTGTTCTATCAACTTACCCCCTCCTTCCCTTGGCCCGTCTCTCTGTAGATACAATAATGTATATATAGTGGAACGCGGATTTTGAATAGTCACTTATTATACCACCGACAGAGCTTGGATAGGACGGCGGTAAGGAGCCACGATTTATGATCAAAATTACATTTTCGGCGTAATGGGGGACATCTTGTCTAAATTATTGTTTGGGACTTATAAATATTTAAGCTTAGAATCATGAAAATGTTGCGCGCAGGTCAATGCGAATGCGCTTGCATTCTCTCTCTTTGTATGAGGCTCAATTCATTAAAATTGAACTATTTGGCTTGTTATACATACATAATGTATGTTTAATTTCATGTATATATTTTTGGTCACGCTTTGGCGTACTCGGCGTCTTGGGCTTACCGCCCGTCTTTTCAGGTTAGCGTATTTAGTGTATATGGGTTTATTTGTTATCCATTTAACTGAGAGCATAGGGCACTTAGGTGTTAGAGTTGAGACTTGGCCTAACGTCTTATTCTATCTATCGTTTTGGTTCAACGTTATGCTGATTTCTTTAGATCTTAAAACGCGTTAATGTTTATCTTTTGTTGCATAGATATGATGTATGCTTAAAGTCGCGATGTAGTATTGTTACTTGCACTTAATGCTATAACCGAGGGAACCATAGAAGGAACCATAGGTTTCCATGATGGTGATTTATATTATTGTTGAACAGGCAACCAGCATATAACTATATGTTTCCTTTTTTATTTTCAGAAATTGTAATGTCTATTAATTCCCTTATCTCAGTAGTTATTTAAATCTGAGAGGAGAAGCGCTTCCCGCTATATTGTTATATTTTTGCTCTGATTATGTATTTATCTTCTAAATTGTCCTAAATAAAACAAACTATGTTTTTGATTGTTAAACTTCTTGTCTGGTTTTACCGTCACGCTTCCAATAATGTTAGTTAATTATAACAAGAGGCTTACAATACCAACAGTTAGCAGAATCATAATTGGGAAAAGTACAATGTATGCAACGTATTTTTTCCTTATTGGATTTAAGTAGTCTTTGTTTTTGAACCTTCTTTTCAACTACATTTACATTTGTAGTAAATATATGATCATGTAAGACTGAAATACGTTAACTAGAGTAAGAACTATCATACTCAACGGCAGACCCAAAATTTACTGTGGGGAGCTCCATTAATTTCAACACCAGATCTTGAGAACGCAGTCCATGCACAAATTGATTACAAAGGGCGTCATCGAACCAGTCATTTGGAAATTACATAAACGTATAAGTTTTTTTTAAATCAGCTGCAAAATCGGCCTGTAATTCCCCTTCATTTTGCAACCTGTTTTGAATCTTAACCCTTTCTGCCAGTTGATTCAGTTCTGGCTGTTATTTTTTTTTCATAATATTTACAAGCTGTTCCACTGTTTTAGAATCTGGCTCAGTTGGATCACACATATAATATAATCTTACGTACGCATGTTCGCCAATGGCGTCTAATAAATATAAAGTCTACTTTTCTTCCGGTACATTATAAATCCTAAGCTTATTTTAAAAATCTTTTTAAGTAAACTTTCCAGTTGGACTTAGATGGATCGAAAGGTTCAATATTAAACCTAGGAATTGATTCAGTAACACGAACAGAAGTACCTTCCTCCCTATTCACCATTAAGGAGAATCTAGTTCACTAGGAAAACGCCCAAGCGAAAAAACAATAAAACAATATGTACGGGTGTTCTTTTCACACCTCTTCACCATTGATATGTTCTTGACACTCACTCGTATTACATTATACAAGAACCAAGCACCACATTAAATTCCAATATATTCTTATCTGAAACTGTGTAAACAAATACTTTTCAACTTAACTGTCCTGATCGCATCACATATTTTTCCACATTCACTGTGACCTTCACAACTTGCGTTGTATGGCCCAATGTAGCCAATCACTTCACAACAAACTTCCTAACATTCATAAGATTGTGCAAAGAAAAGTTGGAACGTAGAAACGAAGAGTTTGTAGAGGAGGGTATACATAGGCTATGTGCGCCAGTACTGGTGGTGTGACTCATGATGATTTCGTAAGTTCTTGCAGGGAAAATCTGAGCGGGATCATGTTTACCATGATCAAATACTTGAACATCCTAAAACATAACTCACCGTTTCTCGTAATATGGACAATCACAGTATTTTTTTCATAATTTGTTATAAAAAATCTTAAAAGACACGAGGATATTATTTAAATTTCCACATTCCAATTCTTTTGCTTTGAAAAAAAATTCTAACGAAAGAACTATTATGAGGGTTTTAGTGCAGACATATTTTCCCTCTTTGTAAAAGTTTTTTCCTAATTGAGATATAGATGGGTAGTATAGTGTACGAAATGATCATCATGAACTGAATTTTATTTTGATATAAGATTCATTCCTCTAACACCAATACTTTTCACAGTTTGATGTGTTTAGTTGGGAGCTCTTCATGTGCACCAGGTTTTCGATAAACTTAAGATTGTTAATAGACCACCTCCCAAAACCACTCAAACATCAAAAATCCACATATTTTTAAAAAGAAATTTAAATCTTTTTAAAATCAAATCATTAGCTGCATAGGACTCTCTTGTCTCCAATTAATATTTCCTATACTTACTTTGATTGATACCAGAAGCTATCTAATTTATTCAAGGAGAGCGTTGGCAAATATAGGTTTGGAATCGTCCCATTTATAAACATTTGTAGCCAGCCGTGTTGCAAAAAGTGTGAAAACACTCTGGTCGTAAACATCATTACCATTCAATTGCGTAAAGCCCGTATCACACGACACTTGCTTATACTAGAAATCAAGTGTGCTAGCTAGCACCTATGATATCTGTATACTAGCTGTACAATGGAAACGGGACTAGAGTATTCACACACTGCTGGTTTGGTACTAGGTTCTAGTGTCAATATTTCTCGAACGTCAGAGATTAATTTTGAGTGCAGCAGCTGAATTAAATTACTAATAAAGATATTGAAAATTATGATAGAGGAGCGTAGGAAATAGAATATATTATCAAACAGGAATGGTTGGGAAAGACGAAATAATGGTCTCAGGATGCTAAATACGATATATTCGGAGGTTAGGTAATATACATTCGGGGTGACACAAACGTTTAGTATCTCCCAAATTTGTATTCATTTTATTTACAATTGTGGTCAGAGGCCCCTAAGCACCACGGGTGTCCAAGTAAAGTATCCTTGATACACAAATGTTCTTTTTTAAGCCTACGCACACATTATATTATTTAAAAAAAAACCGCCAAGGTTTGCATGCTATCAAATTTATTTAGATTAAAATTGGGTCTGGAACACAGTTTGTCGTTTTTAGATGACATGTTTTAATTAAATTTATATATATTAAATATATTGTCATACTGTGGCAATTTGGTATTATATAAACAAGGTTGTTTATAATAATTTTCTGCCAACTACAAAATCACATCTGATGACCATGTTGGCGTCATTTATACCATTTCTCTACACAACAGTCTCAGCGCGCATGATTTGTTGAATTACACAGACTAGTGTCGAAACTAGTACGAAAATAGCACGTGTTCTAACCTCACAACTAGTATGGTAGCCAGTACCAAGTGGCAGAACCAGTATACTTTTTCTGATTCACACGACGCTAGATGATGACATGCTAGCTAGTGCTAGCTAGCACACTGAATTTCAAGTACGAGCTAGTGTCGTGTGATACGGACTTAAGCACGCCTTTTTCATCATGAGTTCTTTTATTGTAATGTTGGTAATAAACAAGCCACGGGGATGGCGCGAGTAATTGTTAAGTTACCCCTATCAATAAAATAATTCTAATTCTTGAAGTAATTTTAAGCACACATATTGTACAATCTTGTTAGTTTTGTATTATAGCCTCAAAAGTGCACTGGTGTTGTAAGTTTTTTTTTGTACTTTCTTTTTTTGTTTAATACACTGTCTTGTCTACTAAGGGTTTGTCCAATTTCAAGGTCTTGTCATTTTTGCTATACATCGTTGAAGTAATATAATTATATTATTAGTGTAGTTTGAAAGCATTTCACTGCATTCGAATGTTTTTAAATTGACTTCATACAATTCATTTTTTAACTTGTAATTATGACATTGCTTCCTAAGTGGCGGCATTTTACCATTTACATCAAGTTATAAAACTAATCTTGATAGTTAACCACTAACGACCTTTAAAATGATTTATTTAAAATTATTTATTCTGAGTTTTACATTTCTTAAAACCAAACGAGTTGTTAACAATTTACTGAACGATTAATATCATGCATTTTCCGACTATTCTTCTCCTATGTCCACTGTTAATATTATTAGGCCTAGGGTTAAAATTGTTCCTAAATATATAAATTCATTAACCTATAAAACCTGTTGTTCCCTATGGGTCTTAATCGTGGTTGCTTATTATGAATAAACAAATTAATGGTGTTCGAAAACAAAGTGTTTGGGAAAATATTTGGTCTTAAAGAGATGAGGTTACTTGATAGTGGAGATTGTTACATATTGATGATTTACACATCATGTACTAATCACATTTGTTGTTATAATAATCAAGTCTTTTAGATTACGGTGGCCAGGAAATGCAGCACGAATGGGAGATTCTAGAATCTTGTTCATGGTACTGACTTGCAAACCCAATGGGAAGAGACCATTAGGAGGATCTAAATATAGATGGTAGGATGACATTATAATTGACCTGAAAAATAGAGGGTGTCATAATGAGGTGGGTTGGATAGAATAAGTTCAATATAGGGATAGGTGGTAAACTTTTGTAGGCGCGGTAATGAACTTGAGTTCGTAATGCCATTAAGTAAGTAACCTATAAATTAATACAATTCATATCTGAAACTTTATCTCAGTCAGTAGTGTCTGTCTACTGAACTATGGCCTATGGGTCCTGAGTTTAATTCCTGTCATGTTTGGAAATGGGTGCTCTGTTTGTTCTTCTAACCAAGTTAGTTTATAATAGAGTTGGGTCAAATTCACTATTTTATGAATCCAAATTTTCGTTTAACTTTCAAATTCCATACGTTATATCAAACCTGAATTAAAATCTTGGAAAAAATTATAAACTTCAGAGGAAACAAATATAATGTAATAATAGAAAATAGAATTAGGCAATTAAGTATATTAATGAATCAGATAGCTGAAGCTATCATCTAACATTTTAGTGAGGCTTAACACCACTTAGTTATTATCATATTCTGAAAATTGAAAAATGACACCTGGACATGGGTTCGATTCCTGTGTCCAGGTGTCATTTTTCAATTTTCAGAATATGATAATAACTAAGTGTTTAAGAACAATTCTTATAATTCATCCATTATCACATCAACTGATATATTCAGTTTTAAGTGTTAAATTTATTTTCTGGGTCATGGTTGCTTAGTTTGTCCTATAATTACCTTGTCTCTCAACCACCAAAATGCAGCATTAGAACATTTAAAGAATTTCATTTGAAACATTCAATAAAATATTCTTTTAAGGATTTGAGTCTCAAAGTTGATATCTTGAATCCTCGAATATCCTTAATGATTTGAGGGATTCAAGGGTTTGAGGATCCCTTCCCCGGTCTATAATTTATATGTTATGTCATTTTCAGGAAATGTTAAATACTGCACATTAAAAAATTAAACCCAGATTGATTTAAATAAATTCTGAACTATCATTTTATCATTAACCCCAATCTCGATAAATTCCACATATACACACTACTTCATTCTACTCCATGTGTTATGGGATAGGCCTACTCATTAAAATAATATAACCCTTTTCAAGCATTTTCCTAACATGTTGACAATATTGACCCTATTTTTTGATAAACATAACACTTTGAATCTTTCTATAGCAATAAAAAATAAATCAATTGCTGATTTACAGTTTAGTGCTAATGTTTTCACTAAAATTATTTTATCTTGATTTAACTTGATATATTTTTTTAACACCGCATATTATTTCACTTTTGGGTTGTATGTTTAGGCCTATGTACTAATTACGCCAATGGTTTTAGGTATTAGGAAGGTCATAATTAGAGGAAGTCTACCCGCCTTTATGTGGAGGGGGAGAGGAAATCCAGTTTGGAAAACCACCATCATTACACCTGATTGAAATTTGAACCTTGATTTCCCCACCATCAGTAGTCTAGTCTACTCCAGAGTAGCGCGTTAGACCACGTGGCCACTGAAGCAAGTTTAACTTGATATTGAATAATTATTTCAAGTTTAGCTGTTACTCTTCATATATTTAGCTAATTATTAATTTAAATTGGCATTCCATGTTTTTTTTTTTACAGATGGCTCCTCTATTAATAAAAGACGTGAAAAAGGTGAAACAAAAGTTGGATGAAGTGGATGCTGGAGCTTTGGTAGACCTCAATGAAATTTATGAAAAATTGGAATTTTATCAAATTCGGAAAGACAGAGTTAAACACGTGGTCTCACTATTCCTTGACAGGTTTGGGTTTGATGGTTTGGACATTTCTAATGCAAGCTCACCTATCGAGAGCGATGACAGTTTGGAAAACCAGATTGATTTGTCTTACAGGACCAAAGTCGTTCAAGATTCTGATATAATAAAAGGAAATTCAAGTGATAGTACAACTGAGGATTACTCTTTGATTGTAAAGCTAATGGCGAATCTAAGAAATTGGCCGCTGATATAAACACAGCACAATCGAGTGAACAGTCTGTGGTCTGTAATACTGAAGAATATTTTTTAAACTTGATGAAAGTGATATTTTAATTAATACTGGTGAAACTGATAAATCTAAAGCTGAAACTGCAACATTCGATCTTCCTAGTGGATCGGCTCTCCTGGGTGCACAGCTTTCCTCAGAGCTCCTTAGTTCCAACCCTTTCCTTTCCAACGATTATGATATGGATGTCAACAACAACGATCCCAACAACAACACAGAGTATGAAGTACCAGACGCAAATCTTGCAAAATCGAATGACACCGCCGGTATAGCTTCACCACGACCATCACCATTTGTGCCTTCCCTAGATGATTCAGACTGGGACTTTCAAAATCAAGATATCATCCGTGAGAAGTTACTTTGTGAAGCCAGAATCATCCACTCTGTAGTGCCAAAACAGAACTTTGAACAAATTATTCATATCTCGAGGCAAACTTAGATGATGCCAATCGCCTCCAAGTTGTGATGCGGATATTCCTGGACATGGAACTTGGAACGTTACATAACAATGTGGTTCCAATGCGTGTGATTACAGAGGGTGATCCCAAGGAGGAAAAAATTGATAAAGTTGTAGACTTGTCTGATGACGATGAAGTGGCGGTTATTTTATCGGGCAACATTCCCAACTCCAAATTAGGACTGACTAAACGTAAAACACAATTTACAGGCAAAACTTCACCAGCTAAAAAGAGTAAATGTAACTTTGATTCAAATTTGGTGGAAGTGGTTGATTTATCAAAGGATCCGTCTGCGTCATTACATCAGGGTTCTGCTGTAAAAATGATTGATTTATCTAAGAGTTGTGCACCTCTCGAAGTTCCTAGCAATCTATCTAAAATATCTAGGAAAAAAAAACAACCTGCAAGTATTGATATGTCAAAAAGTACAGAACCACCTCCAAAGCCTCATAACACTAGTGTTCACATACATTTTCAGACTGTTAGAGAAATGTTCCCCACTTGTGATGAAGAATATTTGCTGGGCACATGCCAGAAATATGGGGAGGACATGGCCTCTCTAGTCAGCTTGACGGAATATTTGCTGCAACACCCACATCTTCCACAACAGATACATAATATCTCGCCAGCTGTAGTTTTGCCAGAAAAATTGGCATCAAAGAAAAACTGTTCCAAGTTAAATATTGCAACTGTTCCAAAAGAGCCTTTGGCTGAAAAAGATACCTCTATTGTAAGAAATCATTTGAATGAGAAAGCTGCAACTGACAAAGGACTACATATGGAACCATCAAGTACTGCAGGTCCTAGCTCAACTAAAGAAGCTAGATCACACTATAAAGTTTCTGACGATACTTGTAAAAATCTTTTTGACAACTACAACAAATGGTTGGTTTGTCTCTAATCTTGATGGGTCAATTGTTGAGGCTATTTCTACTTCTAGCAAAAGTGACAAATTTTTGACTTCAAACGACTGTGTCCTGTTGGGTAGTCAGGTGGAGTCTGGACCTGATGGGTCAATTGTTGAGGTTGTTACTACTTCTAGCAATGGTGCCAAACCTTCAACTTCAAACAATGCTGCTGATCCTTCCACGTCCACCAACAATGATAGTTCTAGTCTTTCTACCACTAACAATGACATGGTTGAGTCACGATATCAGTACATGCTGGACATCCTCCCAAATGCTGATCCTTCATACCTTCGAAGTGAATGTGAGCGTTTGATGGGTGATGAGCAATCCATTCAGGTCTTCATTGCAAATGCCTTAGAAAAGAGAGACTACCCCACACTGGAAGACTACCAGAAGCGTCAGAAAGCTCTAGCACTTCGGAAAAAATTAACCTCTGAGTTTAGTGTTGAAAGCTTCCTAGAAGTTTTCCCCAACCCATTTAAGTACTTTGTTGATAAAGGTGCTTGTGCAGATTTGAGCAAGGCAAACGCATACCTTAAGAATCGCTACCCACGGTTACGATGCAATGATATAACTTTTAATTTTTCCAAATGTGGGTATAATCTTGCCAAAACTTGCATAAAACTGGACAAATCTACTTCTCATTTATTGATGAATAAGAATAGGAAAATAATGAACTATAAGATAGAAGAGGAACAGAATCTTCAATTTTTGCAAGAGGTAGGTCTAAGTATTTTGATGTTGATATGATCTCCTGTTCTTAAAGGAGGCCTTCATGTTGAATTGTAAGTAATGGGAATGTAGATATAGTAACTAGATTAGTAAAATGTATAAATTTAGCCAGAAATTTGTTTAATTTCAGACAACAATATTTTGACATTTTACTACTTAGAGGGAAGAACTAACTAGGTATTTTAAGATTCATCATGTCACATTGCCCTCACCTTTAGATAGTGTTAACTTTGGATTTTCATGCTTTAAAACGGTGGCATTTTTACATATGAGGCATTGGTGCGAGAAGGGCGAACTCAACAACAGGAACAATAATATTGTATCTATGTAAATGCACAAAGTTGAGATTTACCCTCCCTTCTCCTCTCACCATTTTTCGTCACGATCTAATGTGCGAGTGTATAGCTGGCGAAAAAATAAAATTAATAAATAACAAAACTTGAAAAATATTTAAACTGAATACTAATACATTTGAATATAAAAATACTGTACAAATAACTTTCTGGGAAAAAAACATATGATATTTAAACATCATAATCATCTTGATTGTCAATGTTTTCGTCGTCAACATTGTCAGGAGTTTGTAAAGTTGTTGGCAGATGTTGTTATGTTTCCAATATCCCTTTGAAGTATCTACTCCAAGGTAAAGGACATACGGCAATAGATCTCGGATGTCTTTCAGTTTTTCAGGAGCCACAACAAGAGAATCGTAAAGTTGGTTTATTTCTTCGTTTCCAAGATTGAAAGTCTGGGCATTGTAAGTAGGGCTTTTTCCCTTTTGAAGTTTTATGGGAAGTTTGACATCTAAGTTGTAAGCTTTGTGGATATAAAATCCCTGTTTTAGTTTTGATTGAATTCAAATACTGCTCCTTCTTTAAATTTCGCTCCTGTCAAGTGAGTTTTTGTGACGTGTCTTTGCAGAGCTGTGAAATTTTTTACATGATGTGGAGTGAGTTCTACTACTTTAAAAGGTGTTTTCTTGCAGCATTTCTGTATGAAGTACGCATAGTGGTCTTTAGAATACACATTTGCGTGTCGTATCTCTTTTTATATGTGCCCGAAATATCGGCTACAGGGTAGATAGGAATGACTGGGTATCATGAGGTAATGTTTAATGACATCAAATCGTTTTTTATGTATCAATGATAGATTGGCAAGAACGACATTGATGTTCTTATTTTGACCAAAACAATTATCGCTGAACATGATAATCTTTTGGATTTTATTTGGAACGTTTGGGGAGGAGAATATTGAGTTCGCCCTTATTGCCCGCACGCTGAACGGTCAAAAGTGATTCAAGTTTATTTTAAAGCCTTATTTTCAGGGGCTAGAAGGACGAACTCCACAAACTAGAACTATGAGCATGCGCAGTAGATGTTCCTGAACACGATAGATGAGAAAGAAAAAAAAAGGTCAACCCACTTGATTTGCTATGGTTTTTTTTCTTTTTCTAAATTGCCCATGTTTACAGTTTAATGTAACATAGACCCGCATAAGCAGCCAAGGTGTGTGAAAAACTCAGAGTAAATTAACAGGAAGTGGGTCATTCAGATACATCCGAAGGGGATTCCCCTTTGTAGCCATAATTGAAGGTCACATTATTTTTGCAGGCATTACCCTTTCTACAGTAGCCCCATGGTTTCTTTGGTGATGTCTGACAGCTCACAGCTGACTTCTGACAGTCAAAATTTAGGAATAATACCTAAATTTTGACCGTCAGAATTGACAGTTGCTAAACACATGATTTTGCAGATCATATGGGTCGGTGTAGGGGTACATAATTTGGTCTGGTAACTTTTAAAAGCTTTTAGCTGTCAGTTGTGAGTTGTCAGTCAGCACCAAAGAAGCCATGGGGCTACCATAGCTAGACAGCTGGAGCTGATTAGTTAAGCAGTATATATGCAGAAGATTACCCTCTAGCCATGAAGCTGATTAGTCCAAAAGTATGTAGGCAACTACCTACACAGTTTTCAATCCATTTTGTTTTGGGTGTCTCAGGTGATGAAAAATAATGAAAGTTATAGTGTTTGTGGTGGTTCATTTTGTGTACGTCCAAGTAAATATATTAGGGCTCTGCGAATACTTGGATTTACATCTTTGAACTGAGCTCGTCATTTAAGCTCGAGATTGAGATCAAAAGTTTTGTAGGCTCATCATTTTTGAGCTTCCACTTGATGTACATAATTATCAATTTTGTGTATGCCAGATCTTTTTTTCAGCAATTATTTGAATGATGACAAGAAGCACTTAGCACATTGTGACAATGTAGGTACTAGTTATTTTAAAAACTGCTTATTAATATTAGTTTACAGTATATGGAGAGCTTTTTTTAAAAACATACCTTAAGTTTCTATCACACATTAATTTAATTCGCTTAAATAATTCAGAACTCTAATATACCATTCAAAGCTACAGTTTTCAAAAATAATATTAATGAAACCCATTTCTTTCAAGAATACAAAAAAATATGTTGTTTGCCCAGAGGTTACTAATTTCTAATTGTAATCTGAAATTAAAAACAAAACATAGCTTTCTATTAATATGTTATAACATTTAATAATATTTGTACTAAGAATGTATGTTTTTATATAGCCTATAAAATTACACGAAAGATGTCTAATTTATTGCATTTGGCATAAAATATTCTATTTACAGCATAGGCCTAATAGTCACATTATTAATAGCTTTTACAAATTTACTTTTTAATTTACACTTAAACACATTGTACAAATGTACCAGGTTTGACCGAAAAATTATAAATTTAGTTAAGACACATGTAAAAATTAAAGTTTAAAAGTTTCCTAAACAACTCAATAAAACTTTTTTTTTTTTAAAAAACACGCAGGCTGAATTTTTTATAACCCTGCTTAACCCCCCTGGTGCCACCAGCTGATTTGATCGACTCTGCCTACTATTGCTAAAAGTGCCATGATCCGATCTGATAGGCTTCACCTACTACCATTAAAAGTGTCAGCTGATGAGGTCGGCTCTCCAGATTTGATCTAGTTCTCGCTCTATCTTATAGATAGTTTATTATTGCCATATATCACTAGAAAGAGAACATTTCCCTCTTACTTTATATAAGGTTAGCAACAAAAATAAACCGTAAATAGTTATTGGAACTGGGAGTTAAGTTCATTTACAATTGGACGGTCACATACTCAATATGCTAGGTGCAATGCATGTTTACGTACAAGCTGCATGGTAAAAATAAGCGTGTCTCACATTCATATTGATGTAAATAGTTTTGTAAGCAATTTTAATATGTACTGGTTAAGTTGTGTCATGTGAATGAAAAGATTTCTTTACCAATATATAAGTAAATAGATGTAATGACTTTATACATTTATATAATATTTCTAAAAAAATGAAATTATTCATTATGCTATAAAAGGTTGTTTGAAAAATGCATTCATTATGTGTGGTATAGGCTAAATATTTATTCATGAGGTAAGACTGTAAGGTAAGGAATAACAGCCCAAAAATATCTAATGTAGGATATAAAATAAAATTACTGTAATTCCTATTTATAATTATACCTATCTATTCAAAACTTATTTTATTCGAAACAACTAAATGCACCACAACAAAATAATATGGAAATGTAAATATAATTTTTTTTTAATATGTTAGCATTTATTTTGAAAAAAAAAAAAAAAAAAATTTAGAAATTAAATAATTTTAATTAAATTGTATTAATATATTATTAAAGAAAAATACATACAAATTAAAATGATAGAAAAATCAAAATTATCACTTCATAAATAAAGGTTTGGTGAATTTTCTTGCAAACCCTTACAAAAATGAGGAAATAGCTGTAGCATTCTTCACAACAAAACTTAACAGTCCTCTGGCACTTTCTGGAATAGGCGTGGCACAAAAAATGTTAAGAGACTGCTTATTAGTCATACCAAATAATGATAATTATTAGAAACATTTGTATATTTCTTTTGTTTTTAGTTGATACAATATTGAACAACTCAAATAAGAGGTCACAGGTTCTATAATGTTCCTCTCAGAAAATGCCATGTGGCATTATTAAGAAGCCAGAAGGTGGAAGTGTAACAAACATTGATTATAGCCATGGGGAAGAACACAGGTCTAAGGCGTCACTATCACAATAGGCTAAATTGCCAAAGATAGGGAAGTTACAGTTTGAATCCTGGTCATGTGTACTGAAAGCTGGGTCATTCCGGGTGAAGTCACCTAGGTGTGGTTGTTTTGACGGTTTTTAATATATATATATATATATATATATATATATATATATATATATATATATAATATATATATATATATATATATATATTACACACACACACTACCTTAGGTAACCCAATCTTTGAGTTGTTCAAAACAAATTTTATTTTATTGTTTTCCTTCCATAAAATATAGAAGGTTCTGGTTTTCACTAAGAAGACATAGGATTTCAGAAAACATAGGAATTTTTTTGGTAAATTTTTTTCAAAAGAGAGACCATATAACAATTTCAGTCTTTGCCCTAGGATACCCTTACTTGTACTAAACAACACCCGTGAGTTTCATTTTGTGGTTCAAAATGTTTTAGAAGTAACAGGCTTCAAAAAATGTGTGAAAAATTGTAACATTTCAGCACCCGGGAGTAAATAATAAGTAGCCTAATCATATTAGCATTATAATGGTCTATATTCACTTTTATTATAGTTTGAAAGTAAAAGTTAAATTGAAAGTCTATAAGTATGATTTGGTATGAATGAGTATTTTGATCAACCGCTATATAGGGATTGACAAGCTTAATTTATAGGAGCCCACAGACTATCTAGTTACTTTTTGCAGTGCTTTAGCTAATTTTTTAAAACTGAATATAGATTTGTAAATTGTTTTAAATCATTGGGAAAAGATCAAGTGTTAAGTTGATATAGCATATCAGCAGTGAATGACGACTGACCATTGCAATCTTGTGATAATCATTGAAACAAATGCAAAATTCAAAGAGATTTTTGCTAGTAAACTGAAGGAGTCTAAGATACATACCTTAAGTCATCTCACACAATCAATCACAGTTTCTTTGAACACAGAAGGAGAATATAAAAAGTAATGAATTTGTAGTGATTTGAGATTTCTCTTAAACCTACACATTTATTATTTAAGATGAGATGAGTCATCATTGGGTTAAATCTAAGCTACTTGGTGACCTGGTGGTCTAGGGGTAAGGTGTCGGACTTCTATGCTGGCGGCCGGGGTTCAATCCTCGGTCCCGGCAAAGATTTATCTGATTACCAAACCCTTCCTTCACCTCTGACAAGACATCTTGTGAATGTGGGGAATGCCAGGCCTCCACCATGATTCGGATTCCACGTTAAACTGTAGGTCCTTCATTTCATCTCACAATCACCCTACCATTACACATTAGCGTAAGTGCGTGTAACCCGAATGGGTAGTAAGACGCGGTGCTAATAATAATAATAATAATAATAATAATAATAATCTAAGCTACTTTTCGTCCTGTTGATCTTATTCATTAAGTACTTTTGTTTCGATTTGAAGAAAGTTATCTACTTCTTTGATGGATCAGGAACTCAGTATAAAACAGGTTCAAATTTCCTAACTTTTGCAAACATAAAGAATATTTTGAAGTAGATGTTGAGTGGCATTTCTTTGCAACAAGTCGTGGAAAAGGACCTTGTGGTGGAATAAGTGGAACCTTGAAGAGACTGATGGTTAAGAAAGGTCTGCAACGGCCAAATGAGGGCCACATTATCACACTGACAATGTTTCCCTTTTGTGCGGAAAATAAAGCTCAAAAAGAAGAGCTTAATTTGAAAAGGAGGTTTGAGTATACTAAAAAATCTAGAGGCACTAAAGACCATTGTTATGTACTAGAAGGACACATCAACATTGAAAGTTAAGATTTTGGCATCAATCGAGATAAAATATGAAATGTTCACTATTGTTGGTTTTCCTGGTGTTTTTCATGTCATTGACGTCTCTGTAAATGACGTTTCTAAATGACATCGCTGTGTGTATGATACAAATGATACATTGCACAAGTTTGTGATGTTAAAAAGGAAAACAGTGATATCAAAGTGCTGATTTACAAAACAGCTGCTCTTTCAACAAGTTTCAGTTTAACGAAAGATGATGTTTCATGTGTGTAAATTAGGAACGTTTGAAATGTCTTGTGACCTACAGAGCTTACAACTGTAACAGGAAAATCATTTAACATTACATTGAACGCTCACTGAATTTGCAAGCTCACTTTCAGAAATAAGGCTATAATAGACAAGTGTTGCTGCTTAAGTTGTGATTCACAAACTGTACAATACCTTTTGGTAAGGGTTTATTAATTTCACTTACCTTTATACACTGTACCAAGTTTGGTAAGGTATTCAAGCATAATTTGAATATCATTTTAAGGTTTAAAAAATCTTTAAACTCTATAAATATAAATAACTTTTTATTTCAGAGTGCTTAAATGATACAATTTCTCACACATATTTCAGAGCCTGTAACTTCTAAACCAGTTTGAACCACAGAATGAAAATAACAGGTTTTGTTGAGTACCAACAGAGGCATTCTTGGAAAAAAAAACTGTTTTTTCAATATGATCTCATTTTGAGCAATTTGACCTTGAAATTGGCAAAAATTAGAAATTTTTGAAACTTTGACACTAAGAAAGGCATGAAGGAGCCAAACCCAGACTTTAATTTCCATAGCTGGAAACTCTTATAACTATAGTTAAAACTCAAAAACCTTTCCATCTTGTGGTTTCAACCCCCCAATCACCTTAAAAGCTCATCAAAAATGGTGATTATGCTCACAAATTTGACATATTCCAAAATCATTTGAGTCATCTTTTATAAAATATTTTCTATTATTTTTATACGCGTTCTGAAATCCTATAATGTCTTTTTTATATTAGTGAAAACCAGAACCTTCTTTTTTGTATGGAAGAAAAACAATGGCCTTTTTTCAAAACCTCTGCAAGGCTCCGTTTTGTCGTGCCGCTGCAAAGAGAATTGAGTCTAGATCCAAGATGGTGGTAGATAAAAATAAAATAGTGATTTTGAGCTACTGGCAGAGGAGCTACTTATAGTAAAAAAAAAACTATTTAAAATAGTCAAGCAACAATTTATTTAAAAATTAGTGGAGTTCACATGGAATTATGAACCAGCTTTTTTTTTCTGAAGTGGCTCAAACCTCTCTTCCTCCCCACAACTGGAGTCTATTTCCTTTAAATTATATCTTCCTCAACCCTACCCCATTAGAATATTAAATATAGTCATCCTGGACACTTAAAATAATGCGAAAAAACAAAATAAAAAATTAAGTATTAAACATGTAAATTATTTTTAAGATTTTTTCCTTCCTTTTGTTATTTCTTTGTTTCTGCTTTATTTTGTGTTGAATCATAGAAAGCACCACTGGGATGTAGGCCTAAAATTGAAGCAACAGGAATGTACACTTTTACTCTCACAAATAAGTAATACAGCTCCAAGACAAATAATACTCTGAATTTAATGTTATTAATAAGTTAGTCCAACTTAAACATACTTTGTGGGTTAAAAGCCTGACTAGATGTTCTGGGTATCATTGAACCATGCATGGTGGCTATAGAAACCAAGTGGGAACAGGTTATTAAAGCCTTCTAGTAATATTTGGGAGAACCCAGGTGCTAATAACCCATATATGTTGTGTGTCTGAAGTGTAGCTTAACTGACATAATTTCAGGTGACATTTGTTGAAAATATGGACAAAATCGAGGAATTCTTAAATGCAAAGGAAAAGAAGCGGAAAGATTCTTATGAAGAGGTATGTAAATGTATTTAAATATGTGGGATAACATTACCTTATAAATAAAGTATGTACAGTTCATTTACCTTTTTGCTACAATATAAATATGTGTATTACATTTACATAGGTATAATGTAGAAACCAAGGTTGGCTGGTTTGACAAAAAAAAAAAACGACAACACATCTAACAATATTATTTCCAATATGCCCCTTCACACTTTCAGTGAAACATTATTATATGGGATAGGTTAATTATATAAAATATTATGTAATAAATTAGTTTTAGGGTTATTTTGTCATTAAATCTAAATATATCCTCGGATATCATGTGAATTTCTTGGATGTGATTACGAATACAGATTGGGGGCGGAGGTGGATGTTATTTTCAACATTTGCGCCGGAGTTTACTGACATTGCAGCTATAATGTTTGCTTGCATTTGGCAATTTATTTTAAGACATAGTCCCAATAAGTATTTAGTAGCTCACATGATAATAAAAGTGTGTTGGTTACTTTTGTTAACATTTTAAGCTATTGCTATAATGACACTAAATTTAACAAGTTATGTTATTATTATTAGCACCGCGTCTTATACCATTCGGGTTATACGCACTTACGCTAATGGTAATGGTAGGGTGATTGTGAGATGAAATGGAGGACCTACAGTTTAACGTGGAATCGAGCCACGTGGAGGCCTGCATTCCCACATTCACAGATGTCTTGTCAGAGGTGAGGAAGGTTTGGTAATAGATAAATCTTTGCCGGGACGAGGATTGAACCCCGGCGCCAGCATAGAAGTCGGACACCTTACCCTAGACCACAGGTCACTGTAACAAGTTATGTTTATTTAAGATTCGGATAGATACTTAATTTAATATAATGTTGATTTTGTCTACTGTACCCACGAAAAAAACCTCTAACAATAACTTAAGTTTTTTCCATTCAATTTAACTTGTAAACGGAATATGAATGATTGCACTAAAAAAAATGCAATTTAATATCTACTTTAATACAAGATATATAATTTTATTTAAAAATAAATAAAACTTTAAATACAAAATGATAGTTCAAAATTAATCATTTTGCACTGACAAGTAAGAGGATTTTCTTCATACAAAACAGTCAAATTATAATGCATTAGACTAGTAACTTGACACTATGGGGATGGAGGAGGTGAAAAAGGAGAGACTAGACGAAGAGACAAAGAATTTCTTGTTGTTGTTAAAAGCTTTATTTATGAAATGTCAAGATTTAATAAATTAAAATGTCCCACTAGTGGAAGCTGTGTACCAAATTCAACCTTCTAGATAGTGGGGAAGTGGGTTAAATAAGGACTCTGGTCCACGCAAACAAACGGCCATTTCCTGAATGCATAGCCAATTTGGCCATAAAACAATTGATATAACATTCTTTATCAGACATTATCGTTAGACTATTTCACTGCATTTGATATAATAGGCCTTTGTATAGGATAACTTGTTTAATGTATTTAAGTATAAATGTACATGGTCCCTAAAGGAGAACAAAACAAATATGCCAGTGAGTGTACGTCCCCACCCCTTACTCTCCCCTAAGAACTTCATGACCTTGATCGCTGGTGTGGGGGGTATACTTTCCTTCGTTGGAGGCAAGTCACTTAGAAGATTTTTATAAGAGGATATGTCTTTCATGTTTAATTTTTCCCCCCTTCATTTAATTTATAATCCATTATTTCTCCTTCACTCTCACCAAGCCATGCCCTCTCAATGAACTTGCATTTACTGTCTTTTTTATTTTATTTCATATAATTAGTTTTGAGTTACTTTAATTATGGTGTTTTTACGTTAATGGCCTCTTAAGTGTCGCACGTCGTTAAAAATAATAATAGTTATTTTAAACATTCTATGGTAAGTCTTTCTAACAATAAAGTATAGTTGAAATATGTTACTATAATGCCAACTATTGCTTCATTATTCAAACAACTTTTGCCAGGGTCTTTGGTACCTTATATTCTTTCCTCCATCATTGCTCATTTAGTCACAGGTTGAGAATTTACCAGTTGAGGAGAGAAGTAACAAACAAATTATGTTTTTACTATCGAGTCTGAAGAAAAAATACGTTTGTTTAAAATAGTAATTTTTTTTAGTCTATAAACAATGTTTCAGTATGTTCATTTTAAACTTATCCAAGATGAATGCTATTTTTTTAAAAGTTAGATTACTTAATCTAGTATTGAATAACACTATACCCGCCTTGGTGGCATAGTCGGCTAACGCGCTAGTCGTGTTGAGCTCGACCGCCAAGGACGGGGACATTGAGGTTCGAATCTCGGACAGGTGAACTGAGGGTGGTTTTACCTAAATTGTTTTCCACTCTCCCTCCACGTAAATGTGGGTTCACTTCCTCTAATTCAACCATCACAATTCCCAATCCATTAGCGTAATTAGTACTTAAAGCGTATAACCCGAACGGGTAGTAAGACGAGGTGCTAAATAATAACCCTATTGTTTTGAACTATCAGTTTTATTTCATGTTTTTGAAACACTTTGAATGAAAAGTAGCTAAAGTATTGTCAGATTATTGCTTATTCTTCTTTACAAAATATATATTTGAAGTAGTCCATTTTACAATTTCAAAATTCCTCCCTCCTCCCTCTTTTAACATCTACAAATACTAAAAGTGATTATTTAATGTACAGTTTCAATTCTAAAATATGTTCAAGTATACCAACTTTAATTTGATACTGGCTAAACTAGGGCTACACACGCAACTTCCTTTTTAAATTATTGTTATTGCTATGATAATATCGTGACTTTAGCGTTAGTGCGTACAACCCGAATGGGTAGTAAGACATGGTGCTAATAATGATAATGATATACAGTGGGTAATAGATAAACTAAATAAAAATGTCACCATTTATTGTAAATAGTGATTTCCTGGGGTAACTCAATAAAATTGTACTTAGACAGGAATTGGAGCCCTTGTCCTTTGACTTGGGACGACATTCTAATAAAACACTGAGATTGCGGCCAGAAACTCCACACTACTCCACACTACTCCTTAGAGCAGAGGTGGGCAAACTTTCTCCCCGAGGACCACATGGACATCTGTGAGGTCTCTAGCGGGCCGCATGTAACAAACGTCTAAATTAACTAAATAATGAACTTTATTTTCATGCAAAATTGCATATATTAGTCATATAACCATATAGCTTCGATACAAAAAAAAGTAGCAAATAAAATCTAATGTCATAACAAATAAAACTAAATATGTCATGTACTCATGTTGATACTTAGCCTACCAAATGTTGATTAATAACTACTCAAATTGCTAACGTTAATGGAATTTATGCAACTGTCCAAAATCCTGCACGAGTTTGTCAAAGTCAGGATTCAGCTTGTTCGTCCTAATTCGCTAAACACTTTGTAGATTTGAGTATGTTAAGAGAGACCTATTCTTTGCTTTGTTAATGTTCACGCATGAGAAAGTCTGTTAACAAATATAGGTAGAAGCAAATAACACAAACATCTTTCTGGCAAACGTTTTCAAATTACCAAACTTTTCTCTACAAGCGATGCATACAATTCAGTTAGTTTCATATTCTTAAAAGTCTCCTTCAGAGCATTGTCTGATTGAAGATTGATTAAATCAAACTGGAGCTCATTTGATTTGCTCTTACACATGGAACATTATAATCGAGCTTGCTCACTTGTTCAAATGTTTAAAAACATGCACTGATTATCTATTTAATTTGACATTTTTGTTAGTAAAATCACAACAATTTTACAATTGCGTGCAGCCCTCAAGCGGCCCGTGGGCCGTAATTTATAAACCGCTGCCTTAGGGAGCATCATCATGATATCTTTTCTTTGGTTATGTAGTAAGCAACAAAATTGAAAGGATTCGGGGTGGTGGTGGCGGCCTGGAGTAATGACACTCCGAAAGGGGAAGGGAGCAAATTAGAGGGGAGAGAGGGGTTGGTGTTGTTACTGCCCTAGCTATAGCAGTGCAGCTCCGGTGAGGTGTTAGCACATGGTACTACTTGGAGTAGAGATTTGCCAAACCTCGAGATGTCCATCCGAATCTTAAGTATTTATTTCATCATTCTTTATATGCAATGTGTCGAAACCTTGGGCAATCACAGCCATTTATTTACTAGATTGTATATTCTGTGTTTCTGATTCTGGGAAGCCCTAACATAAAAGATATACAAAGCCTATCTGTCTATATATTACATTATGTTCATTCTCTGTTTCAAAGCTTGACATTTTCCAGGTCGTAATGGAAGGAACCATTGTTTATTATTTTAATAATTATTATATATATTTATATACATTGTTTCTCTGCAGTTCACAGAGATCACAAATAAAACACATCCAAAAATAACTACAACATGTTTCATTAATGAAATAACCCTGGCAGTGATATAAAGATCAATATCACTACAATTTGAGGCTAATTATTTCAAGAGACAACTTGTGAATGATCGTTCAAACATAAAACTAGCATGGACTGCAGATTACTTGGGTTTCTGTGATAAGACAGCTGGAGTAGCCTGTGTGTTGCGCGAACTGTGGAGGCGGGCTATCACCCTTTCGTGTCAACTAAGCTACACTTCTCTACAAAGTTTTGATCTCGTGAGGCAACTTGGAATTTCAGTGCATATTTTTATGTCATACGTAAATCAAGTTATTCAGCAAATAGTTGCATATTTAAATATGGGTATTTTTTTATCTTAAGTATACATATCTATAAATCGCATGAATACTAATGTTTAATATTTATAGATGAACTAGTATTAATAAACAATTGTTTAATTATGTTTATTTTAAGGGAACTTTAAGTATATTTATACTGATTATGCCTATACCTACGCTAAAATTCCAGCTTTATCAAATAGGTATAGTATTAAAGATACTAAATTTCAATTTTAAAATTTTATTTCCAAAAGTTTGACCTAAAACTAGATTCAGAAAACATAAAAATTGAAGTTTCTTACCCTCATAGCTCTTGAATAAAAATAGATAAAAATGCATTTATGGTGTGTAACATTTCATTGAAGAAAACTCTTGTGCATGGCGGAAAAACAAATTCTGTACATATGGCCTTAAGCTTCACCACACAGTTCCATGGTCATAATCCACTGATTCACATAGATTATCTTAGCAAAGTGCTCATAATTTCATGAGCTTACAGCTGTGCGGGGCTACCTGGAATATGGCTTTTATCTCACATTGCTGCCACCACTGCTGAAACTTACCACTTACTGCCTCACTGTGCTCACATTCACTGTTGGGACTCCTCAAACATTCAGCAATTGTCGATGAATGCTAATCGATGCAATTTCTTCTGCATGGAGGAATTAAATGACACACCTCTGATTTGTACGTATTTCCATGTCAGACACCATTTTGTTGGACTACTCCTCTGCTATCTGTCGCGCGGCAACAAAAATTATATGATATTTGTGGGAAGGTTCAACCTCTACTGCCATTCCACCTACATCCACCTCTGACGACATGAGCCAACATAACAAACTAGGAGGTATTAGTATCCGAGCACTGTAATATATATTTATATAGTCTTAACTGCTATGAACTAGGACGCGGTGGGAAATAAGTAGCACACAGTGGTAAAGCTTAGTTTGAAAAGTTGAGGGAAACGTTTTGTATTGAAAAATTTATAGTTTGGTTTTAGACATCTTTCCCGCAATAGATTTAAAATAAAAGTTTTAGGTGCATACCTATTAGATTTCCTCCAAATAAATGTGCAAAGTTTTAGCTTTTTCTATTTCTTAGTTTTGGAGCTCTTTCATCTACAAACATACACACAAATACACATCCTATTTTATTAATTTGATAAATTTATTCATAAAACACATGTAATTTTCCATCAAACTTATTTTACAAACAGTATAACGAAGGTAAGAAGAAATAAATTTTAGAATGAGGGCTTGAATGGCACAGCCAAGAAAAACTATGAATTATAAGTGCCTCTAGAAGCTAGATGGAGCTATTTTGTGTTGACTCCGAGCAGTGATTTAGATAACTAACATAACTGCTATAAATGATTTATTGGGCTTTTATAGTAGCTAGTTAAAATAAAAAATCACTCAAGTGTTTTAGATTCATACATTATCTTTGGTACAGCCACAAAGTCTAAATAAAATATAGTAAAAATTGTTTTATTCCAAGGTTTAGAACTATTTTGATGACATTGGATATTTTTGATCAGTTTTAAAAGGTGTAGGGCCTATAGCAGTGTTTCCCAAACTTTTTTGGTCATGACCCTACACATGGTATTCTCTCGGTCTAGCGACCCAAAGTCCAAAACACACACATATATATATATATATATATATATATATCTTGATTTTCTTACGAATGGATATCTGAAGCATCTTTTATAAAATACATATATTTTTGTGGTCAACATTGATAACATTTTACTATAGTATTATTATTGTTATTTTATCGGTATTAATAATATGTATCTAAAACGGCTACAGATCCGAGTGAGTGGCTGTATGAATATGTGAAAGTAGATTTAGTAATGTTTCATAGCTATCAGGTAATATTAAGTTCATTCATAAGATAATCAGAGTTTAGGTTCAATTGCATATTATTTTCATCAATATATTTATTAAATTTAATTAGCTAAAATATAGTTAATTTGAATATATTTTTAAACATACAAAATGTAAAGCATAACTTGAGTCAGTTTCTCACTGTGAGACATTCCCTCTGAAACACAAATATCGCAAAATACAAATTGTTTTGTTTTTACCACAGTAAAATATTTAATTTCTAGACAGCCCCTGAAATGAATTAGTTTAGCTAAGGTAATAAAACAGTTAGGATGTTCACAAAACTTATTTATTTCAGTGATCTCTAGTAGGTTACTAAATCCTCGGATTTGTCAACATCAGTACTAAACGATAGGAACATGGGCCTTCTTATCTTAGCAATTCTCTCGTATTCATAAACTAGACATTTGAGTTCTGCACTTTTATTCTGGTATCTTTGTGCATTGTAAAGGGAGACACATGCAACGCATTGTGGTAGAGAAAGGGATGGAGACAGAATGATCTGTGGTATATGATCTATGGTCTATGATCTATGGTCTGTGATCTATCTGTGGTCAACCCACTATAGAGAAGCGGATGGTGAAAATCGCTGGCAACACATACTGTTGTCTTGGTATTGAAGGGCTTCACGTTGGGTGATTTAGCACAATAAATGAATTTGACATGGTGTATATGAATATTTTCTTCACACCATTTTGCTATTATCAGATTGCAGAAATCTTTCTTATGATCATAGTTTCATGATGTATTTGTAATTGAAATATTTGATAAGTTTTGGCAACTATTATCTTCACGTGACCTTCCTAACACTTATGAAAATCCTTGAGACCCAGGGTTTGGGAACCACTGGCCTATAGAGTATACTAAATTTTACATGAATTAGAATTTGTAGGATTTTTATCAACTCCATGCCAGGACAAGACTTCTCAGACACCACTAGATGTTTCTTTTACATTTAATGTGTGTTTTTAACAATAAATAAGGCAATACATTTTTTTTCAATATCAAGTTTTGGGTAAGTTTGGAATCCTCCAAATCCAACCTCATTCCCCATTATAGAAAACTTTTAATATGAGTAATGGTAAAGATTTATGAACAAGTCTAAGCATTGTCTTAAAATGTAGCCTGTACTTTTGACACATCGCCAATGCTCTAAAGTTTATTTTTATTCTATGTAAGTTAGGCCAAATCTAAGTTTGTACCAACATAATTTTTGGTATTGGAGGTGAAAAAGGAAATGCCCCTTTGACTCCTCCTTGACCCCACTCCCTCAAAGCCCCTAGAACTGAGACAATCCTGTCTGAGAGAGATGAGCACATCAGTTCAATTGAGGGGGGAATTTGGGGAGCCAGGGCCCTGAGCTTGAAGGGGTCTCCAAGGTTACCCTGCACGTTAAATGTTTTATTGCTTTTATTTAGTTACAATTTTTGAAACTAACAAAATATAAGACTGTCCATAGGCAGTGACACTCGAAGGGAGAAATGTCGGGTTTCTATTGGGGAACGCATGCCACAGGAGGAGAATGGCTGGTGCTAGTTAGCACTGGGCTGTTTGCTTCCCCCCTCTCCGAGACTGAAAACCTGTTTGATACGTATATTCTGTTCTACATTGGGTGAAAATAAGCTAAATTATAAATTATTAGTTATTTTATCAATGGAAAGTGTCATAACACGAAGGTTATTTTTTAATAAAGTTGTGTCAGAATTCGTAAAGAAAAAAAAGTCAAGCAATGTCCCTTTGTGAGTTGTGTTAACAATGGCCATTTGAAAATTTGATTTTTTATAACCTTTCAAAACATTGTAAATTTATTTTATGATTTGGCAACTAATTTTTCTCTATTTTATTATTATTATCATTTAGATTATTTCATTATGTAAAAGAAAATGTATGCATATTATATCAAATATGTTTAAACTTAGCTTTCAACATACTTTTATTTTATGTCTGAGTATTAAATAATGTATGAGTATACACATGGTTTTAAAGTTGTTTGAGGCATTAATATTTTAAAAAAATGCCGTGTGGCCGCGGGCCCCCAAATTCTATAATACGGCCCTGTCGAGTTCCTTGGCACTCAGTCAATCCCGTATGTCATAGCTGATCACATCATCGAGCTCCTTAGCACTGAAAAATCTTGATGATAGCTGAGCATGTCAGTCGAGTTCCTTGGCACTAATCAATCCTGTCTGTCATATCTGATCACACCAGTCGAGTTCCTTGACACTAAGTCAATCCGGTTTGTCATAGCTGATCCCATCAGTCGAGCTCCTTGACACTAAGTCAATCCAGTCTGTCATAGCTGATCACATCTGTCGAGCTCCTTAGTACTGAAAAAAACCTGTATGTCATAGCTGATCACATCACTCGAGCTCCTTAGTACTGAAAAAATCCTGTCTGTCATAGCTGATCACATCATTGAGCTCCTTAGTATAGGTCAATCCTATCTGTTATAGCTGTTCACATCAGTTGAGCTCATGGCACTAAGTCAATCCTGTCTTCATAGCTGATCACATCAGTTGAGCTCCTTAGCACTGAAAAAATCCTGACTGTGATAGCTGAGCATGTCAGTCGAGCTCCTTAGCATGAGACAGCCCTATCTGTGACAACTGATTACATCACTCGAGTTCCCTAACACTGGTACAATATTCTATGTCAGAGTTGAGCACATCAGTCAAGTTCCTAAACACTGAGACAGTCATGTCTGTGAGAGTTGAGCATGTTAGTAGAGTTCTCTAGCACTAAACCAATCCTGACTATGAGTGCTTAGCATGTTAGTACATTTCTCTAGTACTGAACCAATCCTGACTGTGAGAGCTCAGCATGCTAGTAGAGTTCCCTAGCACTGAACCAATCCTGACTGTGCTGAGCACATTATTAGTCCACTTCCCTAGCACTGAACCAATCCTGACTGTGAGAGCTGAGCACATTAGTCGAGTTTCCTAGCATTGAGACACTTAAGTTTGTTAGAGCTGAGCATGTAAGTTGAGTTCCCTACCACTGAGCCAATCCTGTCTGTAAGAGCTGAGCATATCATGTAAGTTTTAAGCACTTAGATAACCCTGCCTGTATAGCTTTTCATCCAAGTCTTACTACCGTTCAGTCTATCCACATTTAATTTCATAATTAAATAGAAACCCACACGTATTTGAGTGGAAAGAGTCACCCTTGTTACACTGGGCTATAATTGGAATCCCAGCTTCTTAGTCACCAGCAGCAAACTAGACTAGACGTCTTGACATTTAGTCCCCATGTTCATCGGTTTGGCTGTCCTTCCAGTAAAAATGTTTTTTTTTATCACAGCATTTTATTACCTGTTCAGGTTATACACATATATGATAATCAAGCTAATGGAGTAGGTAATCTACCCTCATTTGCGTTGAGCTAGAATGGGAAACTGTTTAAGAAAAACCACCCTCAGTACACCATAGGCTTAGCAAAATTTGAATCGCGATCTCCCCATCATTGTCAGTCCATTCTAACGTTAAAGTGATATGTTAGACTTTTCAACCACCAGTGCATGTTAGATAAGTTTTAAAATTAATTGTTTATTTGGTTATTCTGAATTGAACTATTTACTAACTTCGCCATTGGTAACTTGGTTTAGGTGTCACTCTTGCAATATACTGGAATGTTGAAGGGGAGGTTGAGTTTAATTCCATGCTGGATTTACAAAGCGTGTTTTTTTTCCTAAGAGGCTACCCACTCTTAATCAGATGGTGCACCAAGTGTGGTCGGCAAAAACAATGGATTGATGACTCAAAAAACAAGCACCCTAGATATTTTCTTTGCATTGTTTCATTCATCAAACCATCCTATATGGCTCCACGTCATTTATTATGGATTCCATTAAAAATTACAAACTTCAGTCAGGGAACATAATTCAAGCTTGCAGCATTGACTTTTCTGTGAATTAGTTGAACAATTAGGCACAGCACAATCAGATCTGCTGTATAATAATGTGCACTGGCTCAGCAAAGGAACTACCCTGAACCTGTTTTATTCCTTGATGAATTATGTGAGACAATACTCGCATCAACAAGCTACTGAGTACTCTTTGTTGCTAAATGATGATGACTTTTTGGTGCATATGTGTTTTTTAGCAGACATGTTTTAACATCTCAATAGCCTGAGTATCAATTTGCAAGGCCGTGATAAATCTGTGATTAATTTACTCATGCAAATTGAAGCTTAAAAAATTCTTTATTTTTGAGTAATATTCAGTCCCCCATGTTTAGGTTTTATCCAAAACTCAAGGACTTATTGCATAATTCAATATTTTAAATGGAATGCTTCCTGAATAAATCAAGAAGATTTGAAACCAAGAATTGAAGATTTCTACATTTTGAAAACTGTTTTAAATGTAGTCAATCCTTTCCTGGAAACAATTCATATAGTGAAGTTTTGATAATATACCCAGATATTAACGAAGCACTATTTAAACTAGAACTCATAGTTTTTCAATCATCCTCAGATCAACTATTTGACACATAAAAAGGCAGGAGTTTGGAGCAGTTTTGGCTTAATTCAGCTACTTCATTATAAGAAAATGTTTAGCTATTGTGTTGTACGTGTTGACTATGTTCGGTTTACATATGCCTATGAAGCGGGATTCTAAGCAATGAACGGCATCAAAACAAACCTCTGTAACAAATTGAACCAAGAGCAATTGCAGAACTCGCTACGAATTGCCTATACCATATTAACTCCTGGCTCTCGCAAAATAGCAGAAAACAAGAAATTTATTTTTTTTCACTATATTTAAATGTTTACCTATTATCTATATCAATTATTACTTTATTAATACTTAAGAAAATAAATCATGTTTATAAATGAGGTCTACTGTTGGTTAATATATTGATGGTAGGGGGATTTATTATCTTTAAGGATAACGGTAGTTGGCTAAATACTGCAAGGAGAATTCATTTCTTTTGCGGACGAGGACAGAAGGGGAAATTGTCCCAGACCGCATAGTCTGCTTACATTTGTAGCACTATTTTAGTAGGGTTACTCTACAGAGACATCCTATTTTGTAGGGACTATTCCACACACTTGTGCACCATATCTTGTGGTTACTCACACCTTGTGCTACCTATTTGGGTATTACCACACCTTGTGCACATATCTTGGGGCTACTCACACCTTGTGTACCTATCTTGGTATTACTCTACACCTTGTGCACATATTTGGGGCTATTCCACACCTTGTTCACCTATTTGGGGCTACTTTACACCTTGTGTACCTATCTTGGTATTACTCTACACCTTGTGCATATATTTTGGGGCTATTACACCTTGTGCACATATTTGGGGCTATTCCACACCTTGTGCCATCTTGGGCTACTCACACTGTGCATATCTTGGGGCTATTCCACACTTGTGCACCATATCTTGGGTACTCACACCTTGTGTACCTATCTTGGTATTACTCTACACCTTATGCACTATTTTGGGGTATTCCACACCTTATGACACATATTTTTGGGGTATTCACACCTTGTGCACATATCTTGGGGCTACTCACACCTTTGCACATATCTTGGGGCTACTCACACCTTGTGCACCTATCTTGGGGCTACTCACACCTTGTGCACCTATCTTGGGGCTACTCACACCTTGTGCACCTATCTTGGGGCTACTCTACACCTTGTGTACCTATCTTGGTATTACTCTACACCTTGTGCATATATTTTGGGGCTATTCCACACCTTATGCATCTATTTTGGTATTCCTACACCTTGTGTACCTATCTTGGGTATTCCACACCTTATGTACCTATTTGGGGCTATTCACACCTTGTGACCTATTTGGGATATTACCACACCTTGTGTACCTATCTTGGTATTACTCTACACCTTATGCACCTATCTTGGTATTACTCTACACCTTATGCACCTATTTTGGGGATATTCCACACATTATGAACCTATTTTGGGGATATTACACACCTTGTGCACATATCTTGGGGATACTCACACCTTGTGCACCTATCTTGGGGCTACTCACACCTTGTGCACCTATCTTGGGGCTACTCACACCTTGTGCACCCTTGGGGCTACTCACACCTTGTGCACCTATCTTGGGGCTACTCTACACCTTGTGTACCTATCTTGGTATTACTCTACACCTTGTGCATATATTTTGGGGCTATTCCACACCTTGTGCACCTATCTTGGTATTACTCTACACCTTGTGTACCTATCTTGGTATTACTCTACACCTTATGCACCTATTTTGGGGATATTCCACACCTTATTAACCTATTTTGGGGATATTCCACACCTTATGAACCTATTTTGGGGATATTCCACACCTTATGAACCTATTTTGGGGCTATTCCACACCTTGTGCACCTATCTTGGTATTACTCTACACCTTGTGTACCTATCTTGGTATTACTCTACACCTTATGCACCTATTTTGGGGATATTCCACACCTTATGAACCTATTTTGGGGATATTCCACACCTTGTGCATCTATCTTGGGGCTACTCGCACCTTGTACACCTATCTTGAGGTTGCTCTACATCTTGTGCACTATTCACCAGTAATTAAAAAACTTTCTCAGCTGTATCAAATAGATTGTGTATTATTGGAAATGCTCCAAAAACATGTCCTCTTTACAGGCCAAGATGAGAGGAGAACTGCTGGAGTGTCTCTGCTGTTTCGCTGATGACATAATTTTGGAGGACATGGCTGCTTGTAACGACGGTCACCTCTTTTGTAAGGAGTGCGTGAAGAGGTCAGGACATGCTTTGAGCACTTTACTTTAAACTCGAGGGGCATTTTAATGAGGCTTGTTGGCATAATCTTTGTAAATGGTTTGAAAGCTAAAAATCAGAATGTTACCATACTTGTCGGCTGTCTGGATTAAGGCTGAGTCAGTCAAAATATGGAGATCTTAATTCCTGAAGAGAGGGGGGAAAGCTTCTACTACAGTAATCCACATATGGCAACACAGTTCATTTGTGCTCATTTAGTGAAACAAATGTGACACCAATGAAAACAATAGTGAGCCAAGGTGCACGAGAATTAGCAACGCACCACAATCTGGAACAGAGAGAGGCTTACTTATTTACAAATAACAATAAAACTTGAGTACACTTAAAAACAAGTTGTACAACCTTTTAAAAACAAGCTTAGTTTATATGAAAACTACATTTACAACTTAGCTTCCATGTCATGCCACCGGATCGCACCACTCATTGTTTTAAGTATCCACTACTAGTAAATAAAAAAGTATTATTCATACACAAAGTAGATAGACACAAAAGAATATCACAATCCTTCCATAAATAAAATAGAGTAAAAAAGTTTGTGGTGCTCTTAGCACAGCACGATTCTCAATAACTTCATTCTCATGGCCTCCACTTTTCTGGTCTCTCTCCAATGTTCATGTTTTTGCTGCAAATGTGACTTGGTATAAAGTATGCCCTATCCAACACTTCACCTGCCTTAGTGTCCGAATGGTATAAGATGCTAGTTTCACAATATACTAGACTGCTGAAGATGGGAAGATCGGTGTTCGATCCCAGTCAAGTGTATTGAGGGCTGTTTCCCTGAATTATTTTCCACTCTCCTGCCTTGTAAATGCTGGTACACCTCCTCCAAATTCAACCTTCCTAATCCAACATATTACTATAATTAATACATAAGCGTGTAACCCAAGTGGGTAGTAAGATGCGGGACTCCATTATTTATTTGGAACCACACTGTCTTTCTTAACACAACTCATGTTATACTCATACATACTCTTTTCTTTAATTACAATTCCTCTTTCTTCCTTCTTCCTCCTCTATCACTTTCCAGACTTTATTTCTATCCACACAATCATATGTCTTCTACACATCCATAAATACCATTACCAAGTCCTTCCCAAATTCTTATCTTCTTTCCATCAACTGTCGAATAGCGAAGATCAAATTTACTGTACCTAAAATCTGTGCTCTTCCTCTCTCCCTCTTACATTTTCTTTTTCAGTATCCTCTCATACATTTTTTAACAGTGGCATATCAGTGTTATTCCTCTATAATTTGTACACCTCTTCCTGTCTCCTTTCTTAAAAATCAGTATTATAATTTCCTTTTTCCAATCTCCTGGTAGTATATTCTCCATCTATATTACTCTCAACATCCTATATAACCACTGTATTCCCGATTCTACTGGAGCTCTTATCATTTCCACAGCTATTTTGTCCATACTTCGTGTTTTCCCTTGTTTCATACTTTCTAATTTATCCTCTACCTCTTTCCATGGGAACCCACTCCCTCTCTACTAATTCTTGATACTTTACTGCTTCACTCTCCCCTGCCTCTTCAGGGTTGAATATCTTCTCAAAACATCCTCTCCACAATTATATCTCTTCTTCCTTTTTCAAGTTTCTTCCTTCTAACTCCTTGTCTTTTATTTCTCTTGTTTCTTACCTGGCTTTATCATAGCTTCTTACTACCTTCCACATCTCTTTCGAGCATTTTTGCCCATTTTTTACATTCATGCCTTCCTGCCTTCCTTTCTGTACCACCCTCTTTGCTCTTCTGTTCTTTTCTCTATATTGTACCTCAGTACAAATCTCCTGAATGCTTTGTTATTCTCCTCCACAGCTTCCTTTACTTTGACCTCTCACCATGGTGTCTCCTTCCCCTTCCTCTAACTTGACCTCTCACCATGGTGTCTCCTTCCACTTTCTCTTATCACATACCTCCTTATCTCTTATTACATACTCCCTATGTAGCTCTCACCAAACTTTTCTTAAACCTATCCCATTATTTCTTTATATTCATCCTTGGGAATTTAACTTCTTTCCTTTCTTAAATACATCTTTATTTCCTCTTCATTTTTAAGCCTCCACACTCTAATCCTTCTTTCTTGTTTTCCTACTTTTATCCTAAATTTCTACTCCCCTATGTATACCACCAGCAGCAACCTGTGGTCACTATCTAGACACACACTTGGTATCACCTTAAAACTTACAGTCTGACTTTTCATTTTCTTGTACATAAGGAAGTAATCTATTACATACTGACCTTTGCTCCTCATCCCAACTGTATCAAGTAATTGTATTACCTTTGCTTTTCTTGTTGTATCAACTGTTTTCCCCCTTCAGTTCATTTTGTACACATAATTCACCTTCTACTTTATTTCCCTATCTCCCCATCTGTCATATCTTGACATATCATCAAAACCTCTTTTTTACTAATTTACATTAATATCCCTCATTACCACCAGTCACTCTTTTCCCAAACGCAGTACCAAATCTTCCTCTTGGCATTCCACTAGTGGTGCGTACACTTGTATAATCTTTCACCTCCAACTTCTTTCCTCTTATCAGTTAGTTCCATTATTTTGATACAATCATTTAGATCTTACCACCACTGCTTGCAACATCTCTATCACTACAAAGCCTACTAGGTTTTTCCTTCCTTCATATCCCATTCATCCCTTCCTTAACTCCATTATGTTATTTTCCCTCCACTTTGTTTGACTAATCCCCAGCACATATATTCTCCTTTCTTTCATCATATCCACAATCTCACATGGGGCAGGTACAGAATTTCGAAAGAAAAAAAATCGTATAAGTTAGGTGGATTTACTGTGTGTATTTAAAGAAACTGGTCATTTTATATTATATATATATAAATACAGAATAGAAAATTAGTTTAAAACATCTTAATTAATAAGAGATACCAAGGTGGTCCTCTTTCTTTCCAAAACCCACTGTGAGATAACACTTAGGAAAACTTGAGAGCTGGATACGTCTATGTCCAGTCAGCATCACTACACCCCCAAAAAAAGTATTCGCAGGAGAGTCTGTCAGCCCATTCAAACCCTAGCTTCCCCTCTAAGGAAGTAAATATCCTAGTCGCTGGTTGGCTGGCAAGTTAGCGTGCAACTTCCACAAGCTAAAAACAAGCTAAAAATATGACCAAGCCTTAGTTTATAATTAAAATAATACTAAATTTAAGACAAACTTGGATTCTACAACAATAGCTTCACACATATGGAAAATACAAATAAAAAAATTTAAGGACCTAAAATTTGATTGATTGAATTGAAATTTTGCAGATATGATGTTTACAATGTTATAATAACTTGGGTTACATAACAATATAGCCCTAAACTTATAATTATAACCTTAAGGGGGTACCCTCGTGCTAACTAATTAAGGATGTGTCCATCCTGTTTGAATTATTTATAGCATTTTATTTTTTGTGGGGAAAATAATGTGCTTTCTGAAATTAGCAGATCATAATCTAAAACACAATTTGGCAAAAAAACTTTATAATGGTTAATATAACCATGGAACTTTTATTTGGAAGACTTCCAATAATATATTTTAAACCATCAACTATATGTTTCAAAAATCACAGCAATTTTCCTACAAAATATGAATAGTTAACTTAAAAATTTATATCAAAAGGGATAGGTGCAACTCAAAACATAAAGACAATAAAATCTTGTTTTCTTGAAATGAAAAATATTAGAGATGTTTAACACAAATAAAGTTAGGCCTCCAATCTTCAATATTTAGTAATTCGATCATATTAAAATCTAGGAAGACCACATTAGTCCTACCTGGATTAATATAATTAAAATGGAATATGCTACTATAGAGAAGAAAATCCCCAACCACTAAATTATATTGTTTTTGTAATTCTGTACTCAATTTATTATAAGTTGACTACTACATTGTGACTAACCACTTATCATGAGGATTGTTAGCATAATAAATAGCAATCACGAAAACTTTTGCTCTTAATTTGAGAATAGTGTATACAGTTAAACTCGGTTTTAATGGCTTTGACTGTTCCATCAACTCGGGCGTAGAATAATTTTTTCAGCAGTCTGGTCAAACTGTTAGCTGTTAACCTCTGTTTTAGCCTCACTACCATTCGGTTCTAGCTTCAAAAACTACTATGATATTTTTATTTAAATTCCATTTAAATGTACATATACATAATTTTAAATTTCAGTTTAAATTTTAATGTAGTTTGAGGTCTATAGAATAGAAGGGGTGAGTGCCGACATGCAGTTTTTGTTTCACTGCAATATACACTGAATTTCCCTCTTTCTTTCTAGCTAGTAAGCATGGTCAAAATGCCTCGGTAAAGAGCAAAATTTTTATTGAAAAAGGCACGGTGTGCAACTTTTCACACCGTAGAGATGGTTTTGGAACTGTGAGAATAGAATGACATATTAGCCTTGTGCTGCGCAGTAGGAAGTGAGCAGTAGTGCCTTGCGAGCATTGTGTCACCAACAGTCACATATGTCGGTTTTTGGAGATTGTGGTTATAATTTCAACATAAAAATTAGTAGGGAATAATCTGTATCTTTTCTTAGACATCACTAAATGAGTAACACAGAGAGTGAATCAAGTGCTGAACCTATCAGTCATGCTAGGAAGCGCTGTGTACAGAAAGATAGGTGGAAAATAGATGTGGCAAAAAAATAAATAGTAATACCAGAGAGGGCTATGTTAGCGTCCATACTAAACATGTTGTTGAAGCAAGACGAATAGGGGATCCATGTCGTTTTGTGGTTGCTTTGATAAAATGGGCAGAGATAACATAGAGGTACTATTTTGTGAATTTTGGGACTTTGGGGATTATGAACTAGAAAATGGTTACCTGGCCAAATTTACGACAAGTGTAGATGTGAAACGATCACGTGCAAAAGACAGGCCTTCTCGCAGACTGCACACATTAGAGTACATAATAGTGCACAGTAAGGTTTATTATAAAGTTTATGCTGTAGCTTTTCGAAATATTCATGTTTTGAGTGAAAAAATGCTGCGCACCGTTCGTGGTAAGATGAAAAGAACTGGGAGTATGGACAAAGAAATGCGGAGCCATCAAGAAAAAACCAGAAAAAATACTTGACTCGGAAAGATTAAAGGTGATTGATCATATTAATAGTTTTCCTGCATTAACCAGTCATTACAGCAGAGCTAAAAGTCCACACAGAAAATACTTGGCATCTGATTTAAACATTTCAATAATGTATGAATTATACTGTGACTGGCTTATTGGAAATGGGGAGGAACGTCTGTCACAGAATCCAACTACAGACACATCTTACACACGAAATTTAAGCTTGGATTCACACCACCTATACCTGATACTTGCAACTATTGTGGCAAAATGACACAACAGCTGGAAAGTATAGATAAAATGATGCCCAAGAAATTGACAACTGAAAGTTGAAAGAATGCTGCACGAAAGGAGGGCAAAGATGGCTTAAACTTTATTAAAACAAATGGCAGGAAATAGAGACCCGACAGTTGCTGCTATTGTAATAAACTTAGAACAAGCACTGCCAACACCTACAATAAACTCCGGTATAAAATTCCACAAAAGGAAATTATGGACCTTTAAATTTTGCCATTCACAATCTGAAGAATGTATGTATGTAATGTATGTCTGAGCTGAGAGCATTGGAAGAACAGGATTCGATGAAATTGCAAGTTGTCTAATGCATTACATAGATAATAAAATACCACAGGATATAAAAACATTACACATTTTTAGTGAAAACTGTTCGGGTCAAAATAAAAGCATAAATATGGTTCTGACCTGTCTAAGTATACATTCATTCGGACTAGTTTACTAGGATTAAACACACCTTTATGGTGCTTGGTCATTCTTACTTGTCCTGCGACTGTGACTTTGAAAATATTGAAAAGCATCTTCAAGGAAGAGAGGTGTTTGCTGGGATGCATTATGCACATCAAATTCGAATTAGTAGAACAAAGAATCCTTTGGCAGTTGTGTACCTGAGCAGAGAGGACTTCAAAAATATAGGGATCCTTCAGAACCACATAACAAAGGGCAAGTTCTGGGTGTCAAGTTCTCAGAGGCCAGAGTTTCTAGTTTTCTCCAACCATTTAAAGATGGGATTTGGTATCAAGCCGGCATTTAACACTGGAGAACCTTATTTCTAAATCTGCAAAAAGGCGGGGAAAAAATTATGATCAGAATCGTTTAAATCTCTCAGTCATCAGTTTACTTGTGAAATATGTTAACCCTGTGCCGATTCCTACAGTAAAGCTAGCTGATGTTCGGGCTCTTCTAACTTACATTCCCCAAACTCCCCATGCATATTTATAAAATATATTTCGTGGACAAGAAATTGTGCCATAGCAAGCCAACGAAGAAGAAGAGAAAAAGAGGCCCATTTGGACAATGATGACGACTTGTTAAATTAACCTGGCATCTCCATCAACATAAGCACTGAGTCAGCACTTCTTTCGGTATGTAGACTTGTATTAATTTAAAGTGAATTTTAATTTTACTACTAAGTAACTAAAATAATACTATTAATAATTTTTTTTGCCATATTTTGTGGAAATAGTTTGGAACAATTCAACACTATTGGAACATTAAACAAAACATTACAAGGCATGCGTACATTAACCTACATCCCAGTCGGCGCATACGCCTCTCTGCGTGATGTGCAGAAAACCATAGCACAAACTTTGAAAGCATGTATCTCAAAACTGACTTTTGGCTTAAACGCCCCTCCTAGTCTATAGGCCCCAAATGTCCATTGGAAAGAGATTAAAGCGCTTGTTATGATACGATGGAGCTGTACAACTGTAGAGTAGCCCCTTTTTGTTAATTTTTTGAACTCAACTGTACTAACCAAACCAGGCTGTATAGTTGTATTCACCTCTTCCACCGAACATCACGTCTTTTTTTATTGTTGTTTGGAACATTCCATGTGTACATGTACTAAGTATTGTCTCTGTTTTTGCACTTTTTAAGTTCAACATTAGTTTTGGTAGTCATGTGGATTTTATACCTAAGCCTACAGTTTTTAATCATGTTTTAGTACAAAAAGAAAAGTTCTGTTTTTTCAAGAGAAAGGACATGTCATTAGAGCATAATGGACGAAAAAAGGCTGATGTATGCGGTGAGTTTGGATTAGTGAATTATACTGTATGTGCAGTTTAAAAAAAAACAAGGATGAAATTTTAAAGGCATTTGAAGAAGATGAAAAAAAAAAAAAAAAAAAAAAAAGGGTCTGTGTACTTATGTACGCGCGTGAGAAGTTATACTTCTTTGGCATCATTAAAAATATTAAATAACCAATAATAAATATTTAACAATAATAAATTAATAATATTTAGTATTAATTATGTTAAATAATAATATTTTAATTTATATCAATAAATAATACATACAGATAGTTAACCTCAATTATATTGGAGCACTTGAAAAAGTCTATAAGCACAATTTTTTTCACTAATATTTACGAATATTAAATAATATTAATCAATATATTCAATTTACATCACTATGAATATAATTTATTAGCACATATATAATTCGCACTTGAATGAAACTAAAACACGTGTTGTGAATGTAGAAACTAGAAACATGTGAATGAATAATATATATATGAAAACAGTGATCAGAGGCTACGAAGCGTACCAACATGTGCAACTAACAGAGGTTCTATTTCTATTTTGTTGGTAGCTTTTTTTTTTCGAGACTTAGTGAGGGTTTAGCTTCAACCTGTTACTTTTGTGTTACAGTGATGTGCGCGCATCTTAAAATTCCACTCTCATCATTTTTTCATAACCGCCTAAAGAAGTATAACTTCAAAAACTTATGAAATACAAACATACTGATGTGGATGCAGCACTTTTGTAGTGTTTAAAACCGTGCCGAAGCTAAGATTTTCCTGTGAGTGGACTAATTTTGAAAGAAAAAGCTTCAGAATTGGGAAAATTGTTGATATTGAATTTATTTGCTCCATCGGATGACTAGATTATTTTAAAGCCGACATTTGATTTCGTTTGCAAAAATTTGTGGAGGCAAAAAGTATAGGTGATTGGGCATGTAACACTTAGCCAGACCTTAGATGAAAACATCTCTTATGGAGACAAATCTGAATTTTCCATAAACTAGCTCCAAATAAGACTCAAATTTAAAAACGAAAAATGTGTTGGTGGGAAGTTTTCCAAACAAAGGGTTACAGTTTTTGTTTGTGTGAACATGATGATGGGAACTGAAAAAAGAAAACTGTAACCAAAAAGTGTGGATGACATCTAGTGTTTATGAAGATGAACTAAGAAATTGGGACAAAGAGCTGTTGTTGAAGAACAGAAAACTTCTACTCATAGTTGACAACTGTGCAGCCCATCAAAAGTTAGATTTGACCAAAATTAATATAGTGTTCTTACCGGCATTTGTAGGAGTGTCCTGCAACCTATGGACCAAGGCGTCATTAGAAGCCTTAAGTGTCACTACCACAAGAATCTTAATATATATATCTATCCACATACAAAAAAAAAGTATGGACATGGCGAAACCTGTTACAATTCCTGTGTTAAAGGCGATAAAATTCCTGGAAGAGATTAACACAGCATACAATAGCAAAGTGCTTTAGTAAAGTACAACTTGCACACACTAATTTACCTGTTGATGATGAAGGGGAAGACAAATTGCTGTTCTCGAAGTGGACTAAGATATTTAATGTGAATGAACTTGATTCCTATGTATCAGTGGATGCCCAGATTTAAAGTGTTGAGTGATTCAGAAATTATTGCTAAATTAAAAAACGCAGAGGCAGAAGATAGTTCTGAACAAGAGGATGATGTCGATATCGCTTATCCGACATTACAAGAGGCAATGAGAGCCACTGAAACTCTTTCACGATCTTACCCCTTCAGAGAAACATCTGATGTGTTGAATGCAGTGTTGCATCTATACACTATGATCGAAAAAGTTTATTTTACAAAAAGGAGAATTTAAAAGAAAATTATGGATTACTACTGAGAATAGGCCTAAATATAAGCTATGTAAATACAGTACTCTTTTTTTTCATACATATTCTTTATTTGTAAATTAAATGCGATTTGTAATTTGTAAAATTGATACCTCTTTTGAAATTTCAATTTGGAATGCAATATCAAAATTTGTTTGGCCCCTTCACTGACAGTATAACCAGGTTAGACTGTATATAGTTTTATATGTTTTTAAGTAAATAATCATGCATAGATGTGATACTTGAATTTTTACAATATCAAAATTAAATATGATGTTCTAATCTTTCATAGAAATAAAAAAACTTGGAATAATATTTAAAAAAAGTTTTAGAGAAGTGGTTTTAATTCAAATGTATTTTATAGATGTGTTCATTGTATGAGTTAAAAAAGAATTCTTGATTTTCCCCACACTATCTTTGGTGATATCAAGATAAACAATTTTATGTACTTGTGCTGTGATATTTAACATCAACTTCATGTTTTCAGGGGTGCTGAAACTCAAATTGGTGATGACAAAACAGTTTTCCCTTGTCTCACTACATGTGAAGCGGAGTTTAGCTTGAAAACTTTGCAGGTACTGTCACTTCCAGTTTCGTTTCTTATTTAAAAATTATCATTATGACCAAATTATGTAAATATTAGTTTATTACAAGTCTAAGGTTGTATAGTACCACTCAAAAGAATTGAATATTGTTATTAAGAGGCAACCACTCATTAGGTACTTGAGATGTCAATTTTTTTTTTATATAAGCTTCTGATTTATTTTACCTCGTTTCCTTTACATGAACAATTTCAAATTGTTTTCTATGCATCCGATCTCATATTTAAAGCATGAAATTTATTCATATATATTTACTTTATTGTAGTTATGTGAAGAAAAAAAAAAACTACAATTTTTGATTTGCACAAGATCACTAGAACACAAAGTTCATGTTGATTACTTTTACATTTTGTCAGGATTTAAGCTGAATGGAAAATTTCTCAGTTTTAAATATTGCTTTTTTGTTTGAATGTCTTTATTATTAGCACCGCGTCTTACTACCCGTTCGGGTTATACGCACTTACGCTAATGTGTAATGGTAGGGTGATTGTGAGATGAAATGAAGGACCTACAGTTTAACGTGGAATCCGAACCACGGTGGAGGCCTGGCATTCCCCACATTCACAAGATGTCTTGTCAGAGATGAAGGAAGGGTTTGGAAATCAGATAAATCTCTGCCGTGACCGAGGATTGAACCCCGGCCGCCAGCACAGAAGTCTGACACCTTACCCCTAGACCACCAGGTCACCCATTTGTTTGAATGTCAACACTTTCATAAGACTAAAATTCTAGTAATCAATCTAAAGGTATATTAAGATTGAGTTTCAATTCTTTACTAAAAGAAAGAAAGAAAGATTGAAATAAAGTATATAAAAGGTGGGTAGGAACATTAAAGGGAACGATCACAATATTATTTTTATGTTGAAGAATGTACACATTAGTTCACATTTTGCATTGCTGCCATTGGCCAAAGAGGTAACGGCTGCCTCTTCAAGATAGTCTATTGTTACCACCCAATCAATGACCTAGGTTTTTAATTCTATCGAAACTTATCAGGAGGGAGTGTGAAACACGCAACACAACTTCCTAAAAGAAGAAAAAAACACAAAAAAAAACACTAGTGAAAAATAGTTTGATTTTCTAACTAATTTCCAGGGACTGGATTTTGTTTATTTTGCGTTTCTTTTCCTCGATCGTGAAACATGGGCAATTGTTGATATATATATATATAAAGAGAATCCAATTTCTTGAAAATCTTAAGTTGTGGCACACCTTTCTAGAGTCTGTTTGAAAATCAGCACTTGCTAAATAGCTTCCAATGAGTGTAAATTGGGTGGAGGACAATAGGAGCAGTGGCAGACATCTTGGAAAGAAACATTGATGCTACAGAAGAAAAGTTAAACTTCTTACGAAATGGCAAATTTGAAACTTTGTCTCTTAACATTGTGTTAAGTAAAACTTGGCTTTTTAAATCATAAAAAAAAAAATTATGAGAAAATATAACCCACTTCATCATTGAAGATTTAGATTCCTAGTGCTCAACAGAATGGGACCCACTTTGGTGGTCGAATGGGCTAAACCCTCATTCTCGCAAGTCTGCTTATGAAGGGTAGATCAAGATCCTAATCGCGGACTGAAGGTGTTGTTTCACTTCCCTCTATATAAGTGCATATAAACTTGTTTTAAATTCTACCTTCTAACCCTTAACATACTAGCATAATTATTACAACATATGCTTATAACCCGAATGAGTAGTGAGACACAGAGCTAAAAAACCAGCGATTTGAATTGGCTGTAGATAGTAAAATAGTAGATAGTAAGATCAATCTTACTTTGCCTATTGTTTGCTATTTTCCATTAAGTGCCTATTTTGCTGCCTAGATCCCATTATTTAATGCTTATGTTAAACATATTTGGTGCCTAAGAATCCACTCCCTATTCATTAAATTTCTATCCAGTAGCAGCATTGTAAAGTGTAAGTTCCATGTTCCTCATATCATTGTGATACAAATTATAATATTTTGTTTGTATACTTTATTTTACAGTAGTTACAGATATGAAAAACTTGCATAAGTTGGGGCTTTTCTTTATGTCTGAGAAAACTGAAATAATGTCAGAAAATTTAATCAAAGATAAGGGAAAATCAGGATTCAAATACATTGCTAGGAAAAAATTTATTTATTTTGCACCTAAACAATACCGTGCCTAAAACAAAAGTAAGAGTCTTGGGTTCTTGAATTTTAGGAAATGCATTGTAACACGGAAAGATTGTAACATTGCTATCTACCAACTTTTTTGCATGCAAGGAGGAGGGTGTGGTTATTTACCTTAGAAGATAATGCTAAAGGAATATAATTGCATCAGTCATTACATAATAAGGATAATCAGATATTTTAGAAGGTGCTGCAAATAGTAACTAAAATATTTAATACTTAGTAGCATCTAGCATCTTTTTAAACTACATGATCACCGTATTGAATGAAATGATTGTAATTCACCAAGGAAAACTGACAAAAGGCTAAGTCTGTAAAAATAAAATGTCTTGAAAATCTGAAAAAGTCTGTGAATTTTATAATATAAGTTCTAGAGCTCTTAAAAGAAAACCTCTTTCAGTTTTTAAATAACTGTACATTTTGATATGTATGGGAGAGGGTACGAGAAATAGGTATAAGGACAAATTAAACTTTCACAATGAAAAGAGGAACATAGCTCACACTCGAGTAACAACATAGTAAAGTGTGTAGGCCTATTTTATTCCTATTTTCATTGTACATTCTTAATTTTTGTTTGAATTTAATCTATTTGTTCCTGTTCTTACTTCCTTCCATTTTAACACAAGGGTACCTTATATGTATTTTAAGTCCCGTTTTTTAATTACAAAATACCATATATATATATATATAAAAGTACACATTTAAAACATGTCTGTTTCTTAGTTGAGAACTTTAAAAAATATTGTTTTGTTTCTTACAGCCCTGATTTAGTTTTTTTTTAGTTCTGTGTCTTACTACTTGTTCAGGTTATATGTATATATACTAATTATGTTAATGAGTTAGGGATGAAGAAGGTTGAATTTGAGAGGAAGTGTACCCACATTTCCATGGAGGGAGAGTGAAAAACCATTTTGAAAAACCATCCTCAATACACCTGACCTGAATTTGAACCTTGATTTCACTGTCATCAGCAGTCTAGTCTATCACGAGAGTGATGTCTTAGACCATGAGGCCAGTGAAGAAGGTCTGATTTAGTTTATTGAATTTTTTTATTTTATTTATTTAAGTTTATTAAAATAAAATGTTACTCCAACAACCCCTTTTTTTTTGTAAATTTAAAAAAATTACACCTGGACATGGGATTTGAACCCAGAACTCTTGTCTTGTTGCACCAATGCTCTACTACTGAGCTATCCAGGATTCATCACATGCTCAGCATCATTCTTCACTCATAGTTTGAGCCAGACTGTGATGGCTGAGTGGAAATCATTGACTATCTGTTGAGGCATCAGTGACATCACAGCAACCGGTGACTTGGAAGTGCATTTATGCTGCTATTTGTACAAATTCACTATCAAACTTCTCAATACCGCGATTATTACTGATAGAGGTTTCAAAATAATATATAATCTTACTAGTTTTTGATAATTCAATTTTTAGTCCCAAGAGTGGTAAATTCACATGACTTGACCCAATATTACTATCAATTTTCTTTGACTCAATATGACTACTTTTTAGTTATTATTATTATTATTATTATTTAGCACCGCGTCTTACTACCCGTTCGGGTTATACGCTTAAGTACTAATTACGCTAATGGGTTAGGAGTTGGGAAGGTTGTATTAAAGGAAGTAAACCCGCATTTGCGTGGAGGGAGAGTGGAAAACCATTTTAGGAAAAACCACCCTCAGTTCACTCGACCGAGATTCGAACCTCGATCTCCCCGTCCTCAGCAGTCGGGCTCAACACGTCAAGCGCGTTAGCCAACAACGCCACAGAGGCGGGTTCCTTTTTAGTTAATGGACTAGATGGTCTTGACTTGATTAAATTGTTCTACCTTTCTTGCTTGGACCAAACATGGTTATAGACGATATCCATATATTTGTTATTGGCCTTGCTTGAAACTAACAAGCCCATTTTTGAAGGATGAAGTTAAACTGATTTATTAACATAAACAATTAGGAAGCATATCACAAGTATGATTTGTGACATCTAATGCCAACCTCCAGAAAAACGAGAATATCTTTGAAAGCACTTAAATATTCTGTTATCTGATTTATACCCCTAAAATGTGCAAAAATAACAGCCCTGATATAACATAGTAAAAGTTGTATGGCTATCTTGTATTTTTTCCATCACATTTTCTTGTACCTTCTATAACTATACATACAACATGATAAAAGTTATGTAGCCACCCTGTATGTGTTTTCATCACATTTTTCTGTACCTTCTTTCATTATATGACATAGTAAAAGCTCTGTAGTCACCCTCTCCTGTACCATCTTCCAAATCTCAATACATATGTTGAGCTTGCTGTTCTGTACTTTTAGTTTTTTCTTACTGTGTTTTTTAGGCGGTCCTCAAGCCATCAATCTTCTCGAGAATGCTGCAGCGTAAACAGATGGAGGAAGTAAAGGCGGCAGGCATTGAAGATCTCGAGTCGTGTCCCTTCTGTGATTTTGCTACCATCCTGCCCAATGATGACAAAGTGTTCCGCTGTCTCAACCCGGATTGCATGAAGGAATCGTGCAGGTGGGTTTGAGATGTTCTGCATTTGATTGCAAAAATATTTATGGTTGTGAAATTTCATAAAAGAAAAGATGATCACTAAAATGACATTTTCTTAATCTTTGGAAATAAACACTTGAATTGATATCTAGCTCTGTCATATACACGAGCTTGTTTAAGACCATTTGTGTTCTTCTTTTCTCTCGCTTTCACACACCTCACACAACTCTTCACTCTCATTACTGTTTCATCCTGCACTCATTTCTTTTCCATCATTTTCCACACTCTTCTTCTGCACACACTGTTCCAAACTTTTTCAAAATTTATATAAATAATTTATTTTTTCTCTCAAATTTTGAATTGGTTTCTTAAGATTAATATTTGAAATTCATAGGGCAGATAAAATTAAGATTAAAATTTGAGATTCAGATTCAAAAATAGGTGTATTTAAACCATCTCTAATGAAATTAGTTTTAATCTAAAGATAAGCAGCTCAAGTCTTTGAATCCCACAAATCTTTAATTTGAAGATTTAAAATAATATTCTGATAAAAGATTAAAAAATATATTTATTTTACCTTTCAGATGTTCAATCTGAATTATTATTTTAGAACTAATATGATGCTCACTAGTGAATTAGACCAACATGATATAGGACAAAGCAAATCCCAAACTATTGCACCATGTTCCCCGGCTACCCTAACTTACTAACATGTAAGCTATAGTAACGAGCCAGATGCACTCATATTACAAAGATAGAGATCAGCAGGAAGTTTCATTTGACAAACTCATGAGTTGAACCCCAAGTATCATAATCAGATGACCTAACATAAACAGATGTACCAGGAAAGTGACTCTAATTATTTTCAGGAACAAGGATGCAAATGTAAAAATGATGTAAAGAAAGATGTATGAACAATGAACAAAGCCTATAAAGTAAGTTTATTATTATATCAAATAAAATGTTAACACAACTATTTCAACCATTGCGAACAACTCGCAATCATGCGTAGTGACCTATCATGTGTAGTACTTGTGAGGTGAGGCGGGAAAACCCTAACATGTATCATAAAATAAATGCATCAAAACACATTTATATTCTAAACTGATATTGAACATCTCACTAGCAACACTAAACTCCTAAAATAGGTCTTCATAGTATAAGGGTAAACACCATATAGTTCTGTACCTAAGCACACATATTCTACTAATCATAGGCATCATAATTATCTATCTTCTCTAATTCTCAAGAGGCGGGCAAGTCCTAACATTTACAATAATTATTAATGATGCCAATCATGGTTACATACAAAAACTTCAATTTAATAATATATAAAGAAGATATCACCTTTTTTAAGCCTAGCCATACTAACATACCTAACGATAAAGAATCCGTCCCAAGATGCTTTATTAGTGCTAACGTTTTAACGCAAGCCAAAAGCTTTCAATGTATCAAATGCCCAGATAATACAAATAATGAACATTAGTTCGTTCATGGACTCTATATTACGATCTAGATCAGTTAATTCAAAAAAGCAAAGTTCCCTAACTCTCAATTTGTAAATAAAAATAAACAAGTTAGCCGAAACATGGCTTCTAGTTTAGTACTAATCAAAGTTTATATCCTAACCAATTTCTAATAAAAAAATTAGACGAAAATGACATCAACTTACATTATTTGTAAGTTCCTACAATCGTCCAAAATCAAAAAGTACAGATAACACTCGGGTCATGGCTTATATGCTACATTTTTTCAGCAGGGAAATAGGGTGGGGTAGATCACACGATACAACGTTCACGATGTGATCATCAGTAATGGGTCATTCCATGTCAAATCAACCAGGCTCTCAAACCGACCATTTTTGATTTTTATGAAACTTGGTATATTTGTAGAATTCATCATTATAAACAAGTATAATTTTTTTAAGAATTTTTACTGCATCCATTTTTGAGTTATTAATTTTTGAAATTTTTAAAAAAACATGATTTTTGATCTGCTGAGCAAACCTTAACTGACAATAACTCTGGATCTAATTGTGCTAGAGTCCTGAATTATGGCTCATTTGAAAGATCATTAATTGGGCTTTCATTTGATATCACACATGCAAATTTTATATTTTTTAAAATCTCAAGGTCATTCAAAGAAATTTTAAATTCTGAATATTAAAAAAAGTAGATTTTAAAAAATTCTTAAAAAAATATATGCTAAATATACATTATTTTTCTACATATCCTGAAAGTTTCATAATGGGATCTCAATGGGATTATTATAAAAACATAAATAGCATAAGTTGATGCAACTGTTAATGTGCTAATTACTTGCCAGTTTGACGATCCATGACTAGCAGGGTATTCATTTCGTTTGTGTAAAAATGCCACACATGTTCTTCCAAACAATGTTAATATTAAATAACCAAAATAAGCATCTAAATATGTTAAAATAATTGTATTCTAGCCTAATTCAATCCCAAATTCAGTAACGTATAAGATTCTGTATTCATGTTTACACTTACAAAATCACTTTATTTTAGAATGTACTGATACTCTTTTTTTTCTTTTAAATTTTTCCACACTTGTCTGATAATGTTAGATTTACCTTTTTTGTCTCGGTCATGGTTACATTATATTATGTTTATCAAACCTTTTACAACAAAATTCTGAAAGTTTCAAAATGGGATCTTATTGGGATCATATGAAAACCTAATTTTAAAACTACATGCACTGTGTAATTTTGTATTTTTCCAATTTGTTATAAAAATAATTTGAAGTACCTACTGAAACTACTTCAAAACTTCACATCCGTTTCACTGCAAAAGTTTTCTGGTTGCATTTTCTGTCTCGACCTTTGTCAATGTGTAAACTCTTCCTGTTGCTGTTAATGGATCCACTGTCGTGAGGATGCTGCTTCGGTGCACACGAAGAATGTCAGGTACTGTAGGGTATGTGAAATTTGAAGGAGCTGGACCATGGGGATGAAGGAAACTCACTTTGAATTCCTGCTTATCTTCAAATGAATCAAGAACACACGCCAGCCACCAGAAGTCACCATATAGGCATGTCACGAAACCAACAATTTCTGTGAAGTCTAGTTCATCATCACACCTTGTTGTTGTTTCTGCCTCCCTTGAAGATGCTGAGAAGGAGTACAGTTTAGTGAGTACTTTACTCTTACTTAAAGGGATAAAGCAGTGCAGTTTCAAGGTGCCTTCAATAGTCTGGGCAGATATCTTCCGGTCCTTCAAGATCATTTCTTCATTTTTATGCTTCTGGATTGTGCTGTATGCAAAGTGCATGGAACTGATTTTTACTTTAGCCCACTCATAAAGCTGCCGGGGTGTCATGATTTGCTCATTATAAACAAGGCGTAGACTTTCCCTTGCAGCCAGTCTCTTCACAGTGCCACCAATCCCATCACATGAACTTTTCCCATGGGAGGTTGCAAAGAAATGCCACTCTGCTTTGACCCCAAAGTCTTCCTCGTGTAAACACAGGTTAAAGAAATTAAGTCGGTTCTTGTACTGTGCTCCACATCCATCGGAAAAGTAGTATATTTTCGATGGAGTTGGAGTAAAGTGCGACCTCATGAAATCCATGAGTACCCGTTGAAAACAATGAACAGCAATGGTGTCATGGATAGGACAATCAGAAATAACTACGAAACTGGTATGCTGCAACTCGCCGCTTAGGTCACTTCTTGAGTAGATGGAGAATGGATGAATTGTTGCTTGTGCATTATTCCAATGATATCCCTGCGCAGCATCTTGCAAGATAAAGGAGTAATTCTCAGCAAAATCACAAAGCACTATGAACTCACCCTCTTTTAGTACCTCCTTAAGATGACTAAGAAATGACGATTGCTGTTTTGCAATAAAACTGTGTCTCAGAAGTTTGGGAAGGGATTCAATAAAATCATTAATAAATTCCTCACGTGGTTTAGTGAAAGTCTCTAAGCTGGTGTTCTTATCAATTATAACCCACTGCTTGAATGTCACATTCTCAAGACAGTTTACTTCAAAACAATATTCCAGCCTAGATTGTAAAACATCTGCTCCTGGGCAGTTTGAACATTCACCAAAGTAGCATGATTCAGATGGATTATCACATATCAATGTTTGTAAAGCATCTTGGTATGTTTTTATCAGTTTTTCACCTTCTCTTAATTCTGGGAATTTACACTGTGCTACCTTCAACTTAGCATTTTGATGTATTGTACACACACAGACACTGTGTGTACCACTTGCTCCTGCCAGAACACAGTATTTTGGCCTAAGTTCACAAAACTTAGAAAATCCAATTTTAATATCTGAGTGTTTCTCCCTAAAATGTACAAACAGTTCTTTTAAATTACATAGGATAAGTTGTTTTTGGATATGCTCCCGTTTTCCACATACTTTAACCGAGACAAAGTCTTTCCTCCCTGGCATGATACGGCTCACTTCTTCACTCTCATAAAAAGATTGTACTTTTGCAGCAATTTCTGGCTTCAATGTTTTTCCAGGTTTTGAATCAGGGTATGACATAATTCCTTTCTCTTTCTGGAGTATTTTAGCTTTACGGGCTGTGTAATTAGCTACACCAAATTCATCTTGAATTTTCTGTACGGTCCAGCTATAAGGTAATGTAGTAAGGATTTGCATAATCACACTTTTATCTGTAGTTGTTCGAAACTTTTCTTTCATCTGGAGAAGTATTTCATCACCAGGGGAAGGAGTTTCCAAACTATCAGAAGTGTCACTGGTTTCCAGCACTTTGAATTTAAAAGCTTCACTTACTCTTTTAAGCTTTTCTGCTGGGTATATCTTTTCTAATAATCTGTGCTTTTTTATCGGTGACTCGTTTATAGCAATTAGGCTACGGTTCAAACAAGCCAGAGCATCCGCTTTTTCAGGAGAAGAAATATTAATTTCTTGGGGTGAATCATCATCTGTATCATCAGAGGGAGGCTCTGTAGATTGATCTTTATTCACAGAATTTGACAATAATTTGCGACAACTGTCACATATCTTATCACCAGACTTAATCTTTGAACTGAACTTGTGTAGCAGATTATTATTCACCAATCTCAAGTTCTTATTGTGATAATTATGTTTTGGTTTATTGAGTGGATTGCAACAAAACAAATTCACTTTTGTCTTTGATGTTGATCCATCCATATTTATAACTTCTCTTACAATGAATTAAAAAATATTCAGATTTAAACAAAGAATAAAAGTTGTATTGTTAAAAAAATCACTAAAACTTATACAAAATAAAATGTCCCAATCATAGAATATTCACATTCACTAATAGTCTAAAGACAAACACATACACCTTTATAGAAAGTAACTTTAATTCAATATAGAGAGAGAAATGCCTAAACACTGATTGCTCTCACCACAGCTGAACACTGACTAATTGGTTGTGTGAAGGTTGAGCAATGTGGTGATTTCTTCATAGTTCTCTGCCTGTTAGAACATGCATGCATTGTGTGCAGTTCAGGAAAATACCACTTCCCATGTAAAAATAAAGTAAAGCTATACTTGACTTTATTAATTATAATTTATTTACTTACGCAATTAATTAAAAACTTATTAAATAAATATTAATGTAAGTAATATTGTCATTGAATAATTATAATAAATATTATTTAAGATTAATAAATTAAAATGTGTAGGCCTATAGTTGATTGTAAAACATACTGCCAAGTGTTGACTGTATAAAATCAACATGTTATCAATGAAAAATTGTTTATTTATAATCCCATTATGATCCCAGTTTGAAACTTACAGAATTTGTTGAAAAAGGTTGGATAAACAAAATATTTTTTTTTCATATTTAAAAAAAAACTACTTTTGGAAATTTTCAAAAAACAAAAAAGAAATGATTGCTTGTAAAATGAGATTGCTTGAGACCCTATCATGTTAAATATCATTTTAAAGCCCAGTTAATGACCTTTAAAATGAGACCTTATACAGCTCTTTATCTTAAATAGGGTCTAAGTTACAGGCAATTCAAAATTATAATGCATGTCTTTTTTTACAAATTTTGAAATATTTTGGCAGCTGTATATAAAAAACAGTACCTGAAAAAAATCTGAAAAAAATTAGGAATCACTTTTTCCATAGATACTATCAGAATTTTGAGTTTGGTTGAAATCGGTGATGGTGAATTTGAATTTGAATTTTTTTTGGTTGATTTGACATGGAATGACCCTAATGAATTATGAGCACCAAACACACTGACGCATGTGCTATACGTCTATAGTTTGTGGTTTCATGAAAAAGGGGGAGGGGGGATAATGGGAACACCGATCACTTTATTCCCCTTAGTAGCCGCACTTGTGCAGCTTATACTCTGAGCACATTGTCCTGGCAAGGGGGAAGTTTGAGTGTAACCTCGTGTTACACAGTTCAAATCTAGTTGACCACTTGGAAGTAGTGACGTGGTCTGTTGTTGACAGTTGAACAAGCACATCGTCTGCTTGAATAGAGTAAGTCATGCAGCAAAATTTGGTGGTGGGGGGTGGTAGACGTGTTGTACCGCAGCACTGTTACACTATTGACCGCTTACTGCCTAATGTGAACAAAATAATAATTGGAAAGTAAAATATCATGCCAATGTGCTAAAGTAAACACTTAAGTCGTTTAATTGTATAAATGATTTGGATTTGACATTAGACAAAATAAAGACTCAGATTCAAGAAATAGAGAATTGGTTCCACTTCTTTTAATAGATAATAGCTTTTGCACAATGAATATGTTGACGTGTTTGTTGAAATCCTCCTCAGACTCTGCAAGGAGCCCAATCACATACCGCTGCGCTGCGATGAAGTGGAAAAATCTGAAGAGGTAAAGCTAAGGACATACATCGAGGATCGTATGACCCAGGCTCTAGTCAGGTAAACAAGTTCTGTCAACTCACCAGTTCAATTAAATTCCTCTATGAACCCTTAAATTATTTTGCTATATTATATTTATACATCATCATGTTTGCACTATCTTGTTTTGATACCTTACAGTGCAATGTGGGTTTGTCTTGTTTTGACGCATCCTAAAGTATATTCACGGCTTCTGTGGTGCTGCTTGACATCTAGCAGAAGCTATCAGTAATGCCAACATTGAAAGTCACTGTTGTCAACATATTTGGAAATAATTACTATTTGCTAAGTATAACTATTATTGCCTTCCTAATCCCTAATCTATTAGTGTAATTAGTACATAAGCATATAATCTTTGTTACAAAAAAATAAAATTAGGGATGGACAGTAATTACTTTTTTACTTTGGGATGGGAAGGGAATGGGAAATAAGTCAAAAATCGGCATTCGAGACGGGAACATGAAATTTTAAAATTATGGTTTAGAACAGTTTTAGATTAAAAATATATTTATTTATAAACTAAAATTATGCGTTAGAATAATTTTAGATTAAAAAATATTTATTTCCAAACTAAAGTGGTAAGACTTGTAAAAGTTATAATTAGAGATGGGCCACTCAAATCTTCGAATCCTCGAATCCACCTAATCCTGACAAGTATTTGAGATTCGAGGATCTAATCTTTCACCTCATAAATGAAGCATAATATTTTGAATTAAAAAATTACTTAGTTAGGCCTACTTGAAAAGCACAACTTAATACGTAATATTTATTTTGTTGGACAAAAGAGATAAACATGAATAAAATCTTCTTTAAAAAAATAAAAAATGGTTAGGTGTGGAAAATCTTACGTGCCTAGTACCCTACCATCCCAATCGTATGGGAAACTTGAATCAACCATTTCGGCACATGCTCACTTCTAAAACTTTCACCTCACAAATAATCTTGTAAATATTTTAATGAACACATTAAAACTAAAAAACTGAAAATCAAAACTAGAATTAAAAATAAACTCGAAATAAATAAAATCAACTATGAATTTTTTTTAACAGAAATAAGAACACATTATGGATGATACAAAGTCGGCCGCCATCACACTCAATATAAAGTCAGTCACCATGAGGTATATTATGTTCACTCACCCGAATGTTGATACTGTTAATTCTTACTACCCAACTGGTTTTAATTATCTACAACTATGCAAAGAACCCCAATTTATTGCATACAATCCTTAAGTTAGACATTTTTTGGGTTTCATGAAAAATAAATACTGTCAACAGTCAACAGTCAGACAGCGATAAAACTTTATTTATTCCTACCAGCCTACATATTGTATATTGATTGTTTGTTTAGAATCAATTCAGGTAATCTGATCAACTAGTAAGCGCTCTCAAGTTTTAAGAATCAAATATTGACTTGCTAATCCATTATTTATTTTTAAATTGATTTTAACTACTTTTTTTAAAAACTGTTTTAATTATGTTATTGAAGTAATCATAGAAATATTCAAACGTAGTCCTGCCTTATAAAATGGGAATTAACATATTGTAGTCGAAAATATGTTCGTGTTTTAAATAGAATGTATTCTCAGAAATTGATAATCGCAAGAATCGAATATATTTGTTTTCTACGCAAAAATTGTTAATGGATATATAATAAAATAATAATAAAACATACCTAGGCATTATTGAGTTCACTATTTCCAATGTATGTTTAATTGTTAAGCATTATGTTTTAGTCTTTATTAAAAATATCCGTTTGTATTTTGATTTTTGCTATCTTAATACAATAAAATATCCTTTAATGATTATTAAAGTTGATCAAATGATAATTAGACTTAATCTGTTTATTTCACATGTTCTTTAGAAACTTAACCCATTCTAACAACACTTTAAAAATAACTATAAGACACTAAATTTTGATTGATTTGATTTTTAAACAATGATATGAGTCTAGGTTGTTTAATTTGGCTGGATTTTAACCTCTATGTTGGAATAGATGGTTGAATTGGAAGACTTGCTCGAAACGCTACTTCGAAAGAAAGAGTCAATTATGTCAAGAAGCACATTGACAGTTTTACTAGCATGGAATCTCACTATTGTAGAAGCAATCCATAAAACTCTCTCGTTCACCAGAATTAAATATTGAAGAGCTATACAGGTTGTACAAAAATGAATACTGTCCTAGAGAAAATGAAAAGTCTGTTTCTGAAAGTGTATTTAGAGCAATATTCAGATAATACGACCTACCATTCTCAACATATGTTCCTAAAACGAATCGTTGTTAAAAATGCAGACTATATTATGAAGCAAATGACAAAACTGTACTAGATGAAACATTTCAAATTCATTTCAGAAGGAAAACTGACGCCATGAAAATGAAGATGATATGAATAAAGGATCGGAAGAAATATCCCAAATGACTCTTACTTTTGATTTACAACCAGTACTTTCTGTACCATTTGCTGCTGATCCACGAATATTTTACAGACGTAAACCGAATGCTTACAATTTCACAATTTTTGATTCAGACAAGAACGGTCACTGTTTTCTTTGGGACGAGACAAATTTGATGAAAGGTGTGTCGGAAATAGTTTTGTCCATTTTAATGTATTTGAAACAATTGCCTGAAACAGTGTCACACATTGTAACCTTTTCTGACACAGCAGGTGGTCAAAACAGAAACCAATATAGCACTGCAGTAATGTTATATGCAGTGAATAAAATGGAGAACATCACTGTGATTGATATGAAGTACATGGAGTCTGGTCATTCTTATCTTGAAGCGGACTCTATGCATGCCACAATTGAAAGGGCTCGACATCACAGACAAGTGTACACACCTCATGAGTACTGTCTCCTCATTGAGATGGCAAGGAAAAAACCTCGTCCTTACAAAGTTAATATGCTTAAGTTTAGCGAAATCTATGTTCTTCAATTGTTAACTAAAGAAATATTAGCGAACATCAAAATCAATAATGATGGCAGCCAAGTTCACTAGCTGAAAATTAAGTGGATGAAATTTCAAAACGATCAACCATACAAAATCCAATATAAGTATGAACTAAGTGACAGTGAATTTACTATCTTAGACACAATAATAAAACGAAAGAACTCTAAAGTTTTCTCCTGGTATGCTATTGAGCTTTCTGATAAGTACAATGCCAGACTACCAGTGTCATTAGCCAAGAAGAAGGATTTACTTCATTTGCTCAGAATTGGTGTAATACCAGAAGACTATTATTCATTTATGGAAGAGATTCCCTGCAAAAAAGGTGTATGTGATGTAGTATCATATCAAGAAGAAAGTGATGTGGAAGATGATTAAGTGCAGAAGCTGTGAATCTCATTCTGATGAAACAATACATTTTGATAATATGTCATTTGTGTAGATAATAGTTATGTGGAAGCTAATTAAATTCAGAAATTGTGAATCTCAACATAATTTCAATGAGATAAAACATTTTCTTTTTGTGTAATTTGTGTAAATAAAATTAAAATATTTGTTTAAATATAAACATTTAATTATTTTGTACTAAATTTATTATGCTACCATTAATTTAATACATATTTAGATCATTATTCTAGCATACAATATTCCTATGTCCATAATTTCCTTGACTTCTGATGCACAGATATTGTATGTCCATGTTACATATGAAATAAATATTTCATATCAACATTGTTTAAAAGGTACATCTATAATTACTAACCAAAATTAAACTTACATAGTTAATCTTTCTATAAATAATTTACATAATGGTGTAGCTTTAGTTTGTAATATGGGGGAGCAAAATAAAATCTTCTTTTTCTTTTATCTCAGTATGTTAAAAAGTGGACATACAATATATGTGCTTTAGACCATCGAATTTTGCCTCTAAAAATGTATTCTTACACCACACTCGGTAGCATAATTTTACTAAGATAAGGTATTTTTAATTTCCTAAAACCCTATTTGAGAATTTTAAATTTTGGTATTTGATAGCTATCTTTCTTTGACTATGCCTATTACATACCAATATCAATGTATGTTGCACAAATGTGGGTAATGAAGGAACAGAATATAAGCAGAACACAGACAAGTTAAATGATATTTCTGAGAAGAAGCATCGATGTGACAATTTGACATGATGACAAATGAGAGAGTAAGTGGAATAGTAAAAGAAGAGCAAGTTCATGACAGGATAGAGAAGGCACGACTAAGATGGTATGGCCATGTGAGAAGAATGGAGAGAGAAAAGATGACCAAGAGGATGTTGGATATGGATATGGAGGTGAGAAGTAGGAGGCTGAAAGGAAGACCAAGGGACAGATGCTGATGGATGTCAGAAGGAATGTGTAAGAGAGAGGAGAGGACTAGGCTAAGGTGTAGGGAGAGGTGGAGAGGTATTCAGATGATGATTTTCTTTTTTTGACACCAAAAAAGTGTAATTTCTTATAATTTTTGAAAATATTATATCTACCCTCCCAAATTAATATATCATTCTCATTTTGAAATGTTAAGATTTTTTTTTCTTCTGATATGATTCCTTTGTTTATCCAAATTTCAATTTTCTACCAAACCAAAAAGCTTTATTTACCTAAATGTTTGGAATTCTCTTCCCATCCCCCATTTCAGTACCCCCAGTAATGGGTTTTCAAATCTCAATATTTTATTGGGGTTCAAGTGGGTTCCATCTGCCTCATATTAGTCATTTTTAATAAAAATTCAAAAATCAGTTGTTAGTAAATTACACTGTATTTTAAAGGTACAATAAAAAAACATCCTGTGGATTGACCATATTATAACATCTAAATATCTAGTTAGAACGAAATCCATAAAATAATGTTGATTTCAGGTTGAGATGTTCATGCAGGTACACAGAATTGTCAGATTCACTATTTTTGCGTTTTGGGATAAACAGAATGTCAAGATTAATTGTGATCTACAGTTAGAAATATAATTGATTAATTAGGTCAAATGTCTCCACGATTAATTTGAAAAACTAAATATGTGTAGATTTTTAAATGACATCTTGATATGGGAATTGAACTCGGGAACTTTGACATAGTGTTCCAATGCTAAATACAGTGAAACCTGCCTTATATGAACCCTTTAATAAACAGAAATTTTTCTTAAATGGATTTTTTGGCCCCGTAACTTTAGAGCTGAAAGACATGTAAACTTCCCAGGATTAAACGGAAATGTTCTAATATGAAAGCGAAAATCAAAACAAGCCTTTATTCTTAAATTCGTAAAATTTCCAATGTTCCATAGTGTATTGTTTAGAACATTTTTAGGCATCCTATACATTCTCCAGAATTTTGTTTTCTCTATCTTTCCCGATATTTTAAGAGGAGTTGAAATGTGTACTGTAATTACCTCTTGATTGATTGTTATCTCTGTTCTTCCCAGTTTCAGCACTAATGACTTGTCATTCACCTTTGGAATCCAGCTTTCAATGGTTGAGCTCTACTTGTATTGAAATTCACTTGTTTGCCCCTTCTGAAATTTTACTTAATAAGGGCTCTAGGCCTACATTTTTTCTTAAGTCTGGGACTTGGATGTATAGTCCATAGGGTCTCAATCAGTTCTATAGGTAGTTTGTTATTCATTCTTTCTACAGACAAATTCTAGTGTACATTTTTTGAAAAACACCTTCCTCTATTTGTTTATTTAGTTTTATACTCTCATGTGTGCTATTTTCTTCAGGACCTGTTGGAAGTGCAAGAGGAACTTCGTGAAAGAAGATGGTTGCAACAAGATGACTTGTTCTTGTGGGGCCAAGATGTGTTACATCTGCCGCAAACCTGTCGAAGACTACTCACACTTCAATGGACAAGGAGGGACTGAGTTTGAAAAGTAAGTATTTTGTGTTTGGTTATTTTCCCCCCTTGAGGTAAGCACTGTTCTTTTGAAAATAAGTGACGTGTTTGGATAAAAAGTTTTAAAATAATTAACACATTTTTCAAGACCTCAAATTGCTTTAAATAGCAAAGAAAATTTATTAATTATATTAAATGGTATTTTTACGTTAAAAAAATCTTAGTTTTATTCAATCCTTTTAAACTATTTGTTTCAACTTTATTTCCTTTTCTGATATTTGGCCACCTCATAATTTAGAGTATGAATTACATGGCTGAGAAACAAAAATGCTTCCACACCTAACACACGTATTCATAAAATAATAAATTTAACTATAGAGAAGGGATCTATAACGCAGGGCTCTGTATTCATGAATTCTATCGGTTTTTGCAGATTTTAGAGGTATAAAACAGATCAAAAGATATTTAAGTAACTTCATGGATATTTTTGCTTTTTTTTTAGGTTAGCTTTAGGTATGCAATGTTTTCTTTTAACTATTGCAATATGGTTCTTAAACTATCCATTTTGATAGATCGATTCGTCAATTCTAGCCTTTAAAAGTTAGCATGCTCAGTCCAAATAAAGACCCTTGCTCGACCTAGCCATGTCTGGTCTAAGTAGGAATAATAATTTTTAATATAAGGACTTGGGTTCTAAGTAACCTTGTTTGGTTCAACAAAGGAAAGTAAATTAACCTTGTGAGGTTCAAACGAAATAACTAGAAAATTTATGTCAGGTCAGATCAATTCAAGCTTTTCAAGTTATCGAAATTAGTTTGACTATAGATTATTTTGATACTGGTACTGTTAAGAATCGAAGTACATTATAGTGAAATATCGAGCGAGCTTGAAATTGAAATTGTTTGCACACATTTTATTTTCATTCGTTTGCATATTATAAATGTTAAATTGCTAATTACACAATATGAACAAAAAAACACAAAGCTTCACCAGGAAGGTTGTTATATCTAGAGAAGTACAAACTGGAATGGAGGAAAAAATTTAAATGGTTAAAGAAAGGGAAAATAACACATCATCCATATGTATGATACGTAATTCTGATTTGAATATAGTCAACAGAGGAATAAAGGATCCAGACATCACAAAAGGAACCAGCGCATTGTAGAATAAAATTCTTAATTGGCAAATTTTGTAGCCAAACAAAATAATAGTGTGATTGATGCGAAACTACAAAAAAATTTTTGTGTGAAAATAACTTACCAGTGAAATTAAGTGCTAATTTTACCAAGTTAGTCCCTAAAATATTTCCGAACAGTGACATTGCCAAGAACTTTCATGGTTCCCCTACCAAAACAAGTCAAATTATTGTTCACTCTTTCAACTCATCTATTCGAGAAAATGTTATAAGTTCAATGAAAACATCATTCTTCACCCTAATGATTGATGAATAAACTAACATAAGTGTAACCAGGCAAATGGTTATTATGTTTCTTTTTTTTTATTGGTGAGAATGTAGAAACTAATTTGTACAAGGTGGTCGTATTTGGAGTAAATCTTTTCAACATTGTAAGAAGCGCATTTCAAGAGGATGGTATTGCTTGGAACAACTGCTTGAGTATGTCATCAGATAGAGCAAAGGCTATGGTGGGAGAGCTTAATTCTGTTTTATCCAGAGTCAGAAAACAACTAAAGAATTTGTGGTTCCTTCATTGCACTTGCCATATTACTCACCTACCTGCTATGAATTGCCTGATGTATGTGGACAACTTATAAGAGATGTTTACACGTTTTTCAAAACATCTGTAAAACGACAGGACGAATTTAAAGAAATTCAAAATATTCTTGTGGTTGAGAACCACAAAATCTTGCAGCCATGTTTTACAAGGTGGTTGGCCATGCTACAGTGTGTTGAAAGCCTTCTGGAGCAGTGGCCTGCATTGGCTGAGTATTTCAACTCTAAAATCGATAAGAAGGAAAGAAGCTTGGAATCAGTTCAATGTATTAAAGAAGACACCCTAAATTCTGACACTGCTAAATTGTACTTATATTTTCTTAAAGCTTTTTTTTACCACGATTCTGCTATAACCTGCACGGGTAATAAATTACTACGATTCACTCAATGTAATGTGATATTTCAGCATGAAATTCTATATATTCATAAACTTTATTCAAAAATGTGTTTACTTCTCTGCAAATTCATAGCAAGCTTTGTTCTATTTCCTGTTCTTCAAACTTGTGACATATCATCCATTGGTTTTAAATGAGAAATCAATACAAAGTTCAGCACTTTTCATAGACCATAGAACATACAACTTATAGAAGCAAGCATTCAAAATATCAACAAAAAGGATTTCTTTCATCATATTGAAGATTTTATGAGATGGGAACAAAAGAATTATATCATTTCCTCAATCTTGATGATGGAGTTTTAAAGAATATTACGATTTTTAATCCAGATAATAAATCATCAGGAGATTGGCAAAAAGTGAGAAACTGACAAATCAGTTTACAAATGTCATTCACGATATGAGAGAGACAGTCTTAATGCAGAGTTCTTTGCCTATACTCTTTGGAATCTACCCAACTCCTTGAACATTACCAGTTCTGACAATATTGACACGTATTGGTTCAAAGTGGCCCAACATGAGAATGGCAAAACATGTTTTCATGTAAATTTTATTTTATAAAATAACAATATTTTGTTTAAATATTTGAGCTTAGATTTGGCTTTGGGAATATTTAATATAATTTGATTTGACTTAACTTTGAACTGAATAAAATTGACTTTGTACATCCCTTGATTGGTGAAAACACTGTAAGTTCTCTCTCCCCTCCCTCCCCCATCCCTCATCCTGCTCACCGTGGGCAAGTTGTCAGGATGGCTTAAATGCGAGAGAGGATCTTCAGAGGGAATGTCGAAATAGTAGTCTTGTAGTTTTCATGAATTTATTGTAAAGTAAAGTACAAAATGCGATGTAGTTGGTTATGATAATTGGTTGTCTAAAAGGTTGTAGTCATTTATAATAATTGATTACGTCTAAAATAATCACTAACTTAAGTCAGTCCTTCTGCTCAACAGTCCTTATCTATGTTTACATCGGTAATCTAACTCTACATCAAATTGATCCTCAAGCATACTCCTACGATGTCCCCCAGTTCCTACTGAACTAATTTCAACCCTTCTTATAGTTCGAAAGTGTGTCTTTATTCCATTTGCTTTGCTTGGTTTCAAGGCACTAATGTGCAAATTAGGCTGATAGTAATTACAGCTTTTTTATATTATTACGGGCTTGTTTTAACATTTGGCTGGCTGACTCAGACTTACAAATAAAGAAGACACATGTCTGTTATATGACATTGATATTACCTAAATGTTACTAGACACTAATATTAAGCTAAATTAACTATGCTACACACCAGAAAATCATTCATGATTAAAGCTGTAGTGTTCTCAGATTGGCATAATAATTTCTTTAAAGACCCTAAGCACTGTAGCATCTCTTGAACATTTGCCCCTATTGTGAGACAAATTATGTGTGTATCTTAGGTGTCCGCTGTTCAGCACCAATAACCAGCTCCATGTTGATGCAGTGAGATCAGGAAGCCATCAAGGCCAAGGAGGAAGTCCTGGGACAGAATCCCACAGTTGAACTAAAGCATGACCCCACAAAGAATCTGCCTAACTCTTCTGCTCAGGTATTGGCTCACCAAACTTCTCAAATTCTTAGTAGGGTTTGGGTGATCTATAAATTTAAAATCCCCTTAGGGAAAAAGTTTGTTGTTCCTGAACCAATAGTTAGGACAAAGCTGCTGTAATCTAAGAAATTTCACTGGAACATGGAAAATGTTTTTATTTAGCTCTTTTAACTAAAAACATCTCTTCAATGGTCTAATTATCTAAGGTGTTTGTCACTCTTGTGATAACTGTACCACCAATGATGGGGAGATTGATGTTCAAATTCTAGTTGGGTATACTGAGAGTGGGTTTTTCTAAATGGCTTTTCACTTTCCTACACACATGTGGGTACAATTCCTCTAATTCCAACCTTTCTCATGTTTAACATAATAGCCTAATTAGTAGGGGTCTGCGAGCTCAAGTTTTTTGATCCAAGTTGATCTCTACTGAGTTTCTTGAGAAGCTCCCAGGTGTTGAGCTTATTCGTGCTTGGTTTAAATAGATAATAATTTTTAAACTTAATTATGTATTTAAAATATGTGTTAAAATTAATAATTTTCCAATTGAAATAAGACTTATTTATTAAAAACAAAGTTTTAATACCAATTAAAATGGCTTATTTTTATATTAATAAAAAAATATTTAGAATAAATAGTAGGATAAAATTTTAAATACACTGAGATAGTAACAAAAAAAAATATCATTAAATTTAATGTTCTTAAGGAAAGTTTAAAAAAAAGCATTCATGAAAATGTGTCTGTCTCTGGAAATTAAAAAAAAAAAAAAACATTCCTCATCCATCGAGGGTGGAGCTATAGAGCTGTTCATTTGGTGCTGACCTCGAACCGCATTGGCCCTATCGCCCCACATCGCTACTCTCTCTTTCTTTCTATTTATATTAAAAAGTTACTAAATTGAATTTAAAAAATAAATAAGTGTGCACTAAAATATTAGACTGAAAAAAACTTTACAGATTAAAATTATACACATAGGCAAAGTCTCCTGATCCTTTACACTATAAAATTGTGATTTGATGAGAGGAGAGGGTAGAAACTCATGCTAAACAACAATAGAAAAGAATTATCAGTCATCACGGGTATTTAAAAGGTAAAATAAAGACGAAAATTTTAAATAGAGGAAGTAATTTCATAATAATGGAAATTGATAAAAATAAAGAAAAGAAAAATAATCTAATAAGAGTAAATTTAATGCACAAAGACCACCTTGGGAAAGAGGGAAAATGTGAGAAGAATCCACTGCACAAAGGTGACATCTTATTCCTTTCTTCTGTCAAACAATAAGTAAACAACGAATTGCTAAAAGAGAGATTTTGCTCCTCAGTCTTTATTAGAAAGTAAAACCAATAAAAAAAATTATGGGGACTTAGTGCTCACTATTAACAGGCAAATAAAAACAGTTTGGCACAAAGATTTAAGTATTTATTATAATAAAAACAAAAACTTTGTCCACATAGCAACCACACAACCTTAAAAAAAAGTACAATTGACAGTTTACAGCTTTCACTACAAAATCAAACCAACCAAATCCAGTCACAGTGTCTCAAGACCAAACATTTTGTAAATCAAACCAATCTTTTTCAATAAATAGGTAGACACTCAAAATTATGTTTTCATTCAGAATTTTACCAAAAAGAAAAGCAACTAATTCCCCCCCCCACACTTTTTGTATACATATGTTATTGTTAAAGCGTACATTCTGATATTTCATAAAATAGCTAGAGATTTAATGAACTACCTGACTGGGTCAGTTAAGTGTATAAAACTGTATTTATTCGATTCTAAGATGCACATTTTGTTCCCCTTTGAACGTCTCTAAAAACAGAGTGTGTCTTAGAATTGATGGTGTCCTCAAATCTCAGTTCTTTTTCGACCAGTGCTCTTGGTGGCTTAAAATACAATATATTATGTGATAGTGAAGCTAAGATGTCAAAAGATCAGGTTCTGATTCTACTATAGAAGACAGAAAAGGAGAAATGTCACTTGTCATTGTCTTCCATCTTCTCTTCCAGTGGCTTCTTCATCAATTACTTATTTGTATTTATTTCTCTTCTTAGTTTATAAATTCTTATTAAATGATCAGAGGGAGTAAGAATAACATAACTACATACTGATAAAAAAATATACTAATGTTGTTAGTAAAAATTCTATAATACAAGTATTTACTATAAATAGTGTATTTTAGCTTTTTAATTTTGTTTATTTTCTTAGAAACAAAGCTTTTTTTTATGGTAGTAAAAAATTAAGGTGCATCTTACAATCATTGGTGTTATAGAATCAAATAAATATGGTAATGTTGTATTCTATTGTTTAACTAGTTATTTAATAGAATAACCAACCCCACTGCATTAATGTTTAAAATTAAAATTTCCTTCAATCTTGTAACCATGCTGTAATACAACTTTCCAATACCTGAGTGTCTACCATCCAGGAAAATACCGAAAACTGAAATTAGCTTGTTATTCTTTGCTCTTTGGTCGGACTAGTGACTCATACACAGTGCTCTCCACATTATTTGTTCTTTGGTCTGTCTAGTGACTAATACACAGTACTCTCCACATTCTTTGTTCTTTGGTCGGTCTAGTGACTCATACACAGTGCTCTCCACATTATTTGTTCTTTGGTCGGTCTAGTGACTCTTACACAGTGATCTCCAATTATTTGTTCTTTGGTCGGTCTAGTGACCTTACACAGTGTCTCCACATTATTTGTTCTTTGGTCGGTCTAGTGACTTACACAGTGCTCTCCACATTATTTGTTCTTTGGTCTGTCTAGTGACTAATACACAGTGCTCTCCACATTATTTGTTCTTTGGTCGTCTAGTGACTAATACACAGTGCTCTCCACATTATTTGTTCTTTGGTGGTCTAGTGACTATACACAGTGCTCTCCACATTCTTTGTTCTTTGGTCGGTCTAGGACTCATACACAGTGTCTCCACATTATTTGTTCTTTGGTCGGTCTAGGACTCTTACACAGTGATCTCCAATTATTTGTTCTTTGGTCGGTCTAGTGACTCATTACACAGTGATCTCCACATTATTTGGTCTTTGACTCTTCTATGATAACTACTTAAGAACAAAGGTATCTTCACATTATTTGTTCTTTATATGTCGTCTAGTGATCACTTTAACCCAGTGTTCAACTTATTTGGTTCTATAATCATACACAGACTCTCCACATTATTTGTTCTTTGGTCGGTCTAGTGACTCATTCCTATGAGAAAAACTATACCATTTATAGGAAAGCAAAAAGGTTAAAATATCCATTCAACATATTTTTAAGTGGTTTTTATTAATGTCGAGTGATCACTTTGAACCCTAGTGTTTCAACTTTTGGTTTTCTCAAAATCACCATGTTACCATGCGTGGTAACTAATCTAGGACATTTTTGCCTATGTTTACTTCCCTTTTCATCCTTCATTGAAAAAAAGTAAAGCTGTCTGGCCTACAGTGGGTTTGAGGGGTTGAGCGAAGGGGACCTTCACAATGGACTCAAAACAGACTTTGACAATAAATAAATACTGCCACAAGCACAACCACTTGCTAGAGGGAGGTGTTCAGAGAAAGGTAAAAGTCCCAGCAATGGTTTTTACTGCTGTAAAAAAAAAACCTTCCAAACTTGCAGAGTTAATTTTGTGTTTGTGAGCTCAGCTTGGATCGGATATGAAGGTTCGAAGCGTTCTGGCTGGATACAGTTAAATCTCATATTTTAAAATAATTTTGACGAATCTCAATATACTTAGTTTATATAATGGTGCTCTCAACATAGTTAAAACTTTGATCGAATCAGATTTTTACCTTCATACATCACTTAAATTGTTTTTTTTTTAAACTGTGGTGTTTACAGTTAACCGCTTATTGGCTGGCGGTTTTGTGCCACACATGTGTTTCAAAATAGATCCCAGCTTCCAGGTATAAATAAAATGAAACACGGCTGGTGCTTTCATATGAAAAGTAATACATTTAGAGGAAGCTATAATCTAACAATGACTTTATAAGAATGAGAGAATACAAGACTGAAAAGTTAAAGGCTTAAAAACTAAGTTAATGAATTGAAATTTAGAATATATGTTGCTTAAACTTTGATCTTGATGTGGGCTACTTATAATTATCATAAAACCTCACACTTTCTTATAACTAAACATTTTAGCTGAATAATTTAGTAATGATGAACACTGATTAAACTAAGTCTAGAATAGATCAATAGTTGCCTACATGTTAAGGCTATCTGGATAGGCCTAGTTGGTTAGATAGAAATAATATATAATAAGTATGGTTTTATCAGTATACTGACATTGAAAATATAATTTCTATTAAACTCGAGGGGGAGAATTTTGTAGAATGAAATATAAACTGTTAAAATGTTCTTGATATTATAACTGCTGGGCACTTGCAAGCCTATTTATTACATGAACAATGAATTGAGGATGTTTCAAGAATATTATGAAATTACCAAAATAAACAATTGCAAACAAATGACTTGCTCATTTTAGAAAGGCCATTACTCCAAAATCCACATTTTTCAGGGGATAATTTTCTTATACATTATTAGAAACAATCAATGAATTTATAATGCCACTATAAATAAGACTACAGCAACTGAGATGTTATAGAACATGTTTCTTTCAATAAGTATCTATTTTAGTATAAATCTATATTAAATATGGAACAATGTCCTTTCTTAAGTCAACATATGGAATAATGTCCTTTCAGCCTTTCTAATATGATCAAAGTTTTTTAGGTTTAGCCTAAAGCATGAAATCTTCCAAAGGAGTATACAACTAATATTTTCATTGCAGAATTTTGAAAAACTAATAAAAAAGGTTTTTTAATCATAGTTATTTATGATTAAACAAAACAGTATTACATATTAGAGCTTATTATACACAACATTGTAACAATCACTAACCATCACTGTTACTTGATTTATAGTCTACTGGCTGAACGTTGAGGGATGCATATCATTACTAAAAACACTATATAATAAGACATGTTATGCAATTCATTGTTATAATATCAAACACATTTTTGCATCATCAAACATCAAACATCATTGCTCCTCTCGTTTGCGTACACTGGCCACGTGAGTATTTCATCATAGAAGTATCTGAACTCATCAGGAATGTATGGCATTAGACAACGAATGTAATTCATTTTGTGTATATTAATAGGAACTTTGCCTGTATATGACTTTCCCACTGGAAGTTGAATGTGGGCTCCAGGAATCTGTAACCCGAAAGTATGTGTATGTACTATGTACTGAGAAGCTTTTACACCAGAATTTGTAGAGCTGTGTTCGAAATACATGTAAGAGATGGGCTGGAAAGAAACCTTACCTTCTCTTGCTATATCTCTGCCTATAGATTCAGTAGATAAGCCACCTTTCTTGTAGTATTTTGGTCACCATTTTGAAAAGTTATACACATCTTCTGTCTGAACTAGTTTCACAGTAAATTGACTGTCCTTTGCAGCATGAACTTTTATTTACAAATATTCTTTCACTGAATAAATGCGATCAAGTCTTCTCACTACACGTTTAATCATAGCAAAGACGTTATCACAGTAATTGAAAGAGTGCCCTCTAACAGGAAAGAACTGCTTGACCAGCTGAAATCTTTTAGTGTCCATCAAAACAGCATACAACCTAATCATGCATTGGTTTTTCTTCTGTCCCACGCATCCATTGAAAAACAAGTTTAGTTTTGTGACACTATCAGGGACGTTTTCCTTTATATAATCAAGTAGAAATTAACAAACAATATTAGCGCCTTTCTTAGCTATGCCTTCGTGATAAACATACATAGCAGAATGTTTTGTCTTCATATTATTCATACAAAATAAATTTACTCACAGCCGCCACAAATAGAACACATCCTGAATTGGAATAGCTGAAATGTGTAAGTTCTGCATAAGGTCAGAACAAAGACTTAGTACAGTTCTGTTTGTCATATAATCATCTGTAGTGTGCTTCATTGCAGAAACAAAAAACTTTTTACTTCTGTACCAATGAACCATTAACTATGCAAAGCTACTTGTTTAGCAGTGTCATTGAGTGAAAGACTTTTAATCTTCATTTTTAATTCTTCGCATGTTGTACATGTATCAACCTGCGGACATCCGAAATCAATAGTGAAGTTCTCTCCAATGTATTGGTGACCTGGTGGTCTAGGGGTAAGGTGTCAGACTTCTATGCTGACGGCCGGGGTTCAATCCTCGGTCCCGGCAAAGATTTATCTGATTACCAAACCCTTCCTTCACCTCTGACAAGACATCTTGTGAATGTGGGGAATGCCAGGCCTCCACCGTGGTTCGGATTCCACGTTAAACTGTAGGTCCTCCATTCATCTCACAATCACCCTACCATTACATATTAGCGTAAGTGCGTATAACCCGAACGGGTAGTAAGACGCGGTGCTAATAATAATCCAATGTATTTAGCGTACTTGTAGCTGATTTTAGATTCTGGGTTTTGCTGCATAAACATGTTGTGCATTATCTTCACTGATATTCTAGGATTAAGATACCTGTACTCCCGTTAAACATGCACAGGAAAGGAATCTAAATGATTGTATATTAATTGCAGGCTATCAGGAGAAAAAGAGCGACTTTTGTTTCCAATTCCTCTCTGTTTTCTACAGGGGATTTTCCTTCACGTTGCAGGAACTGCAACTTTTGCACTTGTTTCTCAGGTATAGCAAATATGTTTAGATATTCTTCTAAAACATTGTTTATGGCACCTTTAACAAAAACAGATCTATATAATGTAGCCCATTTTCCTCTCATTAAACACTTCTCATTTTTAGGCAGAAAAAAGGGTTGTAAAACACATACCTGCAATACCTGCAAGATTCACCAGTTTTCTTGGCGGCTACAACTTGACCATAGTAATTCACATACTACCCTTTACTCACGCATGTTTTATGACATTGTACTTATATTGGCCAGTGTGCTTTACTCCTTTCTTTTTGTGTTATCTGAAATCTCGGTACTTGTTGATGCCATTTCGTGCATTCCGGTCACCTAACTGCTTCACAAAGTAAACAAGAACAGATTGCAAAACAGTTACTTCAGAAATATCTTAATAGAAGCCGCTAGTGGTAGTTCACTTTAGAAGAGGCTTAGCTCCAGGAATAAAGCCCTTTCTTAACTGCCATCTGAAATAGCAGTGCCACTACTCCCATATGAAATAGCAGTGCCACTACTCCCATATGAAAAGTTGGAATGAATCCCTTTCTATACAGAAACATGCGCCCAGGGCTCATACTCGGTCACTAAAAGTCCCCCTTTTCTTTTACTCTAGGTACCATAAGTCCCTAAAAATGAGTATATAAAATGTTTATGGATAATTATTGTAAAGTTGCATGATTTTTTTAGTATACATTTTTAGGCAAGTTGAAGGAATTCTGGCCTGATGTATTTAAAAATTACTAAGTTTCACACTTTCATCTTGGGCACGACGTTAAACTTGCTCATCAGGAGCCTTTCCTCTTGTCATTTTTTTTTGTCCTGGAGTATTTCCTTTTGGTTGGCATTTCTACCATTTCTTGTGGTAGCTGTACCTTCTTTCCTATAGTTCTCCCTCTTGGCCATGTCTTGTGTTTATTTCTATTTCGAGACTTGATAGCGGTTCTTTTTTAAAAAAACTCAAAACATTTATATAAATGAGGTAGTTCAGAGTGAGCTAAAACAAAGTTAGAGAATTGGAAGCCCTTAGTTTCAATTCAAAAGTTCAGAAACACTTAATTGTATCTGGGAAAATACCACCAGAAGAAATACAACATAAAAAGTTACTTAAACTTTATCCTTCATGATATTACTTTTTTAAATCCAAAAACTCTCAAAGCTACCAGCAGTGAAGCCAAACTTCTGAAAATTGCGAGGATGATACCTTTTGATGTCCATACAGACCACTTGATCGATGAATGGAAGCTTAATAAAGCAGAAACACTCATAGGAATTGATGACGACCTTGAAACATTTTGGAAATAAGTTTTTGAAGTACAGAATGTAATGAATGTCACAAAATACAAGAAAGTAACAAAAGTAGTTAAAGCTTGTTTTTCATAGCCACAAGGTAATTCTGATGTTGAGAGAGGCTTTTCAACATCTGGACATGTGATCACACAGAAGACAGCTGCTATGAAAGAAATAGCTTTGAATGCACAATCACAATTGAATGTCATCGACGCCTTGAAGTTTAATGGCAATAAACCTGCTTGTGTTCCAATCACAAAAGAGCTTATTGCCTATGGAAGAAACGCAAGAAGTATTATCAGTACTTAGAGCAAACCAAGCTGGGAGAAAATAGACTTAAAGAAGATAAGAAGAGAGGAAGAGAAAGGGCAAAAGAAGAACCCTTAAGAGTATAAAGTGAAGAAAATAAGTCTTTTGATATAAAGACAAATTTTGTTAAGAATAGAAAAAGTTCAGAAAGAGAGTGCAGCTGGCAAACTTCTTGAGCAAACATAATCATGTTTACATCTAGGCTGAAAAATGATTCAAAAATGAGGTGGCCCAATGGCTAGATAATTTTATAATAAAGGAAATTGATAAAACTAAAGAAATAGGAAAAATAAACTACTAAGAATAAGAATAAATTTGATGAAGAAAGCCCACCTAGGGAAAGAGGAAAGATGTGGGAAGAATCCAATGCACAAAGGTGACATCTTCTTCCTTTCTTCTGTCTTCTATAGTAGAAGTAGTCACACACACATTTTAAACACAAATATAATAATATTTCGGCATTGTTGCCTTTATCAAACACAAAGAAGAAGAGAGTACAAATGACACAAACAATGGATTACTCCATCTAGGCTGAAAAGAAATAGCTTTGAAGAACTGCAGGTAGCTCATGGGCTATTAGAGGATAATAATGTTTTAAAAATCGAAGAGAACAAGGGCAATAAAAAAACATACATACAAGCAAAGGCATTAGAAAAAAAACATATTTTTTTAATAACTTTATTTTTAGAGAGGTCTGCAGAAAAAACACAACTAAAGTAGTAAAAATACAAAATTTGTCTTTTTAATACATTACTCTTCTTTCTTTTTAATTGCCTTCTTCTTTCTAAATTAATTAACTGTTAGCCTATGTTCAATGTGATATGTAAATGATAGCTTTAGTTAAAGGTGATATGTATAATTTTAAGAACTACACATTAAAAAGAAATAACAATTAGAGGTGTAAGAGTATTCAGTATATTTATGTATTTTGACTATAAATTTTTTTAGCAATACCCCATCTAGGGTCAAATCAAAATACCCTATTTTAGTCATTTAATATGGCTAAAACAACCATAAATCATCTTAAAAATAGAGTTAAAGTTTAAATACAATCTAAAACTAGAACTTAAAGAGCTAACAGAACTTTTTTTGTTCGGCCTTAACCTGCTTAGAGGTAGATTTTTTTTAAATAAAAAAAACTACTATTTTGAATAACATTTTTGTTACTCCCATTGTTTTTATGAGGTCCCTTTTTGGCCTGAAAGTACCCTAAAGTTCCTAAACTAGACCTCAATATGTTACGTTATATTAACACAGATATGGCAATCTCATTTATTGAAGATTTGGATATTTGGATTAAAGCCCTTTCTAAAAAGAGCGATTACAATATATTATAGATGAAATGGTCAATAGCTATGAGCCTAAAGCCCTGACCATTTTCCAAAATCCATATTATGGATTTGTTTGACTTAACAAATAGCACTGAATAGGTACTTGATTTTGGAATAATATTCTTTGAAGATAAATTTTTGAAAACTCGAAATAGTTTAAAAATGCCTCTTAACAGTTTTGTTTAAAATGTTTATTTGGGGATTGTTTGGTATGTCAAATAACACTTCTTGTTTTCTGGGGTAAAAACTTGTTTATGTGTAGCTTACTAAGACTGATTTTTCCAAAAATTTGAAATATTTTTAAAATGACTAACGATTTGGCTCCAAATGGTTATTCTCAAAGTGTTTGACATAACAAATTGCACTGTATACCTGTTTATCCAATAACATTTCATATAAATATAGTTTTAAAATGACTGATTTTTCCAAAATTGGTTATATTTTATAAATGGCTCTAATGATTTGGTTCCAAATTAGTACTTGGGATTATTTGTTATGACAAATAACATTGTTTAATTGTTTCTGGGGTAAAATTTGCTTTTGGCTATTTTAAAAATTGCTCCAATGGTTTTGTTCAAATTGTGTAGCCCATCTGGTAACATTTTAAGAATATAAAGTAATTGTATTTATTAGTTTTTTGAATAAACATTCATTTAATAAGAATTCACTGATGATTAATATTAAATTAATATATATATATATATATATATATATATATATATATATATATATATATATATATACACAACAACACTTTCTCATGTCAAGATAAGTTAATCTTAGTATTGCGTCTTACTACCCAACCGGGCTATACGCACTGACGCTAATTGTAATGGTAGGGTGATTGTGAGATGAAATGGAGGGCCTACAGTTTAAATGGAATCCAAACCACGGTGGAGGCCTGGAATTCCACACATTCACAAGTTGTGATTAATACACTCTCGTCAGAAGTGAAGGAAGGTTTGGCAATCAGATAAATCGTGCGGGACCAAGGAAAGATAAATTAAACATTGAAAGGAGGATAAAGGGGCAAGGCCTACAAACTTAACAGAAAATTATAGGCCTCAAAGCTTATAATTAAGACACAACAAAACACATAGTTATGTATATATAGTATTATATTTGGAAGAAAGTACAGGAAAGGTGGATAGAAACAAATAAAAGGAACAAACACAATATGGCTTTTACAATGAAAAGAAGAATACAATGCACACTTTACATTGCTGCCATTGGACAAAGAGGTAATGGTTGTCCTTTAAAGAAAATCGATCGTCACGCCCAATCTCCTGACCTAGGTTTTGTTCTATCTAAACTCATCAGGGAGGAGTGTGAAACGCGCAACGCAACTTCCTAAAAGAGGAAACCAAAAAGACACAAAAGGGAGAAAATGGAAAATTGTAAAGAATGATAGGACACATAGATATAGTATTGATATTATTGTAAAAACTTTTGACCTTGAGATTATGATGGCTATTTATATTTTTTTTGTGCCCAAACTTAAAAAAAAGTGGATTTTTCATTTCTCTCTGTCTGTCCCTGGTCACGGATTCAAAATGACTATATAGATTTAGTTCATTACTCAATTTCTAGAATCTATGGGGAAGGTTTTTTGATTTTTACCATAACTCTTAAATTAACGTTAATTTCCTGATCATTGATATTTTTGAATTCCATATTTTTCGAAAATTGATCTAAAACTATTTTTTTTAAATGGATATTCAGGAAGTTTTTGACCTCTCAAATAACACTTTATGCTTAGCTTTTAGGTGAAAATTCTTTAAAGGATAGTTTAGTGATAAGTGATTTTTTTAAATGACTAATGATTTGTTAAAATATATATCTAGGGACTGTTTGATATGACTAAAAAAACCATACTTGTATTTTTTTTTGTAGGAAATCTTGTTTAAGGGTAGTTTACTGATTACATTAAAAAAAATTGATAACAGTAGAGTCTCGATAATCCGACATATCCTCATGACGTAATTACTAACAAACCTTATTTCATACCTATTCTGCACTTCTATTTACAGTAATTTGGATTTGTTTCTCTGCCTTTCCCTCCTTCACCTGTTTCCGTATTTTCCGAAATTTCGATAATCGACCACATGTTGGTCCCGTTTAGGTCGGATTATTGAGAGACTACTTTATTTAAAAAAAGCTGGTTATATCGATTTGGTTCAAAATTGGTATACGCCAAGTTTTTCACATTATAAAAATTATATTGAATTAACTGTCAACTACATATGTGCGCTCAATTAAGATCACACATAATAATATGTTGCTGACAATTTCAGCATGTCTATCACAGACTTTGCCTTAAAATAAGAGTATAGCATGACCATGGACACAGGACAACTCCTGGATAACTCACTGTTAGACCAATGGATTTTTAAGCCAAAAGTCCCGGTTTCGATTCCTGTGCCAGGTGTTATTTTTCAACTATAAATAGTATTATATATATAACTTATTCATTTAATCATTATGTATGCAACTGTGCTTACATTAATTAAACCTTAAAAAAACATATGTTTGCTGATAACAATAAAATAATTATTTTAATCCTGTTATAAATACAGATATTAAGAAAAGTATAATTTATTCAGCTAATAGCCTGAGTTATGACCCTGAGTAAGACCCTATTGGATATTTATATGAGTTTTTTTAAATTTAATGAATTATGTTACATTACTTGGATTCTAGGCACACATAATAGGCCTGACTTTTTTCGATACCAAGACTTGTGCTAGCGAAAGTGGCTTTTATCAAAAAATATATTTGAATTGTGTTCAAGCAATCATACAAGATATTTAAATATAATAATTAGTAAGGAACAAAGACTACTTTCTGGTTGTTATTTCTATGTAATAATGGGTGCAGGTAAACTTTTTTATTTTGTCACTGTGCCGTTCTACCTGTTTAGGTTATAAGATACATGATAATTACTTTAATGAGGTAGGGATGAGGAAGGAAGCATTTTATAGGTTATCTACCTGCATTTACATGAAGGAATTGTGGTAAACCATTTAGGGAAAACCGCTTTCATTAGACCAACTGATATTTTAAGCTCTATCTTTGTATCATCAGCAAGCCAGTCTAACATAAAGAGTGATGCCTTAGACCAGGGGTCTACAAACTGGCCTGCAGTCCACATCTGGCCCATCACTAGATTATGTCCTGACCGTCTTAAGATTTTATCAAAAACAAGTTAATTGTTTCGCTTCATTATTTCTTAACCATAATGTATGTATATTTGTCATGTCCAGTCCCTGTCTGCACATGTGCTTGCACCATTGACATCAAGCCAGAGTGCTGTTGGAATTGCAAAAACTGGTTTTCATTTGCAGGTGTCATTTGATTAGAGACCTCAACCCACACAGACCAATGGTTTCATTCCCTAAATAAAATATTTATCTTTAGACTACATGGTTGTCTTAAAATTTGATTTTGATTAAGTTTTTTTTGTGGTCTGGAAATCTTGTTTATTTTTATTTATCTATATTAAAAGATATCTATGAATTTACAAAAGTAAGCGTAAGGACCATTAAATATTTAAGGAATTGCCTAGCCGTTACTGAACATTCACTTCCAATTTTCCTAAAAGCGCTTAATTTTTTTAAAAACTAAACTTGCTTTTAATAATTGATAAACATAATTTTATCAAGAATGATAAATAAGTTTATTTCATCATATATATACACTATGTACATGGATTCACCATTTCAATGGGATTTCTAAACTTTTATTTCAAGCGACACTGTGTTGATATCTCTAGTAAGTGTGAATATACAGAGTCGTAGTACTGCATGCAGAGGTTTGCCCGTGATACAGTACCGCTACTTGAATTTTATTATTTTCATTCTTGAGAACGTTGTTCGCAAATGTAGGTACCACCACATGCATACAAATATTTCCTTGCAAATTTTAATAAAGCTGGGAGTTTTTCACCGCTGAGACACTTTACAAAATTCCACAATTTTTCTCAATTTGTATTAACATTTGTATCAGCCTTCACCTGGATTTGATGTCATATTTGTTGTTTGCACTTAAGATTGTTTTTCATATTATTTTATAAGATCACGTGGTTGACAGACTCATCATCTGTCCGCCAGGTGCACGAGACAGCTGTTACAGATTATTAATCTAGAATATAGTATCACTGACTGTCAGTCAGAGAGGTCGATCATGAACAGTCAGGATTCTCATGCGATTATGATAAACTAGAGTCGAATGGAGGCCTTAAGAGTAGATATTATCATGGACAGGATACTACAGGCCGTGAGCATAACCACCTGTTTGTGTGAAGCGCTGTATCGCCAGTGAATGGTTTGCGAGTCTGTCCTACAAAGAACGGCATGCAGAAAATAAAATAATTAACTTTTAATGAACTAAACTCACTAAACTAAAAGTATTAAACTAAGCTCAACACAGTCTTCAACCCTTACTCCTCATGGAGATTGTCAATTCGCTTAAGTAATAACAAGATTGTGAACAGTGTTTTGTGTTTGGATTTGGGAAACATTAAAATAATTGCCAAGCACTTAATAGTTATTTATGGTTATTAATTTAATGATATAAATCACCCACGCAACTAAACTGTTTCATGTTCTACAGGAAATAATCCCCTTTGATCCACAAATAATTGCACAATACAAAAATAATCCCCACTCCACTTTTCATTAAAAACACGACACTCCACCAGCTATCCACTTTACTACATTTTGAAAGAGACATGATAGCTTATAAAATGATGTTTGAAGAAAAAAACCCACACCATGCTGACATTTTCTTCGAGCCTATAGAAGCCGACTAAATACACTAATTCAAACTTTTGGTACACCACTATACTGGTATTCAATACTTGTTATGATGGGGCGAGAGGGGAGCCTTGTCATAAATCCACTTTCTAAAAATTATTTACTTTTAAGGTTGACTTTAAAATCAATGATTTGTGTAAGGTGTGCACTCAAATTACTAAAAATATATTTAGTTTTTATCTAAGTCTTAAAATAGAAAAAGGGCTGATAAATATGTATTATTTAGTGAGCCACTGTAAATCTGTTCAAGCTCCATTATGTTACATTAATTTAACAATACTGCAAATTTTCATTTATATTTCAAATTAATCAGAAACATGTAGTTTCATAACATGTTTTTCTTTGTGTCTTGTGGGTTTTTAATGTGTGTATTCATATAAAAAAAAGGAATATTTCCGAAAATTCAAAACAATGTGTAACTGTGGAAGTGTGAAGAAGTGGGAAGTGTAAATGTTTAAGAAGGAATGAAAAAAGAACAATTTTTTTATCTAGGCCTGGCTTAACTACCCTTCAGGTTGGCTTCCTTCTCTATCAATTATTTTACATTATTGTAGTGTTTCTACACTGTCTTATTGAACAAAAACATGTAATAAATATAAAAAAAGTTTGAGACTTATTACTTGGCACAGTAAACATTGCATGCAAAAAGAATGTCAACTACTGAAGGGGGAGACCAATGGTAACGTCATCATTCAGTCGTTATCATTACATTCTGGTGTGTACACACTGGTCAGCTTACTGAGGGAGATAGTTTAGGACTTTCACTAGTTTTGTGTAGAATATTTTAAATTTATTTTTACCTCTTTTAACAAACATTACGAATACCTAATCAACTTTAAATAAAAGGTACGTAAAGTGCTTTTAAAATGGCTTCAAATAACCATGCTAAACCAACTAATCACAGTGAAGGACGCAAAATTATTGCAAATGTAATTGATTTTTTTGAGAGTGAAAAACTGTTGGGCGGGACATTATAAGCACCCTGCTGAAGAGTCACAAAACGTGCAGCAGAAGCTACAGGAAAATCATAGTGAGGTTCTAAATTGTTAAAAAGGAAGTTTAAACTTACTTTAAATAAATTATTAGCAGTAGTAAAAGACTAAATCAATTTTACTGGGAGCAAAGAAACATTGAGAAGATTATTACAAGAAATGGGTGTAAGTTTAAAAGGTGTGATAATAGAAGACTAATTTTAATTAGAGAAAAACAAAATAGTTGCATATTTAAGAAGAATGAGAGAAAATGTAAAATTAGGGGACCAAAAACATCCTGGGACATTTATTATTTTCAAATCAAAATCAAAAAGTGGTGACTATCACAATGAGTTGAATTCCAACAAATTTTCTAAGTGGGTGAAAGATAAACTTATCCCCAACCTTTCTCAAAATAGCCTAATTGTAATTATCATTATAATGTAATGTAATTATTATCTTACTGTTCAAATAAATAAATAAGCCACCAACAATTGGATCACAAAAGGCTGAAATGCAGCTGTGGTTGGACACAAAAAGTATTATTGCATGTGAGGAACAGACGGCGAAAATTGAGCTCTTGGCGCTAGTCTGCCGCCGATGTAAATCTGCCAAATTTTATATAGAAAATTTAGTCAAACAACATGGGCACAGTGCTATTAGGTTACCTTCATATCATTGTAACCTTAATGCTATAGAATTGATTTGAAAAATGGTGAAATCACGAGTCGCAGCCAATAATGTTGCTCAAAGCACTTTAGAAATAAAACATTTAACAGGAGAAGCAATCACTGAGTATCACTGAGAAGGATTGACAACAGGCTTTATCACACATTAAGAAAGAAGAAACCAATTACTGGAAAAATGATGGGTTGATAGAAGAAGAAATAGAACATATTTGGATTTCTTTTGGAGATTAAACAACAGTAGTACATCAAGTAGCTACTGTAACAACACTGGCGGACAAATATAAGGTGTCGAGGAGTTAATTTAGTATTTAAGGTAGTTAGAACTACTTATATTATATTCAACTTAAGGCTGAGCCTACCCATAAATGCACGGTTATAAACAAAAAAATGTTTAAAAAAATCCAATAATTCAGCATTGTTGTTTTTTATTTATTTTAGTAACATATCTGGGCATCTTTCATAATTCTTATAGAATTTTCAAACCATGCTAAAAATAGTTATTGAAATATTTTGTTAAAATGTTTCCATTTAATGCATTTTAAATGGGAAAACAAAAATTATTAATAGGTTTATTTATTTTCTTTGTACAATTAAGCTAGTGTGTTTGTTTATAACATAATATTTAATGATTTTTTTTTTCTTTTTAAACATATTTTTAAATTCGGGTTAGCTTCAATAATCACGACGATATTGAGCTCTAACAACTCGCAAGTTGACACTTTAGTAAGAATACAAAGTTTACCACATGCTTCTCCATACACAAAGTTTTATTGACATTAGCCTTTATTTACCAGAGGCACTAAAACATGTAACATTCTTCACTCTTATCCTACATTCTTTCACGGGTTTTCTCATTCTAGCAGTGGCGGCTCGTCACTTTAGAAACAGGAGGTCGCAGCCTGTTTAGTTCATCAATTATTTCTAAATAATATATTTAAAAGAAGATACAAATTTCGGAATATGTTTTGCTAAATATTCATTTAGTTAAACTCAAAAATTAATATCACAAACAACATGCAAGGATAAAAAATATAAACTCACCCCAAAGAACGTGGATGTGTTGTAAAAACTCTGCAGTTTTGCAATGTGCATAAATATATAGGTATGTATGTTAAATGTCCTCAGAAGCTCACAAGCCACAAATCCAGCCATTTTTTTTGGTATGCATCTTTGGACTTGAGCTGTCTTTTAAAACTCTATTTTCATTTTTCTTTTTTTTCACTTTGTTCCATACAAAATTCAGGACATGGCCTACCTAATGATTTCAATTCTCTTTTTTGATCAAAAGTTAATCTTGCAATATTCGTTGTCTTAAGCGCTTGAATTGAACTATTCATATTAAGCCTAGTTACAAAAAATATTAAAACATATAACTCAAATAAACATTATCCTAAAATAACCCTACATAGTATTATTATAAACACATACGCCACACACATATCCTCAAGATGCAGGAGCACACAGGATGACTGACAACAATTATTGCTGGTTCAGCTATAAACATTTCACAAGCTTTCAACCTTAGGGAGTGCGCCTTCATAAGAAGACTAAGCAATGCTAGCTAGCTATAGCAGGATGGGGACAATGGGTTAAGGGGAGGGAAGGTTTGGTTTCACAATGCATGGCGCTGACCTTCGTGCGCCTGACTGCATGCCATTTGAAGACAAGAGGTGAAGGGGTGGGAAGGTTTGGTTTCACAATGTCAGGCGCTGACCGCCTCGTGCCCGACCGCATGCCATTTTAAAAACATTGCCTGCTATCACTTAAACCAAAAACATATTTTTCTTGAAACTATTATGGCAAGATAAAATTTTCGTGAGAATGCGAATAATAACTTTAAAAGGAACTGGGAATTCATGGGGATAGGGGCACACGCCATAGGGATGAGCCCCTGCATTCTAGAGCACTACACGTTGTAATAATATGTTTTAATATTAAGAGTGTATGAAAACCACTGTACATTGAATTTTTAATCCACTATTATAATAAATAAAAAAAACATTCCTGCTCATATCGAACATAGTTATTTTAAATAAAATTAGGTCTAAATGTAATTTTGAGACGTTCTTAGTATGTTTTTATTTACTATATGTACTTTACGGTCTAGGGTTTGACTTTGGAATAAGTTATTTCATTAGCTTGTTAAATGTGATTACTTTGCATTCTCGCAGTTTGTGCGCTATTTTCAAAAGAAATGTATCGAATCCCAAACAATAAGTATGCACAATAATTATTTTTATATAATTAATAAAATGTGACTATTTTAGCTTTCGAACAAGATCCAATAGATGGTATAAATTTTGAGGTGGAAAAGTATTTACACAATATTATTTTATATCCTTGTGAATAACAAGTTTGTGAAGCATGGATGATGGAAGAAAGGGCGGACAAAGAAACTCATAGAAATAATTGATTATTTAACTGCTTGTCGTAAAGGGCAAGTTTTGTTTAATGATATTATATTACTGGCATTTAGGTTATCTCTATTTACTAATCTAAGTACAACGGATGAGTAACGATATTATTTTATTTATTGTAGAAATAATATCAAAATTAAGATACAAATAAATATTTCTATATAACAATGTAGCGATTATTATGATATTTCAAGTACTTTTTCTAAAAAAGCTCTTAGCTGAAACTAAATGTTACTAACACTCTGTAAAGCACTTATAGTATGTTCAAAATCTCTTGTGCCTTGGTCGAGTTTGTATCAGGCTAGTATTAAGTAATTTCAACCTTACAGAGAATCGAACTAGCAAAGTTACTAGAGCTGATTAATTTATGCAATCATTGCTCAATCATAGCGCTTTAGCATTCTTGACTACGACATAGTCTATGATAAGTAAAATATATTTAAAACCATTAAAGTTAATGAACTTTTGTGTTCCCTATACCACAAATTAAGTAAGTAAGTAGTTGATACCCAACAGCCTTTGTGGTATAGTGGTCAGGTTTACTGACTTCAGGTCCTGAAGTCCCGGCTTCGATCCCCAATGTTTCCAATTCTGTCTGCGAAGCAGTGGGTCTTAAACGGAACTAAAATAAACCTCATGAGGACAAATGAGGAGCGACTTGAATGAATGAGTAGCGCTTAGGTCTAGAAACCTGAGATAGAAGGCTGGAGGGTTCGTTGTGCTGACCACATGACACCCTCAACCCAAAAATGTTGGCACTATCTTCGCCAACATACGGCAGCCTCTCGATTGGAGTAGCCTGCCTGGAGGCTGACACCATAGAGATATTACTCAAGTTAAAATCTACCAATAAGATAAAAAATTATTCCCAAAAACATTTATTTCTGGAAAATTGTGTAAATCCTATAGATGTTTGAAAATGGTAAACACGGTATTAAATAACACATACTCACTTCAGTGGCAGAGTGGTTTAAGGCGTCACTCCAGTGTTAAATTGGCCTGCTAATAGCGGAGCGCTTGGGGTTCAAATCCTGGTCGGGACTACTGAGGGTAGTTTTTCCTAAATTGTTTCCCCATCTCCCAAAATAAAAATGCTGCAAGATAACCTCTAAAATGCTTCCTTACTCATTACTACCCAATTAGATTATCATATATGCGTATAACATGTACAGGTAGTATGACGCGGTGATATCAGTAATAAAAATAAGATATATTTATAGTCAAAATTAGGTGACCTGGTGGTCTAGGAGTAAGGTGTCAGACTTCTATGCTGGCGGCCGGGGTTCAATCCTCGGTCCCGGCACAGATTTATCTGATTTCCAAACCCTTCCTTCACCTCTGACAAGATATCTTGTGAATGTGGGGAATGCCAGGCCTCCACCGTGGTTCGGATTCCACGTTAAACTGTAGGTCCTCCATTTCATCTCACAATCACCCTATCATTACACATTAGCGTAAGTGCGTATAACCCGAATGGGTAGTAAAACGCGGTGCTATAATAATAATAATAATAATAATAATATATAGTCAAAATTGTTCTAGTCTTCGAAATGAAACTGCTTTTTAAATATTTTATTGTCTCTTTAACCTTTAAAGCTTAAAAATTAATCAAAACACAGTGGCCAAATTTAGCACATTAAATTTTAGTTATTTTTTATTTTACCTGCTTACTAATAAACTCAAATAAATGGTACGACAAAATCGTAAGCTACAAACTCTCGCGTATAGGTTATTATAGCTAGTGGGTGACCTGGTGGTATAAGGGTAAGGTGTCTGACTTCTGTGCTGGGGTCCAGGGTTCAATCCTCGGTCCCGGCACATATTTATCTGATTACCAAACCCTTCCTTCACCTCTGACAAGACGTGTATTAATCACAACTTGTGAATGTGGGGAATGCCAGGCCTCCACCATGGTTTGGATCCCACGTTAAACTGTAAGTCCTTTTCAAAAATAAGTTATCTCTAATTTGACCTTAAATAATTTTTTCTCTGATAAATAAGTAAGTATACAGTATTATTTATCACTTCCTTCCCCAGATATTTATTTGAAAAAAATAGTTCAAGACTTTTTTAAAAAGGTGATTTATAAAGCAATGACGTGAGTTCGTTTCTACTCTGCTCAGTAACATGACCCGTCTGCTAGGTCTTGTATCTATGGCCCATAGTTTTTATTTCAAGGGGGCCATCCTTAAATTACGAAAGGCTCTTTTACATGATTTTAGATCCTCCCTCCCTCTCCACCTCTAGCTTACATAATTTTTAAAGATTTGGTAAGTCATGCTATTTAATTGTTTAGTTATTTTTAGATATGATGACTGGTAATATCCCACTTTGTGGCCACATGTTCTAAGGTGTCACTCTCGCAATAAACTAGCCTGTTGATGACTGGGAGATTGTAGCTCAATCATGATCGGGTGAGATTTCCTAAATAAATTGAAACCTATTCATCCCTAATCCACTGGCGTAATTAGTTAATACCTAAACAGACAGAATTAATGAAGGAAATATACCCACATTTGCACGGGAGAGTAGAAGGAAACGATTGAATAAGATCTCCCCAAAACACCCTCAGCAGGGATTTTAATCCCCAGACAGAAGTATCTAGCTGGCTGGGGTGAATAAGCTAATTTTTTTGCTCGAGAGTGTGATTGTATCTTGACGTTTTATCTCCCCACGTTTAGTCCAACTTGGTCGCCTACACACTTTACAGTCCTGCACTACACTTCTTATCACTATCAGTTCTAGGAAAAGTCTGCTTGCAGCCTAGTCTGTTTACTTGTCAGTCAGCCTCCCAATTGTTTAAACAAACCAGTTACTCTGCCAACCTGAAGTAGCAGAAGTCTCATATTAGCCAAGTTTCACCACTTAGGTCCCATTCAGTACTGACTGTACTAGAGCGCCATGGGTATCTCCTCTCACCCCTTTGCATTTCATACTCTAGAGTGATTGCAGTGTGAGATGCAATGTTTTCTGTGTTGAGTAGAAGGACCGAGATTATAAAGCTCATTCCAGTGACAGCATTTATCCCCTTACTTTACTAGGGAGAACGGTTGTATTTCTAGTTCTGGTTTTGTTCCTGTGAGAAATTATAATTTCCCAACCATAAATTTTCTTAAGTCAAATTGTCATGTCTATACAGTTGTTTCACTTCTGAAAAAAATAAATGATTCTATACATATTTTGTGATGATTCTATATTCTTTTAATACAAATTAAAATCAAGAAACCAAATGAAATTTGACATCCCAAATATATACAAATATGTCCAAATATAAAGTTTTCTTCAGAAACATTGAAAGTAGAGTAGAATAGTAATAAATTGATAAATGTTGAACAAAATACTCAAGCCTGAACAGGCAAACACAAGAGACAACCACAATATCCAAACTACAGTCACCCACCTCAAGCCATAGCCCTAATTATATTCTACTCTTGTTTGCTGAAGAAGATAACTACAGTATCCAAGCTACAGCCATAAATCTCACTATCATTTATTGGTGCACAAGTTTCTAACATCAAAGTTGAGAAGCTTCACAGTTCTGTCTGATAAAACCTGCACCACTGTCTTAATATGAAAAGTACAAGGTGGTTTTAAAAAGTAAGGGCTGATCAATCGTTAAGAAAATAAAATTTAAGATTATAAAAAAAAATCCCCAAATACTTTTTGTACCAGTACACCATTTTTTTTTAATCCTCTGCATATAAATCCGCCACTTGGGATTTTAGCTAGTTCAGCACTGTTGCTTTTAACTCCTCGTGCTCATCAAAATGTTGAGAATCAAGCCATTTCTCGATCTGAAGGAAAAGAGGAAAATTCCTTGGTGCAAGGACCGAGCTGTACGGAGGGTGTTCAAAATGTTCCCGTTTGAATTGCTGAATTTTCTGCGTTGTGGGGATGCATATTGTTGTGAAGAAAAGAAGCTTTTGACATCACCATTCCACATCATTTGTTCTTAACAGTACATCTAAACTTAGAAAACTTTTTGCAATACACCTCGGATGGGATTGTCATTCCCTTTTTCATAAAATTCACAATAAGGACACCCTTCTGGTTCCATAAAAACGCAGAAATAATCTCATGTATTGACTTGAGTTTGCTTGAATTTTTTGGTCTTTGATAAAGTCGGGGGACGCCACTGCATGGTTTGTTGTTTTGACTCAACATTGAAGTAAGAATTTCATGTTTCATCAGCATTCATAATTTGGGACAAAAGTTTGTCTTTCTTTCTCTCTCAGGGGTCCAAAATTAATTTACAGATGTCATCCTTTTTTCTTTTTTTTTCACATTAATAATCATTTTTAGCGTCCATTTGGTACACAACTTGTGATAGATAAGTTTCTCAACGAGAATGTTGCACATTAATGTCAAGAGATTCCATTACAAGAGCACTAACCTTAAGGTAATGACTTTCTCAAATTTCGGAGCTCATATGTTCAAGGAGGTTGTCCATCATGCGTGCACATTTATGCAGCCTTTCCTAAACTCGTGACACAATTGCCTCACCTTTATTTAATTTATTATTATAGGCCCATAAATTTCACACCTCATTATGAATTTTGTAAGCATTACGAGCTATTGCAGTCAATAGCTGCACAATTAATTACTTAAAGTTACTGCGTGTTTGTGATTCCACCCACTGTTGCCAATTGCCTGTTTTTAGGGTGCCCCCCCCTCCCCCCCTTTTTTTTGAGCACGTCTCATAAATATCCAAATTGTGTGTTGTGGATATTTGTTACTTGTTTTTTTTAGGTAACTTATTCAGATCAATGTTGATACAGGGCCCACCATCCAAGTTTTTTTAATTTGAAGGGATGTATTTCACAACATATTGCAAGCTCAGGATAGTTTATTTATTGTTGCCAGTTATTGTTTTGTTTTCTTTAAAACATGCTTTTGCATTGCATCGATGGCCATGCTGTGACATGACAAGACTAATGACTGATACTTTGTATGCTACCAACAAAAAATTAGATAAACCAATAAATTTTATGCCTAAAACACAAATTTGAGTAACATTTAAATTACCTAGCTCAACTTTGTCACTCGGAGCGTGCATATCAAGACATTACACTATTTAGAGACACACTTGATTCACACGATAGATCACCTCCATTACTTTCAGTCAAGAAAATCAACTGCTATTTAGACAAAATAGTGCAAACGAACTTGAACCTACTGCACTTGTGTTTTAACAGAAAAACTGTCACGCTTGCTGAGCCAAGTATTTTAATGTTTTATGAACAAGACCCTTTCCTATAGTCTTTTTTTTTAACAGAGCTATTTGACACCTTATTGTAAGCAAAGATGACATGGCAATTGAAGTGGGATAATATTTTACATTTACTATCATCTCTTGAAACTCTGAATGGCTGACATATTCGCTATTCATATACTTAGGAATATTACCTCACGAAATATCTTAACAAAAAGAGATGTTGATATATTGATATATTTTTTATCAATTTGTTTTTGTTCATACAATTATCAGAGAGATTCTCTACAACCCAATTTTAAATGCTTAGTGCTGAATGCAATATAATTTTATCCTGATAAAACGTCATGCGATTTTACTCTATCATAATTTGAAGTCGACTAAATAGTCAGTCATTTGTCTAAATTAAAGAAAAAGTTATTTTATTAATAATTGTATACAAATATTTTACTTGATGTACATGTATAGGTAAAATCAAGTAAAGTCTTTATATTAAATGATGGTAGATCACTAATAACTTTCATCCCACTGATTAAATCGTCCCTTTAAAAGTCTGACTGAGATTCAAACATGAACCCCTTGTCATCTTTATTCAAGCCACACGTGGAGAATTAATGCTTGACAGTCCTACCCAGGGTTTTTCTGTAGATTTGATAACAATTTATATAGATACATATTATGAGAGAATATGACGTGACATTATGCTGGCTAGGTTGAAGCTGTCAGCGATAACGATGATGAGGAATATGACAGTGATAACTATGAGGAGGACGATGACACCGATAACAGTGAAGAGCACACCCTGTTCGAATTTGGAGAGGAAGATACCGAACTTACATTCAGTGAGGGAGAGGACCACACCAGCGATCTTGATACATATTTTGACAGTGATGATTACGAATAAATAAGTCACAGTCTACTGCCAAAACTAACTATACTAGGTAACCAACCAAATTTTATTCGCTCACAAAACCTACCTGAATTATCGTCTTGGACATGTATAACCAGATACAAGTTTTGCTCACAATGTTATTGAATTGTGAACTGTTATTGATGCTTAATCAACAAAGAAGGAATCACAACTGCAGTGTGGTATTAAATATGTCGAAGGAACAAATAATACAAACTTTGTTTTTATAACTAATTATATTATATTGAAAAGAAGAAATACAAATGATTGTGTATATTTATGTATGTAACTGAAGGTTAAAAAAAAGAAAAGAAAATAAATAATATTTTTTATATTTTATTCAATTAGTTGGTTTTCTAGTTATTAAAAAAATATACTTACTGGGGTCTGTTAAATTTAACCAGTTACTAATTAATTTTGATTTTAAATACAGTAATGTTATTTATCTTCCGCTCGTCAAATTGTTAACATTGTTTTGCTTCAAAATTTTTTGTTGGTTAGCTGGTCTAGTTTTTTAAAGGTAATTGGGTAATAACAGTCAATAATAGACTGTAAGTTAGTTTGATAAATCTTTACTTGGAATCCTAAACATATAGTAGTTCTTTGAACTGTGTTTTTAAACCAAACCAAACTTGCTCATTTAACACAGATGGGATTTTAATTGTTCAATATCTCAGTAAATAAGTGAAAAATATGTGACCAGTTGACTATTACTTTTTGATCTGTCATTTAACGTCACACTCTGTAAACAAAGTAAAGTACCAGCCGAGTTTTATGGGTGCATCAGGAAATTGGTTTATACAACAATTTTTTGCCTTCTTTGCAAAAAAATACTAGAATCTTACCTTAAAATTAGTTTGCATCCTGGGACCCTGATATTATTGAATTTAAATTACAGATAGTTCAAACAGGCTTTGGAGACAAGCTAGCATTTCATTTTAAAGTATTTGCTTTCAAATTAAAAATAACTATTGTATATTGAAAATTTTATTAGTACAGTAGTTATATTATAATTTTTAATCTAATGTATATAACTAAGAAAGTGTATTTGATAGTTTTTTTATGTTTAGCAGTTTACTTCTTTTAAACAACTAATGGGTAAATGTAAAGCAATAATTTAGTTGTATATTATTTCAATTAGCTTTTGATAAACTATTGTAATATATTTTAAAAACATTTTCTTACTAGGCATTCAAATGTCAAATTTTTTCATACATGTAAATATGTATTTTAAGAAAACCTATAGGTTTTATCCTATTGTGTATTATTGAGATTACATTATGTTTCCATATTTAGCCAGTATTCTCTCGCAAAATGCCAAAACATATTGCAATTATTTATCTGCAGTAAAAGGTTTCTATACCAAATACAAAAATAGTTGACTAACAAGCTGCCAAAGCAAGTTTTACAGTGAATGAAAGTAATTATAATGCCAGGAAATAGACTCAAAACAAAACCACAAAAATTACAATGGTAAATAAACCCAAGGTGTCTACCATCCAAGGAAAACTGGAATTAGCCTGGAATTTGAAGTGATTTGGAATAAGTCGGGGAATTTGGTAAATTAAAAAATAAATCCGATAAATGTTGTTTTACTCAAATTATGAAAAATAATAATGTTATTCAAACTGTAGCTTTTTTGTTTGTAGCTGTGTAATATATTTTATAATTCCTAGTAAACAATGTTAATACAGATTTTTAGAAGAATGTTTGGTTAAATTTTAAAACTTATTATTATTTATAAAAAAGATTACCAAATAGAAAAATGAGTGGGATAAGGGGGGGGGGGGGAGTTAGAAGGATGTGACATTTTTTAGTCAAAAATATTAGGAAATCGGGGGAAAAAATCAGGAATTTCATTGGTCAAGTTGAGTAGACACCACGTAAACTAAGTAAAAGGCGTTCAGAAACATAGATATACAAGGTAAGTCCACTATGACCTATTTTATTTTAGATATAATTTATAACTATATTTTGTCTTGGTGTGTAAAGCCAAATTATTGATTAATTAAAATCATTTTTCCTGCTATATTTGGCTCATGGCCATCCATCCCTAGCACTGACCACTCTAATCAAGATATTGGAACAATGTTCTATATAGCCAATATTTCTGGCCACAAATTGTCCTGTGGTTGAGGACCCTAATAGAGGTATAAAATTATATAATTAACAATCCTTATACTACCTTAAATAGCTATCATTTATGCCTACCTCTCGGCTATGTTAACATTTTATGCAAATCAAATTGAGATGATGGCCGGGTTACAGGTGAATTCGCCAGCTCATCAGCTGTAACACCTTGCTATAGAATGCCCAGGATATAGATTTGTTTTATAAACCTTGCATTAACATTTATGTTGCTGGAGCTAGGTGTATGTTAATAGCTCTTCTGCCCTAGAGTAAGCTGTATTAGAACTATGTCATTCACGAGCTAAGTTTACCTGGATGACAGCACGAAATGTTACTAGAAGTAATCCCTAATATATCACTACGCCAACAGCTGACATCTATCACTTTGGATCACTGTAATGAAAACAGATGGTAATATATTAATGTGATAGTTAACCACAGTAATTTAGGCCAATATTATTTATATATTTATTTGAGGTCGGACACAAATTTTATTTATAGTTTTATTCCACTTAAAAAATATTAACACCACTTTCACAAAAAATTCTAACGAACATAGCTTCAAAATGGCGATGGACGAATCTAAACCATATGATTGAACTGAACATAACAGTAAACAAGTTTTTTTACAATGATGCAAACACGCAGTTAATGAAAGTATTTTATTCAGTTAAATATTTCAAAATATGATAAAATAATCATAAATTCATTTATTGTATGTAAAAAAATGACAACAATTTTCTCTTTTCCAAGTAAATACGATGCCTGTATTACAAAATATTGATGTGTGCACTATATTACACAAAATCAGTAACGTTCCAAAATGAAAAATAAGTACTCTTAATTATGTTAAAAATATTGTTTCGAGTTGGATAAAAAGAAATTATTTAAAAAAATGAAATAGTATGAGAAAACTTAAGTTTATGTTATTTTAAATGTAATATATAACAGGTAATTAAAGCTCTTTACATTTATAACAAAACTGTGATCTTTTACAAGTGTTTGCAACCAAAAACCTAAAATATGATTTTAGAACTGTCATCCAGGTAAAAACCATCTTGAACAGAATATATTTAAAAAGTGTGCATTAAATCCCATTCTACAATTGCTTACCACTGTGGACATCTTCTTTGTATATTAATCACAACATTTTCATGCACACAATAATTTGACATTAGCATAACATTAAGATTGATATAATCAAAACTAACACATAATAAAATAGAAAGGGTAGGAATATAAACATATAAACCAAGTTTGAGGGAAAATACAATCAAACATTTTAGAAACAATAGCTGTAAAAAGGCTGCGAGAAAAGTAGGTAATATTGCAATTTTAAGAATTGATAATGAAGCATGTAACAAAAATAATTTGATAGAGGGATAAGGATATATGAAGGAATAAATTAAGAATTTAATTTTACGATGTATTGCAACTAAATTTGGTTTTCAATGTGTCAGATGGCTGTCGAATCCAATTTTGGGTTTTGTGATGAAGGAAATGGTTGAGTACCTGAAATATATTCAAGCTGAACAAGAACATAGTACTAGGGGTAAGGTGTCAGACTTCTATGCTGGCGGCCGGGGTTCAATCCTCGGTCCCGGCAAAGATTTATCTGATTACCAAACCCCTTCCTTCACCTCTGACAAGACATCTTGTGAATGTGGGGAATGCCAGGCCTCCACCGTGGTTCGGATTCCACGTTAAACTGTAGGTCCTTCATTTCATCTCACAATCACCCTACCATTACACATTAGCGTAAGTGTGTATAACCCGAATGGGTAGTAAGACGCGGTGCTAATAATATAATAATAATAATAAAACATAGTACCAAATGTAAACTAGAGCTTCATGTGCGTAACACATGAATCAAGAAACATTTCATCCTCCAAATAACATTTTTTACCAAGTGAATTATTGGTGTTTCCTGTTGAAGTGTAACATAGGAGACACTGACCTCGGAAATGTATTTTTATAATTTATAATTTTAAAAGCAGATAATTCAATTTTTCACTCTGGAAATTACCTTCCCTAAATAACTATTGTAACCTGTGACCCTATAAGCCCCATATAAGAACAAGGGGGGGGGGGGGGGGGGAGTTTCACTTAAACCTATTTTTTATTGAACAACCAAATTAATTAATACATCACTGAACAGATATCACAAAGTGAATAGTGGAAAAGGATGGACCTTAGTCTAGAGATAAGGGGTACAACCCTATTCAAACACCTAACATGGCAGTCATAAATAATGGAGCTACAACTTAATTACTAAATATTAAAACATTTGGGCTAAATAGCAAGGTAAAAATGATGTATTTTAAATGCCCAAAAAAGGTGGTCATAACTAAGCAAGATACAATGTAAAATTAACCTATGTCAACTGAGTAGCTTTATACGAAACATAGAACAAATTTTCCCCTGCCAAAATTGTATCTCATATAATATTGAAATTTAATAGAACTTACACTACTGCCGCCAAGTGACCACAAAAAGATATGTTAATAGAAAACATGTTACTAACCTAAAAATTACTAATGCAAAGTAAATATATTAAGTTATAAAAATATAATTTTGAAAGGTTTAACAAAATAATTATAATCCAAAAGAAAATTTAGAATAATGAAAATGCTAGCCTGCCAAAGGCAGCGCTTAGCTTACCTTAGCTAGTTGACTATGGTATCAAGAGTAAACCAAAGTTATTGAATGCTATCACGTGACCCCAGAGATAGGATAGAGGGGAAGCCAAAAGGTGGGCAGAGTTGGATAAAGATGAGGGGAACATGGTGCATTTGTAGAATCCATGGAACAATCGGCGCTCACCCAGATAGCTCGCTCTAGACGTGGACAGTTCTCAATGTTTGACCTTTTACCAGGATCTCGAAACATCTTGTTGTAGAGTCCTATGACATCATCTAGTATGAAGAGCCACACTAGTTTCACACAACTCTCGCTTCTTTTTATTGGGAACCTTAGAATTGATAGTACAGGTCAAGACTCGTCTGGTGTTTTGATGTAAGTACACTATACAATTTTTCTGTAGATATTTGTATATACTACACTATGTAAATCTGTGTTTGGTATCTAAGATGAAACCTTCAAACACTAGATACATTCAGTTTGCTTTATGAATTAAGTTAATGAAATAACAAGACTATTAGTTATTTGTACCACAGGATAAGTTAGCTATACATTTATGTAGTAATTACACTAGTAATCTTAGGGATTAGGAAGGGTTTTATTTTTATAGGAAGTGTACCTGTATTTGCATGGAGGGAAAGTGGAAAGCTATTTTGGAAAAACACCCTCAGTTTATTCGACCGAGACTCAATCACTCTGTAATCAGCAGTCTGGTCCACTGCGAGAGTATTGCGTTAGATAACAGTACATGGCCACCAAAGCAGGTAACATAAAAGTTAAACAAAGAACATTCCTCATATTTAACATAACAATCAAACTTTTTCATTTAATTTTTGGTTGGAAGTCTTATCACTGCTCTTGTTATGTACATTGTAACATGTGAGCCAATTTTGGAAACCAAGGTTATTATCAGCGTCATCATCAATTATTTCCAGCCTGTGGCTGGGTCAGTTTTGTAAAATGCCTCCATATTCCTCTATCCTTCCACCACTCTTCCTACTTTAATTTTGACGTGAATACGTCTTTAAATTTGCTACCATATGGGGGCAATCCAAAAAACTTAATGATAACAAAATCGGGGGATACAGTTTGGCGTTGTAGTTTTGAATCTATCCTCTACATTCAAAATTAAATTATACCACTGGATAGCTAAAGGATCAAAGAATGCATTACGATACGCGAGAACAGTAACGCATTGCGCATGGTGGAGGGGGAAGCACCGCCATTTTGAGGTTATTTTGCTGCGTATCGAGATTTGCAATTAGTATAACTTTTGACTCGGAGAAGCTATGATGTTCGTTTAAGTTTTAATCGTCAGCTGTTGGCAAAATATATCAATTGTATATAAAACATTAGTTTAAAGTGGTGACAGTGAATATAATAAGGTGTTAGAATAAAAAAATATTATCAAAAATACAGTTTGGCGTTGTAGTTTCGAATCTATCCTCTACATCCAAAATTAAGTTATACCACTGGATAGCTAGAGGATCAAAGAATTCATTACGATAAGTGAATAAGCGAGAACAGTGATGCATCGCGAGCGGCGAGGGGAAAAAAAACCGTTACATAAACATATTCACATACAACACACGGCCGTGTCCATGACACAGCCACACCCCACTTTTTTTTCCATTCTTCTCTTCTCACTTAGCACTTTCTGTTATCTGCTCCTCCCATCTCTTTCGTGCTCTCGCTTGTGGTCTTTTTCCAACATTTTCTTTGGCATCCTCTCTTTCCATCCTCATTACATGCCCATACCATCTCAGTCTTGCTTCCTCTACTATCTCGCGTAATCCCTGCACCCAAACTCTTACCCAGATAATTTTATTCCTAATCGTGATTCTCCTTTTGACAGCTAACATGCTCCTCACAAACTTCATTCCCATGGCCTCCACTCTCCTAGTCTCTCTTACATTCAGTGTCCATGTTTCTGCTGTACATGTGAAGATGGGTACAAGGTACACCCTGTACAACTTTTTCTTATATTCAAGGGCACTTCTCTCTCCATATCAGGTCTCTTAAACACCTATAGAACAACTCTCCCTGCTGTCCTCTTCTCATTAGATACTCTACTTCCACCTCTATCCTCACTCACGCTTCCAAGATATTTTACGTTCTGTACTTTTCTTAGCTATACTCCATCCAACTTTATAGCTTTACTAGGCCTTATCCTCTTCCTTGTTATTAGTATCACTTCACTCTTTGCCATGCTAAATTTCATTTCACACTCTTTGCTTCCTTATTCCATTCATTTAGTTGTTCCTGTACTCCCTTTTCCTTCTCCTCCCATACCATCAAGTCATCAGCAAACATCATGGCTTTATTAGGCTCATTTTCGCATTTGATTTGGTTATGTCCTGACATCAAGTTTTATCGACCAAATGATTTTAACCAAGTTGAAGCATGAAAACAATTTTGAAGTTGTCATTCGTAAACATAAATGGTGATGGAGTGAGATTTAAATTCGCTATATAGTGGCTATAAGTGTATTATAATGTAATGACACTGACATTTTATCCATATGGCTAATTGAGCAATTTATCAAATTTAACACACACACCAAAATTCACTCTTGCTTTTATCCAATAAACTTCTCGAAGTCCATTTTCGGCCTACTTTATACAGTGAACAGTGGATTCATTTGTATACTGATGATTTTCAAAGTATTTTCATTGTGTATATATTTATACAATGATTATAATTTTCATAGTCATTTTCAAATGATTAGGAACAATTTTAACTAGCTAAGTATATTAGAAACTGTCTCTGATTTAATTAAGTTTTACCACGGGGATGAACCCCTCGGTATATCAAGAAAACTTTTTAATACACTGCTACATGTGGTTTGGTTAGTTGGCTTATAGTAAATCAATCCCTATTTCATTTTATTCATAAATGAACATAAGTAATAAGAGGAAGTAATAATTATAATGAATAATTAATACAAATACATAATATTTATTTAAAAAAATCTAAAATCATAATTGAAAAAGCACAGATGATAAGCATCATGGTATTAAAACCTTATTTTATAGTTTTAAATATAATTTATAGACTCTACTTACTGTCATTTTTTCTAATTAATATTTGATATCCATCACCTGATCTAAATAATCTCCCTTCACAACAAAACTATAGTCATGAAAATCTATCATTGAAATTGTACTAGTTTAAAATTGGTGCACAAAATCTCATCATAGGTCGTAACCATACTCTTTAGTCTGTTAAAGGAGAGTGTTACCAAACCGAGCTCTGGTATTGTCCCAGTCGTAGATATATTGTTAACGACAATACCAGGTCAACTGCGAAAACGCTGTGGTTGTAAACATCAATACCAGGTCAACTGCAAAAACACGCCTATTCTTTCCTCCTGAGTTTTCCTGCCCCTTTGTTCATGACCATTTCCACTACCATTACAAATAGTAAAAGGGAATGGGCACTCCCCTGCTCCCTTGCTTCACTCAATTTTTTATTTTAAACCACTCCATCCTTCCACTCTCTGTCTTAAAACAACTGTTAACCCAATTGCATTTACATTTTGTAAAACTTTAATTTCTCCCACAGAGTTGGCATCACCACAATCAAGCACTTTTATAAGCACCATAAAGACGCATCCCCCTTTTTTTTCTGTAGGTTCATCATACAATATTGAAACTAGCTGATAGCTTGCAGCAATGGCTCTCAAATTCTCCTTCATTACTGACCACCTACCTCAGTACCTCTTCCATTCAAGTATCAATATTTAAGATTAATGATTTAACAACTCATTAAAATGCATTATTATCATAAAAACTTGATATTAAATTTATTTAATGGTAGAAAGGTTAAAAATGAATTAATAAAAAAGTACTTTTTTATTATATTTTAAACCACAAAAGAACATGGTAAACTGGGGGACCTGGTGGTCTATGAGTAAGGCGTTAGACTTATGTGCTGGGGATTCAGGGCTCAATCCTCAGTCCCGGCATGGATTTATCTGATTGCCAAAACCTTCCTCCACCTCTGACAAGACGTGTATTAATTACAACTTGGGAATGTATGGAATGCCAGACCTCCATTGTGGTTTGAATCTCACGTTAAACTGCAGTCCTCCATTTTATTTCACAACCACCCTACCTTCACACATTAGCATAAGTGTGTACAACCTGAATGGTTAGTGAGATGCGGTGCTAATAATCATCACAATAATCATATGGTAAATCACTAATCAACACCAAACCACATCTTTCAATACATAGGCGTCGATAAGAAAATAATACAAGATGACGAACAAATATTAATAAGTGAATAAAATAACATTATGGACCTGTTTAAGACCAGGGGACAAGAAACAATAACAGCATACTTATCTTTAGAATTAAAATAGTATTAGGACATTTCAAGAAAGTAAATAAATGAATTCATTTTTTGCTCTCAATTTCAATGTGATTAAATGTGTTACAAATACAGATTTTCCATAGAAGATTTAGAAAATTTCGCGGACCACCTTGAACCCAGGCATGAACCACAGTTTGAGACCCACTTTTTCCTGTTCCTCCTCATTTAATCAAAGTACATAACCTTTCAGCAGTAGGCAAGTCTCCAGCACCTTAAAAGTAAAGAAATGCAATATTATTGATATGAAAATCTAAAACCTACATGCTGGAACATAGTGTTGGGAACATTGTAACTTTATGACTACACTGTGAAATGTATAGGTTTGTAAATAGTGTTGATATACAGTACTTCTCCATTCACCCTCTACACTTCTGATGGTACAATTTTTCCAATGGAATGTTTGTCTCCATGAATGCATGTGTAGTTGACAAAACAAACTTATCCTTGTCACTTCTTGCTTGCTTTGAAGCTGACACAACTTCAATTAGAAAATTTGTCTTCAAACAGCTGGTGATGATGGCATTTCGGATTATTTTGTGTGGGATGTGCTGCACATTGCAGTATTTGCACATTAATATACTTTTAACCTTGCCGAAGATGTAAAACCAGATGTAAAGATGAAAAATTATTTTTCTAAAAAAAAAAAAAACTAGCATGACCATTTCCATCCATGCGAAGGCATTGATTAATCAAATTTTATTTCTTGAATCAATTTATATAAAACAAAGCTTTTGTTGACACTGTCATACGCATCTATACACAACTATAAACTCAAGTACAAATCATGCTGTGTGCTAGAAAAAAAATGAAGCAAAATTACATTAAATCTTTTGTTTCAATCAAACAGAACTGAATGTGAACACCAGAATATCCGGTCCACATCCAGCGTCCCTGCTCCCCACCACACTTTCTGTCCGCAGATGTCTTTGTACGTGCAAAAGTAACCTGTTGTAGCTTTACACAACATTATTTCTTTAAGCTGCTGTAACGACTCATAGTGTTGTGATTGCTATTATTATTATTATTATTATTATTATTTTCTTGTCAAACCACCTATATCTACATGAATTCTGTTAAATTGGAGGGGAGGGTTGAGAGGGGGGGAGGAGAATGTTATGGGAGATGCTTTCGCAAGCATTTCAATTTAAAAAGAATTTATTGCAGGTTACCATAAACATTTATTTTATTTGCCAATTTTCGGTAATTATTTCTCATTCATGTTAAAACTTGATTTCATTTTTTATACCTATAAAATTGTCTATATTTTATAAATATTTTGCAATTTAGTGCATAATGAAAATCCGGTGTTTATAATCTTAAGTTTTATACATACATTTTGGTATCAAGGTATTCCTTTCCTTCTTTACTTGAGGAATCCCACCTTTTAGGAAATTTTTATGTAGCTGCATAATTTCTTGTGCATGAGCCCAAATTAATGATTTGTCATGATTAAGTAGTTATCCAAAAGTCGAGTATGAAAGGCCAATCGCTTTAATAGCGTAAGGGTATGTATAGTCGCAGAACTTGTGGGCAGTTGTTGCCTTGGCACAAACTTTACTGTGGTTCAAACCAGATTTTTAATTTGGTAAAGTTTTCCTGCATTGTTCCTCTGTAGACTTGACCAAGGTGGTGATGAAGGGAGAATCACTTGGAGTCAGGTCAATAAAGGGGAGAATTTTATATTAGCCAACTTCATATTTCCTAGAACTTTGCAACATGCTTTGTGTGTAGCATTCCACTCAAGGGTAGGTGATTTAAAAAAATGAGGTGTCTAGTATTTTAATCGTTGCCTTGAACTATTATAAATTTAAAGTCTTTTTCAAAGAGGTTTTTCTTAATATAGGAATACCATTCACCCACTGACCCAGGAATTCAGTAGCTTTTGGCATCATGTGAATCTTAGAATCGATTGAATAATTAATTTCACTGTGACAATGAATATGAACAGGTTTGAACTTAGTTGCATGGCTGTATTGTAGCTTTAAAATGTCAACAAAGACTTTGTAATCCTCTTAATAATGCCTTTATTGTTTTGAGCATGATATGCCACAATATCTATATGGTGATGTTTATATTTAAAAAATGGCTAGCTTACAGTGTGGCCACTCATAAAAAAAACAGGAAGTCATGCTTACATTTATAGCATTGAAGAAAAACCTGCGAAAAGGGCTTGACCAAAACAGTCTACATAAATTATCCCCAAATTAATTTGGTATTAAATTTGTAGAAAAATCACATTGCTTTAGCGTTATAGCATTAAAACAGCTACCAACATGTTTTGTCTAGTTAATCAAAAGGTGGTTGGCATTCTTACATACATTCAGTCAATTTCAGATAGGAAGACAATTGTTGACAGTTACAACATTTACTAAAACAGTTTTAAATTTATTTACATGTCAAGTTATGTGATCTACAGCTGTCACCTTTGATGGATTGTGTAAACTATTATAAAATACCACCATATAAAATGTTTATATTTCATAATAGTTTCTTATTAACAGCCCAATTATATTTTTTGTGTTGCTATTGTGAGGTGTAGTAAGTGGTTGTGGAATAGGGAGCATTGCCCTCTCTTTGGAATCAATTCACTACCTTCTGATTTTCTCGAATATGAAGCTGAAAGATGTCCAAGGGAAGATCACTCTAAATAGCTTCTAAAGGCATCTAATTAAAAAAAAAAAATCAGGCATGATCCTCACTTCTCCTCAAGTGGAATAATAACATTTTGAACTAGACATTAACCCATTGGAGTAGACATACGGAACTGTTCCGTATGATAAGAAAATGGTTCAACGGTCAACTTATGGAACTGTTTTGTTCACTTCAAAGACTACGGGTTTCTTTTTTTCCGCAAGCTCCAAAATGTATTATTTCATAACATTTTACTGTATAGCATGGTCTGACATCAAGTAGGCCATGAAATTGTCATTTTGATAGTGAGCTTGTTTATTAGTTTGTTTGTTTATAGTTTAGTTATATTTGGAGTCATCTAAAAAACATTGAGTATAATTGTGGGGAAAGTGTTTGTCTAACAAAATAAATTGGAGATTTATCAGTAATTATGGGATTAAGAAATTGAAATAAGCGAGGAAAGTGATACAAATAGTGTTGTGCACACTGTCACATATAATGCTTCAAGCAGCAAAGAAGATGGAATAGAGTTAGGTCAAGGTGATTGTATTACAAGTTATCATACACTAATGAGCATTTAAAGTGATTTTGTGTCAATATGTGACATTTTAAAAATAATTTAATTAAATTTAAACCCGCCTCAGTGGCGTGGTTGGCTAACACACTAGTTGTGTTGCGCTCGACTGCTGAGAACGGGGAGATCAAGGTTCGAATCTCGGTTGGGTGAACTTGGGTGGTTTTTCCTAAATGGTTTTCCACTCTCCCTCCACACAATTGCAGGTTCACTTCCTCTAATTCAACCTTCCCAATTCCTAATCCATTAGCGTAATTAGTACTTAAAGTGTATAACCAGAATGGGTAGTAAGACACGGTGCTAAATAATAATAATAAATAATAATTAAATTTAAAACAAAATAATAGATTCAAATAAAAATAAAATCCAGAAAATATTTATTTTGAAACATTGCAAAAATAGCTTATTTTTACATGCATTTAATGCCTGTCACTATTTACAACTATGCGAAAAATTATTATAGCCTTAATGGGTTAGAAAAAAGTGTAGTGAGGAGGTAGAGTAATTCCATTGCTGTGCTATGAATATTTTTTTTTTTAAGGAGAAAGGGCGGGATCCTATCAGTGGTGTCTTGGGGCAGTCAGTCTCTTCCAACAGGAGATATTAAAGACTTTTTTTCACAAAGACCCAGCTTGAAGTAATTTAAAGTGCTTTAACCCAGTCCCTGGCACATGTGTAGCTCAGTGATCTGCGTAGGCTCTGCAGCCATTTTTCTACTCAGATCCTCTTATGTCGCATATTTTCACTACTCGCATAGTTTTTCATTTGTTACTTTATTTGTGGTCATAGTTGAGCGTTGAACTGGAAGCTCCACCTATTAGCTTCAATATGACGTATTCAGACTGGCTAAAAGTACAGTGGTTCATTGATAGATGGCATTACAATAACGTATTGCAATAAAATGTTGATTCACAATAGGGAACATTCAGGCAAACAAATAAGTTTAATGCCCGCTCCAGGGAATGGGTTAAAACATGCTTAGTGGTTAATGCTGTAGGGTGCTCTGCAATAATTCACTACCATAGGCATTGGGTAGAAATCTTATTAATAATACTTGTTTAAATTCTAAAATATGTTAGCTCGTTCAGCACAATTATTGCAAAACATTTTCATTCACAAAGTTTCACAACTGCAGGAAAAGCTTTTTTTTTAATCAGGAAAATGAAAATTTCTACCACAAAACTGGGATTTATGCTGGAATTTTATTCTGGAGTTTGGGGGACCAACCTAGCTTAATACTTTTTACAGCCATAAAAATGGATGTGCATATTGTATCAGTATTTCTTGTTGCTTAACTAAATGACATAATCTGGTCACTAATCCAGTGAGTGGAAAACAAAATCATCTTACAACTTGGGACTATTAAATACATTATCACATAATATTATATTATTTTTGCCTAGAAATAGTTAAAACTCTGGTCCAATCCTTAAGAGACTTTTTATAATAATAATAATAATCGACTTTAATGGCGAAGTTAAGGCTACTGCCTTTTCTTACACTTAACCAATACAATTTAAACTGAAGTTTTACAAAATAATATATATAAAAAACACACAAAAAGTATTAAGAAAAAGAGAGGAAAAACTAGAGCTAAAATACACAAGGATTACGTACCACGCTCGCACGCGCTCACACACACACACACACACACAATGTGTGATTACGTCTCACCCCTCTCAATCTCAAGAATGAGCTTCCACACACAACTTATTTGCGACTTTTCGCTTGAAACCATTCAATTCTAATTTTGTGTTAAATAGGAATACACTACTTAATATTTTGGGCCAAAAATTGTTTTAGGGCTCATTTTGAATTTTTACTAATATTATTGGGCTCTGCATACAAACAAACAAACAATAATGTTATAATTTTGTTTATGTATTGGATTTATGATAAGGTCTCAAAATAATACCTTCATTCTCTTTTTTTTTATCATCGAATTTCATTACCTTTTCAGGCTATACACATATTATAATTACAATAATGAAGTAGGGATGAGGAAGGAAGTATTTTAGAGGTAATCTATCCGCACTTGCCTTAAAGGAGAGTGGTAAAACATTTAAAGAAAACCACCCTCATTAGGTTTGACTATGATTCAAACCTCGATCTCCCCATCATCAACATCAGTAGGACATTCTTAACATGAGATTGACATCTTAACCCATTCAGCTATTAAATTGGGTAGTACCTTTATTAAAATAATAATTTTTATTTTGAATATTTGGTTTAAAAAGTTGGTTTATTGTCGAACAATGTAACAGGTTCAGTTTCATGTTTGACTCTCACACTACAGATTGATAATAGCACATGTGAACTTAAGATTGATAGTGTGCTGATATATAATTGAGAAAGGAACCTGAATATACCTGTATTAGAGTATATTATATTATATTCTTGAATACCACACATACATTAATATAATTGTTTACTATCCATGATTACAGACTAGACTTGAAAACCGTTTTTTGGGATTTGGTGGTTTTCCTATCGTACTGCAGGGGCTTGCGGAATTTCACCAAGAACGCATTGAAAACATGCGCCTACCTCAAGTGCAAGTGATCGCGGTCGAACAGAGGCCTTTAATGAATGAGCCTGCTCTTCCACATCAACATCACATGCATCACCATCTTCATCACCATCACCACCTACATCAGCTCACCCCTCAAAACCCGCGCCTACCTCCCCATCAGGTACAGCATGGGGTCGCTCACAACCCACACCTGCCTCCCGGCACCCAGGCGCAATGTTGTGCTGTTAACAACCCCAATGCTCAGCTGCAATGTCCTTTTCACAATCCAAACCTGCCTCCCAACCCTAGGCCCCAGTGGCCGGCTGCTCACAACCCATATCTGCATCCGAACCCTAGGCCCAGCGCCCAGCTACTCGCAACCCATATTTGCACCCCAACCATCCAATCAACAACAACTTGCAGCACTATCATCATCACCCCTATGAACCTGTTAGGCGTCATAAGGCTAATGCAGTCAAGGCGAAGAAAGTCCCCAGGTCCTAATCTTGTGTGTGCATGTTGATTGAAGTCTGGACTTCATCATAATTGTGTATCATCAAATCGTTCTAGTTTCAAGAGGCTACTACATATAATCCTAGTGTTCAAATGTCTGAATTACAAAAATTTCTTCTGGAGACTAAATCATGAGCTTTGTGCTACTTGCAAGTTTCAATACACTGTGTTTTCTAAGGAAAGGTTTTATTTTTATAAATAATATAGGTGTTACCTGTGGTAAAAACATAATTTTTTAAATTTCAATTCAAACATGATTGAAATGATCATATAATTTTTGTATAAACACGTGTGTTAACTGAAGTAGTGTCAAAAGTGCTCTTAATAGATTGTTTTACAGGCAAGTCCACTCTTAAAATATTCTCATGAAAATTACATTTTTTAAATGAAATAAAAAAATTCACTTTAACATTTCTCTAATTTATTTGCTAGAAATTGAATCGCAACACAAAAACACTATCACAGCATAGTTGAATAAGAATGAATACAATTTCTAAGTAAATTACTTTAGTATGGTTCACACCGAAGGCGTTCAACATGCTGGGATGTTAACAACCTTAGAAAAATTTCTTGTTGGTCTATGTTGTCACGGGAAGACAGAGTTAGTAAGAAGAATTAAAACAAGTGAAAATGTCTACACTATAGTACAAATGGTTGATTCTGTGATACAATTTTGGACACATTAAAAAACTTAATAAGTCATGTGCACTTTAGACTAATCTTTAAGGAATCTTTCTCATGCAGATTACGTTTATAGTGAAAATTAACAGTTTAGCCAACCTTATTTCAACATTTCTTTAATATTTAAAAAGCTAAAACTTCTACAAAAAAATAAATAAAAAATAGGTGGGCTTACATTGCTGTAGCTTAGCAGAAATTTAAATGCCTTAATAAAAATTTATTATAGCCATATTCATTTGAACTAAAATTGGTTCATGGGTCAACATATTTGTTTATGTGTTATTTTAAAGCCCAGGGCTAAAATATCTTTAATCTTAAAAAGAAAAGAAAATTATTGGAATTTATGTAAATTAATCAAAATTTTATTAAGTTAAAAGTCCATAAACAAAATAATAGAAGGAAGATATTTTAAAAGCTGTACATATAATAGGAGAACTAAATCAATACTTTATGGAGAATACATATGATCCCAACATTACTTTTATAGTGTAATAAATGGGTTCAAGAGTTTCAATCTCAATCTGGTTGATCGAGAGGCTTTTTCCCACATTGTGGCTTTCCACTCTCATAAGTTCTGAATGCTGGTTTATTTCTCCTTCATCCTCTAACCCTCTGAATTAAGCTGTCGATAGCTCTTGCACTGAACACATTTAATTAAATAATAAACACAACTCAGATAAAAATTACATTCAAAGTAAATAGTTTTTATAAATATATCATTTGTTTTTGAAAAGGTATAACTAATATGTTATAACATATATACTGCATTATCAATATCTTAACTATAACATATCTCTATATGGAAAACCTCTTTTCTCTATATTAGCTAATTGTATTCAATTTGGTGTATCCTAAGTATAGTTATTTGAATTTATTTTGCAAATCTGATATTTGATATTTTGTTGAGTGAATTGATCATTTAAATTGAGCTTATGTTATATCTTATGGTTTTTGGTGACTATTGAGGCTATTACACAATTAAATAACTTTAAACCCTTTGAATGGTCTAAAGGGTTACTCTGGTGTTAGACTGGCCTGCTGATGACTGGCAGGTTGGAGATTGAATCTTGCTTGGGTCTACTGAGGGTGGTTTTTCCTAAATGGTTTGCCACTCTTCCACACAAATGCGAGTAGATTACTTTTAAAATGATTCATCATACCAACCCCATTAGAGTATAGTTATCATATAAATGTATAGCCTAAGCAAGTAGTAAGACGTGGCCTGATAAAAAAACAATCTTTTATAGACATAACATTTTTACTTTGACAAACTATTGTTTAGCCAAAAATCTTTGATTGTACTCTTCCAACATTATAAGTTTAAACAGATTATTTTGAGGTGGAACTCACAATTGTGATTTATCACATGTTGAAGTAAAAACATTTGAAGAAATGAATAAAGCTGCCTCAATATTTGAACAAGTAGATTAACATTCACTCTAAACCTGATAAATACAAAATTGATTGAGCCGTAGAGAGACTTTTAAAATAACTATACTTAATCCCTAGAATGTGAAGTACCAGCAAAGTGGTTCTGTTATTGTTTTTGTATACACACACATGTGAATTTTAAGTGTCACATGTTCTGGTGAAATAATTTTGATTTAATATACCAAAGTAAGTTTATTAATCTCATTCACAATAACCTGTTCCATTTTCTTCACTATTTGATTTAGATATTTTGATATATATCTTAATTTATTGCTTACATAGTTTTAGTTATAGCTTGTTTTTGTATGAAGCACTGTAAATTATAGTTAAAATAAATATCTATTTATATAACTCTTCTTTTACTTAAGGATACATGTGTTTTACCTTTTAGATATAAACAATCTTAAATAAGACATTGATAGCTTAAAATCAGGGAGATTAACTTGAATAATTAGCTATACCAGATATGATACCATCTCTTTTAAACAACATTTTAAACAGTAATATTAAAAAAAACTGTGCAGGCAAAAAATGGAGCATAATTCTTGAAAATATAAACTGATTTCCTACGAAGAAAAGTTGTAGCTTTATTTCGATTACCGAGTTAACATGATTGATTAGTTGCACATTTTCATAGGCTAAAATTATATGCCTCACCTCATTGCACCGTGTGCAAACTACCAAATATAATGAATGAACACTTTCTTCAGTGTCGAGCAATAACCAAAATACAAGGAGACATACCAACATAGCTAATGAAATACTATTGGGACGCTAGACGGAGAATGGAAGAAATCTTAGCAAACAACATTTGAGTACTTGCTTTGGTGGCTGCAAGGTCTATTGCGCTGCTCTTGCAGTAGGTAGACTAGACTGCTGATGATTGGGAGATTGAAGTTCAAATCTTGGTCGAGTGTCCTAGGTTTTTTCCCCAAATGTTTTTCCATTCTTCCTCCACACAAATGTAAGTACATTTCCTACAGATATAATCTTCCTAATCCTTTAAACCATTAGTGTAATTAGTATACGTGTGTAACCCAAACAGATAAACTTGGTGCTAAAAATATTCATGTACATAATTATAATCATTCATCTCCCAAGCTTCGACTTCCATATAGACTTAATTGTATAGCGTTGCTTTCTTCCATAACATTTTAAAGGTTAACGTTTATGTTTAAAAAAAAGTTCCTATGCATTTTGATTCTTGATATCTCTTCCTTGGCAGTTTAGATTTTCAAAACAGTTAATGTGAGTGGAAGTAGTGTCCTTGTGGCATGGTCAATGATAGTATTAGTAATCATTCAAAATGAGGTGGCCCAATGGCTAGATAATTTTTAATAATTTATCAATTTCCTTTATTATAAAAGTATTAGTAATCAGTCACACTCTTTGATCATTTACCAATTGTTTCATTACATTATTATTATTATTGATTATTATTTAGCACCGCGTATTTCTACCCGTTCGGGTTATATGCTTTAAGTACTAATTACGCTAATGGATTGGGAATTGGGAAGGTTGAATTAGAGGAAATGAACCTGCATTTGCATGGAGGGAGAGTGGAAAACCATTTAGGAAAAACCACCCCCACTTCACCCGACCGAGATTCGAACCTCGATCTCCACGTCCTCGGCGGTTGAGCTCAACACGACTAGCGTGTTAGCCAACTACGCCACCAAGGTGGTATTTCATTACAGCTTTAGTAATGTGGCTACATGGGGAATTCAATCTAAGAATCTTTTTACTAAGAAGTCGATAATGATATTGAAATCCATTACTCAAATGATGTTTTATTTCTTCTGAATTTTTTAAAAATTGTTTTAACAAGAGATTTCCTATGTGGATACTAATTAATTTTTATCAGTCCTATCGGAGAAGGCCGTTTTGGTCACCACTTAAATAATAAGCAGTAACATTTTGTTTGTGGGATTGTAAATGATTATCTAACTGCACCATTCAGTTGGCTTCTCTGTAACAATACAACAATACAACAATAGGCTAAGTGTAAGCCCTAAGTAATGAGTCAGTCGTAAGGGGGCAAGGGTATAATATAGATTTCAACAAACTTTTATTTGCAAGAATTTAATTTTTATTTAACAATCTTTCTCGCTCATTTTACATTTAATGTATTTTCTGATATCACCCTTACACTTAACTGGTGAAGGAGTATTTTAACTCAAAATAAGTCTTGCAGTGATACCTATGTCATAAAATAACTTTTGACTAAAAAAGATGACTCTTTAATTTATATAACATTCAAGGGAAATTCATGACTAGCACAGCAACACGTCCTTAGACTATTTATTTAGAGAGGACATGGGCAAGGTAGCGTCACTTAGGACACACCTTGGTCCAACATGTTATTTTCTTCCAGAATGTTCGGCAGTTTACATCTTAAAGTCCTGTAGCAGGTGCCTTTCAGTACAGTGTAAGACAAGTACAGTGAAGTATTGCAATAGCCAAAAACTAGCTTTATACTAGAGACTAGATAAAGAATTTACACATAGAACATTATTTTTTATATTATGATATAAAATAATAAAAGGGGTAAGTAAAATTATAACTCTACCAATTATAATCCAATAATTATTATTTGTGCATTAGCAATGATTTGTAATCACCTATTATCATGTTGATTAATTATCTTAATTTAAAAAATGTATTCACACTTAGTAACACAATGCATGCATAAAATATTTTAAGAGTTTGACTTATTAAGTATAGTGGACTAGACTCACAGAGTAATAATGTTGATTAATTATTATTGATTATAACTTTTAGACTCATATGACATATTTCTGTTCCAATACATCACCTTACTACTCAAACTGAGTAATATGTTGTGATTTTAAGCTGTGAGATATTTTATAAACTTTTATCTTTAAAACCAAACATCTTTTTTAGATAAAAAAATTCACAGACACATACTCTTTTTTTAAACTTTTTATTTTAGCTTTTGTTGGTGGGAATGTCAGCAAACAATTATTTACCAACTGCATCTGAGTTCCTACTGTAAGTTGATTTTTAAATAATATCCTAAATTGAATACATTAATTGTTAGTATAATCTTCAGCTTATAGTTCCTAATTTGTGTTAATTATTAGTAACTATTTGGTGAAAATAAATGAAACATTAGCAATTCATTTATGTCGTCTGTATCAATATGGTTTTACTGAGTGGGTACATAACAAGTTATAACTAGGTTTTGGGCAGTGTTGTAAAGTTTAAAAAAAAAATTGAATTGAGTTTTGGGTCAGATAATACAGCTTAAAAAGAAAAAAATTACTTACATTATGTTGTTTTTTATTTACCCACATGCTTTAAAAAAAAGTAGAAAATCAATTAAACTCTAATATTTAAAATAAACTCTACATTTAATGATAATTATGTAATCTTTTCACAATAAAAGTAACGTGAATACGGCTGCAAAGGGAGATAGACCCAAGCTTTGTCAACAATACTTTCTATTCCCTGCAAATCTGGAGTGCAGCTGTTCACTTATTACTGACCATCCCTGAGGTAGGTTTTTTAAAAGTATGAACACTCCCTTAAATTTTGCTTTTATTTATGTGTATTCTCTCTAGATTCATTGTATAATTCATGCATTGGTGTTACTGTTAAGGGATATTTTCTTACACAATCAAATTAGCATTAGTTGACATTTTTTTAACGCAAGCAATTTGTCTTTCTGCTCTTTTGACAACTAGATTGTATTCAACTCGTCAACAGGATAAAAGTACTATAAAGTGTGAGGTGTGAAATATGTTTCAAACATGTAACACTTATCTCAAGTACAATTCATATATAATTATGACAGAAAGATGGCTATTAGAGATAGATAGCCATTAGACAATAGGTATGAAAGTGATTAAGTTAATATGAATACATTACTTGTTTAATAGTGTTATACATATTTGGAAGAATGTACAGAAAAGGTGGATAGAAAACATATGAGGGAATTAATACAATATGGTATTTTACAACGAAAAGAACACAGTTCACATTTTACATTGCTGACACTGGACAGAGCGGCCATGGTTGCCTTTTAAAGAAAATCGATTGTTACTGCCCAATCCCTGAACCTAGGTTTCATTCTATTGGGACTCATCAGTAGGAAGTGTGAAACGCGCAACGCAACTTCCTAAAAGAGGAAACCAAAAAAACACTAAAGGAGGAAAAAGGAAATTGGTAAAGAATGATTGGGCAGTGTGTTACTTGTGATGGTGGGCATTCAAACTAAATGCAAGTTTTTTTAGTCTTGTGTGCCTGTGATGAGGTCACAGTTTGAATCCCAGCCAGGTATATTGAATATATTTCCTAAATGATTGTCTTTTCTTCCTCCATGCATATACACACAGTTTTCATCCAAATTCCAAGCTCCTCATCTTAGAGCCATTAGTATAGATAATGTTTGTATAGCCAGGATGTATAATAAGATTTACTGAATAAAAATAGGATGTTCATTAAGCTTTTAATGACTTTATATTTTCACATTAAAAACAGGTGACTTTTCTCCCCGCAAAAGGTTTTAAAATATAAATGGTATTATTAATTATTAGATTATTATCAGTTTTAGTATTATCATAATTATTAGATTATTATTATTGCTGGTGGTGGTGGTGGTTCTGTTTTACATGCAGGTCCATTCCTTTTGTCAGTGAACTTAGACCGCAAATGTGCCCTCTTGTCTCCTTCATTTCCCAGAATTTTCTTTTATGATGTGCTCAGCCCAGTAAATTTTTTTGAGTTGACTAAATTATTTCACCATGACTAATCACATTCATCTTTTAACCATTGATAAATATAAAGCTTTATTTTGACAACTCAACATCAAAGCCACTCTCATTGGGCGAGTTTTCACTTGGCTACATCTTGGTATTGAGTGTTTTTGTCTAAGTGGTTTTTACCAAGGTGAAGTACGAATCAACTTTTAGTTCCTTTTCTTAAACAAAATTGGTGGCTGGTATTAGAGTAGATATAACAGATAGATGTTAGATTAATTTATGTAAGTTACCTACATGTTCCTGTAAATTGACGGAAAACAAAGTATTTAATTTTATTCAGTTAGAATTGGTGCTTATTTAGACTAGGCCTAATATTTACACATCTTACAATGCTAAATATAATGTCTCAATTTAAATAGCCTACTGAAAACACAAGTACTTATGTAAGGGTGAATAAGCCTAGATCATTTAATATTTTATTTATTTTATCCATAATTAAACCATTTTAAGTACCGACTTACTGTTATATATTTCTAGCTAGTAAATGCTGTCCATTTTAATTTACATGAAACTGTTAATATCCATTGACTACAAAGTTATATTTGTTTGAATATAACATAATAAGTCACATTGTTATGAAATTGGCACACAATTCTCAGCTCATTTGTTGATATTAGGCCATTTAGTTTGGTCAAGTAAAGCCGTAGTCGGGTATCATCCTGGTCATAAACACACCAAGAGCGTGAAAATACTCTGGTCGTAAACATTGATACCAGCTCAACCGCAAAAAACATGCTTTTTTAAATATCAGGCATATAAAAATTTATGGTGGCATGAATATTTGTCTCAAGGTGTTGGGTGTGTCTCAGTGGTAACACATAACCACAAGTCTGGAGGAACTTGGTTCAATTCAGGATTGTGCCAATAAGATTTAATGGTTCTTTTATAGGTATGTTCTGTTACACTCATGTGGCTAGGTTTGGGTAGGCGGTATGAGTGTAGGCCCCATGTTTTGATCAAATTAAGAACGTTTTCTGACTACTTTGCTAAACAGATCAAATATTTATTTCCATGAAAATAGTTTATGTTGCCTAAATGTTTGTAAAACAAACATAAAAAAATTCATTGAATGTAGAATATTCTTGTATTCAATGAATTCAGTTTGTGTAGTGTGTTGGTTTATCTATAATCATATATTAGAATTATTCTTCAAATTTCAAAATATTTCACCACAAAAAAAAAAAAAAAAAGCAAAGATGATGCTCTTTTTGCATGTCATATGCCATACATCAATTGCAATTCATTTATTATGAGGGATGATTTATCTTTGTGAGAGATATAAAACTAAATACACAAAAGAAGCCATAAAATCTCTATTTCCTAACCGCTAGGTAAATTACATGTTTAAATAAGGAACACAAGACCACTATAATATAGGCATTTTATATCTTAATTATTTTCATTCATGTTTTCAGTTTGAACATAAGGGCCCCGGCAAGTAAAGCACCGATCCGCTAACTGAAAGGTACCCATTTCCCCAACATAATTCCTCTTCTTGGACCTCATAGTTGGCATAATCTTGTTGACGTTGGACTCAATCACATCACAACCATCTGCGGGACATCAGCCTCACCCTGTTTTTGCTGAATTTGACCTGCGACCCGACAATAACATGTGTTATCCTTTCGCAACCAGACCTAAACTGCAGCACGAATATCTGCCAGACTAGTCCTGTTGTTACTGGACCTGATTGGCAGCCTGTTGCCACCGGACCGAGCCCGCAGCTAAACTGCTGCCAAGCTGATGTTTCATCAGGTGGTCGGTCCTTGTGCCTACTGCCTACTGTTTACATTTAATTTTATTTGTGTATTGTTCTGTATATCATGCAATCTCTATAGTAAGCTATGTACAAAATATATTCATTGGTCATAAATCTTGCATACATTATTGTATAGTGCAATAATCAGATTGTATTAGTTTATATTCAAAGTATATAGGTCCATATAGATTAAAATGTGTTCAAGAAGTGTGATTAAAAATAATATTTTTCTAAATAACGGACACCTCATAATGACAGACATATTTTTACTCCTCGAAGGTGTCCGCTATTAGGAGATTTCATTGTATTTTATACATTCTTTGAAAATGTTCTTTTTTAAATCAAACCGAGGCTGTTTTATTACCCTAAGAGTGTTGGATCTTGATTTTTTTTTTATTTGATTTAAAATATTGTTAAAGGGATGATTTTTATTATGTATGCTAGTAATGTTAAAAGTGCTCTTAAAAAATTGTCAAGCATTCTACTTAAAATAGCTATTTTTATATGTATTTGATTTTCAATAATGTCCAAAATTTTAAGTTGGAGGAAACACAAAAACAAAATTAAAGAAAGTGTATAAAAATGTGTGTTTTCATTACTGTAAAATCTCTAATATAATGCGCACAGATTTATAATACATATCCTTGATTTAGCTTGCAAGTTTCTGGCAAAATGGAAATTTTTATATGATACAAACCAATAACTTTTAAAGAATTTATATTGAATTGTATAAAACATTTTTTAGTAATACTTGAATTAAATTTTTTAAATGCATACGGTAACACCTATATACTACTGAAAAATCCTTAGAAACACTTGTATTATAATAAGAAGCTCATATAGTGCTGTCTACTCACTCACATTATTAGTGGTGCTGTCATAATAAATATCACCATTTTCATCTAATGGCACCCGAGAGACTTGAGCTGCAGCTACTGACCTTATAGTAAAAGTCCAAAATACTATTGACAAGGGAAACTTGAGAATGGGTTTGTTTATTTACCTGACCAAGGCCTTTGATATAGTTGATCACAGGATATTAATTGATAAATTGAAGTGTATTCAACCAAAAAAGTCGCCACTAAAATGGTTCAAAAATTACTTAAAAGTTATAGATGCCAAACAGTTCTGATAAAAAACAAGTAAGGCTCAAAATTCTTCAGTGACTATAAACAAATAATGTGTGGCATTCCTCAAGGTTCAAACCTCGGACCCATTCTTTTCTTAGTTTATATAAATAATTTTCACAAAAGTAATTTGAATGGACACATTCAGCATTTTGCAGATGACACTTGCTTATATTATGAAAACATTAATTTAAATGTTCTACTAAATAATGTTCAATCCGACATCCCTCCATTGCTAGACTAGATTCATAACAAAAACACACTGAATTAAAAAAACAACTAAACTTATCCTATTCTGCAAACCTAGCCACAGAAGAAGAATAAAAAGAAATAATCATGGAAAATGAGATACTGGAATATGTACTCTATTACTTATCTGGGCCTAACTATTGACAAACATCTCTTATGAGACAGTCACATATATAATATAACAAAAAAACTAATTCCTATTGCAGGAGAATTAACTTATCCAGTAAAAAGAACTATTTATTTTTCTTCGGTACACTCATATCTAATATATATGAGTAATATTTGTGGTTTTGCAACCAAATCGAGACTTAAAAGATTATCTACACTCCAAAATAGAATTATTATCACTATATCAATTACCTGTCAGAGAATATAGAACTACTGAAATTTATAAATATCTGAATTTAATACCTCTCGATAAACTGATTATCTACCAAATAGGCATTCTTGCTTACAATATAAATAAAAATAAACTTAAAAGTACTCACAATTAGAATTCCCTCAGTCAGGTCATCATACTAGAGGCTCACTTAAAATATATCATGAATCTTTTAACACTTTAAACTATGGAACAAATTCAACTTTAAATAAAATGACTACAATATATCATACAATTCCATTAGATATCTTGGCTTACTTGAACTGACAAATTTTAAAAAACATCACAAATTTTTTCTTCGCCAGTGAACAACTTTAAACCCAACATACCAAAATTATGTAAAGTTTTTGACCACCTCTCCTTGTTTTATGATTAAAATAGGTCTACAATTCTGTAACACACTTCACTTAAGTCTCATCCTATCTACATTAGCACAATGGCTTCTTTGGTGCTGACTGACAGCTTTAATAAGTTACCAGACCAAATTACGTATCCCTATGCTGAACCAGATGATCTGAAAAAACGTGTTTATCAGCTGTCACTTCTGACAGTCAGCACCAAAGAAGCCACGGGGCTACTGTACTTGCCTTCAATCACAATTTATTTTAATAAATTCATCTTTTTTCAATAAACATTTTAGAATCTATTATTATTTCCCTGTATATACTACATGTATTCTTTATTATTGTAAACGTAATTAATTTTCTGCAACTTTTATTTTCATCTTAAAGTACTTTCTTATTATTTATTTGCGTCTGTTATTTTTTTCTCTTTTAGTATACTTATTTATATTTTTTTAATGTTTATCTCGCATTTATTGATAAAATGTATTCATCAATATTATCAGACACATTTTGAAATTATCCTATCTGTAACATTGTACTGGTACTGCTGTCTATTATGTTTAGTGTATTTTGCTAATTTTTTTTGTTTGTTTTGATTTTGTTTAATTTTATTTAATTACAAAATATTCATAATGTCTTTTAATCTTTCAAAATTTAAATATAAAATTTCAATTATTATAAATCCATAGTCATATAAGTGAGCTCTCTAGCTCTTCGGATCATGTAATTAATTAGCAAATAATAATAAAAAAAAGTATGTGTTCATTGCAACAAAATCAAAATTGTGGATGTGGGGAATGCCAGGCCTCCACTGTGGTTCGGATCCCACGTTAAACTGTAGGTCTTCCATTTCATCTCACAATCACCCTACCATTACACATTAGCGTAAGTGCGTATAACCCGAACGGGTAGTAAGACGCGGTGCTAATAATAATAATATAAGTATACACTTTCAAAATGGGCTTATTAGGATCCCCTTAGAGTTATCTTTTGAATGACTTAGTCCATATATGTAGATGATAGGTTGTATTCATTCTAGCTTACTCTATTGCATATTGTTCACTATAAATGCTATGTTTACATGTGGACTGATAACATAATCTAACGATATAAATATGTCCCAATTATTTAAATGCAATTCAATCGCTTTATATTAATATTGTTTTGAATTGTTAAGAACTTATATTACTATTTCACATGGTATGCAAGCTCTTGATATTGTATTGTAATTTCTTATGAGACATCCTATTCTCTGAAAATTAAATAGGCCTTCAGGCCATTATTGATTTCATATTATTCGTACGAATTCAAGTTTAAAAATCCTTATCTCCCTCAATTTCTATTGCTGAATTATCTGTTTTACTATTTGTTCAGATAGCTACGTCTAGATACTTGGGCTGGGCTTTTTGAGTGTAGGTCAATCCTTGGTGATCTGCCGTTTTTATTTGTTGCCTTGCAACCTTTTCATTATGGCTGGTTTCTTGGGCATGCGTGGCGTGCTTGTTCAAGTTGCCTAAGAGTCTAGTGAGAACAGTTGAATACTGAAGGGAACATGCCAACATGGGCCTGGCTTAGTCTTGTATACATTATTTATCAAAGCCTCCCCGCTACTTCCCCAATGGTGCCATGATCTTGGATCGACAAGAGTTTTGTTTAAGATTTTCGCCCAGCAATTTTAAATGTCAAAATTTTAATAAAAATCAGAAAGAGTTATTTTGATTTTAATATTTCCCTTGTTTAATAGCTTATTATATATTACAACTTATAATTGATTGGATGTATGATGTGCTTTTTTGGGTGTGAGGGTATGTGCCCTTGTGCTCTTTATGTCAAGCCACCACTGTTATTTATGTATAGTACTCAACTCGAAGGTTTGTTAGATCCGAAACAGCTACACCGTCAGCTGTTAAAGAAACCCTAGGCAGTAGTGAAGGTGCGAACTAGGCAAATGAGTAAAGTTGCTCCCTGTTGCATGCAGCGTTTAATCCTTGATTTGTAAAATATTGTATTCACTGCCACTTCATCATGTAAAGATTTTCTTTATAGTGAATTCTTTTAATTTTGTATGTCTAGCATAGAGGTATAGACTTAAACTTAACAAAATAGCTAACTATGTGTACATTGTACACGTTTATATTTGTTGAAAGCATTTTCATCCATTGTAAAATATATTAGAACAAGTGTTTCAAATTCAATAAAATATGTGTTCTTTTATAAAAACCAGAAACTACATTGCAGAGGTTGTTTATTATTTTTTCAATACTTTCAAATATCATATATTTAATATAATACTGAAATTATATGAAAAGATACCTAGTGAGAAAATTTCTAAAACAAATTTAAGAATTTAAGGAGGGGCTTATTTTCACATTCATTTTGTGCTACCTTTATTAATTTTTTTCTTTTCTATTGCACACATCTATTAATAAGAACTATTACACTGCTCCTCTAGAAAGGGATAAAACCATCAGTAAGTATTGTCTTATCTTATTTGTTGGTCGAATTTCGTATAGGTATACTGAGATCAGGTTTTTCCTAAATAGTTTAAACCACTATGCACATAAATGCAGGTACACTTCCTCCAACTTCTACCTTGCTGATAACGACCTTGACAGTAGGGCCTATAAATATATGAATAACTTGTAGGAGCAAAATATGTGTAGAAAGATTACTAAATATAACTAATTTATATGATATACATATTAAAATATAACTCATTTTTGTTTTACCTGGTTGGCTTCAACTTTACTGTAAGAGATGTGTTCATCCAGAGCAGGGGGGAACTACTCAAAATAACTTAAAAAAAAGTTAAATTCAACCCCTTACCGTACCTTGCCGAACAGTACTCATCATAGAATGATATGCAACACCAATACAATGACGAGCAAGGCTCTCACTTGGTGTTCTTGCTTATGCCACATAGACGGCAGGAGTGGTATGAATTAAACTTGCCTCTTCTATTCAATTTAATTTTTTTTTCTATGATTATTAGGTGCTTACTTTAGCTGCAGTGAAGATATAAAATGGCTTTAATTTGTAGATTATTTGTTCGTGAAGTTTTGCGGGCCTCAATGCCACTATGTTAGGCTTTACCAGTGTCCTAAAGTCAAATGAATTTTATATCGAAGGTGTGTATAGTTATAAAAATGTTAGTGAATGAATAAAATACCAATAATTTTTTGGTGAAAATTAGTGGCCAGGTGATATAAACCCCCCAAAGTTAAATTCTTTAATAAAACAACTATTTATTATTATTATTATTAGCACCGCGTCTTACTACCCATTCGGGTTATACGCACTTACGCTAATGTGTAATGGTAGGGTGATTGTGAGATGAAATGAAGGACCTACAGTTTAACGTGGAATCCGAACCACGGTGGCGACCTGGCATTCCCCACATTCACAAGATGTCTTGTCACCTCTGACAAGACATCTTGTGAATGTGGGGAATGCCAGGTCGCCACCGTGGTTCGGATTCCACGTTAAACTGTAGGTCCTTCATTTCATCTCACAATCACCCTACCATTACACATTAGCGTAAGTGCGTATAACCCGAATGGGTAGTAAGACGCGGTGCTAATAATAATAATAATAATAACTATTTATTGGAAGTGTGTCCATCCCAAACTATCTTTTACTGAAGAAATCCCATCTCTATTTAATTTTTAGATGATTTGTACCGGGGGGGGGGGGGGGGGGCATTTCTAGACGAGTAGCTGTGCCTGGGGGCATAAGCCACTTAAAAGTTAAATTTTCTCAGACAACACTTTCTATTGAAAGTGTGTCATCCCAAACGATTTTAGTGAAGTCATGGCCGTATCCAGGACGCCCCCCCCTCCCCCGCTGAATCTTAAAACCAAAACTCAGCGAGTAGCTGTTTTTTCTTTATTAGCACTGCGTCTTACTACCCATTCGGGTTATACGCCTATGTACTAATTACTCTACTTAAATCTAGAACAGACACAACACTCAGAGGTACAGGGCAAATGTTGAAGCCGAAACTCCAGAAGAATACTACCGACGGATTGTGTTCTCTCCTTATTTGGACGAAATATTAGCTTCATTGAAGGGAGATTTTCAAACCATAGAGATCTATTAAGAGTTCTTGATTGTTTAATCCCAGTAAACACTGTTAACAAAAAGCTTAGCGACTTATTACCGGCTTTGGAGTTTTACAAGGATGATATGCAGCACACCAGCAGAGATATATTGGAAGTGGAATGGAGCCTTTGGGCATCACACTGGAATGCTACAGAGACTCCAAAGCCAAATAATGCTGTTGACACATTAAAATTTTTGGATCAAGAAATGTTTCTCAATCTGACAATTCTATTAACCATTTTGGCAATATAACCAGTGACCATATCTTCCGTTGAAAGGTCATTCTCGACTTTGAAGAGACTGAAGAATTACCTGTGCAACAGCACAGGTGAAGATCGGCTAACATCTTTAGCTTTAATGACTGTACATAGAAATATAAATGTGAATATCTCAAAAATTATCAATCACTACAATCAAAGCAATAGAAGATGCTCTTTCACTTAAGGGTTTGTGACTATGTGGCTTGTGCTAATAGTTTTTATTCACCTTATTTGGTTTATTTTTATTCTTTTACACTGTGGTTTCCCAAGATTTTTTATGCCACTGTTGATATCAATATTTAAACACTATTTCTTTCATTTGCATTAAATTTATTTAAAATTACTACTATTCTAGATACTATTTAACAATTTATAACTATAAAGATAAAGAATAGCTGTAAAAATCGTACATTTTTACCATGTGTTAAGAATTATTAAACATAATTCTAAATTGTGTAAGCTTCCATATTTTATTTTATCCTTATACTACCTAATGTAATGACCAAACTAATTGCCTATAAAGTATGAAGTATTCCTCTTACAAGCTACATCATTGGTTAGTGGTTAATAATTATTTTGAATAATCTAAAACTATGATTATTGTTGAGAATTGAGAAATACAGTTTCTTTACATATTTTCAAAGATATTGAGCCCCCCCCCCAGACTTAAATCCTGCATACACCACTGAGTGAAGTAATTACATCTCCATTTATTTTAGATGAGTAGTTGAGGGTGGGGGGTCAAAGTCTCTCAAAAGTCCAATTTTCTCAGACAACACTTTTCTATTGAAAGTATATCCATCTCAAACGGTTTTAGCGAATAACTCTAATCTCCAGATCATTTTTAGATGAGGAGTTGTTCCCAGGAGGACATAAGCCCCCTAGCATTTAGATTTTCTCAGACAACACTTTTCTATGGAAATTGTTTTCATTTTTAACAATTTTAGGGAATAAATCCCATCTCCAGATCATTTTTAGATGATAAGTTGTGGCTGGGGGAGCATAAGCCTCTCAAATGTTCAATTTCCTTAGACAACACATTTCTATGGAAAGTGTGTCCATCCCAAACGATTTGGGGGAGCTGAATTGTATCCATTCAGACATTTCTTAAACAAGCACCACAAATAAAAAGTCTGATTTGTATCCATTATCATAATACCCACAAAATCCTGAATTGTATCCATTCTGAATGGTCTCCATTCAGACAGTTTTCAAATAAACGACTTTAACAAAAATCCTGATTTGTATCCACTGTAATTATTTGCATTATATCCACAAAATCCTGAATTGTATTCATTCTGAATGCTAGCCAATCAGATATTTTTTAAACACCATTACAAATAAAAAGTCTGATTTGTATACATTTTCATAATGTCCACAATATCCTGAATTGTATCCACTAGAAATATTTGCATTATACCCACAGAATCCTGAATTGTATCAATTTAATTGTGGTACCACTTTTCTGATAGATGGCAGCAGAAGAAACTCGCCTTAGCTCATTCCATGTTTACTAGAGAGCAGCACTATCTCTATATTAATATAAAAAATATAATCTTTTTACTTATTGAAATACATGATGAAAATGTAATAAGGAAGCAATATTAACTATCTTTATAGAATTCAATATGAAATAATTAGTGTAAAAAACGTATAATAGGAAAGAAATTATGAGAAATTACAAAATTTAAGTGAAATTGCAAAAATTTTTACTCTGATATGTCAATATAAATTAATTGAATAGAAAGTTTGTTAATTATACAAATACGATTTAAGATATGAGTCACAATTAAAATAACACATAAAAAATACGAGTCAAGGTCACAATATGATAAGTAAAATTATGACAAAAAAAACACAACAAATTAAACCATATAGGTAAATTAGTATTGATTAACTAGAGGAGTAAAGTTTTTAATATAATTTCAAAGAATCTTTAGGAAAAATTAAAATTTTAAGAAAGTTGACAAAATGTTAAGTATATGATATTGAATTGAATTCTATTTTTCTTATCTGAATTCCCTTGCTCCTTAATAGGCGTCGTTGAGACGGCCTAAGAATACAACATGTTTCGGCACATCTACGGCGCCATCATCAGGACATTTGACTATGCCTGTGTGAGTAGTTCCAGACTGGAACTGGGGAAGGGGGGTCACGGCGCCGTTGTGGACGTGCCAGTGGTGTTATTTATTCCTGAATCAGGAGTTAAAAGAGTTACTCTTCCGATTGAGCAGAAGTTAAATGCTGTGAGGTATATGAAGGAAATATGGAGTAGATATAAGGCTATATTTACAGACGGTGCTAGAAGGGGAGAGGAGCCAGCCCTAGTGGGTGTGGCATTCTATGACAGTGGTATTAATTATGGTCAGTCATATAGACTACAATCCGATGCATCAATATTTACAGCGGAAATATTTGCTATCTTGAAGGCATTAAAATATATCTTATCTCTATGTCCTCAGCCAGTAGCGGTGCTATGTGACCCCGTAGTGCTTTGGAGTCTATAATCAGTTTGTCAGGGCCTCCATCACACCTATTAATTAACCAAATACTTGATGAGAGCGCCTCTCTGAGCTAGGGGCTACGTATTGGGGTACCAATGGATTCCTAGTCACATAGGTATAACGGGTAATGAGAGCATGGATAGTTTGGCATCTAACGTAGATTTACTTTCTGTTGTACATGAAAACCTCCTACCGTATAGTGATTTTATACCGAGGGTAAAACTCAGAATTCAGGATGTATGGGATGAATGGTGGGAGATCACATGCCAGTGGAAGGAAAAATGGTATCACAAGGTTCGTGGTACAAAATTAGCTACAACATGGCTTTTGGCAGTTAAGGGCACCCGTAAATGTATTTGTACTTTAATCCACCTTCGGCTTGGGAACGCCTACACGAAAGATTTACTTTATTCGATACACAAGATTCCGTCTTCACGTTGTGTGGTTTGCCACGTTCCTGAATTTCCATAACATTTATTTATGACTTGCCATGCACATCAATTGACACGGGTAAATTACATTTGTAATTATATTGTAGACTTTTTTTAGTTAATGTGTTACATTCAGCCAACGCAACTTTGCACAAGCGACTGTTTAATCCCCTTCAAAATATCAAAATGTATTTATATATATATTTTTTTTTTCTCAGTTATCCCGTAGATGAGATTCGTAATTAGTTATGGTTAGATTATATGGATTAAAACTGGATTGAACGCAAGAAAATAACATCGGAAGTGAATTAAACGCGAGTGTTCCCTGCTGATTGAAGTAAATTTGTTCAGTACCATTGAAGATAGAAAAAAAAATAATCCAAAATTTATCAGTTTGTAAACGAGTCCCTAAAATTTATTATCCAAAGATAAATAGGATGAAACTATTCATTTATTATTTTCAACAAACCTTTTAACAGTGTAGTAAAATTATAAGTCTTTCATGAAATTTTGTTGCACAATTTGTAAAATACGACTAACGGTTAGTAAAATCTATATGTACATATAATTCAATTTTGAATAATGAAAACTGTTCAAGTAAAATGCACTCACGCAACAATTGAAGATGTTTCAAAACAAAATTGATAACAATAGTAATAAGGCTATTGCGCAAAAATAAATACTTACTGATCCATCGAAACTGCGGTTTTAAATTACCTTTCTGAATATAGGTGCGGAAGTAAAGCACATTACCACCATTTTAACCCAGTTTGATCAGTTTTTTTCGTGAAAATTAATCTATGGCAGATCTAATTTCTGGTTTAGTACTTGTTATTTGATCCATGATTCATACTAATTTGAGTAATTGCCCTTAGGTAGAGTCATAGATAAAGGTAGAGTTATCGACGTAAGGTCGATCACTACTAACACGATTTGTTATTTCTTAAATAATTTCCGATTTCTTAGGTCTTGTCTTAAGAATCCCTAGTCTTGTCTTCACGTTACTTATATTCGTTATTTTGTATTTTAATTACGTATTTCTAGTTAAATATGGGCAACAGATCTTCGTTGTTGTTACGAGAAGAAGAAATTAACCAGATTCAAGAGGAAACAGGATGTATGTACAAAACATTATTTTCTGCTATTTTTCTTCTATTAACTTTCTCATAGGCCACAGTTCTGAAAGATTGAAAATTGTATAGTTTATAAGGAATACTATATTTTAAATCTTAAGATTAAATCTTGTAGTTAGGTATCCTTAATGTTTTTCAACTATTTTTTTAATCACCACTTATGACCTACACAAGACTAAGAAATCCTTTATCAAGCCTTAAATACAAGGTTTTACTTTTATGTTACCAACCATCTGATGACTTTCAAGTAAGTTCTTGGCTATATTCGAATAGTCCAAGGCTCCTTAGTCGGACACTTGAGTTTTATATTTGATGCAGTCTTGATGATTTTACACTTGTGCTGTTACATAGCGAAGACTGCATCAAACTATTCGAACGGCAACAACCTTATTTAAATTGGTGAAAATGTCAGTGCTCTAGCAGACAAAACGACAAAAAAAATTGCCAGTCAAACACTGCAACCGACACCGCCAGAACAGCACATGGTTGGTAGCCTTAATATTTTGTGGTGACCAAGCCCTTAAGCAGTGCTTAGGCATCCTTTGTGACTATTCTGACTTAGTCATGTGATTGCCAATGCATCCATCAAGGGCACGAGTCAAGGCAACGCCGCACAAGTAAACTTTTCGGATACAGCCCTTATTAATTTTGTTTTTGGAAATCTAGATTCATGTTTAATCCTGTATTTTACATAATTTTTTTGTTTATATCTATTTATTTAATTACTTTAAAAAATTAATCTGAATTACATTGGTGTCCACTGTTAGCTGTAATCTAATAAATAGCTGGTTTTCCTTTCTCCCTATTTGTAGAGTTTCTTATCGTAAATTGTATTTGTGCTATTACTATTACTTTCCAGTTACACCAAATCAAATTGAACGGTTATACAGCCGTTTTACCAGTTTGGATCGAGGAGATTGTGGGACTTTGAGCCGGGAGGACTTTCTTCGAATCCCTGAGTTGGCAATCAACCCACTGGGGGATCGTATTGTTCATGCTTTCTTTGAGGAGGGTGCTAGTGACAGAGTGAACTTCAGACAGTTCATGCAGGTCCTTGCTCACTTCAGACCTATCAAAAAAGGCAGAGATAATCGACTCAATTCAAGAGAACAGAAACTAAAGTGTAAGTGGTTATTAGCCTAAACCTTGTGAATATTGCTGTACAAGTTCAAATTTGAAGTTAACACAATGGAAAACTGAAGGTACTTACTAAAGATGTCTTAATGGAATACTATGTCAATATTGAAACCATTTTGCACCAAAACAAATTTAAAATAAATATTTTACAAGGATGGATTTAACTTTTAACAAAACTTGAAGTAATTAAGATTTCCTTAAGAACCCTTAAGCTGGGTTGACAAGATCAAAGTATGCTTGGACTGAGCACTCTCTCACACTGTGAAGTTGCACTTGCATTCACTCGGACACTACCCATATTGTTTACATCTAATACCCATTCTAAATGCCTGAATGCTCTCGGTCACAGCATACTCCAACAGTGTCTACCTAATTTAAAAAAATGAAAAACCTAGTAGGCAAAGTGCTGTTTAACCACATGTATGGATATGCACCAAAAGATCATGAGTTTTCTATTAGAGGGAATTATGGCATTATTAGGTAACTTAAGTACCTACCTATAAGATTATATTTAGGCCTAATTAATTTACACAGTTTTATACAAATAAACTTATTGCACACTTACAATAACAAAAACACCACTTATCCTGTTTAGTAAATATCTCCCCCAATTTTATTTGTAGAATTTATGACATTTAATATTATTTCCAGTTGCTTTCAAAATGTATGACCTTGACAATGATGAGAAGATCTCACGAGATGAATTGCTTGCTATCCTCCATATGATGGTTGGTGCTAACATCAGGTAAGATGTCACTTTGTTTACTTACCTTTCTTATAAATACTCATTTAGCACAGTCAAAGTGCAGTTGTATATTCAAATTGGCCCAAGATTATGACTCATTTACATTTTCATATTTGAACAAGTCTTTTCATTACAGAATAAATAAAATTGATTTCAAAGCTCCCATCAAGTAATCTAGTGTGCTCCATTTCAAGAAGTGAAAATATGATAGAACAAGCGTTGGTCTACTGTACCTAATCCTTAGAATAAATCTACCTCCCATCTTCCATGTTAACTGTTTACCGGTAACTAAAAATGGGTTTAATTCACGTTTCCTTGAATCCATGTTTTCCTTTTAACCACAAAGCTCGAATCTGAATTTTAGAAAACATTATAATGCATCAGAGATTAATATTCTAACATTCTCAAGCAAGGATTTGTTTATTTTTGTTTCAAATGTAATGTTGTTTACATTCATTCTTTTGTTGCACTACAGTGTGATCTGTGTTCTTCTTTTCATTTAAGTCATATTGTGTTTGTTCCCGTTTATAAATTATCTGTTTCTAGCCTGTGCCTGGGTCATTTTAGTAAAATGCCTCCATCTTCCTACCATTTTTCCTCCTTTCCTCTACTCTTACTTGAACACTTTCTTTTATCTACTCCTCCCATATCTTTCTTGGCCTCCCTTATAGTCTTTTTTCTACATACTTCATTTCCAACATTTTCTTTGGTATCCTCTTCTTCCAAAAATAATATATATATATATATAATATATTATATATATATATTTTTTACAAACTATCTCATAGAGTGAAACAAGGTTTGAAATTGTAAATAATTGGTTTGGGGTTTGATGGTTAGATTTGCCCTATAATTAGGGCAGATCCTTGTACCGAGGGCCACCCTTAATAATGCTGAAAAATGTAAAGTAAGTTTTAGTTCCAATCCATATTCATGTTAAATTGTTTGCACACAAACACTAAGTTTTCATGTGAACGGTCTAATCTATAAACAAACACTTATTGTTGACTCAGGTCAGCGCCAATCAGCACTGGTAATCAGAATGCAGAAAACCTGCTTTCTTTCTGTACGCACCTTTAGGCTGAGGATATGGTATAGACTCTCCTTGTCTTTGACCTAGAACCATGGTCTCATTTACTCTAAAAATTCTTTTTATGGCGTTATTTTATTTATTTTTTAAATGTGTGTATGAATACACACCTTAGCAATCTATTCTGTGCTTGTATGTTTACCTAAAGTTTGGTGCCTTTTAAATGCAAAGGAATAAAAATGGGATAAAATGTTAAAGGATAAATTGGGGTAATAGTGACATTTTTTCTTTGTCATATTATAATAAATTATTTTTTTAAATCTCTATACTTAACAAGAATATAAAGTTTCCAATAATGTAACAATTAATATTGTAAAAGAATTGAAGGCCTATATAAATATAAAATTAAAATTCAACTCACCTAAATCACTTGGTAATAAACATTTATATTTAAATTAATATAATTGTCAACACACCATCAAAAAGTATTTTATTATGCAATAGTAAAATTTATTTACTATAAACAATCCCAACATAACACAATCGAACCTTCAATGAGTCGACATTTTTTTCCCTCAAATATAACGATCTCGAAATATCTTGCACTAATATACTGTATTTATGAACACACAATTTTGATCCACGGTCTCATTAGATTCCTATCCTGCTATTTAAAATACTTACAATTTGAGATGGATCAACTCGTTTTCTTTAATCCAAATTTTCATTTTAAATCTGAATTTTAGAAAACATAAGCATATTGAAATGGTTTTACTTCTTCAATTCTGAATTTGTTCACATTAAGTGGTTAATTAATGGAGGAAATTCACATTTAGTTTTAATTTTTACCTTATTTAATTTCATTGTTTCTGGTTCCTCATAAGTGTTGATACAGGTTTGCTTTCTTCAAAATTGAAACATTCCACAATATTCTTTGCATACGCTTTTTATTTACTATGATGTGTTCTATCTTACGACAGGTCCATTCCTTTTGTCAATGAACTTAAAGTAGACCACCAATGCACCCTGTCCTCTGCCTCCTACTTCAGCTCCGAGAATTTTCTTCTTTCCTTTAAGGCATCTAGTATTTGAATCCTACTTCTTCCTAAGCTCCTCTTTCCTTCAACATTTCCTTCTATGACATTGTGCAGAAGACAGTTCCTCTTAAGTATGTGTCCAATCCAGTTTTCTTTGTGCCCAAGAATCACATCCAAAGCGATTCTCTTCTCACCCATTCTTCTTTGGACTTCATTTGTCGCCGTGTCTGTTTACATAATCTTCTCCAGCACCACATTTCAAAGCTCCAAGTATTTCTTTTCCAAATTCCTAAGAGTCCAAGTTTCTGCTCCATACAGATCCTCGACCTAGCTTCTTTAGTGCAGTAGGTATCCTTTGACACCAAAATTTCCAGGTACTTGAACTGCTCTCTGTTTTCTAACTTCTGGTTTCCAATTTGGATTTTCAGCGGCTCTTCATTTGTTGAAATCACCATCACTTTTGACTCCTCAATATTGATCTCCATGCCATATTTTCTCCCTATCTCCACTAGCCGCTCCATTATTTCCTGCAACTCTTATTTATTTATGGCCAGCAATGCAGATCATCTGCATATTTTACTGTGTTGATTACACGTCCTCCTATCCTGAAACTGCCACACGTCCCTCTAGGGCTTCCCTGACCAACCACCCATCATACAAGTTGAACAGACTGAATGAAAAAGAGTATCCCTGCCTCATTCCTCTTCCTATCTCTACGTTGTTGGTCTCTCCATCATTCAGCCTCACCTTCAGTTGCTGTCTCAGTTACAGGTTTGCAATCAGCTTTCTGTCCCTCCAATTGCTGCCAATCCTCTTGAGTATTTCCACCAGTTTCTTCCATTTCACTCTATCGAACGCCTTTTGCCAGTTAATGAAACTAATGGACTTCTTCCTTGATTTCCAGCACTTTTTCTAAAATTATTCTCACCATACCAATGACATCTCTGGTTCCTTTTCTTTTACTGTATTCAAATTGGTATTCTTCCATCACACCTTATATTTTCTGTTCGTCACCTCTTAAGTATTCTTGCTTCAATCTTCCCCACATAAGAGATGGCCCTGTGGTCACTGCATTTAATGGTGTGCTTCTTCTGCTTCTTTAGGGTCACCATGGTTATATCTAGAAAATTCTTGGGTGGGCCACTCCCCTGTTTTGTTGTAGATCCTATTTATATGTTTTGTCAGAACCATTAACCTGTTGTTGCCCAATTCCTTCTGAAGGGCAGCTGATATGTTGTCATGTCTAGCAGCGTTTCTTCTTCACTTGTCCTTTATGGCTCTCCACTTCACTCTTTAAAATGCTGGGTCCCTTTTTGTCTTACTCTAACTTTTCTGCTTCTTTCTCTTTATTTCCTAGTCAATTTTCCTTGTCGTACAGTTCTTCTATTTATTTTTCCCAAATCGTAAGAACCTTTTTATGATCCATCCCCATATGACCTTTGGGGTTTTCTATTCTGATTGTCTGCACACCTTTATTTTCATTCCCTCTCAGTTCATTTGCTTTCTGGTACATGAGGTCATACTTTTTTTTTTGCATTTCAATTATCTCGTCAAATGTCTTCACTATATAATCCTTCCTTCACTTTGTCTTTTTCTCTCCTTAACTTGTTGTTTAGCCTCAAATATTCTACTTTGTTGACGTTTTTTCCATTTCCTTCTTTCTTCCACTTTCTGAAGCATTTCTGTTATTACCTAGGGCTTTCGTGCAGTCCTCTTAACATTTTCAACATTGTCATTAAGCACCTTCAAAAAATATTCCTTACACTATCACACTTCCCATCCGCACTTATTCTCTTCTGTCACTCCACTTAACTTTTGTTCTATTGAATTTTTCACAATGTCACTATTGCTTCTTAATTTAAGTACCACCTTGATCTTCTCTAGCTCGTTTTCCTGAGCTTTTACAGTCTTGTTTCAATGTACGCCACCAGGAGATTGTAGTCCAAATCGATGTTAACACCTGGCAATGTCTTCTTCACATTATTCACTCCATTCCTGAATTGCTGTTCGACAAGGATATAGTCTAATTGGTACCCGCGGATGTCTCCTGGGCTCTTCCATGTGTATAATTTTCTCTTCTGTTTCTTTAACCAAGTGTTTTGTCACCACTAGGTCATTCTGCTGGCAGAATTCAGTGAGCATCTGCCCTCTGTTAGTAATTCTCTTCCCCAGTCCATGTGGCCCAATAATCCTCTGCTCCTGTCCTTCTCAGAACACATTATTCCTATCGCCAAAGATGATAGTGTTCACTTTCCCTCTTCCTTCATGTTAAATAATTACTTCAATCTCATTGTGGTCGAGTGTTGGCATGTACACTTGTCCTATCAAAATATCCACTGATTCAACGTTTAATTTCATCAACATTAATATATCACTATGATACATGGTGTGAAATTTTTGGTCGCCATTGGCGGATAAACATTTAAGTCTGGTGACTAAAATCTTGGTTTTTTAAAATGTTTCAAACACACCCGAACTATAAAGGCTCAGATTCTCTTGTCTCAAACCAGCGCGTGTAAGTGTCTTAGAAAGAGCTCACTTTCAAACAGATTACAATCTATATCAACAAAATGTGAGTACATCTCTGTCTTCAACACCTTGGGGGTTCTCCCAAAGAAAAATCTTCAATTTGGGATAGAAGAAATAAAGAAGGCCTTCATGTACTTGAACCCAAACCTTTTCAGTGAGAAAGTGGATCTTCTGTTAGCATAATGGGCAGAATACAAACTTTTGTTTCCTCCACTGACTTTGAATCAGACGTTGGAGAAGTGTTTAGCAAGATTTCTCCATTTGCTCCAGATTCTCAAGTTTTGTGCTGTTCTACTAGCGAGCACAGCTTCATGTGAGAGTGACTTCAGCTGCCATAACAGACTCAAGATGACTCATAGGAACTCTCTCTCAAGACTGAGACACTGGATGACTTGGTCAGAATTAGTGTAAATGGACCCTCCCTGCTAGAGTTTGACCCAAAAGCTCCGAATGACAAGTGGTACTTCATTGCAGAATGCAGTGCTACACAAACACATTAAGTGCTTAAGTACAGTACGTACTTTTTAAAAATTGTTCATATCTTTCATAATCATGAATATAAAATAGTAGTGATCAAAGATTTTAGTCTGGCTAGTGTCTTCAGTCTTGAAATTTCATTGCCTGCTATAACACATCACTTTAGTGAAATTTTTCACCACTTTATTTTTCGTCACTGTTGCCACTCCTTTTTCTGCACTCTTTCTGCCAGAATAGTACATTGTATAATTTCCAGGAACTATTTCACCTTGATATTTCCACCAGATTTCACTTACACCAGCATTGTTCACACCATACTTTTCAATTCCATTTTCAAATTTTCCAGTTTCCCAGCCCTTCTCATATCATCATCAAAACTTTCAATTTCAAGACCAAGGAAGTTCATTGCTTGTTTCACAATGATCTTGGGTTCATCCTTCAATTCTTCAATAAATATATCAGCATTTTATTTATTATTTGTTATAACTAATCCATTGTCAACGTAAAGAGCAACCAATAGCTTTTTCTCACTTTTTTCCTAATATGCATAAATGGATCTGCTTCACTTGTCTTGAAGTCTTTTGACAAAAGAAATCTCTCAGCGTGCAAACTTGATAAGTATTGTTGTATCCTTTTGGTTACTGCATGAATATTGTTTCTTCTAACTCTACATACAAAAATGCTGTATTTTCTTAGTTCCAGCAATACTAATCATTGAACAAATTATGCTCACTTTGGCTATTAGTAGAGACAATTTTTGTTTTAGCGATGAAAGAGATAAAAATTAAAATAGTTTTTTTCTCTCAATGTTCACATTTCATATGGTTTGGTTGAATTTTCTAGGAGTTTTATATTCGCAATATAAAATGATAAGTGACTGTTTCCACAATAAATGCCTTTATGACTGAAGTAACAGTGATTTATAATTTAATAGATAAATATATATCTGTAGATTGGGAAAATTTGTTAGATTTAACATTTTTTAATACTGGTCATCCTAGGAAACACATTCGAAGCACTTCAGATTGGTATTTCTTGGTATTTTTCCATTGTAAGACCACGAGCCAATCACCCGATAAAGTGCTAAAATTATACCCACCCTGTACATCCCCTTCACACCTTCCCCCTTCCCTCCTCCACTTAGTCCTTGCAAGTAAGCTTGTGAGGGTGTCTGCTGGCTAGAAAGGACAACCACTGCATTCTTCTGGTGGCTATTTGCTTGTATAAATTTTTGCAAGACATGCTCAATCATTGCTCACATTGTTATTTTAAGACGGACATATTTACGTGGATAATTCAAGTATTTTAATGTTGTCTCGAGTGGGAAAAACTGAGGCCTATGAAGAAACATGTCCTAACTAGCGGGCATGTCACAAATAAATCGTTGGACGCAGGGGTCGCTGGCTGCAGCAAACAACAAAGCACGTTTTAGAAATTAATCGGAAGGTTAGGAAAGCCAAGACAGAAAAGACCACATTCACAAGCGATACTGTGAAAATGTGCTTGAAAGCAAACATTTCTATACAATAACTAGATCACCCTGTTGTACGCCAGTATCTGAAAACGGAAGTTGTCTTTATCAGGGTGTCTTCTGGGTCACGAAAGTCATGAAAAGTTAATAATTGCAAAAAAAAAAAAAAGTCACGAAAGTCTCTGAAAAGTCATGAATTATTTTAGTCATAAAGTCTCAAAAATATTTTTGTTTGAATTTTCCGTGCATTGTAACATCACGAATGCGTTAAATGTCAAATTACTCACTACCCATGATCCCATGCGCTAGCCACAAGTTTCCTGATTGTTTTTACTGTGATACCAAGGATAAGGTTAATGATCGCCATTTAGATAAAGTTTAGTCATTACTTTTCTCTTCAACCTCTGATTTTTCAGAATTTCCTTCTTCCTGCATTGTTTACTTTCATTGATTTTAATTTTCAATATTTTATAGTGGTAATCATGTTCTTTACACTTGCCAGGCTTTTCTTTAAAGATTATATCTCTGCAAAGGACAATCTTGTTTTCTTCTTTAACCCAATTTATTCATCATATCCTACACTATATCCATTTACTGCTTTTATATCCATTTTCCTTCCTCTTCAATTCAAATTAGATTGTTGGCATAATTGGTAGCTTCCACAATACATAACATGATTTATTCTGGGCATTTTATCTATCCATAGCTCAAATGGACGTGCATCTTCCACAGATGAATTCCCATTCCAATTTAGCATGCGGCTGAGATGTGTATGACGCTGTTAGTCTCCGAGTGATACCTTCTGCACATAGAATTTCATGAACTTCTTTACTATCAAATTCTCCACCATTGTTGCTAAGCATTTCTTTTATCGTGTACCCCAATGTTTTTGCATGTTTAAGGACATGTTTCAATACATCTTTGATTTCAGATTTTCTCTTATTGTAGAACAATAACAGAATTTACTGTAATTATCCTTGAATAAGCAACGAAAAATCTTTTCTTATGAAAATATTCATCAGTCCACAAACATCATTGGAAAGTCTTGGTGTTATTTTCTCTATGTCCAAAGAGAAACCGGCCCGCTTTTCCTTAGATTAATGGTTCACAAAGTTCTTTCCCTAATTGAACATTTAGATCTAATTTGTTTTCCAGCATTCCTTTATATGGTGCCTGTGCTGATTTCCCCAACTTTTATGGTATAGCTGTAAAAATGGAGTTTAAAACTATTTCTTTGGCCAAAATTGGCTTTATTTCTGCCTTGTACAATGTTCCGCATTTATTTCTTGTTCCATGAAGTACTACTTTACCGTAAATTTTAAGCCAGAAACTTGTTGCTGATAACTTAAACTCACTATCAAGATTTTGGTCTTAAGCAGCTAACACTGAAAATAAAATTTCTTGATAATTTTGGGTCCTACCAAGCATTATTTATTGATTATTAATTGCCGCTGACAGTTCAAACTTTTGAAAAGATATAAAATAGTTTGAACTGTTAGTTATGTGCCTTGTTGCTTCATTGACATTCCACCACATCACAGAATCTGTTTAAACTATATAGGCCTTTTTGCAAGTGAACATGAGCACAGTGCTACAGCTGCGGAAGTATCTCGAGTATTGCTTTTGTCTCCATATTTATTGGGTTTTCCATCAGATATCCATTGTCTAGTCCTTTATCCAATGACCCCTTTTCTTAAAATAATTGCATGAATCACCTTTTATTGACTTGTTTTTAGCTAACTTGTATTTGCCATCTTGTTTTTGATTGCTTACATTTGATACTAGTGCTTCCTGTACTGTATTGTCACTAATTGTATCTTTCATAAAATTCCTTTCAAACATACAAAATTAGATCGTTAATTTGTCAAATATCTTATCTTCATCCTTTGTTAGTATTATATAACTACTTTGAAATATATCAAATTTATCTGGCAAACTATGTAAAATCTTTCTAACTAACATGAGATCTGTCAATTTATTTTAGTTTTTTACTTTACGACCATTGTTTAAATTATTCCATAAACTTTTAAATTTGCTATATGTGTCGAAACAGCCTCACCTGATATCCAGCTATATGCAAAAAATTGGTACAAATCTTGAATAACTGGTCCTTGGATGTGGCCTCAAATTGTTGCTTTAATGTGTCCCATGTGTCACTAGCCTTTTCTCGTCAATTATCTTTTGATAAACTGCATCTGTAATGGAAGCTATCATGGATTTTGCGTAGCTGTTTGCCTTAGAGCACAAATTGGTGTGCACTTTATGCTGTCTGATTTGTTCTTCCATAACTCCTTCCTATATTTTTTTAGGTTTCACTAATTTTCTATCAATTATTTCCAATTAACAGATCTTGTGACTGTCTTTTCTTTACTTTAATAACTTGCTTTACAATTTAACATAAATATTCGTAACTTTTTCTCCTTTTCCATCCTGACTGTGAGGTTCTCAACTGAGTGATTTATTCTCAAGAAGTTTGGTATCTATTGCGAGTTCAACTATTGCCGGTCAGCTAATAATTGTAGGTCCAAACATTTGAAATGTGAGGTATTTCTGGTGTATCTGCACGTAGGCCTAACTGCTGATTCCAGTATGAGAAATCTGTGAGAAGTGATTTTTCAAGCATTGCATGGTTTTGGATGACGTGGATTTGGGCCCACTGCCGTCGTTGGAATCTCCTAGTTGGCAGATTCTAGCTAGTGTGTATCCTCCTAGAGCAGAGCTCTGGGCAGTTGGTTCGTGCATTTAGTTTTAGACAGTTGTAAAGTGTGTATTAAAATGAGTCCATTTAGCGACAGCGTGCCTACTGCGCTATGAGCGTAACCATGATTAAGACATTGGTTAGACACTGGTTAAGACAGTGGTTACAGTGTTGTGATTCCACTGCTGCCAAGGGAAGTTAAGGATCTCAAGTAATATGTTGATTGGGGATGGGTGAACGACTTGGCAAAAGGTGTCATGAGTTCGACGGCAATGTATGTGAGCAGATTACTTTGGGAAATAAACCAACATTATTTTATATGATTCATTATGTTCTCTTGAGTCTCTTGCTTAGACCCCTCACCTACAAACGATAGCCAGCAGTCATGGATATTTAAATGTGGAAGTGTAATAGTGAGCCCTTAACCTTTACATATTTGTGTCAGAAAGTGCGATAAGCTCGGCCAGACCTTACATGACCATACCATCTCATGCTTGCTTCTTCCTCTCTCCCATGTACACCCAGTATTTCTCAGATAACTTCCTTCATTTCTTATTCTTTATCTCCTTGTGATACCTAACATTCTCTTCACAAACGTCCACTTTCCTAGTCTCACTAACATTTACTCTCCATGTTTCATTTGCATAAGTGACTATGGGTACAAAGTACACCCAGTACAGTCCTTACACTCTAAAAACACTTATCTTCTCTATAGCAGGTTGTTTACATAGCTATAGAAAAACTCCCCTTGCTGCACTCTTCCTATTAAATCCTCTCTACTCCCTTCCTCACCTCAATTACGCTTTCAAGATACTCCACATTCTATACTTTTCTCAGCTCTACTCCATCCAAATTAATAGCTTTACTAGACCTTATCCTCTTGTCAATACCAGGGCTTGAATTTTTATGACCAAAAAATGATCAAAAATAATAAATGCACATGCCTAAATCAAACAAGCACTTGAATAATGTAAAAGGCTGTTAAAAGCGTTTAGCCACTAAAATAATGCATTCTGATAAATAAAAGTTTGATTTATAAATAATATCCTCCAAAGTAATAGATACCCACTCCCCAGCTTATGCGGTGTATCATAACTGTAGGAACATGCAAAATTCGCATATGCGATAACATGAATTCTACTTTTTTCACACGAATAAGATGAACTTAAGCTTTCTTTCTAAATAATTATAATTTATTTATAATTTGGCAAATATCACATGCAGTATAATTTTCAACACTGTAACACTGGCAATAGCGCTATGCCAGAGCTGCTCTTTATACATATATTAATTTTTACTTATTTTATAGGTATCAAATGGATCACAGGAAAAATTAGTGTTTTTGGGATATTTAAGCATATTTTTTTTATCTGAAGTTAGCCTTAAGAATCACAATTTCTACTTTTACACATTGCAATACTTAAATTTTGATAGATTGATTCTTTGTTTTCAGCCTTTATAAGATTTTACCCTAGGTCAAAGCAAGGACATTAATACAGTCATGCAGTCGTGTTTGGCAAAATTATAACATCTTAATTTTTATTCCCTTCTCCTTATTTGATGTTTCGGTGTTATTATTGTGTGTTCTAAACAAGGCCATCCACAGAGTATTGTATATGGTCTTGGTATAAACCTAAATTGATAATTGATTATTTCGATATTGCTATTTGTAAAACTCGAAGGTATAGATATTGTTATATCGAGTTTGATATTACTAAGCATGAAATGTTTTATGCATATTTATATTTGATTTTTCTTCAAATATGTTAATAATTAGTTAAATATACAATATAAACAAAATATTTAGACAGTTTTATCCTAGTTATTTTTAACAAATACTAATTCGACCCATATTTATGTAAATAATATCGCTTTCAGCTTAATAACAGCGCTTTTTGAGAAAAATAACACTTTCCCTTATAAATAACCTCATATTTTGCATGTCTCTATTCATTGGCCATTATAATTGGCCAACAAGCCTGTGAGGTATTTGAAACAAATCCACTAAAAATCTAACTTATTTCTGAGAGTTATGAAATAACCATTTTGAATTTTCCTGTTCCAGTGAGGAACAATTGACGAGTATCGCAGAGCGTACCATCCTAGAGGCCGACCACAATGGTGACCAAATGATCTCTTTTGAAGAGTTTTGTACTGCTTTGGAGAGAACTGATGTGGAGCAGAAAATGTCTATTCGTTTCCTTAATTAGTTTGATTTAGTAACAGCTCTGAATGGTTGAAATGGTGCGCACATGTTTCTTAAACTTAAATTTAAGCTCAAGGTTTACGAAATAATAAAATCGACAAATATACCGATAGATTGGTTGATGAAGACACAGTTTAGAGCCCATAGGTTAAAAATATGAACACAACCAATTTTGTGAACATTTGTAAAAAAAATATGAACAATTATTTGATTTTGAAGTCTATAGGTATTTTAGATTTTAAACAAGTAAATCTGTTACTTTATCAAAAAATAATTTGTTTTCTTCAGTTATAATTGGTAGAGGTGTATTGTGTTTCACAAATGTCTAATTGTGTAATTAATTAGGTTAACTAAGCAAAATAGTGATATTCAAGGTTTCTACAAAATAACTTACCTGTGAAGAAGTTACCATATTTGAGATAGTTTTTTGTTTTGTGCAGATTTAAATATATTTTTAAGTATATCAATGTTAGTACAGTTTTTTCTTTCGGTTAAGTTTTAAAGAAGTTTGAATTATCTTTACAGTTTAATTTAGTCGTAAAACTTATTTGATTGTTAAGCATAATATATATTGTATCTAAAGTTGTAATGCCATAGATCAGAGGTCCCCAAATCAATCCTCTGGCCCACCTAGCTCTCAATATCCTAATGTGTGTTTATATACACACACATACACATGAGTTATAACACCAATTTAACTACCCTTTTCCTCCCTTTCCAAATGGGAAACATTCCTTAGCCATGCCAGTCAACAGACACTTAATGGAACGTGGCTAGCGAGTTCTGCGGAACTGTACATCACAAATGGCTGCTTCGATCACACTCAATATTGCCGCCAGACATATATGATGGTATTTTGTGTACTGGATTCAGCACCATCATTTTAATACTCATTGAATTATTGTTTTCAATTTTTTCTATTCTAAAGTGTTTGCGATCCAGATAAACCCATTCCACATCCAGCTTTAGTTTGGGGATTCCTGTCATACGTTGTTGATAGTAGAAACAAAATATTTTTGTTAGATTGTATAATAAATTGGGCAAAGTCTTAAGTTAACTCATGAAGATAGATTGCTTTAGTTTTGTTTCATAGATATGTCTGCCAATTTTTATAGTGTCCAAATACTTGCAAAGGATGTATTTTTACTTAAGAATTTGAACTGATATTTTTGCTGTTAAATTGTGAAATTGAAGGTATTATTTGATGAAGAAAATTTTAGACAATATTTATAAACTAATCAACATGTATTTTCACAACTAAATTATTTGTGTTTTTGTTTTAAAGAGTTGAAAAAAACCCAACCATACCAACAATACTCTTATTGTCTCCATAGTAAACAAGTATTTTGACACATAATCTGAAAGATTAATTAGACAGGACCAGGTGGATAGGACAAGGCTTGCATGCCACTCTGAGAATTTATAGGTTCACAGAATGTAATTTTCAGATCAAAAGTTAACCAATTCTTGACATCACCTGTTTAGTTATTAATGGAACACCTGGGTAAGCATGTATTTGTAGAGAGGAGAAAAGTATGGTATGTCTCTTAGTCAATTAAATTGAGGTAGGTGGGTTTATATAAAAATAGTTAGGATTAGATTCACAAGACTTGAGAGACAACTCATGTCGAATAGAGATGCTGAAACTTTTGAAATGGTAGGCATATTATTTTATAGTGCTATATTTGTAAATAGTATAATATTTTCAAGTTGTTTTTCTAAATATGCTTCTTTAAAATCTTGCATTTATTATTTGGTTTTCATAGAATATTAGGCAATTAAATTTTTTTTTGCAACTGTTGATTGGTATATTTTATTTTATATATGTAATTATATTCCTACAGTGCCTTTTAAAATTATTTTTAAAATAACATATTAGTGAGTAAATTCAAACTATAGGTCCCACTTCTTTGGTGCTGACTGACAGCTCACAGCTGATATCTGACAGCTCTGAAAAGTAACTAGACCAAATTATGTATCCCTCCGCCGAACCATATGATCTGCAAAAACATGTGTTTAGCAGCTGTCACTTCTGACAGTCAAATTTTAGGTCTCAACAAGAAACTTAAGTTTTATTTTAAAAAATCCAATTTTCTTATAAAAATTATCTAGAAAATGATAAAAAAAAATCCAATTTTCTTATAGAAAATGATAAAAAAAAATCCAATTTTTTTTGGTTAGTGTTAATATTATTAACATTATAATTGTGAAAAATCTGAATATCTATTACTACACATAGAAAAAAACAATCAAACATTTTTAAGTATTACAACATGTTGGTGACCTGGTGCTCTAGGGTTAAGGTGTCAGACTTCTGTACTGGGAGTCCGGGGTTCATTCCTTGGTCGTAGCACAAATTTATTTGATTGCCAAACCCTTTCTTGACCTCTGACAATATGTGTATTAATCAAAACTTGTGAATTGGTGGAATGCCAGGCCTCCACCGTGGTTCGGATCCCATTTTAAACTGTAGGTTCTCCATTTCATTTCACAATCACCCTACCATTACACATTAGCGTAAGTGCGTAGAGCCCGAACGGGTAGTAAGGCGCTGTGCTGCTAATAATAATAATAATAATAATAATAATAATAATGATAGATTTCAGAAAACATTCTAAAGTAATTTAAAGTAAGGAGTGGTAATAAAGTTAAAACTTGGTATATGGATTAATTAACTTTTAATATTCAAAAGATTGATTTTAATAATTTAATAAACAAAAATCAATATCCTAGAAAATATGTTTAGGCCTATAAAATAAATGACAATGACAAATCAAAAGCTATCCTAATTAACAAAAATCTATTTCAGATTTACTCCTCTTAAACAGTTGTAACAAAGTCAGTATCAATCAATATTTTAGAAAATATGTTTAGGCCTATAAAATAAATGACAATGACAAATCAAAAGCTATCCTAATTAACGAATATCTATTTTAGATTCACTCCTCTTAAACAGTTGTAACAAAGTCTCTAATAAAAATACAATAACTTTTAACTTGAAGTCTTACCTGGTATTTATTTAATCAATACTGGAGAAAGACTCGCAAGTATTTTTATTTCACTTCACATATTTTTTCGGAACATAAAAATTTTAAAACACGATCTTTAGCCTAGAGGGCAACACAACACAATCTTGGGGTTAAAAGATTTATTTTATAGTCTTGATAGACTTAAATTTTCGAATATTTACTGAGAAACACTCGTTTTTTTATTTTATCACACGCTTTAATGTTATATTAGATAAGTAATTATTCAAAGATCACCAATAAACCGTTTATTTCCCGAGGATAATACGCTCACACACCAAAATAATATTCACAAAAGAACACACAGATTAATAAATAGCCGAATTAGTATTTAAAAAAGACACTGTACTATTCAAATTTGTAATAAAATTATTAACGGGTAGAATAGACACGCCTAAATACAAATCAATAATACTCAACTATAAAATATTTTGTTCTTCAACTTGTTGATTCACGCACATGGTTTTATTAAATTTATTTTATACGATAATTCATTGTTATACTGCATTTTAAAATTGTTGGATTTTGGTTATAAGAATAACCGTTTTGTTAGTTGCTTAATATTGAAGTTTTCTTTTGCTGTTTAATTCAAATTAATTTTTAAAAGCAAGAGAACGTTAAAAGTGGCCTTGTAAGCTGACAACAAATATGGCCACTGAATAAAAGGTGCCGGTTGATGACGTAGAAAAAAGAGGACCGTTGTCCGTTACGCGGCAAAGGTATTAATACTCTTTGTTTACAAGATTTAAACTTTATATTATTTCACAAACATTTTGAATGTTCTTTCTTCTTTATTATTACAAACCATTTGTTTATGTTAAAGATATACGAGGGCAGCTATAAAAATATTAATAACTGAATATAATACCATTAAATGTATAATTTCACGCTCTATTTAACCTGTTATTACCACAAGAGTTAAAAGAAAAACTAAAATTAAATTACTAGACTTTTTTTCTTTAATTTGATTATGGAAAGTAAAATTATACTGTAATCTTTGGGAAGTATTGTTAATGGTGATTGATAGTATTTTTAGTAATAATAATAGTAGTAATTAGTAAATAATTATTATTTCCAAATATGGTGACAAAAGTTACTTTTAGACAATGTTGGCGTTACTGATACCATCTGCTAGCGTCTGCTAGCTGTCATCGAAAACCATAGAAGTGGTAAGTCCACTGTATCTTAGTTAAATTCTCTTTTTGAGGTATTTTTGGTTATATATGGAAGATGAATGAAAATAGATTCAATTGTGTAAGGGCATAAGGGTCTTTCAAAAAGTTTACTTAGTGTGTGTGGTACTCTTGCATACATTTGAACATTTGACTGGGAACTGGTAATTTATTTGTATTGAATATTAAACTTGCAGAGAATAATACTATTAGAGTTGGGTCAAATCCATTATTTTACAATTTTTAATCTCTAATTCTAATCTCCACTTTACCTTAAATTCAAATCTTAGAAAAAATTATGAACCTTAAAGGAAATATAAAGATAATTGAATAATATAAAATACAAATAGTAACTAAATGTTAATATTCTTTCTCATAATCCCTTCCTACATTAAGTGTTAAATTACTGGTCTGGAACCGAGTTAAGGTCATCCTATAATTATAATTGGTTCTTAACCACCAATAAGCTGTGTTAAAGTGCTAAAACAAATTTAACTTGAGGGCTTTTTATTTTATTTTTAAAATTAGGATTTGATGCTCGAATCTGAAATTTTCTCACATTTCACCAAGGACTCGAGGGTCCCTTCCCTAAATGCAAGTCACAGTCATGGCGCAATAAGTAATAACTGAATTATGTTAAAGCTTTAATCTGATCAAAGGAGAAGTAGTTTAGTAAAAAAAAATTATTTATTTGGGGCATTTAATGTGTACTTTTTGATCCAACCATTTGTCTCTAACCAACACTTACAACCTAATTTAATTCTAGAACAGAAACATCACCCACACTTAAGTTTAATGCTGCACTATAACTTTTTTTTTAGAGAGAAAACAATTATTTTTTCCCCTCAACACAACTCATTCTAAATGTGTTTTAATTGCAAAAATTATTTTTACAATTTCTTTTCTTTAGAAGCTGTTTTAACTGATGAAATTAGATATATAATTTTTTTAATCCTATTAGCTGTAAATGTTTGATATTTTATATTTGATTTAATAACTTACTATAAATGAACGTGTAAATATTTCAATGTGATCACCCAAATACTTTGTGGACCAGCGATTGCCAACCCTTTTCAATTCGTGACACACTAAAATTGTCTAGGCACATCATCATTTTTTCAAGTAGAGATTTTATCATTAAAAACTCATATTATGATTGTGTTTAAAAATTAAATTGCTAAAGTTCTATTAATTGTGTTATTTTTAAAAGAATGTTTATCATGAATTTCGAAAGTATTTATTTTTACTCCCAATATTTATTCACACTTTTATTTTTATCTTATTCCAAGCTCCTGTGGCACACTTTTTAAACTGTAGCGGCACACCGCTTGAAAAACGCTGTTCCAAACTAATAAGTATTTACTACTTCTATTACTACTATTACTGCCACAGCTACTATTACTACTCATACTACTAAAAATAAAAAATAAATTTTTAAGTAGAAGTTTGTTTTAATCCATTACAAATTTATGGTGGATTAGGTCTTAACAGTTAGATGTTTGATTCTTGCCCATATGAGATCAGGCTTTTGCAATAGCTTTGTCGCCACCTCAAGGTGTCCACTCTCCAAAATAAGAGTAAAATTGATTACTAAGGTTACATATCCTGGAAATAAAGCTAAGGAAATTTGCTTGGTCAAGTTATCTAGCATGGTTTGTTGGTGATGTCAGTTTGAACCTTAGCCAAACATTCTGAGGGTGTTTTTACCTTAATTATTTTCAACTCCTTCTCCACACAAATGAGGTTATATCACAACTTAAGTTCTACCCGACTCCTTCCCAACCCCTAAGTGTTTTTGACCTACGAACCCACCCACCATACTGGGATTTTCCCTAATATAATGACTAATCACTAGAGTCCCGTGAAAATGGTTTTATTTTTAGTTAAATTTTGTTTTTTAAATCTCACTTTTCGGTGTTATTTCCTGTTTATTCAAAATTGCATCTTACCTGAGGTGTTCAAGTATTATTTACTTAGACAATGTGTACAAAATTAAATTTTACTATTGAAACTTTATATATTTGCTTTAAAATTCCTTGTCAATTTTGTAGTCTAAAGTTAGCTTACACTACAGCAAAATACTAATCAAATTACAGCCATGGTCAAAATTTCTTCTTAATTTCGTGTTTATTTAAAGATTTTTTTTTAGTAAAAGCGTTATTTCGTTTTATTTTGCTTTTCAAAAAACATTGTAAATCATATATAAAAACTATCAAAGGAAAAGTTACTTGATTCCATCTTTGTTTGGCACTTTTTGTATCTCATCATTTTTACAGGTCTCTAATAATAACATAAATATATAAAATAATTTTACACTGTACAAACACTACAGCTCCCTTGTCCAACTTCCTTCACTTAAATTTTTAACGATATGATACTGCTCCATGCAGGGGTGTAAACAGAGGTCCACTTGACACTTCATACTACTACTATACTAATTTACATTAGCAGCAGTGTAAAGTGTGAACTGTGTTGTTCTTTTCATTGTAAAGGCCATAGTGTTTGTCTCTTTAATATGTTTCTATCCACTTTTCCTATACCTTCTTCCAAATATAATACAATTACCTCATAAAGCGAAAAGAGGTTTTCCTTATTGAGTTTTACCATAACAAAACAAAGTACAAGATTTAAACCACCTAAAATAATATGTATGAAATAAAGTGCATTAAGCAAAAACAATTTGTAATAAATAAAACGATAGAAAATTAGGAAAATAATAAAGCACAAATAAAAGTAAAAACACTAACACATATTTACACACTTCAATATTTCAATACTATTATATACATATGTGTAAGAGTTTTTACTTTTAGTTGTTCTCTATTATTTTCCTACTATTCTATCATTTTATTTATTGCAAACTACCCAAAATAAAATAAAGTTTACCAACCAAAAAACACTAGCAAAAGATAATTTTGTAGATGTTAGTTGTTCCCTTTCTCGGCACTAGATGTCACCACCTGTTTTATCAATGTTCATTGAGGTCAACACACTAGGTGTTCACCTACGTTTTATACAACATAAAATAGATATGATGGAAATCAGCACAGTATATTGGAGGTGGTGTTGTGGTTTTCTATTCTTTAGGTAAATGCGTTAGCATTTCCTCTTAATTTAACTCATTATTCCTATCATACTAGGCCACAGACAAGGTGTACACCAGAACCATAACCTCCAGGTTAAAATGGTTTCACACATTGGGAGAGCTTGAGTCCTTAAATACAGGGATCGATATATGCAGTACCTAGTGACAACATAGCTAGATGGTTTTATTAGAGAACAGACAAAAATTGCCTTAAGTATCAAACACTTTCACAAATCTAGGTTTAGGTAGCACCCCACTCTCCCTATAAATTAACCCCCAAACAAACCTATTCAGAATACACGTTACAAAGAAAACTTATAACACAATAGTCCAGTTTTTGTTGACGCAAATCATTGTAAATGGTCTATTTGTAAATAATATTCAAATATTGTCAACTAGTTGACTGAAACGGTTTGTTCATTGAAAAGGGGCTGGTGGTGGGATTGATGGTACCTGAATTAGTTTGTTTGGAACACCTCCCCTTTACAATGAACAATTTTAAATTGAGTTGTTTCATTAGGTGTTGTTTTCACTGAAAAACTGCAACTAGAACTCCCCACTGCCCAAGGAGCCAAGAGAAACTCCGCTAGGCTGAGTGTCTGGTGTATATCTTGTGTGCGCACTATGATTAATTGTTAAACGTTAAAGACAAGTTGTGTATAAATAAATGAGTTAAAAAACTAGGAATATTATACTTTTTAATCTGATACACAATACATAGATTTGTATTATCTCCAACAATCATCACATCATTTTAAATATATGCCCATTCTGTTGGTGCATGATGTCTTACTTACAATCCAAACTATCCACAAATTTACATTAGTGGGCTAGCGATGCACAAAGTAGAACACCTTTAGTGCATGTGATTAGAATTAGGTGGCAAGGCTTGCTTGTGTCTAATGTTAAAATTGTTAAGAGGAAATAAAAATTATATTTTAGAATTTTAAAACAGGATGTACAAATAATGGGAATAAATGTTGGAAACAATCACTGTTGAGAACTATGGTCTGCTGGTGATGGGAGATTGAGGTGTAAATTCATGTTGGGTGCAGTGAAGAGTTTTTTTTTCTTTTCCTAAATGGTTTTCTGCTCCCTCCATCTAGCCATCTTCCTATGAAAATTGGACTGAAGTAACACTACTAAAATGGTCACACCTTCATACTGCCGAGATCCAAGCCCCGGCTTCATCACTAGCTATCCAGTATCTTTCAAATATTAAATATCAACATCTCCAATGTGCTACATCAATAAACATGTAAAGCAGTAATTTAATTTGCTGGCTATGTTGACAAACAAAGTCTATTTGGAGGCAACCAATACAAATTTTTTTTTTCACCTTGGTTTACTACTTGTTCAGGCTATCCACATTTTATTGAAGTAGGGACGAGGACGCTCTAATTTAATGTAAATGCACCAAATTATCTTAAGAGGCGGCTCGGGAAAACAATTGGATAGCTCACCTGCAGGATATGCAATGCGGGTAGCAAGCATGTTATTCTAAAGACCATTCACAAAGTTAGTTTTCAATCTTGAATATATATAAACCACAGTTAAACTCGTAATAAATTAACTTTACAAATACCTGCTTTAAAGGTCGCATGGTCATTCTCACAAAAGACAACTTCTAAAGATGAGAGAACAGGGTTTGAGTCCCAGTTGAGTGTACTAAAGGTATGCTTCCTTGAAATTCAACCTTCCTCATCCCTAACCCAATAGTGAAGTTGGTAAGCAAGCTTTACAAATAAAGTAATTAAATTTTCATTTCTGAATCTATTTGATGAGAGTAAAGTATGGCTTATTAATTTATATTATGTTAGTCCTCTATGTTAAAATCTTTTAAAACAATTAGTGAAAGACTCATATAGTGTCTCCACCAATGTGATATACTCTGATAAGACTGTTCTATGTTTAACCAAACAATTTTATTCTCCAGACAAATAGTGGTGCATTAAACAAAATTTATCCTCAGTTATGTAACCAAAGTCACTTGTAGTCAAATTTTGCACCATATTAATTTTTTTTAAATTGGCAAAGTAGAAGGTATGAAATAGATTAAACTAATCATTTAATCAGGTTTTATTACCAGAAACTTAATGACAAATTTACATTTAAAATGTGACCAAAAGAGCTTATTTACTGTTAATTTATTGAAAAGGCATAGTCTTCAAACCTTTTAGAAGACATTGTATACTTACATACTTAAATAAAAGCTTGAAAATATTTTTATCTTCTCCCTTAGAGAGATTTTATTAAATCCTATTTGACCAAACAAATCAAAAAAAGATTCAAAACTATTTCTTAGCTTCATTTTTAAGAGTACCTAAGAGCCTTCTGTGTTTTCTAAAAGTATGCAGACTGCCCAACAGTATTTCTAACATGATTTATAAAAATATTTATATTTTTTATTCTTTTAAATAATGGGTTCACCAGTATTTTACTATAAAATTTTTTTAACCATGTCTTACTACCCGTTCGGGTTATACAATTTTTAGTATAATTGATCCATATATTTGGATAAGAAAGTGGTATAATTTCATCGATTTGTTTTAATTGCAAAAACAAATGCCCTTACAACATCAACAAACATTATAATATAATAAAATGATGATAATCTTTGAAACATTTAACAAAACTACACCCTGATTTTAGTAGTAAGCTCGTTCTGGAAGGCCTTATTGACGCCTATTGCACAGTAATATTTTGCCTTCCAAAATAAGCGCTTACATCATGACTGTGTACAACATTTGAAATGGCTAAGGGAATGAAGTTATCCGGGAAAGAGAGTGAGGGTATAGGGAGTACATGAGATAGTAGGGGAAGTAAGGTTGAGATGGTATGGGCATGTAATGAGGATGGAAAAGGAAAGAATAGCAAAGAGGATGAAGGAGTATTGAGGAAAAAGACCACAAGGCAGGCCAGGAAAGAGATGGAAGGATCAGATAACAGAAAGTGTACAAGTGAGAGGATTATAACGATGGAAGGACGGAAGGTGGCATTTTTACTAAAGTGACCTGGCCACAGACTGGAAACAGATGATAACGTTTGACAATATAATAAAGGATAGCTATTTAGTTATGGTAAATGTTCCTAAAACACCAATCAGTGTTACAACAGCACACAATCAAATTTATTTCTTATTAATATATGTTTCCAAAAGTTTTAAGATATAACTCCAAGAAGTGTATTTACTATAGAGAATTTTCCCAAAAAATCCTATCAGATCAAAATGGTGAAAAATTGCATTGAAAAAGAGTGGCTTTATCATGGGGGTGTGCAAATATATCTATTATATGAAAAGTTAAGTCAAAGCAAAATTTGACAAATGCAAAGAAACATCAAAATTATTGGTTTTTTTAACCTTTCACTTTTTCACATTATAGTATACTGCCAAACATTGGAAGCTGTGATCATATTATGAGTATCAATACTAATCAAATTGAAAGACAATATATATGACCAAATGGAACGCTGCATTTTGGATAGTCAGTAAATTCCAGTGCTAGAAATTTTACAAAAATAAGAAACATTATTTAATGTCAAAATATTTTAAATACCACACTTGTTTAGTATATTATACTCTTTAACATCTGTCAAAGTTTTCAGCTTATTTGAGAATGCTTTCTAAGATGAAAAGAAAATTGTGTGATTTTTTGAATAGTTGCACACTCCTAGCATTAAGTGACATTAACAACATTGGGTTTGGCCAAAAAATTAAAGAGATGATAAAACTACATAGAAAAATGTTGCTTGAAAAGGTATTTCATCCAGAAAAGATGAGGACGTAAATACTGTGCCACTGTGAGAAAAAATGTTCAACTATATGGCTAAAAGCAAATTAATTGTAGAAGTTGTACTAGTTTTAATTCGACATGGGTTATGCGGTTGATGAAACTGCCAGCTTCTTGAGGTGCTCCATGAAGACTTGTAAACTGACATCATCTGTTAAAACTGGTGCACCACTTTCCTGCTAACAGACAAAACGACAGTCACCAACACAAAGTATATAAAATTAGCACATTTTGTGGATACAATTTATAATAAATGCTTAAAGACTTTAAGATTAGGCTAAATGGCAGAAGCAATTTACACTTAGAAATATCGAGTCTTAGTTTTTAAGTTCATCAGAAAACTAAAATGAAAAAGCGAATGAGAAATAAAAAATTCTAACAAAAGACATGATCTGATCATCAGGCTTGTCAAACTGTCAGGCCACCGTATGAGACTCAATCTATAATTGTGTGCGTCCGCAGACTTTATGATGAACCAACATACAATGCGTCCAAATTATTTTTATAAATCTTCTATAAATACTCAATTCATATTTTGGAAATTAACAATTATTTGGGAAATTCTAGCCAGTGAGGTTGGTATACCAAATCTTTACTTTTTACACACCAAAGATTGATTCTAAAAAATTGTTAAATTTGTGCGCCAAATATACACAATGTTTGACAGACCATAAATGTGTGAATAGTTGTTTTTTCTTATGAAAAGGAACAAACACCCTGAGATATTGCGGCTTGTGACACTGTGTTGTCAGAAAGTGAAGTCATCAAACGGTTCAAAGCATAGCACTGGAAAAAAAAAAGAAAAAAAAAAGTAGATTCTATAGCAAGTCTATAAAATGTGTATGTGTATTTTTTTTTGCGCCATGTTCTATATCATCTTGATTTTATTTTTGTTATAAATTATAAAAATAATTTGAAATCAGTATTTTCAATTTTGAATTTGACCCTTATGTTCAAACAAGTTTGACACGCCTGATTTACATCTTTCAAACTTGTAAGCAAAGTTGATGCTATACTTGTGACAATCTCTGTGAGAATAGTAAGGCTTACATAAGAAATATCTTTCTACCCCTCTTTTTGCCAATTTCTTTCTTTACCGTTAAGATAGGCAATTAGCAACATTGATGATCCAGTGTTCACATATTTATTGTATTTGAAGAAAAACATAATAAACACCTAAGCAAAATTCAATGGCAACATTGTATCTTAACCCAAAGAGAGGTTGTAACCGAGTGTAATATTGATGACTAACCTTGCAAGCACGAATTAATTTCCAACTGAATGCACCAAGATGTTTTATCTACTATGTAGTTTCCCACCCTGTTTCATTGTAAATACTGGTGCATTTCCTCAAACTTAAACCTCCAAAAACATATAAAATAAAATGATACAAAATTAATAAACACTTAACACCTAAATATTAAATTGCCAAGACATGTTTTAATTAACCCTTAAATAAAAAAATATACCAAAATTCATTATGTTTAATTTTGCTTTACGCAGATATTATATATACAATAACAATAACAAACACAATGTATAATTAATTAAAAAAGAATATAGCCCTGTTATTTGCAATTTTAAACAAAAGAAACCATTTACAAAAGCATAGTTAGGAACACAGTTCTAAAGCAATGACAAGATAACAGCATAAATACAGCAGGAAGCATTGCCTAGAAATGAACAACTATACCTTTAGGAAGTTGGAAATAGAAATATTAGTATTACAATTACATAATTTTTACATGCAAGATTAACAATAAATTGTCACATGCAACAAATATGATTCTTAGTTTATATGCTGAGATGGTTACCTAACTAATTAACTTTATACTTTAAATAAGAAATAGGTAAGAGTGATAGGAATTAGGAGTGTGCGAAGATTTGATTTTGCTTAGAATAATTTTCAGCTTCAACTAATAAGCTTCACCAAAAGTATTATTGAGGCTGAAATAAACATTTATGTTAAAATTTTGGCAGTTTTTGCTGTTATGAACAATACAAATTAATCTTAACTTGACAAAAATTTGAAGTGATTAAATTTCAGGCGGGTAATATTTAATTGATTCATCAGCTTAGGCTAAAATGCTAAACACTATTGCAATATAATTTATGTATCACACTTCTTAATTTTCTTATCTATATTTCATGCGCACACACACATATGTGCACACACACTGAAATCCCTTATTAGCAAGAAGTGTGTGGTATTTGGAAGAATAATGTGAATTAAAAAAATCTTATTGCTTGAATAGTTATATATATGAGAAATTATGTGAATATTAACTATAAAAATCTAATTACAGCACTGTTCATGAGCCAAGATAACTATGACTAATTAATAAATATTGGACATAGCTTACTGTATAGATTGCACAATACACAAATGAAATCAAATTTTGACAGTAGGCCTTGTGTATTGTTTATGTGCACAAGAGCACAGACTAAATTATTGGAACAACCCCGGCTGATGGCTCTGAAAGGGTGTGAGGTATGATCTTGACATCATTACTATATAGATTATTTTAGAAACTTTCCTAAGAGGGGGAAAGCCGGTCTGATCACACTTAACATGAGGCAATGGCATTCCTGATCTTATAGTAAAATACTGTACATGGAAGTTGTTTCACCATGAGAGCCCATGTTATTTTGATAGGGAAATTTAAACTCAGGGTGACTACAAAACTTCTACTATAAAATTTCTAGACTTTTCCAGGGTTTTCAACCAACATTTAAAAATACTCCTGACTCAAACCTTTTTGCAATTTTTATTTGTGAATGGCGATTTTTCTGTTTGTTACAGTGATCACGTATTTTAAAAAACAATCCTAACAGCTAGAATAAACATCCAACATACTTATAACTTATTTTTACAGTATGTATTTAATGTTTACAGTAATATCTTTGACCCTCTGTAAATGTGTTATAAAAGAAACCCTACTTTTATTTCAAGACTGTCCTATCTATTAAATGCATTTGGTTAACATCGAGAAACAAAATCTCTCATTTTCGTCCAAATGTTAAGGAAGAAAATGAATCAAGTATTTAATTTCCCTGACTTCCAGGATTTCCCTGTCATTAGCCATCATGAAACTGTCAACTATAAAGAAGAATCTGCTATTCAGCTGTGTCTGTTTAGGAATATTTCACAAAATATTTATTTTTTCAACATGAAACAATAGCATAAAATATTTACACTATTATTCGGCTTTGTATTAAAGCAAAAAAGTAGGCTTGGCACACTCCTAGAAAGCTTAAATAATAGGAATAAAAAAATGAACTCAATATTGTTTTTACAATAAAAAACAGGAAGACAGTTCACATTTCACAATGCTGTCAATGGACAAATAACTTCCCCTTTCTATACCCTCTTTCATGTGCATTAATACTCCTCAAAGAAAAAAAAAGAGGTTATTAAACAGCAGTGATTATTTATGAAACCATTACTTTCTTAGTTTTGCTTTAGTATATCTTACTACTCATCTGGGGTTTCTACATATTTTCACTAATAGTATAGGTCGATTAGATTAGTTGGCAATAGGGCTGAGACCCTCAAATGCTTAAGGATATTCTAGAATTTAATAAGATATCAGATTCAAGATTTTCAAAAAATAATTCAGAATTTTAATTGTAATCTGTTATGAAGAGCTCTAATACTGCTTTTGGTGGCCCAGCCCCAACATAATTTGATATAATAGGACAAACAGTCCATTAATTTAACCCTTCCAGTGTTAAGGTAAAAACAAGCTTTTGCCTTACAGGCTAAATTTTTTTCAACCAAAATCACAAAAAAAATTATTATAAAATAGATTATTATTATTTTACTTATGTGGAAATGAAAAACCACAGACATTTTATAACATTTCAGTCATTATGTGGTACAGTAAGTCACCATGGTTTGCCTCAAGAAGTTCCAAAGTTTCGTTCTTTTGGACATCTGATATTGTTGAAATTTGTGTCACTGACGTGAACATACAATTTTAAACAAAGTCAATATACACACTGTTTACTTTGCATACTATTTAGAATATTTTATTGTTATGGTAGGCTTCAAAACAGTCTACTGGATGAAGGAAATGCTTAGCTTTGCATGTTTTAACAAAAATAAATCGCAGGACTTTCTCTGTATGCCTTGAGGGACATAAGTTTCCTGTCATTCTACTTCTGGATGTTCACATACAATATGTAGTGAATTCCCCGCCTCTATAAATTCATAGATAATATATCTTCAAGATCATCACCTTCATTTTCATCCCTTGTAAAATCACTAAGATCACTGTCATATTATTATTTGACAATAAATCCCCACACTCTTGCCGTCTCCATTGTTTACTTATCATGGAACCGATCAAGGTGCTGTTAAAATATTCTGACAACACCTACATTGTTTACGTAGTGCTATGATGTAGTTCCGAGTTCACATACTATAATTTATTTTTATTCCAGTTGCCTGCTGCCATCTACAAAATATTCTGCAACTTACAGAAAAATGAGTGATTGGTGGAATATTCCGTAAATGACACAGGAAGGGTTAACACTTAATATTTTGCTACATTTAGTATTTCCCTTTTTATCCATATTAGTAATTCATATTAGTAAAATAGTTGATCTGACCCAATTCAAGAGGCAGCCATTACCCCTTTTTCTTCCGATGACAGCATTGTAAGGTATAAACTGTGTTCCTCTTTTCAAAGTAAATACCATATTGAGTTTACTCCTTTTATTTTTTCCTAACTCCCTTTCCCGAACCTTCCTCTATTATAATGTAAATTTATACAAGCATTAGTTTATTAAGCCAGCGAGCAAAATAAGTGATGACATGACATGGAGCCCATCACCAATAAAAATGAATATAAATAAAAAAAAACACTACCGCATTCGGGATTGGCATCGCCTGTTGAAAGGTGGGAAAATGGAAAAAAAGAGAAAAAATATGTTAAAAACATAACATTAAAAACACACAAAAAATCTGTTTACAGGCAAAACAAAAAGTAAAACTGTATTCAATTGTTTTATAGTTTATAAAGATGCTGGCTTAGCATGCTTGAGTGTCAAACCAACTTACACACAAATAAATACGCTATCAAATACCTAAAACATGTTGAAACACCGAATTAATATAATATATACCTTTAAAGAAAACCTCTTTTCAAGTTTGTTTTTATCAAGGTCATAATGTGAATATCTATTCAGGTTGGCTTCCTTCCTTATCACTTATATTTTAGACTATGTGAATGTTAAATTTTTGATAATGAATAAATAATTTTGAATTCAAATAGTTAATAAAATCTTGGTACAACTTATTATTATGTACGTGTTTTTTTTTGTTACATCTATTACTGTTTGCAGCCTATGGCCTGGGCAGTTTTTTATTCAAGCTATATATTTTCCACTACTGGCTGGCTAGGCTTGTCGTATCTTCTTCATATGCCTTATAATCTAACTTAAGACTAGAATAGACATAACATCCAGCAGATGGCCGTTAATTTAGCAATGTGAAAGGTAAACCTAGATTTCATCAATGATAAACTTCTTGATCATTCCGGGAATCAAAACCAAGACCCTTAGCTCGGTAGGCAGACACGCTACCAACTGAGCTATGGTGTCTGATACATACGGGTATACATAGTTTAAATATAATAGGCAAAATTTCAAATAAAGTCTTGTGAAAATGATCTAACTCAAATTTAAAGTTTTAAGTGAAAAAAAAAAGTTTTAGTAAAATTATAAATAGAAATATCACTTTATGTTATGTAATTGGTGTTGATTAAAGATTTACACATTTAAAGCTAGAACAATAAAAAAAATAGTAATCATTTATACAAGCTTAAAGAGAAAATACAAATAAAATAAAGTAATAGATAAAATGATAGGAAATTAGGAAAATGGTAGAGCACAAATAAAAGTAAAAACACTAACCCATATTTACACACACTTCATATTTCAATGCTATTATAGCATCTTCCCCAGGAAGTAGTAGTAATTAGACTAAACAGGGCGTTGTATTCAGTGATGCCAACTTGATTGGTAAGGATAAAAACTACTCTGGTAGAGTTGAAATTCACTGAATATTTATCTGTTACTCTATGAATGGTAGGTGGTGTTGGTGGAGCCTCTGGGTTGAAATTAGCAAATATTTAGGTCGGTTGGTTTTCTAGACTTTGTGATCCATTGATGTGCCAGTTCCCATCTTCTTAACTGAGACATATTACATTGTGTCTTGTGGAATGATTTTAATACCTTGACAGTGTAGCAGTCCTCAAAGTTGAGGTTATGATTAGAGGTGTGTGCAGAAACTGTTTTTTCTGGATTTTTAATTTTGGTGTCATGGCAGTGTCCATTCATTCATTTATGAAGAGTTTCAATGGTGAGGGTAACATATTGTGCAGACACAATAAAATATGTCTCAGTTAAGAAGATGGGAACTGGCACATCAACGGACCACAAAGTCAGTGAATTTCAACTCCACTAGAGAAGTTTTCATCCTTACCAATCAAGTTGGCATCACTGAAGACAACACCTTGTTTAGTCTAATTACTACTACTTCATGAAAAATATGCTATAATAGCATCGAAATATCAAAGTGTGTGTATATATATGTTAGTGTTTTTACTTTTATTTGTGCTCTACCATTTTCCTAATATCCTATCATTTTATTTATTACAAAATGTTTTTGCTTAATGCACTTTTTTCATACATATTAAATAAAATTAAGTGAAACTCCAAACAACAATTAATTAATTAAATAGACAAAACAATTAAGCATGGTTGTTTTTATTTGATTTTAAATTCCTGCCTAGTGTTCTATTTAATTCCTTCAAGTAGAACTCTACTTGTGAATATTAATATTTAAGCCGGATTGAAAATAATAATTCAATATAATTTTAAAATAATTTAAATTCATTATAAAACATGTTTTGGTGGCCACATAGTCTAAGGCACTACTCTTGCAATAGACTATATTGCCGAAGATGGGAAGATTGGGGTTTGATCCTGCTCGAGTGCACTGAGGAGGGTTTTTCCTAAATGGGTTTCCACTCTCTCTCCATGCAAATGCAGGCACACTTCCTCTAAATAAAAACCTTCCTAATCCCTAACCCATTTAAGTAATTAGCACATGTGTGTATAACCTATACAGGTAGTGGAAGGTGGTGGTGGGGAAACATTGTAAACAAAAGTTATTATTAACAGCTACTTCTATTTGAACTGTATACCAACATATAAAATACTAATAGCAGCAAAACAATTGAAGAAGACTTATTACTACTAGATTACACAAGCATAGATAGTGCACTAGTGAACGCAGTGAGCAATTTGAATTAAATATGTATGTATAGTTGATACATCTTTAAGGGTACTAAGTGCTAGCTAGCACAAAATACAATCAACACAGCGGCTCACTAAGCAAAATTTAGTAGTAATTTCTCGACAGAGGATATTTTTATATTTGGTTTTAGTGAACAAATAATAAATAAATATACATAATTTCCAATCGAAGTGATTAATAATAGGGTTCTGTGAGCCAAACTCGAATTGAGTATTTCAAAAAACTCCCGAGTTTGAATATATTAATAATTTTAAAATGTCCCCAGCCAAAACCAACATAAAATGTAAATAGCACGTCTTTAAAATATGAGATTATAAAATATATGAAAACAACACATGTTCTTAAAGTAAGAACGACATTCATTTTTATAAAAAGTCAATACTTTTGAAAAAAAAAAGTTAAAAGATAGGAACAACACACTAATAAAGATATAATAGTAAAAAAAATAATCAAAATGGTTTCAACACTCATGTCCTTAAAACATTAAAACTACAGTAGCAGTTACAAAAACAAGTTCATAAACTGAACATTTTAATTAGATAATATAATACTTCCCCAAAATAAGCCTTCTAACTATATTTACCATATATTAAAAAAAAAAGAAAAAAAAAAAAGGAAGACTCACAAGCAGTTAGAAATTTGAAATGTTTCATATTTAATTTATTAGTCTTTAATGTAATAATCACCTGCCTCGGTGGCGTAGTTAGCTAACGCGCTAATCGTGTTGAGCTCGACTGCCAAGGACAGGGAGATCGAGGTTCGAATCTCGGTCGGGTGAACTGGGGTGGTTTTTCCTAAATGGTTTTCCACTCTCCCTCTACACAATTGCGGGTTCACTTCCTCTAAATTCAACCTTCCCAGTTCCCAATCCATTAGCGTAGTTAGCAAAAAAAATAATAATGTAATAATCATTTATGATCACTTCTTCTGTTCCAATTCCATTCCTCTATGCACAGTTACGTATGCACTTTGTATGGGCTTTCACTAGAAATTATTTTATTAAAAAATTTCTTTCAATTCAAATTTAATTCTTTTAATAGTTGATGTTCATTCTTTAAAATGAAAAATAGGACGATTAAAAAATATTTATAGTAAACAATATGAAATAGTAAATACTAAATGCTTTTAAGTAAATGTGTATGTTTGATCAAATATTTATTGCAATTGTAATCAACACTGATTTTCTAAAGGTTAACCAACATTAATTCTATAACTAAATAGTTACTAATACTAGTTTTGTAGTTAAGCGTATTTAATACACGGTCTAATTATCTTACATTTTAAAACAATAAGTACTCTCAATGTTGAATTTTTAAGTCAAATGAAATTATAATTTTAGAAACAGAAAATGGGAAAATAGTAAAAATTATTATTATTCAAGTATTTAGTGATCTACCTGGCTATTTTTTTTTTCAATGACATGTTATAGCAATGCAACTTCAGTTGAGGATAATCAAAATGGACAAAAAATATTGAATTAGTTTACCTGTCAAAAGTATTTTAGAGCTCTATTACGATGTTGATGTGAAATTTGATAATTTTAACAATAAGTTACCAAATGATTTGTAAGTGAAACTATCGCTGTTATCTAAATTAAATAGCCTATACTTATTATTGTATTTTAAAAATTGATTTGTACGTATATCAAGAGGAAGCTCAAAAATTATGAGCCTACAAAAACTTTTGATCATGATCCTGAAATTTTATGACAATTTCAACTTGATGCTTGAAATTTGAGTACTCGCAGAGCCCTGATTATATAAAAAATGTGTGGTGAAATTGAATGAACCAATAGCTATCTAATTTCAGGTATTCAAAAATGTGCAAATAATTCAAAATTACAGAATTTAATATTCAAAGATAGGATATGGATAATTCATAAATTTATAATAAAAAATATTTGTATTTTTGAATATTCATACACCCCTACTGTTATTACATTAATCTAAAGTGTTTCAACAGTTTTCATATACGTCATTTTGGTAAATATTTATTGTTATAATCTTCAATATTTAATGTAGATGTTTAAATTAAGAAATTTTTATCACAAAACAATTGCACTTAAACAAAACAAGGTTGTTCTAGGATTGTTCATTAATAGGGGTGTGCAAAGTACATTTTTTCAGTTTGAAGAAAACTTGAATCGAATATTTAAAATATTCACGAAGCCGAATCAAAATTAGAATATTTTTCATTTAGTTATTTTATGCACGAAAAAATATTATATTGTGGCTATTTATATTACTTTATGCAATAAAATACTTGGAAAAAGTTTTATTGCACAATTGTTTGTAATATTTCGTGTTATTCTGAAAAATCTAGTTGTTTGTACTAAACAGTTTAAGATGGCAATAATTTAACATAGATGGAGTATTTTAGCTATTTTTATCAGCGAAGCTTCGAAGCCAGAATTTGTTTTGAAGCAAAGTCGAAGATGATGTTTGTTTTGAAGCTTCGCACACCCCTTTTCATTAAGTCTACTGATATAGTCAACTAATTTTAAACTGGTTAAATAAATACAAACTAACTTATCTCATAAGGGATTTTAAAACCAAATTGACAAAAAAGGTTTTAAACTGATTCCATAGGCTTATGATTAAAATAAATCATCCAACTAAAAAGATACAATAACACTAATAGAAAGCAAATTGTTTATCTTACCCCGCCATATGCATACATATTGTTGTGTGTCTGTGAAGGATTCACTTTGGACAGCAAAAACCGAGCCTAGAAAAAAAAAAGCACAAAAATATTAAAGTTTTTTTTCATGATGTATATATAAATTATTATTTAATATTTAATCCTTTATAATTTTTCGCAGATGAACATCAACCTCATTTTAAATAATTATATAATCTATTCATAATTGACATTTTGAAACATAAGAAAATATGGCACCAGGTGGTTGGACACGCAGATAGGAACATGTAAAAGTTATAACAAAGTAAAAACCAGTAAAAATAGGTTTTCCTTACAGAGGTATATTATATCTTCACTTTATTCTGTAACCTTGTTACAACATGATACAGAAGAATTTGTATCACTCACCTAGCCAGCCCCAGTTGACTCGTTCCGACTTGTCTACCAAAAAACCCCGAGATACATTCCACGACACAACCCACATTCAACTAAGCCTGAGTTCGAGGCTTGCTGCTGGCTTGTTGGGAGACACCCCCCCCCCCCCACCCTCCCTATCAAACAAGTGAACTTCGCTGAGCATGAGCTGTGCGCGTGCCAACGGGTGTGTTCTAAACCTTCTATGGACAATATTTGTGATTGTGACTGATGTTTGTGGGCTCTCGAGACTGTTCTGGAACTCCCCCCCCCCCCCCTGTCTCTCCGCGCACTGAGAACACATGATTACCGTAGAGTATATAATGGTTAGAGTCCAGAGTATAGTGACGCATTACACTTTGGGCTTACAAAGTAATAAGCTAACTATTAAGTAGACTCGACACTCTTTTCAAAATTCACTTTGGTATTAAAATGTTTATCTTTCAGAATTAAATGTCTCGAACTTTAGTACATAATATATATATTTATGAATAATAAATTACTATTATCAGGTATATAAGGCAATGTTAACTTGGGGAGAACCATTCTGGCCCCATTTATTTTTTGTACGTTTAAATTCAGCATCACAGAAAGTTTAGTGGTCTGTTGTAACTGAATTGAGAAAGCCACGATATGCTACCGCATTGTTTTAATTTAGAGGGTGGTTAAATGTGGGGCCGCGGGCCACCCTGTGCATATATCTACAGAGGGCACTCCATTTATTGTTAAAACGTTATGTTATTTAGTATTCTTAGACTTTTGAACTTTATATTTTGTCAGGCATTATTATAATGCCTCTAACGTTGTTTAGGTTAGGTACTTGTGATCTTTACTCACCTTAAGTTTTATGCTAGGGCATGTGCTTGCTCTTTGCCATTAATTATGAAAGATATTTATTATAATGAGATAGACCAATTTATTAGAGTTTTATTGCCATTCTCTGATGACGCCATTTTGAGACGTCTAAAAATAAGGGCCGTCTGTTATTTGATATTATTTTGGTGCCCATCTGGCTTTATATCCTTACTTAGTGATTTAACTCTTATGTTCCGCTCCCTCATTGAGCTGTATCATGTTAATAACTCTCTTGTCCTTACCTCTGTGTGATATTTGTGTGGGATCGTGATGGGGGTAGGTCACAATTCAATTAAGTGTTGAGCAGAACAGACATATATTTACGTCTGGTGACTTGGCTCACTGTAGTACGGATATATATGTACGTTCTTAGCTTTACGCCAAAGCAGTACTGACATAATATGACTTCCAGCTTCGACTTTACTTCTAAGTGTTCTGAAAACTATCAGCCACTATTGGAACTTCGTTTTCGTTCGTTTTCTTTAAGAGTTACTATTCAAGCTTGTTCTACCAACTGTCGCGCACATGAATAATCTATGTACAAGCACGTTGCGAGAGGTTGAAAAGGAGTTTGAATATTGTTATGTTTTCTTGGCTAGTTCTTTTAGTGGCCATGGAAGAGAGTTGGTATAGTGTTATTATTTTGTTATTTCCTTAGTTGTTTCCCGGAAACGACAATTGTTTGTTTCTTCGCAACAAGCCCATGGAATATGAAACCTAGTCATGGAAAAAGTCTTGGCATGAAAGAAATTTCAAATATATTGACAAATGCAGAGTCTGAAGAAGAGCTTGAAGGTGAAAATAGTAGTAATAGTGATATTGAATAAAATGAAAGTCCAGAAGATAATGAAGATACCGATGATGATCTGCCAAAACAACCTAGACGTACACCAGGTGCCTGAACTGCAAAAAAACTCACCACAAAGGGATCAATTGCAACTGGAAGACTCACTGTTCAAAGGGTTTAATAAAAAGTGACATTGATAAACTGTCTTTAATTGTAACTTGAATTAATATTAAGTTAATTTTTTCTTGAAAAATCCAGGAAATAATACTTTCTCGCTTGAGTTTCAAGAACATCTAGTTTCCCGAATTATTTTCTCAACATTTGGGATCTCACACGGGCCTAATATAAGTATAAACCCAGCAGGTGGTGAGTCAAACAAAGCAACATACCAGGGAGATCAAGAGTCCAATCCTAGTCAGGTGTTCTTTTAAGGGAATTAAAAAGATCTATTGTTTGACTTGACCATTAAAACTGGCTATTTTCATTATATTAATAATCCATTAATTATTTAAACATAGTTTTAATGACTTATTTTCTCATTTTCAAAGCTTAAAATTAATGTTAAATAAAACAGTAATTTTTTGTAATATCTTTGTTAGTGATTTTTTTACTATATTAAAAAATTAAAAAAGTATATGTCTAGTTACTACTACTTCCTGAGGAAGGTGCTTTAATAGCATCGAAATATTGAAGTGTGTGTAAATATGTGTTAGTGTCTTTTCTTTTATTTGTGTATTCTTACCATTTTCCTAATACTTTATCATTTTATTCATTACTAAATGTTTTTGCTCAATGCACTTTTTTCATACATAAAATATTAAATTTGAGATAGCAAGCAAGTATTCAAATTTGAATGAAAATATTGGATTCACATAGGATTAATCTCTAAATTACAAGTATAAAAAAAATCAGAGCGCAGAGAAGATACATTTATTAAAATTAGAGGGTGAGAAGTTCAGTTGTGAGAAGGATATAAAAACCTTTTTGGGGTAGATATGAGGCCTTTGGATAGAAGTGAATAGCCTTTTCCACCACTAACTTAGAATTTTTGTCAAAACAATTCACACAAAGAGAATAAGAAAAATAAAATGAACATAGACTGACCTGGGAACCACCTTGCTCAGTATCGATGTAGCGAGGCATAGGAAATCTGGTTTGCAGGATTTCCTGAGCATCATCAACCGGCGCTTGTAGTAGTTGACGGAAGTTCTCATACTCTGCCATGTCCTGATACTGTAGCGCCCGCCACTGAGCAATAGTCTAAAGGGGGCCACATGAGCAGTTCATAATCAAAATTTAAAGGTACAATTATTTTCCCTTGAAACAGTGGGTCTAGAATTAGGTCATACTCAGCCATGTGAGGACTAAGAAGAGCTACTTTATTAAATAAGTAGCAGCTTCGATCTAAGGATATGAGAATAACGACCAGAGGGTTGGTTCGTTGTGCTGACTACATGACACACTTTAGCCACAAATGCATTAACATCACTAACGGCTGCAGCTGCTCGTTTAGTATAGCTGCTAGTGAGATAACACCATGGAGTTTTTTTATATATATGGGGCGGATGGGATCCTGAACCCTCGGGGAAAAGGTCGGGAATTTATCAATTCTTGTTGGTCGGGTGCGTATGACCCTTTCCTGAAAAGTTTGTTTCGGGCAGGAAACAAAACATAGTGCTCAGGAAAAAAAACAAAGGCCGCGCTACCTATGAGGGATCAACGTGTCTGTTGTTGGCGAGCCAGCCAGGTATAGAGTATAAGGAATGTTAACAAGCACCTTTAAGGGCTGTCAAACCTAGGAGATAACTTTTAAGGTGTATTAAACTTAGATAACATTTAAAGGATTTTAATAAACCTAAGTAACTTTTAAGAGGTTTCAAACCTAAATAATATTTTGCAGTTTCATACTTAGAACACATTGAATATACTCATTCACGGTAGGAATTACTCTCTGAAAGGTCTTTTTTCCTACCAATATCCTACTAAAATAATATATTTCTGGTAAGGAAAAAGGCCTTTCAGAAATCAATTCCTATGCTGAACAAACTTTAGGCGCCAAACATTATGTTTTGTAGTATTTTTTGTGCTCTGCAAATAATTATATATAAAACACGCTTTTCAAAATAGATTAACCAGTAAAAATTTAATAAAACTAGCTATTTGATTTGTACTATTTGATATTGATTTAAAATTTTATTTGATTTGATAAAAAATGCTATTTGCAAACCTCTATTATTGTTTTTTTTAAATATCCTAATTACCTTTAGCAATGTTTTTTTAGGACCGTGTCTTATAACCCATTCCAGTTAGGCCTATATGCCTATTTACTAGTGACTAGTGTGTTAAGAATTAAAAGATTGAATTTAGAGGAGGTGTACTCACATTTGTGGGGCTAGAGTGGGAAACCATTTAGGTAAAACCACTCTTAGTACACCTGATCAGGATTGAACTACAATCTTCTCGTCATCAGCAATCTAATTTAATGCGAGAATGATGCCTCAGAACATGCGGCCACTGAAGAAGGTTTTAATAATATTATAACTTTTTAAAGACTTACCATATTAGTTTAGAATTCAATATATTTAATCTAAAATTATTCTAAAGCGTAATTTTAAAATTTCCCGTTCCCACCCAGAGTCCCGATATTTTGACTCATTTCCCGTCCCGTTCCCATCCTGAAATAAAAAAGTAGTTCCCGTCCATCCCTAATATATATTTTAGGCATCTTAAGTGCTCAATAATGATATTAATATAGATGAGACTTAGGAATCCTCACATTCTTAAGGATATTAAAAATCAATAATCACACTTGAAATGGACTCTGTTTTAAGAGTTCTAATACAGCAGTGGTTCAGCCCTGACATAAGTATAGGACAAACTTAGTGACCAGACTCTAGACCTTTACTTTAACAACTAACTCATCATCAACTGTTTCCAGCCTGTGACCAGCTCTGTTTGGTAAAATGCATCCATCTTCCTCTATCCTTCCACCATTCTTCCTCCTTTAGTTGCTTCAATCCTCCTCTCACTCGAACACTTTATGTTATCTGTTCCTCCCATCTTTTTTTTTTTACTTTCATTACGGTGTTCTTCCTACATACTTCATCTCTATCATTCTCTTTTGAATCCTATCTTTTTCCATTCTTATTACATGCCCATACCATCCTCTTATGTTAATTTTTCCCAAAATTTGGATTCGTAAAAGAGTGGATTAAGTCCAACTTTAGGTATTAATCAATTTGCCACACACAAAGAAAAAAGGATAACCAATATTCTTACCTGGGTATTGCTAAGGTAGACTAATATTGTTGAGTAAACTCTCCACCTGATGATGCTGCAACCTATGGCAGTTTTTTTTATGTCATTGCATCTAAGTACTCTTTAAAGGTTATTTACCAAGTGTAAAGGACTTTTATGCCTGCAGTGTTGGCTGCTTGGAAAAGTGGCAGGAAAAAGCATATATAGTTCTGGGCCTAGACAGCTACAATTTATGAAGACTTTTGCGAAGCTTGGTCAAGGTCTTGGGAGTTCAGCGGACGTTTGCTAACTTCACTGATTCCCCTTGCGCCAACCCCTTGGCAGTTGTCCAGGAGCTTGGAGCTGTAAAGGCGTTTGAGAATGCCCACTACTGGTTTAATTCCAGCTGGATATTCAGTTCCTATTGAGTTTTATTGTGTAGGAAATTGATATTTCTTGTGTCGTTTCAAAGTGATTTCAATCTCGGCTTGTGTTTGTAACAATGTTCCTATAACCAGTGTTATCTGCTGGCGTCTACTTAGTCTAGTTGTGTGAAATTGGTGAAAGTCATTTTTACCAACTGGTGAAAGTTGTACTTAAGGTTTCATCAGGAGCTCAATATCACCCCAGAGTGAATCAGCAGTGTAAGGTATGTCTTCAATATGCACACAGGAGGATATCTTAATTATTTTGAATCATCTACCATGTCCAAGTGTTCCCTGTACACTCAAAGTAGCACAATATTCAGCTCCTGTTGTGTTTAATGGCTTTAGTGTGCCAGATGTTGGAGTTCTACAGCAATTTTACCTACACAGTGTATGTGACAGGGACTTTTTTTTATTTAAAATTTTTATTTCTAATTCTTAAACAGTGGTATAATTTAAGAGAGAGAAGCTCTAGCAAAGTGACTACTTTGTGCAGATTAGTAGAGAAGTAGCAGATAACATAAAGTGTGCAAGTAAGAGGAGAAGAATGGAAGAAATTAAGGAGGAATGGTGAAAATATATAGGAAGATACAGGCATTTTACTAAAGTGACCCTGTCACAGGCTGGAAACAGAGTTGTTGATGATGATGATGATGTGATGATGATGAAAGAGAAATGTACCCAAAGTATTCAGTGGCCAGGTTTTGGCAGGAGTAGGATGGCGTTGGTGACAAGATCCAACCCTTCCCCCCCCCTTCCTGTTGTGCCACAATGTTCACCAGTAAAGCTTGGTAATATTTATCAGAGTTGTGCCCCTAAAATATCCGGGGCTAGCCTACTTCGATACACCCTTGGTTGAGGTCCCAATGCAAGAAATTTTGCATACCGCAAGTGAAACTAGCAGAGGAATTTATTTATGTTTAAAAATGAGGTGGCTCAATGGCTAAATAATTATATAATAAAGGAAATTGATAAAACTAGAGAAAAAGGAAAAAATATGAGAAGAATCCAATGCACAAAGGTGACATCTTCCTTTCCTCTATCTTCTATTGTAGAAATAGTCACACACATACATTTTAAAACAAATAGAATAATATTTTGACATTGTTGTCTTTATCACACACAAAGAAGAGAGTACAAATAACACAAACACTGGATTACTCCATTTTGAATTTAAAGAAAGACTGTTAGAAACACATTGTGCCAACTGTTTTTGGGAGTAAAGCTAAATCTATTGGCATGTGGTTAGTATTCATATAGAATTTATTTAGAATTAGTCAGAGAACAGAGACATTTTTTAGGTACCAACAATAACTTTATTTAGATGGGAAAAGTTTTAAGACCGGTGAGTGAAAAACTTGCACAAGAGTTTTTCAAAAGTGGTTGTGTGTCTCTATTGGTGCTTTATCTCAAGATTATGGTCTACAGTTAAAAAGGCTATTAAATATTTATCGTAACACCATAGCCTATTTGACCACTGATGCAGGTAGTAGTAACAAGGGAAGAAAGTCCCCTTTGAGAAAGCGACCAAGTTATCTCACCTCTCCGTGGAATATGAGTATCTGAAAAAATGTGTCCATGAGCAATATCCGGTCTGGCTGGATGCTGCTGGTGTCCAACAAGACGGGCTCTGGGGGTCCATTAAAACTGTAGCTGTACAGAATGGGCTGGATCATGATGAGGGATTGAGTCAGGTCCTCCCGCATCAGCATGTGCCTGCCCCACAACAAACTTTTAGCTAGAGATGGTTCTTTCCAATACTCAAATCCTTAAGTATTTTAAAGATTAGAGAAAATATCAGATTTAAAATTTGAAATATATATATATATTTTATAAATTTTAAATTGAAATTTGCTTTTATAGAGCTTACTGGTTGTTTAGACTAACATGAGTATAGGACAAACTTAACAACCAAACCGCTGAACATTATTTTATCCCTTAATTGAATGAATGGATAAGAAAAATCTACTAACTATTTATAGTTTATATAGCAACTTAATAATGTAAAGTGAAGTGAGCCTCTTAAGTTCACCATATTTTCTAGTAGCCAGATTTGATTTGTCGTTAAAATTAGGATTTGAATAATACATGATTTGGATTTGTAAAATAATTATCTGATCCATGTTTATTTTTTATTTAGTTTTGTTATAATGTTAATTCACATATATTTAAGTGATAAAATATTGGTTTGATAAGTTTGTCCTATAATAATAATATTGCATGTTGTAGCTCAGTAGTTAAAAGATTAGCCAGTACTAATGCACGTTGCCCAGTGTACACCCAACTGTACTAATTGTACATCCATTGCGTGGAGGCTCTTTCCATGTCACAATGAGATAATGTGAAGGTGAAGGTGATGGTGACCGTGATAGTGAGTATGAGAGTGTGGAACCAGTAGAAACTCTTAAAACTAACTTAAACCAATCTAAGCAAACCCTGGTGACTATTGGAGTTCCCCTTTCGAAAATAATACCCAAGGTACAAGCCAGAAATTGAACCTCGTACCACTAGGCTCGTGGCCAGGTGCACTGACCACTACACCACGGGTCCTGTTAGTTTGTATTATAATTATGGGGGTATCCCAAAAACAGAATATACAATACTTATAATTTTTTGTAAGCCTAACTTGTTTTACAGAAAATTTGCAAGTGTTGCCTTCTTTAAATAATAATTATATTAATCACTCCTATTTCATATTAATTCCAAGAATTAGTTTCTTTATTTAGAAAGAGTGATATTCAGAAAATTACATGCTTATTCAACTGTCCCCCACAAATATATCGCATTGAGGCAGTGTAGTATGTCCCACCTATAGAAGGAAGTCTCATCCGGGCTGTTGTTGAACACCTGCAGGAACTGGGATCGCCGCAGGTGGTACATGAACTGAGGGTACAGACTGAAGTTTTCAGACAAGCGGAAACTGTTGGGGTCATCCTTGGCGTACTCACCAAACTTCTGGCACTGGGATACATAACAAGATCACTTAAGCATGGCAGTGTTTTTAGAAACAGCACAAATATTGTATAAAACACACACACAAAAAAAAGTGAATTTTATATCATGCTTTAAATCAGAGGTCAGCAACCTTTTTTATAAACTTATCAAAGGTTCCATGATCACCCATTATATCTCCACTCTACTATTGTTAAAAAAAATTTGCTCCATATATCTTATATGTATTCCTTAAATTCAATCATCCCACATACAGTTATGTCCCAAACTCATAGAAATAAATAAAGAGTTAGTAAAATGTACATTTTCATATCAAACTATTTAAATTCCTTATAAGATTACTGATGAAAGATCAATAAAATGAATTATTGGCCAATGGCTTGGAAATGATAAGAGTGTGTACAAACACTGTACAATGATGTAAAGTAATTGATAGTGAAGGAAGTCAACCTGAAAGGAGAGTTAAGTTAGGACTAAATAGAGACAAACACCTAACAACTAACTTTTTTATACTTTCACATCCACACATCGGTTTTTAATTTGCTGAATTAGGCCTTTTTTTCATTTACAAACAATGACATACATACTCTAGTCATGTTACAGTCAAGTCTGTGTTTTGCTTTCTTCTGCTGAACAAGGGGAATGATGTACCCCAAAGATTCCATAATTATGTGGTTTTTGTGTGTTTTTAATTGTAAATTTTGAGGCCTAAAACTTTCTGGTATGTTTGTAGGCCTTGCCCTTCTATCCTCCTTTTAATGTTTAACTTAATACATACCTCTTTATATAACGGCAGAAAATAAAAGCAGTATTGTGTTCATCCCTTTTATACGTTTCTATCCACCTTTCCTGTACTTCTTCCAAATTTAATACTTAAGTGTTATTTATGTGTGTATTTTATATGAAAAAGGAAAAATTCCAAAAAATCACAAACCATGTGTAAATGGGTAAGTGTACAGAATTTGGAAGTGTGAAAAGTGCAAGAAGAAATAAAGAGATAAGTGTGATGACAGATCGCTTGAGATATTTTGATCACACTCAAATATTATTTGTATAAGTAAAATAGATAAGTAAACACATCCAATTAAATAAAAACATTGAACCATGTTTGTGTCTTAATTTTTTCCTATCCTTTTACTCGCTGTATATTCTATCTTAACGCATATACAGTGTGGCCCACGGAAAAGTAGCCCGCCTCGGCAGGCGGAGACTGTCCCAGCAAGTTAGTGTATCACGAACAACATGCCAGTGGGTGCTGAAGTGTTTGCATATGAAACCATATCAGTAACATGTGTGCAGGAATTGAAAGAGCTCGACAAAGTAAAATGGTAAATTAATGTACGTGGTTGCTGACTATGATCGTTGGAGGAATTTTGGACCCATTTCTGTATTTTATGTCAGATGAAGCGTGGTTACATCATCGGTTACATGATTCTAAGAACACAAGATACTGGTATAGTGTAAATCCGCACATGCATGACCAGAAAATTAACGTTTGATGCACAGTTTCAGTGGACGAATAGTGGGCCCAATTTTCTTCAGTTCAACAGTGAATAGTGCAGTTTATCTAGACATGTTTGAACAGTTTTATGACCAACTGACACCAGAAGAAAGATTGTACTGCTTTTTCCAACAAGGTGGAGCAACATGCCACACCTCCCACACTCAATGGCACGGGTTCACAAGTTGCTTACGGAAGACCGAACTGTGAGCAAGGGCTAACATGCTGCAACGTGCCCATAGGTGCATAGACATGGACGATAATCCCTTTCAGCATCTATTGTTACATGTGGGTAAGTCAATAAAGCTTTAGACAAGCAGTTCACTTGCTCATTCTTCATGTCACAATATGGGTGAAAGGGGATTGACCCCCTCCAATTCAGAGTGAGGCGCCTGCTGAATATAGGAAGCAGGCTGCTTTTCCGTGGGCCATCCTGTATAACCAAATGAACCTCAAAAAGTGAAAAGAGGTTTCCCTTAAAGACCAAAATAAGCATTTTACACACACTCAGGGTTGTCAGTGTCATTGTTCTTATTAAGGATATAATTGTTACAATTTCTACTCCAGTATCACCAAGGTAATGTGTGTTGACTATCCCTCCTAATTCAAACCCCGATTTAGACTAGTGCTCTATTCCAAATAGTTATTTTAAAGAGTTTAAAGCATCAAATCATGATGACAACACAAGGACACTACTAACCAGTCTGATGAGCATTCGGTCTACCCAACGAAGAACATCTGGCCCGTCATCTGTCTCGGCCCGAAATACCACCATACGAGACATGAGCACTGCAGCAGCTTCCTGGTCAAAGCCAGCACTGATGTGGTGGAGGTTGGCTGAAGCATCTGCCCAACTAAACACAACATGCACAAATACAATGTATATGATTCTAGAGCTGAGCTGAGAAGTAGCAAGATATCTTACATTGCTCCACTATGGCATAGTTTACAAGATAGAGCCATGAGCCATATAGTTCTTCAAGCTAAGACTTATTAGAGTTAAATAATAGAGATTTAAAGATTATTAGAACCAGATACCTTTCGATTAAGTTTTTCCCTTCCAGTCTTACTACCCATCCAGGCTGTACACATTGTAATATGATAATGGGTAGGAATGAGTGAGGTAGAATCTAGCATAACTGTAATGGCTTTGAATGGAGAGAAAGTGGAAAGTTATTTTGTAAAAAGCATCTCATGTACAGGGGTTCTAAACTTGACCTCCATATCATTAGTAAAACAGAGTACTTTAGCTTGGAATATAGTATGTGTGTTCATAAATGTGGGTTGATTATAGTTACCACAAACCAACTGATTCATACTCCATATATATGTGGCCTAGAACTATTTATTTCCAAACCACAACTCTCAGAGACAGAGGTCCGCCTGTACCTGAATTTGGGACTTAAGTACTCTCAACAATATCAGCCACTTTTTGCTTATTTCAATGCTACTAGCCTTTATGATGCAATCAAACTGAGCCCAGCCTCAGTGTATTAGAATTGGATTCATGATAATGACCTAGAAAAAAAGAACGAGATTGAATCTCGGTCGAGTTTTCCATCCTTCTCCTAGGTAAAGTAGTATGCATTTCCTATTTTTCACCTAAATAATTCCTATCCCATTTGATAAAGCTGTTAACCCGTTTGCGTGATATGTATTAATAAATATATAGGTGGTTACTCACTTCCTGGCTATGGTGGTAACCCGTATCCGTCGCTGGCCTGACGAATGCTGGTATTGGGTGATAAACTGCAGACACCCACGACCTCCTTGTGGTATAGGAGCAGAGTGCTGCAAACAAAACCAAACCATTATTTTCAAGTAATCTGGACAAGTCCAGATATTAAGAGTAGATTGCTTAAAAGAATCTAATGTAAGGGTCCAAACTTACTATTTAATTCAGGTTGGATCCATTACTTGTGTAGCAAGCTACTGGAGAATCATTAATAGATCATCAAACAAATAAGACAAGCAGGATTCAGAATAATTGGAGGGGCTGGATACACTGGACTCTCCTGACGATCGCTCGCTAGGCATTACCTCACACCTCTTGGGCAAGAGCCCAGCTCACCAATTGGTTCAGGAGACCAAGAGGATCATGACACGAGAGGGACCTATAGGCTGAGATGATATAGCTTACCACGTCTTTCTTGTTCTTCCTACTCTGCAACCTGTCCTAAAAGTGAAGTTCACACTCTTTTGGTGCCAATATTGTTTTCCTCGTTCAGCAGGCATATGTATCAAGATTGTACTGTTGACCACCCTTCCTAATCCCTGTCACCATTTGATACAAACCTTTGTCTGGACAGAATATGGTCTGCATGAATTAAAGTGAACTTTGGTGTACATGAAGAGGACAGCAACAATTGAATTACCATAAAATACATTATTGTTAATGTGAGACACTACCAAGTTTCGCCACCAGTTAATCAGCAGTCCTGTTCAGTTTACATGCTGGTATGTAATTGTCATCAAACAATGGTTTACAACAGTTCTTAAGCAGCCCAATGGGTCTCACCTGGTTGACCACCTCAAAGAAAAGTGCACATGTCGTATTAGGGTTGAATGTGCAGTACTTCCACTGACAAGTTCCTCCTAGGCCGATTTCTGTGTCTGACACAGCTGGACCCTTCACGTTCAGAGAGACACATGGCCCGATAGCGCCAGATACTAGAACAACATAGCATAGATTTTAAGTAAGGATGTAAACTCTATATTCTTTATTATTAATAATTACTTGTATGACAGAATAAAGAATAGAGCATAATATTCCATTTTTGTGTTCTTAAACAGATCAAACATAGCAGTTTTGTTTGTTTTCTTAAGCTATTTAAACACTTTATTTTTGTTTGAAACTACACTAGTGTGATAAATAAATAACATATTTTTGATGTAAGATTGAATGCATAGTAGAGCTCTGTGAATATTATGATTTCAAGCCAAGCTGGTGTTTAAATAGATACCCGAACTCATGCTCTAGATTTAATGGCTCACAATTTCATGCTACTTGTTATTTCTTTGCCTTGCCTTGTTTACTCTTCTCTATACTTGTTTACATAATATAGTGCCTGAAGTTTGTGGTAGGAATAGGGGAAGAAAAACCTAACAAAGAGGGTACTGTGCAGCTATAGCATTGAAATGTAGAGGTCAGCAATGAGTAATGTTTGTTTATGAAAGGAAGAGAGTATGAGGCTTACACAGATTCATCCAAATGGACATGGAGGAATCTTTTTTTTTAATATTGTTAAATTTTTGCATCCAACCATATTTGATGAATGCTTTCTAAAAAACTTTCATTAGGAACAATAAATTTAATTTTTTATGATTTAATTTGACATATTTTTCAAATGCTTTAAAGTATGAGCAATTTTAGATTTTAACTTTTTTTTTATGGAGACTTACTTTATTTAACAAATTAAAATAATTTTTAACACTATTTGTTTTTATTTAATATTGCAGTTTAAAATAAACATCTATTAAACCTAAGCTCGAATCAGTTCAATAGCTGGGAGCTTCATGAGAAACTCAACTGAAATCAACTTGAAGAAAACAAAACTTCAGTTTAAAGAGCCCTCACACACCGGCATGGAAAAAGATTGAAATTGGAAAGTTGAGGAATCAGAATTAAGAATTAAAAAATCAAGAGAAGTACTTGGTTAGGGTGTAATTAAAAAATGTAACTGCTCAGCATCTGATGCTTCTCACCCATGGCCAAGTAATTTGAATTTTCATATTTCATTAAACTTTTTAGTTGGTCTAATGAGCTCATGTGTTATTTTGTATTTTTATAAAATTAATTGTATATATTTTTGGGTAATTTTTTGATTATTGTTATGTTAAGAGGGATAGCCAGCACATTATTTGAAAGATGAGGGAGAAGGAATGGTCGAATATAACATAAAAAAAAACATGTCTAATGCAACATTACTCAGATATGTGTGCTGTTCCTCCTAATTTAAATCATGATTTAACTTAGTGCTCTATTCCAATTAGTTATTACTTAACATTATTTCCTTGACTCATACCAAATAGACTGAAATTATTTCTATAAATTACACCTTTTAGGAAACATTCAGCCATAGCCAAAGACTTTAAATGTTATTTTTGTAACGTGTAAAAGTGAATTTGATGTATGTGATTAAGATTTTATTGTTAGCGCAAATCCAAGAAAATGTAAACCCTCTATTATTCAACAAAACTTGGTTTGACATGAATCAAAGAATTGATAACTTTCAAAAACACAATATGAATCATCCTTACCTTTGACCTCCCTGGAGCACTTAACCTCCAACGTTCCGTTAAATGCCATCTTAAATTCTCCCTTCTGGTCCCGTGCAAACACGCGTTGGAATGTTTGTTTGAAGAGCGATGAATTGAATGAGTCCCCCATCACCATGTGACCACTATAACACAATGAACGAATATAAGTCTTGAGAACTAATTTAGTCAAGTGCATTCTAACCAGGAATGGATTGTGAAATCACAACCTTCTAATTTATCACAGCTCCTATAAAGTCACAGTTACAGTCGACTCCTCACAGATTAAAGGAACTGTGAATGCTTATTTCAGATTATAGTGGAGCGTTTCAGCCAAGAGTAGAATCATGTTAGAAAGGAACTTTTAGAAAATTCAAAAATAATTTTATGTGATCAAAATTGATATAATGTTAGTTTATTAATCATTATATGTCATAAGTACTGAAATTATCATCTATGAAAAGTGACAGATGCAGTCACATGACTTCATATAATTCAGTTCTGGTTCATGTTGCATTCCGAGTGAAGGAAAAACAAACAAAAAAGTAGCATCAGAGATGAACATATGTCAACTATATTCAAATGGGAGTAAAATGTTACTTCCCAAACATTAAAAAAATTGTTGACTAAATTGAATACCATTCTTCTCATAAGTTACACACCAACATATTTTCGTTTATATTTGATATGTATTTGTTTGAAAATTGGTTCTTGTAATTTCTAGTATTAAAAATACCATTTTATTGAGAAACTTACTAGCCTGTTTACATTATTTCCATCATAATTACAAAACCCAGTCATAGAGCTCATCTTTGATTAGATAAAGGTGTAATGGCAAAGCCTCTTTACAAGTTACAATCATATAAAATACATGATACGAAATTTGTTTTTATATGGGTAGCTCACTGAACAAATTGACATCTTGAAATAGATCCCATTCTTTATTAGCTTGGAATCTCCAGGTCAAGGCAGTGTCAATACGATGTTTCACAATAGATGCTTGAACAAAAATGCTACTTGTCAGATGTCCTTAACATTGTTTATCATTGCTCATTGCTCTTGTCACATAGCTGAGAATAAGTCTGAAGCAAACTTCCTTGTTTTTGTTTCAGAGATGGTTTAAACTAGCAGTCACAGAGTGGAGAGGAAATTGCTATCACAATTACAGAGTTCAAACATAGAGGCAGAGGAGAAAAGATTCAGGAAAAAATAGTCAGTCAGAAGTGAAGATAATCATGCTTAAGATGATACATATAAAAAACTGAAGAAGGTCAGGAAGATGAGCAAGAGAAAACCAAGGTGGGACTTAGACAAATTAAGAAGCAAGAGTGACATTGTGAAAAATTCAACAGAAAAGAGTATAAGTATGGAAGGGCAGTGGAATAGTGTTAATAATTTTTTTAAGGTACTAAATGACAATGTTAGAAAAGTGAAAAAGACTGCATGAGTCCTTGGTAGCCAGATACATCCTTCAGTAAATGTAAGAAAGAAATGGAAAGATTCAACACAGAAGAATATAAGGACTAAGCAACGAGTTAAGGAGAGAAACAGACAAAGTGGGGAAAGACTAAATAGAGAAGATGTGCAATGAGATTATCAAATTGCAGAGAAAAGGAAGGTGTGACTTCATGTACTAGAAAGTAAAGAAAATGGGAGAGAAGGAAAGGGAAAGTTGTGCAAACAATAGGGATAGAAAGCCTCAAAGGTCAGATGATGACTGGTCATAAAGAGGTTCTTACAATTTGGGATAGATATATACATAAAGACTGTATGACAAGAAAAATTGACCAAAGAAGCTGGAGAGTGAAGCAGAAGACAAGGTAGAAGAACCCAGCATTTTAAAGAGTGAAATGTAAAGAGCCTTAGGGGAACTGCAAAGAAAGAAGCCGGTGAAGATATGACATACCAGCTGAACTTTTGAATAAACTGGGAAACAGAGGATTGATGCCATCAACAAAACTTATAAATAATATATATGAAACAGGAGAATGACCCAAGGACTTTCTCGACATAGCCATGGTGGTTCTAAAGAAGAAGGAACAAGCCAAGAAATGCAATGCTCAAGGGATCATCAGATTCATCTCTCATTTGGGGAATATTGTGGCAAGAAAATTCAACAAGTGACTGAAACAGAAAGTAGAAAGTGTGATGGAAGAAGACCAATTTGGATTTTAAAAGGAAAAGAACCAAAGATGCCGAGAATAACTTCAGAGTGAGTGCTTGAAGTCAAGGAAAACGTATACATTTGTTTCAGTGACTGGTAAAAGGTGTTCAATAGTGTGAAGTGGAAGAAACTGATGGAAATACTCAAGAAGATCATCATCAACTGGAGGTACAGAAGTTTTATTGCAAACCTGTACCTATTAGAGCGACTGAAGTTGAGGCTGGATAATAGAGAGAACAATAGTGTAGAGATAAGAAGAGCAGTGATACAAGGATGCTCTTTTTCATCTAGTCTGTTCAACTTGTATGGCGAGTGTCTGGTCAGGGAAACCCTAGACTCCTAGAGGGATGTGGCTATTTCAGGATAGTAGGAAGCGGTATCAACACAATAAAATATGCAGATGATCTAACATTTCTAGCCAAAAATAAAGAATAGTTGTAGGAAATGATGAACCGACTGGCAGAGATAGAGAAAAGATATGGCATGTAGATCAACATTGATAAGTCAAAAGTGATGGTGATATCAAAACATGAAAGGCTGCTGAAAATCAAAATTGGAAACCAGGTGTTGGAAAACAGAGCATTTAAAATACCTGAGAAGTCTACTGATAAAGGGTGCTTGGCCTGCACTAAAGAAATTAGGTTGAGGATTGCCATGGCCAAGGAAGCTTTCAACAAGAAAATGTTACTACTGACCAACAAGTTGAGTTTGGAACTGAGGAAGAAACTGTTGAAATGCTAGATTTGAGCATCGGACTGTATGGAGCATAACCTTGGATCTTAGGAAGATGGAAATAAATACTTGGAGAGCTTTGAAATGTGGTTTTAAAGAAGACTTGAGAAGATAAATAATTATAATAATTATAATAATAATAATAATAAATAATATTTTATTACTATTTTTATTTCCTATTATATTCCTTTTCCCTCTCATGTTCACAATTCTTTTTCTAAGATTTAAATCTATAAAATAATAAATTCGACCCAACTCTAGTTTTTCTTTTACAAGTTTTAAACATGAGATGAATAGTGATATTTGTAAAGAGGTTAGGACAGTTTATAGTCCATAGGATGATAAAAATATAAACCAAAACTGTCACTAAGAAAGAGCCTTTATATGTGTAATAAGTCTGGTTCAGGCCTGGCTATTGATTGAAAACCAAAATTTCTGTCCTTTCAGATGTTCCTTGACATTAAAACCATATTGAAAAAGGTTTTGCCCTCATACTCTAATCTACAACAATAAAACCTCTCGCCAAGTAAATGCTTGTACCCAGAAGAGTTGCAGCACTGCTTCATCTCCATGAGCCCCGTCTGGTCCAAGGCGCACGAGTAGATGTCGATGGCATGGCCGTTTGTGGCGGCGCGGAATGCCAGCCCCTCATAATGCTTTATGGCCTTCTTCATGTACTTGGCATTGTCCTTGTGGATATCATGGTGGGAACGTATGGCTGACGTAGATCATCGTTCACAACCTGACCGGGTCCCTGGGAGCAGGCCCCTCCACAAACATCATAATGCGGGCCCCAGTGTTGGGGTAAGCACTCTGGAATATATGTTGCAGTGTCATACACAAAGTTTTATCTATTTGTAAGAACTAGTACTAGCTATACATTACTAAATATATATTTAATCTCAGGGAACCAAGACACAACCCTAGATTTGATCTCGATAGAGAATAGGCTATTCCCTTAGCAGTCTGTGAATTATATAACCTGGGGATTCTCAACATTTCTAGGCTCTTGGCACTATTAGGAAGTGGATTATCATCTTGTAAAATCTTGTTAAGAATGTTTGTAAATACTTGTTTTTCACCTTTTTTTATTCAAAGTAGAATATATCAGAGTAGCATATTAAATGATAATTTAATTTTGTAACTATTTCAAATATAAAAAACCTCTTTACTCTCTTAATAATTTAAAGATATGAATAAAAAAAACTTAATAAAATACATACACACAGTTATAGAGTAAAATATCTTTGGAAATCAATAAATTAGCTCACTAACTAATATTGCACAATGTGAGACCATTTGAAAATGAACATTACAGTCATCAGTAGTGTGAGACTTGTGACATGTTTAGAGCACCAAATTTTGATATCTGGCATAATGGTTGGCAATGCAACACACATATCACCCTCAAGATCTATCAGTTTATTTCTATTCCAATCTATGTCTCACATTGGCTACCGTGGCAAGTTCAATTCAGAAATATACTAAAAAAAAACTTTTTTCTATTTCTTTATTTTCATTATGTTGTGTTAATATATTTTAAATTATATTTCCTAAACATTTACCCCCCTCAAAATGTTGCGGCACCCCTAAGTGCCATGTCACACCAGTTGAGAATCCCTAATATAACCTCTCATGACAATCAATTGTGCCAATCACTTGCAAAGCTCTATGAATGGAGCCCACAGGAAATAATTACCGATAAACTAGAGATTCAACTTGTAAGGCACATTTGAGGAGTTATTTAATATAATATAATTGTAAAAGACTTAGTAGCCCATGATATGAATTAAATTTGATAAAGTATCTTTAAAAAATGAGTTGGAATAAACTTCAAATATCATATGTATTTGAAAGAAATGAATGAGCAAGAGGAGTTGATGGCTATAAAAGGCAGATATGATATTTCAAAGATATAAAAAAATAAAAGTTTTAGCTAAATGACACAACATTTTAAATACAGATAGTTTAAAGTAAGAACATGGAGACATTATAAGACAAAGTTAGATATCTTAGCTCAGTCAGCAGCACAGCTGCCTACTGGGTTAAGGAACCCGGGTCTGGCTCCCAGAATGGCCGCAAAATGTATCATTGGGACATCTCCTTTCACAATGATAAAGTGAAATTCAGGGGACTCGGTGGGTGTTGAATCTATTTTAGAAATTAGTTTGAGATTATCAGTCCATTCAGAAAATTTGTCTTAAATGCCCCTAATAAATAGTATAGAAAAAACAAACTAATTCTAATAATTTTGATAATTTTAAGATGGAAACCTCATAACTGGTTGAAATATTACCAAAATATATTAAATAAACAGAAAAAAGCATTGCATGCAAGACGATGTTAAGTGACAAGAATTAGTATTTGCTATAAATCATTGTCCACTCTACAAGAAGCAGGGAAAGAGCGCACACACAGAGACAATAATACTGTGATTTATTTTATTTAAGTAAAAAGTACATATTTGTACAAGCGTTTTAACAAAAATTTAAAAACATAAAAAAACTTAAGATATAATAAATTAGTACCAAATAAGTTGCATGATTTATTACTATTATTAAAAGTTGAAAATAAATCATTAAAGTTTTCAATGAAATTAACTAATAGTATCTGTAAATTGTGTTGTCTATTTGTTTTTGGTTTAAATGCGACTTATATTTTAAAATCCTCTTCCCACCATCTAAATAATTCACATGTAAAAGATAGGGTTTGGGGGTTAACTTTTAATAATTATCTGGTCCAGTCCTCTATTTCAAACATCTACTAGCCCTCTCATAAAATCCATCCTCAGATTTGATCCTCTTTCTTCCTATTTTAGTGAATATCCATGTCCTTAGTATCTTTATATTATTTAAATTTTTTATAAACTCTTCTCTCTTATATATATATATATATATTGAAGCTGTCTCTTACTACTTGTTCAGGTTATACACTTATGTACTAATTACACAAATGGTTATTGGGATTAAGAAGGTTATATTTAGAGGTGTATCCACATTTGTGTGGAGGAGAGTGGAAAACTATTTTGGAAAAACCACCCTCAGTACACCCAACTGAGATTCAAACCTCAATCTGCCATTCACTGGCAGTCCAGTCTACTGGGAGAGTAGCGCTTTAGACCACATTACTAGAAAATATATTAAATGTTCTAATAAGTTTTTATTTTTTAACTATTTTATCATTTGAGGACATTAAGTTTTATTATTTGTTATATCTTTTTCAAGTGCATAATATTTATGCAGCTAATTTGCATTTGATAAAATAGAAATGAATACAACTCTGATATTCTTGAATATAAAGCTGGAGATTAACCTCATATCTAACTCCTAAATAGATTCTAATAATGTCTTGGCAAGGACCACTCTCTAATAGCTTGTGAGAGCATTCAATTTTACAACATTTGCTAGGACACACCAATTCTAAATAGGCATCTAATTTTCCAGAAATTTCAAGGCAAAGACCACTCACATTAGCTTCCAGGGATCATCCAAATTTTAAAATAAATTCTGTTGGAGGATCACTCCAGCTTCTTGAGAGATCCAGGTTTCAAAACCTTTATAGATGATGACCCCTTAAAATAGCTTTATACACGTTTCAAAAAAATTACCAAAGGATAATACTTAAATTGCGTCTAGGCACATCAAAATATCAAACATTATCTGAAGAAGAATCACTCCAAAGAGATGCTAAAAAAAAACTTTTAGGCTCTTACAATTTTAAAACATTAGCTGGGCGAGGTGGGTCTTCATACCCTCCTTTGGATTAAGGGGTTAAAGTTCCTCTAAAAGAATAAAAAACTTCCCCTCTCCTCCAGACACAAGGTTCTGCCGCAACTGTTACTATTTTATTATGTATTTTAAATTTTTTAAATAAATAGCCTATTTTATAATATAGGTTGCCTAAAAATGCTACATGTTCTTTTAGGCTGTGTGTAAAGTTTAACATTTAAATGTAGCATGTTGCAATTATGAATTGTGAGAAAAACATGCAAATTTGGTATTGCACACACAATATGGTCCCTGCTGTACAAAAAGACAGAGTGTTCCAAGGTAAAGGTAGGATGGTCAATATCGGCACAAGAGCAGGGAACCCAACCTTGTCCCAAGGAGATGTGGAGGGTGAAAACACCCACAACCACCCCAGGACAAAGAAACACACTTAGCTATGTATCATTTACCATGACGGGACTGTCTTTAGAAACAGGAGCCAAACCAAGTGAAACCTACGTCAGAGAAACATATATTATTAAAGAACTAAGGATGTCAAACCAAATACCACAATAATATTGATTCTAACTGGTATTGAAAGAAACAAGAATCAATCTAAAAGACCACCAGTTTTGATACCTCAATTCTCAGTTTAAAAATCATATTTGATTAAAATTTTGGCATAAAAATGAAACAACAATGTTCAAAATTAGGTAATTCTTCATTATGACCATTATAAGTTATTTTTCCATTTCACTTCAAGACTGGAAAATTATGAATATATAGGCGTGTGCAAGGCTTTGAAACTTTGACAAATTAAGAAGCATTGTAAGTAAAATATTGACAGTTAAGATCCTCCAATAAAGGTATTTTAGTTCCATTTTAAGCTGTTATATACAGTACAAAGTAATATTCAAATGAAAAAAAAAATTCAATTGATTGTAATTTGTGATAGTTCGATTTAAATCGAAATATTACAGTAAAATCTTTTATATAAATATTTTTCAAGCATATAACAACTAGCAAAAAAGTATTCAAACTTTGATTCGGCTTCAAGAATATTTAATATTTTCAATTAGAGTTCGCTTTGAATTGAAAAAGTGGACTCGGCACACCCTTATAAATGTACATGACCTTTGTGGTCTAGTGATCTTGCACTAATCAAGTCATTTTGTTTAATTCTATCTTTTACTATACACACTTTTTCGTTGGTTTTCATTTTTCAACCATATTACAGTATATTTAAATAAATAACATTTTTAATGTGAGGTTGGATGTACGAAAAGGATTGATATTATAAATTTTGAGGAATCAGGAATTAAAAAAAATCAATGTTAAAATTTAAGAAATGGAATAGAAAAAAAAAAAAAAAAAAAAAAAAAACAGGCAGTGTGACAGTTCTATAAGAAACACCAGATGATATCAACATCAGAAAAACGAGAGGCAATGCAAATTTAAGCAGCCAAGTAGTGTAATTGGGTGTGAGAGGCATGAGTATCACATAGACAAACAAGCATAGAATGTTCCCAATAACTTGAGAAATCATAGTGTAGCTTCTTTACCCCTACTCTCATCTTAACTGATATGTATTATATGGTTGTGATTTATGTTATTTAAATGAGAAATAAATTTAATGACGCTGCATCTAAAGTAACAATACACAAAATATATTTAACAATGAGGATAAGTCGAGGCTAAGTATTTTAATAATCATGGAAATCATTTAACCTAAAGAAAGCATAAAGTACATAACCTAATAAGTGAAAATAGAACTAAGAAAACCCATTTAGAGAGAATAATCATTTTTTACAGTAAACTGCCTCCATCTTCTTCTATCGTTGCACCAGACATCTACGAAGCAGGTATTTTGAGTTTGAATCAAATATCTAATCGAAGCAAATATTATTTGTGAATTTCAAATAACTATCCAAACAAATCATTTCCTAGTTAAATTTGATAAAGTTATGATATTAAAAAAGATAAAAATTTATCAATAATACAAGATACATATTGGTTTTAGACTCTAGTCCTACGACTCCAACATGATCATGCTGTAAAGAGCACCATCTGTTTTGGTGATTATAAACTATTTCAATACTTATCTTCAGTCCTCAACGTTAACACATCTGTCACATATTATTTAGGAGTGGGATTAGAATATACAAGGTATTAAAAAGGCTGTTTTGGGAAAAATAGTGCAGCTTATTTTCCGGTCAATATGGTAATAATAATGATTAAGCATTTACTTTATCTCATAAGACTTGTTATTAAAAATATAATAACATATTTTAGGTAAATTGTGGGATTTGCAACAGTATTAAACTTTATCGATTTTTTTCTAATTTGGTTTGCTTTGAATTATCGAAGCTTCGCAGACCCCTACCTTGACCCAGTCTTCTTTTACTTGCACATTTTCTGTTATATCACCCTCCAACCTGTTTTCTTGGTATCCATGGCAGTCTTTATTCTACATACTTCATCTCCCAACACTCCCTTTGTTATCCTATTTTTTTTCTCTCCTCATTACATGACCATACTATCCCAGCCTTGCTTCCTCTAGTTTCATAAACACTCATGTACCCCTGTACCCCCACTCTTTTCCGGATAATTTCATTCCCATGACCTTCACTTTCCTAGTCTCTGTTCCATTCGATGTCCATATTTTTGCTGCATATTCTGACAACGGGTATAAAGTACACTCTAAAGAGAACGTACTTACACTTCATGGGGACTTCTTTTCTTTGTAGCAGTAGTGTTTGGGAAAACTGTTTTTTCTAGTTTTATTTTTGAAAACCACAGTTTGCTTATATTGTCCTTAAAATACTTTTACAAGATTTTAATAAATAAAATAAAGCCCCGATTTGTATTATTAAATATCTAATTTTTTCCCTAGTACTAAAATTCCTTACTGTCATTATCAAAGTGAAAAAAAAAAATACTCACGGCATGAGGGGTCCATATCCCCACAGTAATATATTGGTTAAAATTGTGAGAATTCAATAGTCATGTTTAATATTTCTTAATTTGTACATGTAAAGTAGAGATAGAGTTGAGGTAAAGATAATCTATAATGGAGCTGCATGCTCTTCAACATTATGGAAAACTAATTTATTTGGTGTATAGAAAAATTATATTGTTATTGTTTTAAAGAAAACTCAGCCATATCAAAAAATCTTTTTATGGTTTGTTTTTGAAATGTATATTTATAATTTTTTCAGAAAACAAGAGAATTTACTTATTTATCACAAAAGCATGAAGTGATCGAAGGAAGTCCAATACAAAAATTATTACTCAACAAAAATTTCCTTTTGGCATATCTTGATTGTAGTGTGTAAGAACTGTAAATATGGTGAAATCTATTAATTATTAGGGAGTTTTTTAAACATTGCAAATTCTTGCCTTGGTAACTAATTATAATTATATTGTTTATCGGGAGTTTCCAGTATATATTTTATTGCTTTATAAATTTCAAACTGTAGTCTAAAATTCACACACAAATGTATAACACGTTCTTAACAATAAGACAATTCCATGGATTTCACTGCATCGACTGTACCATATGATCCTAAAAAATACTAATAATGACAGCTATGATGCACAGTACAAATTATAAACAGTTGTTTACCTGTTTACATGCATTCAAGCATGGCGGATTTTGCCAAACAAATCTTCATTCAGAAAACCCAAAAACTTGAGATTATTTTTATTGAAAAACCACGTTTTCAGTTTCGGGTAAACAGCAATACCAAACTCTTCATAGCAGGTCTCTTACACACCTATAGAAAAAAATCTGCTGCCCTCTTATTAGATCCTCTAATCCCACCCTTCGACCCAATCAAGCTTCCAAGATATTTTACAAATACCTTTCTCGACTTTAATTAATCCAGCTTTAGAGCTTTGCTAGGCCTTATCCTCTTCCTTGTCATTACCATCACTCCACCATGCTAAATTTCATTCCTTACTCTTTCAAGTAGGAAGAATCCAACACACGAAGGTGACATATTTTTCCATTATTTTGTATTCTATAGTAAATAAGTCACACACATGATAAAACACTAATAAATATATATTTCAATATTGTTGCCCTTCTTTATCTTTTTGTTTGATAAAGGCAACAATGTCAAAATATAACTTTGGGTTTACATGTCTTTCTGGGGTTTACACATCATTCAAGTGAATATTTTAGCAACATACAAGGGTCATCCAGAAAGTAAGGTTACAAGGGCTCCTAAGGCCGGGGGAGATTTTTTGTTTCAAATTTGGCGCACCTGGTGTGTAGGGATCCTAACAGTCAGTTTGTTTGGTCTCGTGTTTGTTGGCCATTTTGTTCAGTCACAGTAAATTCTTCCAATGGAGAAATCGTTTCGCGCTCCCGCCACCTTCCATCCGTGCGATCTCCGCACGGACATCCGTTTTTTGACTTTGCAGAACAATCCCGCCGCGAATATCTATTGGAAGCTTGTGGAAGTTTATGGTAGTGATGTGATGATTTGACAACATGTCACAAAGTGGGTTAGGTTGTTCAGAGAAGGCCATACTGATACTCATGACGAAGCAAGGATTGTGAGATCATCAGTGATTTCTGATGAACTTGTGCAAAAAATTGAATAACAAGTGCTAAATGACCGCCGTGTGACGCTTGACAACTTTCACGAAAAATTTCTTGACATTTCTCGAAGTCTCCTTGGTGATATTGTGTAGGAAAAACTTGGTTTCAAGAAGTTGTGTGCGAAATGGGTGCCCAGAATGCTCACACCGGAGCCCCGTCAAAATCGAGTGACCACCATGCGTGAATTTTTGGATCGTTTTTCACAGGAGGGAGAAGCTTTACTGGACTCTATCGTGATGGGGGATGAGACGTGGGTGTCACTACACCCCATAATCTAAAAGACAATCACTTCAGTGGCGTCATTCATCTTCCCCAGCCATAAAAAAGTTCAAGATAGCCCATTCAGCCGGAAAGTCATGGCATATGTATTTTGGGACCGTAAGGGGGTCCTTATAGTGGTTTTATGCTTAAAGGAACTACCAATAATGTAGAGGCTTACTGCAATACCCTAAAAACTCAGAAGAGCCATTCAGAACCACAGAAGGGGAATTTTGACCCGGGGAGTCAGCTTCCTGCATGACAACGCCAGGCCCCACACCACGCAAGTTTCACAGGAGCTGCAGACAAGACTAGGCGCCTTCAGACTATCACCTTTTCACTAAACTAAAGGAGTTTTTGGGTGGGAAACGTTTTTCCAACAATCAGGAAGTCGAGGAAGCTGTGAAGAAGTGGCTGAAAGAGCTGGCGGCGGGGGTTATGACACTGGCATACAAAGGCTGGTGCCCCGACTACAGAAATGTCTTGATCTCAATGGCTGTTTCGTTGAAAAATAGTTCAATATATTTGTGAAGTATTCTGTGAATTTCAATTAAATACAAGCATTTTTCGATCCTACACAAATGTTGTAACCTTACTTTCTGGATGACCCTTGTAAATACTTTGCTGGTTTTTCTAGAGGACACCCAAACATTGATATATCCTATAAATGGAGGCAAAATGATTGAAAAAATTAAATAAACTATTTCCATCATTCAATCTCAATCGTATGAATTAATCTTAAGAAAGTTATATTTCGGCACTTGCCTTTATCAAACAAAAATAAAAATACAACAATGCAATATCTTTCAATGTGTGTGCGAGTACTTCTACAATAGAAGACTAAGATTTGTCTTTTGTGTATTGGATTCATCCCACTGTTTTATCTGTTTCCCTTGGTGAGCTTTCTTAATTGAGATTTCCTTATTAGTTCGATTTCCATTTTCCATTATTATAAAATACACAATCTAAATGATTTTATTTAAAAGAGAAATATACATAAATCAAAAAGTTGAACTTTTAAAACATAGCAGTATATTTAGTATTTACATAGCACAACAGCGAGTTTAATCAAAATGGCATTCGACATACCATAATATAAATTTTAACTGTAATCACAAAATTACTACAAACTTTCTAACAAGTCTTTAGTATATATATTTTTTTAACTTAAGGTTTAATGCTAAATTTTTTCAAGGAATAAGTACTCTTCGTTTACCCTGTAAGATAACAGGCTTACCTTGCTTGATTCAACTATGGTGTATCTTGTAAGATTTTTGTTTATTTATGCATATCAGATCTACATTTGTATTTCAGTTTGTAGGAAGATTAGCCAGTACTAATTTACTGTTGCCCAGGCAATGCCTGAATGCATTAATCATACATTCTTTTTGTGGGAGCCTCTTTCCATGTCCCGATGAGATGAGGAGATGGTGATAGTGAATATGAGGGTGTGAAACCAGTAGAAACGATTAACCTAACTTAAACCTAACCAGACACTGGTGACCGATGGGATTGTTCACCAACATGTAAAAGGAATTACATAAAGGAAAAACACAGGAAATAGACTTTGGATGTGAATATATATCTCGTTTTGCTTTATGAGGTAGTCTAAGTGTATTATACTTGGAAGAAGGTACAGTAAAGATGGATAAAAACATATCACATTTCACTAAGAAATTCTTTCATTAAGAAATATAAAATATGACTATATTAAATAATATGAATTTTTACAATGTTGTAGATTATGTTATATAATTATATAAATACATTGTTAGAGAGCATGAAAGCCATTACAAAGCTATATTTTACTGTCGAATTAAAGGGGAACATTCACTAAGAATCAATTAGTATTAAAATGAATTAGTGCCTAATGGCTTGGAAATGTAAAATAATAAGTGTAAAAACACTGTACAATAATGTAAAGTAATAAGATAGTGAAGGAAGCCAACATGATAGAAGGTTAGGCCGAATAGAAACAAACACTTAAAAATAATCCTTTAACAATTAAATAGCACAAATGTTATGATAATAGAATTAATTATTAAGTCAGATTTACATAAATCATTTACATTCTCTAAATTGAAAAAGACACCTGTACACAGGAATCAAATCCGGCACCTTTAGCTTAGTATGCCAATGCTCTTACCATTGAGCCACCCAGGAGTTTGTTTCTATCTAGGCCTAACCTAACTATCCTTTCAAGTTGGCTTCCCTTAATAATACTTACTTTATATTATTGTGCAGTGTTTCTACACTGTCTTACCATACAATTAGTATTAAGAGTATCATGACCTAATAAATTATATTAAAAGAAACAACTATAAAGAATATGATAGCCCATCCTCAAATAGGTGCAGTGAAATGTAATGTTTGAACAATACCAAAACAACACAATTAGAAAGATCGGGTAAAAAAGTTTAGAGCAAAGAGTTTTGATAAGAAATAATGTGTCAAGTTGAACACATATCATGATAAGAACAAAGAAAGAATGCATAATGTGGCAGTACCAACCTCGAGTAATCCAACAGCAATGGAAAGTGCTACCCCTGTGGAGCGAAGAGAGCGCTTGCCTTGGGACACAGGCCAAGGGTCCCGCTGAAGTTCCCCAAGCAGGTCTGTCAAACTCATGTCACACTTGTGCACTGGCTGCAGAAACCTATACAAACACACACAACAGCACTACAAACGACTGCCCTGTGTCTGAAGATTTGTGACAACACTGCCTTGGTTTTGCATGCAAATAATTAAATTCCAAAAAGAACAACATATAAAAATGTGTAAACAAAAAAAATGAAATAATATATTAAAGTGATCACTATAAGTTTGCCTGGGCAGTAAGTAGAGCTGGAAATAGACCAGTAGGCCAGGCTCAATTTTGACTTGTTAAACCGAAGGGTGTTTTTATATCCCTTGAGTTTTAATGTAATAAATATTGAGAGGAGGATAGAAACACAAGGTGTGCACACTTAACAGAAATATATAGGCTCAAAATAAGTAGCAATGTCCAACGTCCAGCCACAGTGTTCTATTTTTTTTGCTGAAGAAGAGGTCCGATGTGCTCTGAGAATTACTGTTATGTATTTGTGTTGTGTTTAAATTGTTAACTTTTGGGCCTATATTTTTCTTCCTTTATCCTACTTTCAATGTTAATTAAATTCAGGCATGACTTAATCGAATAACTATAATTTAGTGGTAGCTTTTAAGTGTTTTGTACTGGAAGCGGGTGTGATAAATATATGACTAATATGTAATGTAATGGTAATTACTGAATGTGATGACCTTACAACTTCAATTCTATCTTACCACCATGCTTTTTTATTTTTTTGTTAATGTGTTTAATACAATGTTTAAAAACCGCTGAGAACAAAATTTGTGGGATAGGAACACAAAAGTGCAACTGCATTAAGTATGGATATGCAAACAGCACTTTTTTCCTGAATCAATGTAAAATTATAAACTAATACCGAATATAAAAATCAAATAGTGATTTTTGTTTCCTATATATAAAAACCCAATAATTATTTATACAACAATCCAAATGATACTTATTCAATATTCACTTTGTTTTAAGACAACCTTATGGCAATAGTAAAATTAATAATGTATTGAGATTAATTAATTAGTTAGATCAGCTTGTTTTGATTTTACATTCCTTTGGTAACCACATTAGTTTTGAAATCTTGCTGTATGTATCTATTTCTTACTCACCACCTCCCCCCCTACACACACACACATACATGTGCACGCAGCACGCACACACACACACGCTTCATCTTTCTTACTTCATTGATAGCAAAAGGATCGCTTCAACCCACATGTCTAGGGCTTCTCTTGGTAGCAGCGGAGACAGGGTTTGAATCCTGCTCGAGTGAACTAAGGGTGTTTTTTTGTAAATGGTTTTCTACCCTTCATGCAAGTGTGGCTATACTTCATCTAAATTGAACCTTCCTCTCATCAATAAGTCATTAGCGTAGTTATTACATTTTATATATTTAACCTGAACAGGTAGTAGGACACAGTGGTAAAAAAAGCACATGGTAGTTAAGTTTGCTTATTTTTAGTGGTGAGCGAAGTCAAATCGAAAAATATAAGATATTCGCATTTACTCTTTTATATTGTTTACTAAAAATATTATTTAACTGTCTTATTTTTAATTTTAAAGTCTGAACATCAACATTTACAAGCATTAAAAATTTGATGGAAATAAATTTCACAATAAAATAATTTTTAGCACGAGCCCATACAACGCGCATGTGCAACCGCAAAGAGGAATGGAATTAAAACAAAAGACGTGATCATGCACAATTATTAAACTAAGCACTAATGAACGTAATGTGAAATATTTCTCTTTGTGATTTTTACGTTTTTATAGGAAACGGTAAATAAAGTTACACAAGTGTCAATTTGGTAAACTTTTTTTTTACATGTTGTAATTTTAATGTCTTTAAAGATATGAGTGTTGTACTTATATTTAAATTATCTTTTTAGTTTTTTTTTATGAAGTGTTATTCTAGATTAAAAAACATATTTCCACTTTCTAAACTTTTTTTTTCAAAAGTATTTAGTAATTATATTATTATTATTAGCACCGCGTCTTACTACCCGTTCGGGTTATATGCACTTACGCTAATGTGTAATGGTAGGGTGATTGTGAGATGAAATGAAGGACCTACAGTTTAACGTGGAATCCGAACCACGGTGGCGGCCTGGCATTCCACACATTTAGTAATTATAAAAATGAGTATCATTCTTATTTCAAGAAGATTGTGGTTTCATTTCTTTTTTAAAATCTCAAATTTTAAGATGTGATATTTGTGTTTGTTTATTTTGACAGTGAAATTTTGACATTTTAAATGTACTATTTTACTTTTTATTCAGCTCGAGTTCCACTAGAATGAAAATACCCATGCTTGCACACTCCTGTTATTTAAGCTCGATATTTGGGTCGGATGTTAAGTATTCCTAAACCCCTAATGTTAAGGTGGAGAGAGGATGGGATAACCAAAGTGCTAAATCACATGTAGCAAATGGACCCAATTGTATCGGGTTAAGATTCAAACCTTGGCCTTCCAGTCACCAACAATCCAGACTATTGTGAGAAGCTGTTTTGGATTATGTGGCCACCAATGCAGGTAGCCACTGTTATTCTAGTATATTCCAGAATAAGGGAGTTTTTACCTGTTTGCAGGCGAGAGGGGTTGACCCCCGGGTCCTCGCGGCTGGGACTGCTGCTGGGGGCAGTAAACTTTCCAATTCCCAGCATATCCTGAATCTGCTTGGCAGTGAGATCCTTGGTGCCACGAAACACGTAGCTCTTTGAGCACCCCTCGCATCCCAGCTCGTGAACCTGTACCATCTTTCCAAATGTGACCAGGCCAATGAGAGCATTGGGTGGAAGCAAACTCAAGGACATCTGCAGAGAGTCCTTGAGGGCCCCCAGCTCCTCGTCATCTATACATGTGTCCACTACCAGCAGGAAAATTGGGGGCAGGCACTGAGCACGCTGGAACACACATGCATAAGCAATGTCACTGGCTGTCATGACTCAATGCACTCAAAAAACACATGACAGAAAGCGTTAACAAGCATTTGTAATTCAAAAACATGCCACCACGACTTAGTAAGTTAGCTACAGAACCAAGGGACCTGAGTTACATCACAGAATATGCGTAAAATAGATAATTTTATGTTTTAAGGATGGGCCCTCTAATGTTTGAGGATATTCGAGTATTTGAGAACATTTCGGATTCAGGACTAAAAGCCCTATTTTTTTTTTTTTTTTTAATTTTGCAAGTGAAACTGTTTTAGATCTCTAATACTGCTTATTGGTGGTTCAAAACCAATTATAATTTTAGGATGAAACAACCAGACCCTAAACCAGTAATTTAACACTTAAATGAATGTATGAATATTACAATGAAGAAAGAATGTTAACATTTAGTTACTATTTGTATTTTCCTCAATATTTATGTTTCCTCTTCATCATCATCAACCCTTTTCTAGCCTGTGGCCGGGTCAGTTTATTAAAATGCCTTCGTCCTGCTCTATTCTTCCACCACTCTTCCTTCTTTAATTTCTTCCATTCTTCTCCTCTCTATTGAACACTTTCTGTTATCTGCTTCTCCCATCTTTTTCTTGGCCTCCCTTGCACTCTTTTTCCTACATACTTCATTTCCAACATTTTCTTTGGCAACCTCTCTTTTCCATTCTCATTACATGCCCATACCATCTTCATCTTGCTTCCTCTACTATTTCATGTACTCCCTGTAACCTCACTCTTCCCTGGATAACTTCATTCCTAATCTTGTACCTCCTCATGGCAGCTAAATGCTACTTACATACTTCCTTGCCATGGCCTCCACTTTCCTATTATCTCTTACATTCAATGTCAAAGTTTCAGCTGCATATGTGACAATGGGTACAAAGTAACATATTTCTTTACACGTCAAGGGCTCTTCTCTTCTCCTAAGCAGGTCTCTTAGGCACCTATAGAACAACTCTCCCGCTGTGCTATTCTCATTAAATCCTCTCTACTTCCACCCTTCTCCCCAATCACGCTTCATTGATATTTTACGTTCTGTACTTTTCTCAGCTCTACTCCATCCAACCTTACAGCTTTTTTAGGTCTTACCCTTTTCCTTGTCCATCACTTCAAACTTTGCTTTGCTAAATTTCATTCCAAACTCTTTCACTTCCTCATTCCATTCTTGTAGCTGTTCCTGTGCTTCCTCTTCCTTCTCCCTCCATACCATCAAGTCCTCAGCAAACATCATGGCTTTCATTCTTTCCTCCCCGAGTTTTTCTGCCACTTTGTTCATAACCATTTCCATTACCATTACAAATATTAATGGTGAAAGGGCAATCCCCTGTTTCACGTTGTTTTTTTTACTTTGAACCACTTCATCCTTCTACTCTCAGTCTTAACACAACTTTTGTTATCCTCATAACATGCTTTTCACTCTCATTACAACTCCTCTTTCCACTTTTGCCTCATCCATCGCTTTCCAAATTTTATTTCTATCCACGCTATCATACACCTTCTCCACATCAATAAATACCATTACCAAGTCTTTCCTATATTCATACTGTCTTTCCATCAGCTGTCGTATGGCAAAGATTAAGTCTATTGTAGACCTTTATTCCTAAATTCATGCTGTTCTTATTTCCACCTTTCTTTCTGTTTCTTATTCTCTTTACAAATATCTTCTCATATATTTTAGTGGCACATAAGTGTTATCGCCCCATAATGTGTACATCTCTTTCTGTCTCCTTTCTTGAAAATAGGTATTATAGCCCCTTTTTCCCATTCTTTAGAGAACCTTGTTCGCCTTCCAAACCACTCTCAGAACCCTGTATAACCATTGTATACATACTTTACCTGCTGCTCTTATCATTTCCACAGTCAGTTCATCCACAACCAGTGCTTTCCTATGTTTCATCTTCTTTAATGTGTCCTCCACCTCCTTCCATGTTCGACTTCTTTCCTCCTCTTCTGCTATTTCTTCCTGCTCCCCTGTTCCACTCTCATTCCTTTCCTCTTTCGGGTTGAACATTTTCGTTCATCCCTCTCCGGTCTTTAATGTTGTTCAAGGATTTATTCTGTTCAATGTTAAAATACGGCAATGATTCAGCCAGATTTTAGTTCAAACAGATATTAGACAACCAATAAGAATCAAGCTTTTAAAACTTCAGCCATTCAAGAGCTCTCTTATTGTTTGGTTTAATACCATGGAGGGAAAGGGATAGCAGGATATTAGGAGTGGAAAAGCTTCTACGACTCCACTCCGCATCGATTTGCCAAACAAACAGGAACTATGTCGCTGTATTTGTAGTTATAAAAGTGTAGATCAACTGAATAAATAGTGTGTATGTGTGTGTGTGTGTTATTATATATATATATATTATATGTAATTTGAAATCAACCATCAATATAAGTAAATCCTATAGTGGGTGAGGTACAATGTGTTTATCACCAAACCGTGTGCTTGAAACTACATAGCACAAAGTTTGGCACCACAAAATGAAGGAGTAGGGCAAGAAAGTTTTCATCTCGTCAATTGTATGAAATTAATGTAATATATATGACAAATAAACAAAATATTATTGGTGGCAAATCATAAATAATTGCTCTTTTCAATTTAATTTTAAATATTTCCACTAATAAATATCGTATTTTTTCAAGATTCAAGGATTTGAAAGAAAATTTTATTGATTCAGATTTGAGAAAAATAGGATTAAACCCATCTTTAATAAAATAAACATAAAACTTGAGTTAACTTTTAATTAACATGTAATATAGACTACTTTCTAAGGACAATACAATGTGGCATTGGAATATTAAAATTTCAAGTGTTTTTTTAGTTTTAGCTGTGGTTTATTTTCTACAATTTTATCATATTGATTTAGTGACATATTATAACATGCTTAGTGCCCTTCATTTTGCACATATTAATTTTATATATAGTAACATAAGTTGGGATTTTAGCACCTGGGACTACACTTAATGCCAGCATTAAAATGTTGTTACTATTCATGTAAATAAAGACTATAATTCATTCACGACCTAAGTTTACCTGGATGACAGCTCGAAATATTACTGGAAGTAATCCCTAATATATCACTATGCCAACAGCTGACATCTATCACTTTGGATGACTGTAATTAAAACAGATGGTAATAATTAATGTGATAGTTAACAAAGTAATTTAGGCCAATATTATTTATATATTTAATTGAGGACAAACACAAAGTTTATTTATCGTTTTATTCCATTTAAAAAAAATGCACACCAATTTCACAAAAACTTCTAACGAACATAGCTTCAAAATGGCGACTGACGAATTTAAACCATATAGTTGAACATGACAGTAAACAAGTTTTTTACAATGATGCAGACACGCAGTTGATGAAAACATTTTATTCAGTTAAATATTTCAAAATAAGATAAAATAATCATAAAATCATTTATTGTATGTAAAAAAATGACAAGAATTTTCTCTTTTCCAAGTAAGTACAATTCCTGTATTAAAAGGTATTGATGTGTGCACTATATTACACAAAATCAGTAAAGTTCCAAAACGAAGAATAAGTACTTTTAATTATGTTTAAAATATTGTTTAGAGTTGGATAAAAAGAAATTATTTAAAAAAATGAGACAGTATGAGAAAACTTAAGTTTACATTATTTTAAATGTAATATATAACAGGTAATTAAAGATCTTAACATTTATAACAAAACAGTGATCTTTTACAAGTGTTGGCAACCCAAAACCTAAACATATGAATTTCGAACTGTCATCCAGGTAAATACCTATCGTGAACGAACTTTATGTACATTTTTAACATCAACTGTATGTGTACCAAAGGCCCTCATAGATTATAGCTAAAGCACAACTAAATGATAAAGGCCTAGGACAAGACCAATGAGTTGAAACTACATAAAACTGCCAACAGATGATTAAAAGTGCGCAAACCAATAATTAATTATTCTTTTTACAATCCATTTAAACTTTGTTTATGTTATAGTTATAACCAATTCTCTGTAGTAAATTAATGATAAATTAAAATTTGTTTATGTTTCAAATAAGCAATGCCTCTTGAATCTGTGTAAGCTTAGGTCACTTACAGTAATGGTGTACTCGATCGTGGAGAATATGGGGATTAATTCCGCAGGCTGGTGCTGCTCAGAGATGGCTGCATATTGCGGAGGGAACTGGAATGAATGAATGAATACATAGTTATATATATTTTGTGTTTATACTATAATCTAGTGACAAGGTTGAGTATCAGAAACTTTAATTACTCAACTAAAGAGGAACAGAATGAAGGTGAAAGTATAAATTATCTCATAATAAAATGGGAGAAAACATGGCAGTCGTTTTTCCTGATTTTATAAGTTTTCGTGGATTTCAGGGATATAAAACAAATCATAGGATATGCGAGTGATTTTACAGTTATTATCATGGTTTTTTTTGAGTTTAACATTTACAGTAATGATACTTCTAACTATAGCAATTTTATTCCCAAGTTTTTGTTTCAATTAATAGATTCTTTAATGCCTTCCTTTAAAATGAACCTGTTTAACACAATTATTTTATTTAATGATTTAGCATGCATCTTACTACCCGTTCAGGTTACACACTTAAGTACTAATTACTCTAATGGATTATGAATTGGGAAGGTTGAGTTTAGAGTAAGTGAACCCACATTTGATTGGAGAGAGATTGGAAAACCATTTAGGAAAAAACACCCCCAGTTCACCTGACCGAGGTTTGAACCGTAATCTCCCCATCCTCGGCAGTCAAGTTCAACACGAAACTAACGCTTTAGCCAACTACACCATCGAGGCAGCAGATTTAGTCAAACTAAAGTAGGAACACTTAGGTTTTGGTCAATATCATGTATTATATACTTAACACCGCGTCTTACTAACTGTTCGGATTATTCGCTTAAGTACTATTTACGCTAATGGTTTAGGAATTGGGTTGAATGTAGAGGAAGTGAACCCGCATTTGCGTGGAGAAAGAGTAGAAAACCATTTAGGGAAAACCACCCCCCAGTTCACCCAACTGAGATTCGAACCTCAATTTCACCATCCTCGGCAGTCTAGCTCAACACGAAACCAGCGTGTCAGCTAACTACACCCCCGAGGTGGGTAATATCATGTATTCTACTCACACAAAAGGGTGACCATGTTGAGTCAAAGATAAATGATGGTGATAGCCCAGGTACATAACGCCACGAAATAAATAACATTCGTGAGGAACGAGGTAGTATGAATCATCCTTTGTTCAACTGGCCAAGAGTCGAATCCCTGTAGATCCAGTCACCATGATCCTCTAATGATAGCGTAGGTACGTTTAATAAAATTTTATATCAATAATCCACATTTTTGATGTTTCCATGTTTTGAATATTAAAATCTTAATTTTGTTATAGCCATTTATTATACCAATCTACATTATATTTCTTGTTTTTTTTTTGTTGACATTTTGTACTTTAAATTTCTTAAAAAAATAAAATCTTTGTTTTAGTCAACATAATGAATTTCAGATTTTTTTTTAGTCAACAGGACACACTGATTTGTTCAAGTCGAGCATAAAATTGTTTTAAGGTGCATGCAGTTCCTGACCGGGTTCCTCTGTAGGCAGAAGTTGCAGACCCATAGTTTGGCACGATAATCAACTTGGCAGAGGGGGTTGAGGATGGCTCGGCAAGTGTTCCTGGTGCACAGCACAGGGTCGTACTGGATAGGAGGAAGATCTAAAACATATGACAATGAAGATTATTTCTGAGTTTTCTTTCTAAAGAAAACTTATACTCATGAATGTATTTAGTATAATATTTGGATACAAGACATACTAAATAAATAAATGTATATTTAAATAGCAACATGTCTTACTATCTCTTCAAGTTTAACACATAGCCATTGTACTAATTATTCTAATGAGTTAAGGATGAGGAAGGTTGAATTTAGAGGAAATGTATCTCCATTTACATGAAGGGAGAGTGGAAAACCATTTTGGAAAACAACCCTTAGTACACCTGACCGAGATTCAAGCCCTAACCACTTTGTCCCTGGCAACCTAGTCAAACACCTTAAACCTGGAGTGGACAACCTTGCTGCCAATCACCATATGTGGCAAATTGGCTGTAAAAGTCTGGCGAGATTGAGTTTGGCCGCTCTCATAGTAAAATAAACTTTTCCCTGATGAAGTGACAGTATGTTCTGTTGTAAATTAATATTTCCTGTATATCATTGGAAACATTCCACTTTAGGAATGAGTCAGTGACACAACACTAACATCCAATACTCCCCTCCACTCCTTTCTCAACAATTCGAAGGGCTGTATCTAAGAGCGAGCTAGGGTTTAAAGAGAAATAACACTGTGGGCTGGATTTTTAAAGAAGGGACACTCCCTTCCTAGTAATGCATTGAAATGTGAAAACGCAGTTACATGAGGCCAGTTGATAAGCAGACAACAGTAGACTGACGCCATTCAAGTCTGCCTAACAAATGGCCTCGTTTAGAAGTTTCTTGAGGAAAAATATTGATTAAGACTGCTCTTCTATTTCATTTTTCATGATGATTAGGGTTCACTCACCTCTTTACTGATTTTTATTATTGCATTTGAGTCGTCTCCACCTTTAACAGGTGGTGTTTAATAAGTAATAATACACATTTTAAGTCTGCGTTTTTGCTTGTTTCATGTGTACACTTTTCTGATTTTTCTTTGCTTTACAAAAAATAAATCCGTTATTTTAACATTTTCTTCTTGAGAGATGAATAAGTGAATGATATGATAATGAAGGGAGCCAACAGCAGGTGATAGTACTGAGGTGAGTGAAGCAGATAAACTTTTTATTCAGAACCTAACGGTAAAAAAACAACAAGAGAATGGAAGTTTGACACAAAAATTTCAAGAAAGCTGGGAACTAAGATTTGAAGTAATGTAAGTAAATGAAAATCTTGTGTGCCTTCCATGCAAAAAAAGTTTCGGTGAGAATATGGCAGACAGTTTGAAGAGACACTTTCAAAATATTCAGTGAATAACAATAAATTTCCAGTTGATGGTCATAAATGTGTCAGTAAAATAGTCCATTTGAAATCACAATTTCAAGATCAGAAGATCAGCTTGAAGCAGTTTCTGTTGTCGAATGAAATGGTTACATTTGGTAGTTATGAAGCAGCCTGGATTTTGGCTCAGAAAAATAAGCGCCGCATCTCAAAAACAATTTTTGGTATCATTTTTTAACCCTGAATGTTAGGGGTAGCAGGCTTATCTTGCGTGGATTCACTATGACACAGTAAGATCAAGCCACAGTGTAAGATGTCAAAGTAAGCTTGCTATCTTTCAGGTTGGACAGTGTGTTCATATATTTAGTTTGAATATTCAAGCTACAGCAAAAACTAGGCTAATTGTAAATAAATTAGATAGTTGGCTCATGTTATAAATATAATGATTCTGATTGTACTTAACCTATATTCAAAGTAGGCCTATATCGTGGATGTTTTCTCGTGTGTTTGTTATTATCTAGGCCTACCCCTATATAATGTATTGATTGTCAGCTTGCTCCTTGATGAAGATGATTTACTTTCAAAGTGTTTTAGTGAACAATACAATTTTCTCATCGATAGCATGATTATATGATTAAGGATATGGTCTGTGTAGATGGGACTCAAGGATTATATGGATACAGAACAAATCTTACTATGTAGATGAGGCTTTTGGTGAGTGAATATTTTTCTCGAATATATGGTAATTAGTTTTTCATAAAAAACATTGTATTATTTGATTCATCATATTTATTTGTAAAAATTTTGTAAATTAAAAAAAACACTCAAATGGCCAACAAATGATGTGTCATCTCCGTCAGTCCTTATAAACAGCTGGGTCAATAAAAGGTACACACCTGGTCTCTCCTTCAAAGGCTGATATAAACACCCCAGAGGAACAACCAAACGTGTAGCCTCAAGGCGACTGGAAGGCCACACATTCCATGTGAACCGGACACCATCTCTGTCTTCATTCTGCTGAATGAATTCCTCATATGTGGTCATCCTGAAAAGAGTAGGGGTGAGATATCGACTTTATTCAGCTTAAAATAAGTATTTTCTTCAGTAGGCTACCAAACCATTTATTAAAAATAATGTAAATTTTTCAAAAAATTAAGACTAAAAGTTTGTTATAATTCAATTTCTATAGCTAATAAATGATATACCCCTACACTCAGGTGAAAGCATTAAAATATAAGGCCAAAATAATGAGTGTCAAACATTTATATTTGCATTTGATAACGGAACCTGTAGAAGTCACATTTTTATTATTTACCTTAATCAAAAAATCAGAGAGCCGTAATAAAATCCTTGTTTCTGAGTAATCAGAAATTGTTATAATTTTTCTATCATCTCTATAAACACGTTTTATATCCGTAAAAAATGAGCCAACCTATATTAACGTCATATTCGACCACGTCAGTGTCAGGAAGAGCTAGAAACAAAAACATTATTAAAACAACTTTCTTTAAAGTGCTTATAAACTAAAGCGCTAGCACTGATAATAAAAGTCATAGTTCGTACATTAACATTGCCGCTAGCAGATTGGTTGGTATAATTATTAATGTACAATAGTGCTATTTTTCCCTCACTTGAATTATATGGGATCGGTAATAGTCATATTTATGTTATATCTCCCCCTACATTTATTTAATAAATCCATTAGTTGAATTTTCTAATCATTCATATAGATAAAAGGACTATTTTTTCACCTCTCTGTTATAACATATTTTATTATATAGCTATGTTTTGTCATAGGTACTTTCAACGCGAATCTGTTAGCCTTTGATTCTCCTTAATAATATTTTTCACATCACTGAACAAATTACAAAACCATTTATTTTCTAGCCGTGATTAATTAATTCTCTTACCAACATCAAGGTGCACGCCAATGTACCAGCCAAGTTCTCCAGAAACGCCGAACACATTTAACACGATAAAGCTATGGCCACATTCACCCTCCACATGCTCTCTACCTCAGCCCAAAGAGAGTTAGGATAGCAAAAATTTAACACCTTGTTATGATGAACTATTTTAGATAATTTCCAAAGTTGAAGTTGCTACTTGAGTAGTTAGTGAGACACCCGACTTAAAAATAAACCCTTATTTTGGGATTCACTAACTCATTGATCACAAAAACTTATAGGGTACTTCCAGTCAACACAGAATCTTAAAAATTGTTATATAGGTACTGTAACTAATAATTATTGTTATTTAAACCAAGGATAAATTACGAAATTTGAACTTTTCAGCATAGTTCCAAAAATGTGCGAGGGAATGGCCACATTTAGCCCCTTCCCCCTTTTAACTCAGCTCTAAATAATAATAGGGACGTAATAATTTAACACCCAGTTAAGACTAACTATTTTAGTCAACATGGTTCCCAAATAGGCAGGAGAAGTGTTACATTTATTAACCCCCAACCCCTTTCTCCTATTAACTCGTCTCCAAAGAATAAGAGGAATGAAAAACTTTAACAGCCTGTTAGAACTAATTATCTTAGTCATCTTTATCAATTGTAGCTTATAGCTTAAGCGGTTAGTGAGATACAGGATAAGCCCTTATTTCATCAGTATTCACTCACTGATAATTAATTAATAAAACACTTATAGGGTCCTTCCAGGTAACATAAAACTTTGAAAATTGGCATATAAGCCAAGGCTACATTACGAAATCTAAACTTTTCAACATGTTTCTCAAAAAAGGGCAGCAGGAGGGGCGAACTTTCCTCCTCTCCCTCTAACTTGTTTCCAAAGAATAAGAAGAACGTAAAAATTTAACATCGTGCAATATGAACTATTTTAATCAGTTCTCTAAAGTTGAAAATTACATCTCAAGGGGTTAGTGAGATACAATCCTTTCATACCAGTCTAGTCATCAGCCTCTGTGCCGACGCTGGTGAGCCCCCTCATCCCTACCGGTGGTCCTATCTTCTGGCATCCTACGTGTCGAAATACATTGCACGCCAGAGCATATTGCCTACCGCCCTGTGTTTCATCCCCCTAACCGTGTCTTGTATGAAACCAAATGGCGTAGTGCAAGGCCGGTTGGGATCGGATGTTATCGGTTTTCGACACGTGTGGGATAGTCCTGCCAAAGGCTATCCCCACATCACCAGGTCGAGTTTCTCCCTGGAAGATACGCTTCCGAAATTCCATTTTGAACTTGCCAAGTTCCCTAAAGCGACCACCCCAAACTCTGTATATGAGAGGACCTTCTACGAGCTCCTCTCCACTCGCTTTCACGGATTCAAGTGCATCTACACTGATGGTTCTAAATCTGGAGCCTCCGTGGGATGTGCTTTTGTTGTGGAAGGATCCAATTATAAATTTGGTTTACCTGAAGAAACCAGTGTTTTTACGGCTGAATTGTATGCCATTTTTAAATCACTGTGTTTTGTTTATCGAAATAGTCACCGTTCTGTTCTCATCTGCACGGATTCATGAGTGCTCTGTTGGCACTGTCCACTCCTACTCCTGGAATCTCTCGTGCAGATGATACATGAGCAAATTTTAAAATATTGATTCAATAAGCACCCGGCTAGCCTTCTGCTGGATTCCTGGTCACGTTGGTCTTTCAGGAAATGAACTGGCGGACCAGGCAGCCAAGGAGGCAGCACGCCTGCCTCCGGAGGCGAGTCTGGGTGTCATGCTTTTAGACCTAAAGGGTTATGTTCGGCGTGGGGTCTTACGCACCTGGCACGAGCAGTGGTCTCGACCCCTGCTCAGAACAAGCTGCGGTCCATCAGGGATGGTGTGTCGCGGTGGCCCTCTTCTATAAGAGAGTCTAGAAGAGAGGAGGTCATCGTGACGAGACTCCGCGTCGGGCATACAAATCTAACCTACAGATTCTTACTAAGAGGGGAACCACCTCCAGTGTGTGAATTTTGCGATGCTCCCCTTAGTGTGTACCACATTTTGGTGGAGTGTCGCAAGTATGCCCCTATTCGCTTGGCCCTTAATTTTAAAGGTGACATTCGTTTTTTATTACGTGACAGCGCTGAAGGAGTTATTTGTTTACTCCATTTTATACGCCAGGCGAATCTTTTTAGTGCCATTTGAGTCACTTTTATAAAGTGACTCATCTGGATTTATCTCATATTGAGACCCGTTTTAACATTTTAGTATACTTTAATGTGTTGTTTTGTCTTTTTAACCATTTTAGTACACTTTAACATGTTTTTTAACAGACCATTATTTTAACATGTTAGTCTTGTCTTTTTAACTAATATGTTGTTTTAATATGTTTGTTTTGTCTTTTTATTGGCGTGATACACCTGTGGTTTTTTTTAGCAGGCGTTTCACTCAATTTTTACTCCGAGACCATTTGAGTACCCCTATAGTGTCTCAAATTGGTATTTTTCTCATATTGAGATCTATTCTTTTTATATTGTATCTTTACATTGTGTCTCCACCTTTCTATAGAAACAGGTGAATATTTAACTCTCTCCTATGGAGATTTTACTATGCATGTTTATTATGTTAAGGCCCTAATGATCTCAGTGTGTCGATGAGCCTCTAAACACCAATAATAATAATAATAATAATAATAATATGGAAGTTGCTACTGCAAACATCACACTTCATGAGACTTTCCTAGCTCAATGAATCAAATTTGATGAAAAATGCAGCACTCGGGCTTTTAGGAAATCCCAGGGATCTATACCTGCTGTGATGGCACTGATGATGAGGAGATAGGGCTTCGGATTCATGTCAGGCGTGATGAAGGCGATTTTCCTTAAATATTTTTCCATTTTTCTTCTTTGCAAATGCAGGTATACTTATTCTACATTCAACTTTTCCCATCCTTAACAAGCGTAATTAATACATTTGCACATATCCCTAACAGGAAGTAAAATGTGGTGCTAAAAAACCTGTGTTTTTAGATTAAATACCCATTTTTTCAGACTCTACTAAGGAAAGAAATCTATTTTTTCATAGAAAAAACTATTGTGAGGCCCATGTCATTGGTGTTTAGAACAGGATGATTTGACCTTGATGGAGAAATTAATGCAGTTACAAAACCTAATGTTTCAAGGAAAACAAGGGTGGGGTGATTAATTGAATTGGTGTGCTTATTTATCCAGTTTTCCTTTTCTTCTGTTATAACGCATCATAATATAATAAAGCTTACAGTTTAATGTTCCAAATATTGCATATTTAGTTAGTATCCAGTTTTGTTGTTGTTGTATAAGGTCTCATTTTCCCGGCTATTTCCAGCCATAAAAATATTGCAGTGATTTCATGGTGTGTAGCAACCCTGCCCTCAGTAAAATCAGGCATAGTGTGAACGACAATCTTACTTACCATCACCAGAAAACTAGACTAAGCTTTATATTTAGATGTAGACTAATTTAAAAAAAAACCTTTAGAAATATAATTAGTTTAGTATTCATAAATAAGGCTACTATATGAGTAAATAAATAAATTTAGTTTAGTTTTTTAAACTTCTGTTTAAAATGGATCATTCATTTTGACAAACCTGCACAATCAATTAGTGTAACAGAGATTTTCAATTAATATAGAGAAAATTTAGAACATACATTAAAGTAGAAATATACTTAAGTAAAAGAACCAACACAAATTTGCTATTTTAAATTCAAAGATAGCAACTTTACTAAAATAAAATATGGAGCTTAGAGTCAAGATATTCTGCTATCTCAAAGAGAGATGCATACTTTAGTTAAAAATCATATTCACTCTTTTTTACATCACCACATCAACTTCTTCACAAATATTTTAATTTTATATTTATCATTGAACTTTTCCAACATCTAAGTGCCACATTATTTTTCTCCTCTTAATCATCTATAAAGTAGAAGTATATTTTAAAATTAAGTATTCACTTATGCCATTAGTTTAGTTTTGCGAGTATCATTTATTAACCTATCTAATATATTTAATCCCAATATTGCTTAGCGATATTTAAAAAAATGTAATTGTTTAAAATTTATTTTGATATAGGTACAGATTTTCAATTTTTTTTAAATAGGTTGATATACTTAACACATTTTTTTAATTCCTTCAAACTTTCAACAAAGAATGTAACAATAAGTTAGTGCATTTCAATAGTGTTTATTCAATGGAAGCAGGAGAAGAAAAGCTTCTGTATAATTTAAAAGGGATTAAAGGAAATAAGAGGAAAATCGAGTTAAAACATATTATAATTAAATTAGAAACCTCGCCAACAAGTATACTGATAAATTTTAGAGCAGACAGTTCTTTCTCGGATTGACCGGCCAGCCAGTTAGTCTCGCATAGGGATGTGGAAAAAGTATCGATATCTACTTTATTAATAACAATATTTTCCTTTTGATACTAGTATTATTTTACTCAATACTTTTACTGATATTAGTACTCACAAACTGGCATCAAAAGAAACAATTTTTTTGTCATTTTCACTCATGCTAGGATTAAATGTTTACTAGGGTGGACTGTGGCGGAGGAACAAATGACACTATTTCTCAATTCCAAAACTATACAATCTATTTTAGCTCATCATAATTCATAGCCAATCTTTCATCTTTATTTACAGCCTGATAACTGACCAGGCGATGTGGGGGAGTAATAACCAATCTACTATCCTTTCCTCTATTATTGAGCATGGTCATCACAAACTAAACAAAATAAGCTTTTGTAGAACTCAATGAACTCATGCAATTTGAGGGTGTCTCAAGCAAATGAAGCAGCAAAGTTTATGTGAATTGTTTAAGCAGATGAAGCAGGAAAGACCGTCCATTCTTCTGTTTGTCAATAATTAATCATCTATCTTGATAGAGTATCTTAATGACAAATGTAGTTTAAAAAAATGGCACCTAACTTAGAAGTGAAGTATGGAAGTTTTTTTTTAAGAAGTTGGATAGTGAAAAAGCATCTTTTAAAGTTTGTTTTAAAATATTAAACACCATTATAATGTGCTGGCTATATCTCTCAATTTAAACCATGATTTAGCATAGTGCTCTATTCCAAATAATCATTATAGTTTTCAGTGTTTAAATAAATATGAAATTAAAATTATGATGCAAAAATTGAAATTATTTTTACTAAATAAAAAATATTTTTCCAGATTAAAATTTCGATACCAATAACTAATGTTATCGACAATTTTCTTTCGATAATAGTATGGTATCAATATTTTCCTTCAATACTTTTAATGAGTACAATATCGATACTTATCTTTCAATACCACATCCCTGCTCTCAATCCGTAAATCGTTGGTTTCCAGGTCTGTCTGGCCCTCGTAGGGGAAAGGGAAGCAGTGTTTCCCTAGGCGAGCATTAGCTCAATACTTTCGTGAATGACGGTAAAATACTGTTAAAATTGTATTTCTTAGGTTGTTTTTAGCAATATTTATTGTTTCTAGATATAATTATGGACACAATATTACAAAATAATGTAATTATAACAATTAACAGTAAGTTTAGTTTTTTTACAAGAATATTGATCTTCCAAGAGAGGTGGTTTGTTTCTTTGTGTGTAGTAGTATAATTACTATTGTATCAATACTTGCAGCAGTGGGAGAGGAAGGCCTCTGTAACAATAGCCATACGTAATATTTTAAAACATAGTTTTTCGTCTTTTGACGAAAAAAATAACATAATTGAAACAAGTAGACCCACTCAATCTTTAGGCAACCTAAACAAATCTTTGACATTTCAATTCTCAATTTTATGAATGTGTTTAGTAATTATTGGGGTGTTGGTGAAAATTATATAGCTGACCTTACTATTTACTAACGATACTGGTGTATAGAATAAATCTGGATTCAGTGATATTAATATTAATTTTGCAATGCTATTAAAGACATGCCAAAGGTCTAACTCATTTTTAGGTCACAAACCAAGAGAAAACTTTGGCAATCGTAAATTTATTATCATAATTTAAATTGGAATTACAATTATATATATAAAGTTTAATGATTGAGTAATAATTTTAAGATCACCAATTATTTTGTTTTATTTTAAGCATATTTTGTGTCACCCCCTTTACATAATATGTTTAATATTTAAAAAAAAACAAGGACCAGTGTTAGCTTCAAATGAACTAGGGTCTATCAAACACCATTTATTGTAGCCTCATTGCTTCTCTTTGTCCAGAATTGACCACATGCCACTGGAACTGGAAATCTAAGGTCAAGGAATAGGTGAAATTTTAAGGATCATGACACAAAAGATATGGAGCTAGCTATAAATTCATCATGTGGATAGTCTGAACAGGTAGTAGTAGTAGTAGTAGTAGTAGTAGCTGTGGTCCACAAACCAATTAAAATAGTCACTGTAGTTGTTCTGCAAAGTTAAATTTGTCAATCAAACACATCCTGACCAATAGGACTGAATTTATCCCTCAGAAATGTATCTTATGTAATCATGGAAACCTGACTCTTCTTTTTTTCCAAGTACTCGTTGTATTGTTCTGGGATGCCCTTAAACCTGTTAATCTTGGCCCGGATCTGCCTCCAAGTGTCCTGGTAGTAGTTCTTTCCATCTCTTGCCATGGCCTACCAACATTTTACACGTTAACTTGACACAAGCCTTCAACAAATGGCCCTTAAACTAATAAACACTTTCCAAATATAGGATCATATTAACATGAATGAAAAGAAACTTAACCTATGAGAGCAACACTTGAAACTCAATAGTGGGTCAAGACACAACCTTGAAACCGAAACCTAGGTTGGGGGATTGGGTAATAGCAATCACTTTTCTTCAAGAGGCTGCCATTACCGCTTTAACTAAAGACAGCAATGTTGAGTGTGAACTGTGTTCTTCTTTTCATTTAAAAAAACATATTGTGTTTGTTCCTTTTATATGTTTCTACCCACTTTTATTGTACCTTTTTCCAAATATAATACAATTTATGGTTTTGATAACTAGGGGAACCAATTCAACACGAGGCTTGTTTTATTGTGTTTGCAGTTATTTTAAAAATCATTTTGTTTTTCTAGGAGAGAAAATATTTTATTAGTATAAGAAAGAGTAACATAAAAATATGATTAGCAGCTTATTGCATTGAAATTACTTGCTCCACATTAGGCAGTCAAGTTATTAATATAAAATAGATTTGTTACCTTTGTAACAACTAGGGCATCACTACACACTAAAACAGGGTGGCCACTCTAACTCTATGACAAAATTGCAGCATAATTTCAGCATTTTCTGGATATATAAAGGTCTTTAATTTAGTTGTGATATGTTGAACAATTGTTTGTGAAGGAAAACATTTTGTGAAAAGTGTGCTGAATATTTTGCAAAACATTTTAGTACATTCTCGAGCAAGTATTATTAATAAGCATGTCCACCCCAATATCTAAGTTAGAATATATTATTGGAATAGTATAAAATTCTCCAACCTAAAATTTTGGTTATATTTTAAAAGACTATAAATTACTTGAAGATGGGGTATTTGTTAAAAAAAAATCCTAGCTATATTCTGTTTAGAGTATTCCTCACAAGCCACCCTACCGCCGTCACCCTAAAAAAAATATTCAGAGTACAGCCGTGAAATTTCTATAATCTTTATTGGAAATTGTTTTCCAAGTTATGTATCAGAAAATCAATACTCCACTTGTGATGTAAAATCAGCCACAAGTCTTAAGTAGACAAGTTATAGAGAAGTACTGTAGGAATATACATTTTAAATGTAAATACATTCATTTAGAGCGCTTGTTGCCCGAAAATTCTGAAAATTAAATTTCTCAAGAAGCTATTTGGAGTGGTCTTCCCAAAGCAAAGTTTTGACATTGAATAATCCTGGAAGCTATTTGGAGTAGTCTTCCCAAAGCATAGTTTTGACACTTGGATAATCCTGGAAGCTATTTGGAATGGCTCTTCCTTGATAATTTAAAAAAATTGGATGACACTTAAGATATTTTGAGTTTAATGCAAGGCCATTTTCTGCTTCATATTCAAGAATATCAGAGGGGTGTGAAATAAATCTATAGAAGGCACATTCATTCCAAGGCAGGGGGGTTTATATTGTCTATCCTACTGGCACTGGCTACTCTCACAATGGCCACACAAAAACTATTAAACTATCCTGGTAAGAAGAAATGTTTATAAAATACAGACATATTTTTTTACATTAAAAAGTTATATTAGTTTTTAATAGCCTATTTAATTTAGCGCTACTACTCGTTCGAGTTTTACACTTAAGTACGAATTACGCTAATGAGTTAGGAATTGGGAAGGTTGAATTTAGAGGAAGTGAAACCACATGTGTGAAGGGAGTGTGGAAAATCATTTAGGAAAAACCACCCCTAGTTCACCCGACCGAGATTTGATATCTCCGTCCTCGGCAGTTTAGCTCAACACTTAACTAGCAAGTTAGCTAACTATGCTGAGGTGGATTTTAATATATGGTCGTATTAATGCTACAAATGTTTAATAGTGTGACTTTTCTCGAAATTTAATAACAAATTAAGTTTAAGAAAATTCATGTCGTTGGTCACACCTTTGAATAAAAGTTCTTAATATTTTTAAATTCTTTATTGATGGCAAATTCAAGCACCTTTTCCCGGATAATTCAAAATACAAACATAATTCCCAGTTTCCCTGATCAGTGCCTACCCAGTAAAAGCTTGTTTAGTAGTCCTAGGTAAATGAACTGTCCATATTATAAAAAAAGCTAATCTTAATTAAATAATAATTAAATAAACATAAGTCCAATTCTTAAGCAGTTATTTCATCTTTTAATGTTTTAGCAATTATTAAACTTAACAAACTTACTAAAAAAGTTATTGCTAGAATACAGTCACAGTATTATTGTCTTATTAAAATTACCTACCTATTTACTAGTGTTTACACCCGTCTTTCTAATAGGTATGATGTGGTGAATGAATGAGTGATATCTCATGGCAAAAGTTGGGAACTAGTATACAATTGTTTTATGTCATGGTTTAGTTACTAAGCAGATATGCTTATTTTTAATAATTTGTGGAATGATGAGTTAACATTTTCTCTGTGCCATCCTCTTGCCATTTGCTAAGAAAAATGTGTGCAAAGACTTGATTGGTTTCTTTATGGCTATTTACTTATGTGGTAAGTCTATATTTTTTCATTATTTGTTTAACTGTTTACTTCCTTCTGCCTTCGGTTAGAATAGGAGGCGAACTGATGGATTTATTTTGCATGTCTCATTAATACTACCTTGGCTGCCCTTTGGTGAGCTATTGTTCTTTTACTTGTTTTTTTTTTAATTCTTGTCAGTGGTGTTTAAAATTATATGGTTTAATTTACTTATTTCTAGCCTTCAGAGACTCGTTTTATCTTGATTTATACTGTTCTAACTAGTGTCACATGTCTTTAAACAGTATGCATTTATAGATGGATAAGATGTTTAACATTTTAATCTTTTAATCAAGTCTAAATTCTCTTACAGACAAAACTTGAACTGTGACTTTCTTAAAGGTCAAAATTTTAACAAACAAAATTACTTTCTACTCTTTGTGTAAATTATTTTTGGCAAAAGAAGAAGAAGAAGAAGAATAAATAATATTAATAATAAATAATAATGATAATAATAATGATAATAATAATAATGATAATAATAATAAAAATAATTATTATTATTATTTCATGTGTTATAATATTTGTTGTTGCAGCTGCAATACAACAAACATAATAGTTTTAATATAGTTCGTTATTTCACTAAGTTACGAAAATGTCAATTATAGTAAGCCATAGGAAAGTATTATTGGAATTGTTTGAGTTAACCAGGGAAGGGTGTGGTTGGCTGGAGGGGAGGTAGATGGCTTAGGAAAACAACAAAATGACAAGTTCAGGACATGATAGTGTGGTTCCTGTATGACTAGGCATACTGAAGATTAAGTTTGTTCAGGCACAATTATGAATCAGCACCAAGCTACAGCTCGAGTGCTGGAGCAACAAAGCACGAGAAACCATAATAATTAAAATTTAAAATGAATTAATCATGGCAATATTCTCACCTTGTAGTTATCACCATGTTTGTCCATAAGATATGAGAGCCATTGCACCTGTGTGTTGGGCAGCCTGAATGTTCTCTCTCTGGGTGCTCGTGCCTCCTTCTCAATTGATTGGGCTACATGCTCCTTCTTGGGGCTGGATGGGCCCCCTCCTCAATCATATCCTCATCTTGCTCTTCCACTGTCGGCTTGATTAGCTCTCTGGTCCTGGGGATCTTGAATGTTATATTGGGATCATACACAAGACCCATCTCCTCAATGTTTCTTACCGCTGACTTGCTCTTCTCCCACTCCTTTTTGATCGGGGCGCTAAAACACAAAACCCCTGAGGCGTTATATGTTTTGTTTTTACAAAATCCATACCTTGTCCCATTAAAATTAATGAGGACGTAAAATATGGACAATTTAGAAAAAGATTTTCCTTCTCCTATTGCAATAATCAAGCATGGTTAAATTTTGGGAAAGTAAAGATCACTAAAACCCCAATTATAGGCCTATTAAAAAATGTAGGCCCAATCTTTATTAGCATTTACTGTCTAAAATTTCAGTCAAAAGAATTATTACAGTAATGTGTTTAAAAAATTATGCTGATATATATTATTTTGTCCTAGGGGAATAGTTTTATACATAGAGAATATATATATATATATATACAAAATTTTGTTTTGTTACAATACATGTCAATCATCTTAATTATTAAATAATGTTATAGGTTACAAAATGGAGGGATAGAATTAAATTTTCTTGGTTATTCTTTTATTCCTTTTTCCTTATTAAGATCTTTAGTCACTTATGATGACATGTTTTGGTGTTATGTTACACCATTTCAGGTCTGAGGAAAACCAATATATTGTGAAATATTGTATAGCTGTTAATAAAATAATTGTAAGTTTAATAAACCCAAACATTAGAAATGTCAATAGTAAAGAGAAATTATAATACAAAAGATATTAAATAAATAATCACTTAAATTGACAACAATAAGTGGTAAGCTACCAATATGAAGAAATAAAATAAAACAATTGATAAATGAAATGTGTGTGTTACTAGTATAACATAGTGTAATTTATTTGACAAGTAAGATAGCTAGGTATATTATTGTTAATTTATTCAAATAATTTGGAATTGAATTAAAATGAGGCATAAGAATTTACAGTATTAATCTTTTTGATCATGGTTCGAATAGGTTTTAATTGTGATGGAGGTAGAGCTATAATTGTTGGAATGGGGATTACTTTTTAATTTGACGTGTTGAGGTAATTTTCTAATTGTGTTAAAAACAGATTGAGTTCAAAAATTAGTTTGCTCACTTAAAATTCTGTTGCTGCTTAGAATAGTTTTTTGGGTGTGTAGGTTTTCCACAATGTCCATCTTGTGACAAAATGAGTGTCCACCACAAAAATCATAATGTTAATAAAGTATACCCAAGTGTCCATCATAAAAATCTTAGTTTCGATAATGGAAACTAAGGTGTCTATATATAAATAGGTACATGATCTAAAGAGCATGAGCTCACAGGAGGATTATGAATTTTACATTCTTAGCAGTCACCAACCAAATTTGGATAAAAGTGAAGATGACTAAGAGGTTACATATATATTGTATTATCAAAGTGTGGCAAATTTATATTTAAGACAATGATTTTGCAACTGTGAAGAACTCATTTGTGTTATACAGGCCAGTCACAGTAAAAAATATACCAAAATCAATGTTTAATATTGAAGTTTAGTCTAATATTTACCTTGATAAGCCTCAAACTAATTCTAGTTTGTTACGCTAAATTTTTATATTAGAATTGACCATAAAAAAATGATGGTGAAGCATAAATATTAGTTAATTAAACTTTTAAAGAGTTAATTTTTGATGGCTATTTAATATAGGCCTATTGTACAAGATTTTACTGTTTTAATTTCACAAATTAATTATTAGGCATACATACTTAAAACAATTACACATACTGGTATTTAAATTATAATTTGAACTAGATTTCTAGAGAGATTACATAAGAAATAAAACCATCTACATTTTGAGCACAAGTAAGTTTTTCTCGACCCAACCCCTCTTAAATCCTTAGCTGGACCGCAACTTATCTGTAATTTATTTCCTACCCTTTTCACCTTGTTTGAATTAACACCAATGGGAGTGTACCAATGAAACTTAGTGGCTACTCGCTACCCCCAGGGAAGGAAAACAAACTATTTACACACTACCTAACAAATGTACCTCTCACATTGTGAATCAATATTTACGAAATATTTAATCCATTAAAAACTTAGGATTGCAATTTTTACGCTTATATATTCAATAATCATAACCAGAAACGAATTTAAGTTTAAGGTGTCAACTATAATAACAACCATCTCCACTATTAAATAAATGTCAATTGTAAGCTTAGCCTATTTATTTTTAATACTTTGTTTCAATCATAGACAAATTTGTAATAGCAGATTTAAAGCTAGTGTTTTTCTAGAAAAAATGTAAATAAATTACAATCAAAAATGTTAAGTAGAATATTAAATAAAATTGTAACAAAATCCAACGGTGTCCACCACTAGAAATGGAACCCACGAGGAGAGAGAAAAACAGTATTTTCCTCTAAGCATTAATTTTTTATAACTTCTTACCAATCAATTGAGGGCAATTTTCTTTGTCTGCTTCTCAATTTTTTTCTATTCACGCCATATCTAAAACTCTTCTTTTTCTTTTGTTTACGTATTTTAGTCATAATTACGGTTGATATTAAAGGAAAGATAAAATGTTTTTTTTTGTCGCCAAAGACCAAAGTTAAGAAAGAATAGCGGGCTGAAAAGCTCCACATCCACAATAAACTAACAGTTTTTATCCAACATTGTAAAAATTAATAAAACTAACAATATAATATAGTTCCAAAAATAATAATAGAAAGCGCATGAAAACAGATTTGGTTATAAATCATATCATTAATACCACCACAGAAAAAATAATAGATCAACCAAAGAAATTATAATCAGATATGAGTATATTAAAGAATAACGATTGATTAATATATATTTAATAAACATAATTATGTAAATTATCGTATTTGAGACAATTGTTTTAATCTGCGGTACAAAAATGTGGTAATTACGGGCACTTTAAGAAAATACAATATTTAAACTCACATAAGACATGTAAATATGTCTCCAAAAATCGCCAAGATAAAGGTGCCACAGATTCTATATTTGAAATTGCCCCAATAAAATAACATTTTTTTAAATCCCTCATTGGCTTTGAACTTACATCAGACATGCAAATAGTCCTCTAAAATCGCCAAGTTTAAAGTACCACAGTCCGCAGTACGAAAATATAATTCTTCCTGAAACTTTAAAAATACAATATTCTAACTCACATTAAACATACAAATAGTTCTCTAAAATCGCCAAGTTTAGGTGCCACAGTTTCTATATTTGAAATTGCGGCACGAGTACACTTGGTGGTGTAGGTAGTAAGTACTAGGTACCTACAACAACAATACATAGTCGTGGAACCTGGAGCTTCTGGAAAGTTTGAGATATTTTACTATGAACTTTCATCAGCTTGCCTCATAAAATCGCCAAATTTAAGGGGCCACAGTTTCTATATTTGAAATTGCGGCACGAGCACACTTAGTGGTGTAGTTAGTACTAGGTACCTACAACAACCCTACACAGTCGTGAAACCTGGAAACTCTGGAAATTTTGAGATATTTGGCTTTGAACTTATATCAGACATGCTAACAGTCCTCTAAAATCGCCAAGTTTAGGTGCCACAGTTTCTATATTTGAAATTGCGGCACGAGTACACTTGGTGGTGTAGGTAGTAAGTACTAGGTACCTACAACAACCCTACATAGTCGTGGAACCTGGAGCTTCTGGAAATTTTGAGATATTTTACTTTGAACTTTCATCAGCTTGCCTCATAAAATCGCCAAATTTAAGGGGCCACAGTTTCTATATTTGAAATTGCGGCACGAGCACACTTGGTGATGTAGGTAGTATTAGGTACCTACAACAACCCTACACAGTCGTGGAACCTGGATCCTCTGAACATTTTGAGGTATTTGGCTTTGAACTTATATTAGACATGCAACTAGTCCTCTAGAATCGGCTAATTTAAGGTGTCACAGTTTCTATATTTGAAATTGCGGCATGAGCACACTTGGTGGTGTAGGTATTACTAGGTACCTACAACAACCCTAAATAGTCGTGGAGCCTGGATCCTCTGGAAATTTTGAGATATTTTACTTTGAACATTCATCAGCTAGCCTCATAAAATCGCCAAGTTTAAGGTGCCACAGTTTATATATTTGAAATTGCGGCACGAGCACACTCGGTGGTGTAGGATATGATAGGTACCTACAACAACCCTACATAGTCGTGGAGCCTGGATCCTCTGGAAATTTTGAGATATTTTACTTTGAACTTTCATCAGACATGCAATTAGTAGTCTTAGATCGCCAAGTTTAATGTGCCGCAGTTTTTATATTTGAAATTGCGTCATGAGCACACTTTGTATTTTATCGCTATGTTTAGTGATTTAAATATGTAGAATCAAATATCTAGTAGATGACTACATATTTTAAAATTTCCAGAGGATCCAGGTTCCACGACTGTGTAGGGTTGTTGTAGGTACCTTATACTAGCTACACCACCAAGTGTGCTCGTGCCGCAATTTCAAATATAGAAACTGTGGCACCTTAAACTTGGCGATTTTATGAGGCTAGCTGATGAAAGTTCAAAGTAAAATATCTCAAAATTTCCAGAGGATCCAGGTTCCACGACTATGTAGGGTTGATGTGGGTACCTAATAATACCTACACCATCAAGTGTGCTCGTGCCGCAATTTCAAATATATAAACTGTGGCACCTTAAACTTGGTGATTCTAGAGGACTAGTTGCATGTCTGATATAAGTTCAAAGCCAAATATCTCAAAATTTCCAGAGTTTACAGGTTTCACAACTGTGTAGGGTTGTTGTAGGTACCTAGTACTAACTACACCACCAAGTGTGCTCGTGCCGCAGTTTCAAATATAGAAACTGTGGCACCTTAAACTTGGCGATTTTATGAGGCAAGCTGATGAAAGTTCAAAGTAAAATATCTCAAAATTTCCAGAGGGTCCAGGTTCCACGACTATGTAGGGTTGTTGTAGGTACCTAGTACTAACTACACCACCAAGTGTGCTCGTGCCACAGTTTCAAATATAGAAACTGTGGCACCTTAAACTTGGCGATTTTATGAGGCTAGCTGATGAAAGTTCAAAGTAAAATATCTCAAAATTTCCAGAGGATCAAGGTTCCACGACTATGTAGGGTTGTTGTAGGTACCTAATACTACCTACACCATCAAGTGTGCTCGTGCCGCAATTTCAAATATAGAAACTGTGGCACCTTAAATTTGGTGATTCTAGAGGACTAGTTGCATGTCTGATATAAGTTCAAAGCCAAATATCTCAAAATTTCCAGAGTTTACAGGTTTCACGACTGTGTAGGGTTGTTGTAAGTACCTAGTACTAACTACACCACCAAGTGTGCTCGTGCCGCAGTTTCAAATATAGAAACTGTGGCACCTTAAACTTAGCGATTTTAGACGACTAGTTGCATGTCTGATATAAGTTCAAAGTCAAGTATCTCAAAATTTCCTAAATATTGTTCCAATTTGTATGATAATTTGTACTAATAATGTGTTTTAAACCCATTTATTAATGATTTACTTATTTTTATCATTGTTATATCTGGTTTTAGCGCATTTATTAATTATTCACTTATTTTTATTATGGCTATATCTGGTTATTATTTCTACTGTTGTTACTCTGCGCATATCCTGTTTTCCACCAGAATAAACGTTTATGAGGTTGTGAAAAAGTTCAGTCCGCTAGAGAGAATGGGAGATTGATAAAAGCACATATCCCAGTAATCTCATATATCACAGATTAATTTACTCACGAATCTGGTTGTTTGCAATTTGAGATTATTCCAGCCATCTAGTCGTCCAATTCTTAACTAAGCAGGAGGAAAGTCTTGAAATAACTATAATTAACGGAATATCTTCTAATGTTAAAATGTTATAGGCACCGTAATTATGCTGGGTTTATATTCATGCATAGCTTATAACTAATAGGAATAGTGTATAGCGTACAGTAGAGAATTAATAAGAAAATACATTGATTTATAACGAAAACAAAGTTTATCACGTCTTACTCAAATCGATTGTTTTTTTTTTATTAAAAGAAAATAATTTAACACATTTTTACTACTAAATAATGTCTCTAAAAATATAGGGTTGATTAGAAAACCATTATAAATTAAACTGTATCTTTTGAAACTTGAATTTAACTAAATTTAAGCTTTGTACTATTAAATAAAAATCTATTTTTAACTGGTTTTGACTTAATTCTTCTAATGAATACTATATGAGACCTACTTTTTGTAAAAGTAATTTGAAAATATGAAATATAAACTAATAATATTAAAAATACTTTGGAGTATCCTCAATATTTTGCCAGCACAATAAATGGCACAATGATCTTGCCTTGCCCTTCTCCTAAACGAAAGTATGTTTTACACAACCAAGCATTCACCTTTGAGTCGAACCCAGCCTCCTGGAGCTGCCTACTGCCAGCGTTCTCACTGTTGTCCCAATGTAGCAGATATTGTACAGGTAACAATTTTAATGGATGGGGTAACTTAAAAATAGTATGGATAAAATGGCTTGCAAATGAGATGAAATATATATATATATAATATATATAAATATATAATATATACATACTGCCAATTTTGTTTACCTGTAAATTTCCCTAATATTAAACGTCATGCTAATCAAAAAAATCTAATCCTTGGCATGCCATAACATTTTGATAAGAGAAAATAGGTGTTTAAAACACAACCAACCTTATATGACTAAAAATAATATATGACTTATAAAGATACAAATATTATAAATAATCATGAATGAAAATTAGAACGAATGCACTTGATTTTTAAGTTTACAAAATAATTATAACAATGAAAAATTATAGAAAGAGCTTTGATGCTTTAGATTTAGCTTAAGCGCTAAAAAATTTTCATGTGAAAAATACATAGTTTAATATTGAAGATACAAATTTAACGTGGTTACACTGCATGCGAACACACACACTGACTTTTTTTTTTGTGACAGTTTAGAAGCGTAGACACCAAACGCGCACACTAAATCTATGCGTCTAAATGCTCAGCTCAAGGACATACCCGGAGCTCGTTCTCGACTAACATGTTTGAACTACAGGTCTGAGCTTGCATCACATTTACACAGCCACTCTCATATCTTATTTGACACTTCACACGTTAATTCTAGAGTTCTCGTATTATTTACGTTTTAAAAACATGTTCTGGTCAAGTGCTAATATAGAGAAGTTTATTAAGTTATACAGAAGTTTTCCATGTTTATGGAAAATTAAATGTGATGACTACAAGAACATAAATATTAAGAACTGATCATATGAGAAATTAATAGCTTTTTGTCCAAGTGATGTTTGTCAAAACGCAAACAAAGACTTCGCGCTGAAAAAAAATTCAAAGGATACGCGGTTCTTTACGCAAGGGACTAAAAAAAAAAAAAAGATGATTTCAAAAAGGAGCGGTTCTACAAAAGAAGATGTACATAAACTAAGCCTTTGATATATTGATTTAACGCTTGTATTTTAAAATACTTCATTTCCAACAAAAACGAAATTAAGTGCATTTGTCATTTCCGAGACCGTTGGTAGATTTAGGTTACCAAATTTAAGCCTTCTATTAAATTCGGTATATTCAATGACACCACCGTCAAACAGACTTCCATTTTTTCCTAAATCAATGAAAATAAATTCATAATCTGCATTAACATGGGCCTTTAATACAATTCTGTAAAAAATAAAAATGTAATTATAGTATTATGCTCCGGTGTTTGGAGGTTGAACTATGCGAATGTGTTTTCCATCAAGAGCTCCTCCACCATTTATAAAATTCCATTTTTCTTCAAACCATTGGACTATATGTAACCATTCTTCTTTGCTTTTAGTAAACTGAAAGAATAGAAAAAAGATTTCAGAACTTGAGCCAAGTACAACCAATAAAGACATTTTTGCAACACCAAAAAATATCAAAACGAAGGCAGCGGAAAATATGAAATCAAACATGGAATATATTAACGTTTGTCAGCGTGCTCTAGAGAAAAGTAGTACCTAAACTACTGAACAAGAAGCAGTTCGAATTAACGTTGCAAAAAAAGTTGGAAAAGATGGAAAACTCTCAAGATAATTATGCCAAAACTTTGATACTAACATTTTAAGCAAGGGTTTATTTGACCAAATTACTTCTAATATATTAATTTGTGAAAATTTGGCAAGTTCCTAATATTCAATAGTTATACGATTGGATCTTCAAATTTCTCCACGTGTAGTGAGATGCCACATAATCTCAGTATAGAAAAATCAAAGTACAATAGTAATGCTACACAATTTTACGAAATAAGTTCTTAATTTTTTTTATATAAGATAAGTAGTTTGATTTTTTTAAATTAGAAATAAGAAATGAAAACTGTGTTTTAACTTGTTATTTTAAAGAAGTTTTAAAATTTTCATTTTTTACTCTTGTATTTAACTAGTATTGTACTCAAATTTTAATATGATATGAATGATTATTTGATCATTTGACTCATATAGATGTCTTGTTAGTGGGTTAATTGAATATTTTTAATGTTTTGAAAATTTTGTTTAAGGAAATTGTTTTTCCAGGAGTATAAATAATGTAGTGTCCTTATGTAATAATGAAATTTTATCATCAGTAACACAAGCCTGCAAAATTTGGGTCATTGAAAATTGTCTACAATGTAATGAGTGACTCTTGTGCTTTTTGGTATGCTGATTTCAAATATATCCTAAATTTTTCTCTAGCACGCAAGGATTTTTCACAAAATGCATATTAAAATATAGAAAAGAGCCTATTTTATGTATATTAGTTAATACGTATTATATATATGATAAAATACGTATATATATATATATATATATATATATATATATATATAACACACACACACACACACTCTCTCTCTCTCTTTTATTTACAAAATCATTGATGGAAAACCATTCTCAACACTTACTTGGTTTTATAAATCCTTATACTGCATTTTTATTTTACCCTCAATTCTCCTTTTCAAACTTTTTCTCGTGTAGACGACCTTTGACTCTTCTCTGTGTAACATCCAACTGTTGTCCACCATCATGTAGATAATCCATCTACCCTAGTATCTGTGTTTCATATCCTTGATATCGTGATAGAATCTTTCCTCCTGCTCTTCACTTACAACACCAAGATTTTCAGGAAAATAGTCCAAATGAGAATTCAGGAAGTGCACTTTCAAACTCATCGAACAACCCAAATCGTTGAATATCATGAGAATGTTTTCCACAATACACTAGAAGTTGGGGTCCTTATAGTTTTCAATCAATGTTCTTACAACGTCTTTGAAAGCTTTCTAGGCCTATTTTTTTAAAAATAATTTTCATGTTAGTTTCAAAGACTTCATCTTTCAGAAGTTTACGAATATCTGGGCCTACAAAAACACAATCTTTCAGTTTCGCTTCTGAAAACCACGAAAACATTTTTATATAAGTATTTAAAATACTCTCCTTTCGACAAAACCTTTGCAAATGACTTCATTAAACCAAGCTTGTTTATGAAGGGGAAGAAGGAGGACTTTTCTTGGATCAACTAAAGTGTCCCGTATTACATTTTTGCTCCCAGGTTCTAATGCAGCCCTAAGCGTCCACTCTTTTTTGATCCAGTGTTATCTCCTATCTTGGTTATCGCATTCACACAAGAAGCAGAGGTACTTAGTGTATCCTCCCTGCTGTTCAAGAAGCATGTAAAGTACCTTAAGATCCCCGCATATCTTCTATTCATGCTCTTTGTAGTTCAGTTTGGTGAGAATTAAGGCGCTAAATTCTCGTAGCATTCATTCAAATACACAGAATGCCCTACTGGTACTGAAGCATATTTATTACCATTATTGAGAAGCATTGTTTTGTGGCTTCTTTTTGATGAATCAAAAGCCCCCACTCGTTCATGTCATACTGTATGTTAAACCTCGCCATCAGTCCAGGGTCATCGCTACAGTAAACCAAGTCACCATCTTGAGAAAATTATCCAATGAAATATTTTTCTCTGTTTATGAACCATGAAAAAGAGGTACGAGGATCCAATAAGCTATTTTCCTTTAATCTAGAGCCTAATAATTCTGAAGAAACTTTAGGAAGTCTCAAGTCTCTGACTAAATCGTTTAACTCGATCTGTGGTAAAATTTGGGGCTTGCTGCTGTCCGAAACATCTTGAAAAACTTCATCAAAATCCCGAAATTCTTCATCAGAATCATTGGGCGTCTCTTCTAGTTTGTCTGGAGGTCTTGTTACAGGTATTCCTCAACCATGAGGTAAAAAGCGTATAGCCGACGAGAGGTTTGGATATAAAATGTTTTTCTTATTCTTTAGATTGTATCCCTGCACGTTACACGAACTAAAGTAGCAGTCATCACTGTGATTTAGGGGTTCCCTCCAAATCATTAGAATTCCAAAACGGAAAGATTTGATCTTACCTTTAGACCACTGTCTGAGTTCTTCTACACAAATACAACACGCTTTATGTGGGGCGCATAGCTTATCCTGGTCACCAAGTTTCACACCAAAATATGCAAAGTACACATATTAACCAAGTCTGTAATGCTTTTTGTTGTTTGATCACTACAAAGTTTCCACAAATGTAACAAAAACTGCCAGATGAATTAAGACAGCCCCTTGCAGCCATTTATTACACTTGAAATAAGATTAAATCACAAATTAAACTCAACCACTAAGGAAAAAAGTACATTTCTGGATAAATTTATATTGGATATGACAAAACCTTGTCCCTTAAAGATCAAATTGAAACTGGGCAGACATTCAAAGAAATTAAACTAAATAATGTGGAGAGGGTAACATAAAAAGGAAGTAAGTCATCAACTTATCTCACTGTCTGACTGTGGAGAAGGGAAAATAGAAAGAAAGTTAGTCATCAATTTATCTTTCTGTCTAATAAACTGAGTAAACACAGATGTTTCTTGATTTCTTTTGTGGATGAATCATGTCACCACCATTTATTGTCAACATATAAACACACCCTCCTACGCCTTCCTATAATTCCTATTTATTATAACAACAAATTAAGGTTAACAGTAAAAAAAATATTAAAGTGTATATACCGGTAATGAAAATTTGGTTTACAAGTTTAAGACAATACAAACTATTTTCAATCTACTACCAATTTTAACATATCGTTTTATCTACTATCAGTTATCACTCACTCACTCACTCACTCATTCACATGAAAGTCAAGTCGTTTATTACAAATCTATTAAATAGTAAAACATATAGTTGATAATATTTACAATAAACACTAATGGAAAATACTTTATTGAATACATAACAATTTAATTTAGTTAAATTATAATAAACATTGTTCTGGTGCTTGTTTACTCATTTCATACGTGTACTTTTATTATTTGAGTGACTTTTTTTTGTTTGATCCACTTTCTTTATGACAAGCTTTTTAGGTGTAGACAATATCTCTTCTGAGTCAACTTGCCTGGCCTTATGCCATCGAAATGGACGAAGGGGCTTGTTAGCAACGGGCAGACACAATAGTGTGAATGGTGAAGGTTGTTTGGTGAGCTGTTTGTCTCTAAGGGGAACTTTCTTGACACGATAGTTATTTACCTTACTTTCTGGTGCAACAATCGTAACCTTTTTGCCTGGTTGCATCGCTCGTTCCATTGGTATGATAATGGTGGGTGGACTTGGAGCTGTATCTGGGGGAGATACGTAGAAATGTGGATCAGGAACAGCAACCAGTAGGGATTCTACGTCAGGAAGGGGATCTTCCAGGTACCACTGCACAGGCTCAATACTTGGGGAGGATTCAGATTCATACATAGCACTTGAAATTACGATCTCATCCTGTTGTGAAATGTTTGGAGGAAACAATGTTTTGTCACTGACGACATTGTAGAGTAAAACAGGTTCGGAAAGCTTTACAGGAGACTCAAACGAACGAATAGGGTGATCAGTCGATGTTTCAGAATAAATAATAGGAAGTATGCTTGTTTGTGTTTCAATATTTTTTTGGCTGCTGTTTGTAAATGAATTTGTGTTTGAAGGTACTATCGATAATAAACAATTTGGATCATTACATTCACACATATCTACCATTTGTGTAACGTCATTTATAAATTCCTTCTGAGTATCAGGGAGAGGCAATGTGGCTGGATAAACTGAAGATGACTGGTGTACGTAAACATCGGGCTAGATTCTTCGCATGGCATCGTGTATATTTCTTTTGAAAAAACACATTTTTTAGACTTAGCTGTTTGCCCGAAGCTAGACTTTTCCATTAAATCAGGCTTCTTTAAACAATAGATAACTTCATTTATAAAATTAGTTTTATGTAACCGAGCTGGAAAAGGGGTTTCAATGTTTCTATTGAGACACGTCTTGTGTTCGTTATTACTGTCTTCCCCATACATTATATTTTTTAAAACACCCAAATTGTCGGTATCACAGAACTTTGTTATGAAATCTCGTTGACTAGAATATATTCCTGGCGTTTCTTTTTGATGATCACTCGTGGAGTAAGGAAGACTACAAAAATTTGTTGCCATTTCATTTATAAATGATGTTTCTTCTGAATGCTTCCCCGTTACAAAATTAGATCTATTATTTATTCCTTTTGGCAATTCTTCTGTAGCTAGTTGATCTTTGGATTGTTCAACTGCTGTCAAATTGCCTTCACTTGACATTTCTTTGGTTATTTCCGTTTTAGAATGAGGTTGGCTAGATATTTCTTCTTGATGACCACTCGTAGAATAAAGCAGACTACAGAAATGTTTTGCCATTTCTCGTGTAGGTGAGGTTTCTTCTGAAGGTTTCTCCACTATAAAATAACTTACTCTAGACATTTCTTTTGGCAATTCTTCAATGAGAACTATTTGTTCTGGGGGTTTTTCTGTTGTCAAATAAGCTACACTATATAATTCTTTTGGCATTTTTTCTAAGATAAGTATTTTTTCTGAGGCGTTTTCTCTTGTCAGATAAGTAGCATTCATATTTTTTGGCAATTCTTCTAAATAAATTATATTTTCTGAATCTTTTTCTTTTGTTAGATAAGTGGCATACATTTCTTTTGATAATTCTTCCAAAATAAGTGTTTCTTTTGGATTATTTTCTGCTATAGAATAAGATTGAGTAGGCTCTTCTTCTTGAGGTTCACACGTAGAGTAGGACAAACTACAAACGTGTTTTGTCATTTCTTTGGCTGGTGGTATTTCTTTTGGGGGTTTCTCCGTTGTAAAATAATCCTTACTACACATTTCTTTTGTTAGTTCTTCAATTTCTTCTGGGTGTTTCCCCTTTTTAGAATGAAATTGGATAGCTGGTTCTTCTTGACGTTCTTTCTTAGAATAAGGCTGAAAACAAACACACTGTAACTTTTTTTTAATGAAAGGTGCTTCTTCTCGATTTTCTTCTGTTGTCATATTAGAAAAAAAAATTGGGATTTTTTTGAGCAAAGGTGTTTTCTTATGTTCTGTTTCAAAGTCAAAATCTAATTTGGTCACAGGTCCTGTACTTTTTTGTGTTTGAGTTGATACATTTCTTATCCCCAAAGGAAAGTATGAACTATCCTCATAAGGAATATTTGTTTGTGCTTGGGAATTGATTTTATCATGGTATAAAGAACTAGGTTTTCTCCAGTATTCTGGCAGCTGAAACATAGCATGATAATCGGGATCACTGTTTGAAGTATTGGGTCACCAAAAAGGGTGCGGGTGGAATGGGTTTTTTGTGACAGTGATGAACATGTCTTGTACCCACACGGCTTATGTGGTAAGCTAGAAAAATTATACGGAGGCTTATATATTTTCCCAGGTATTGCCAGAAATTCTTTCTTGTAAGCTGTAGTATATGAAGGAAGTATATGGGGAGTATAATCACTTCTTGAACTTTTTTTATTTTGAATTACATCATAGCTAGGATATTGGTATGGCATTGGTATTGAAAGCGAGGAATAAGGAACATTTCTGTAATTTCTTTCATTCGTCAACGTGTTCTTAATCAAGGAATATTTCCTGTTTAATGCATTCAATTGGGTAGATAGTGAAAGTAGTTGTGACGAGGAGTATCCAGTTGTGACGAGGCTGAGCTCTGAACTATTAGATATTGTTCTATGAGCCTTTGAACAAGCACCACATAAGCTTGGGGTGTTCAAGGTGTGAAGGGGTCTTGGGCTGTTAGGAGTCACGGGCGCGGTTATAAAAGGAGGAGCCTTATGAGAGCAGAGGGTCTTCCTAGCGCCATATGTAGAGCAATATAACTGTGGACGGTACCTTGGGAAACGATTAGACGCTGCGGAGTGGTCCTTCTGGACTGGTGAGGGTGCTTTTCCAAATTTAGAACCCAGATAATCCATACAGTAAGAAGTACTGGATTGATCTGGAGTGTTTTGTGATTCGGAATTAGGTTTATACTGATGAAGTGATTTGCGTTGATTTGATTTTCTGTTATTTAAGAATTTTTTAGAAGAACTTGGTAACTCAGTTGCTACAGGGGAATGTTTTGACTTTTCTTTCGAAACAATTTTACTAACCGAGGAGTGATAAACTTGAGTAACTCTAAATGGGGAGTTTATATCCAATATGTAATCTCCAAACATATTTTCATATCCTAGCTTTTCTGCTTTCTTAAAAATAAAATGGTTTTTTTTCTATAGGCTCAAATGGAAATTTTGTTATATTGTTAATTTCTTTAGTGTAACAATCTATATTCCTAAGACACTGTAGTCTTAATGCTAAGTATTCTAAAGAACTTTTGGATGAAGGTTTTTTTTCGATTTTTTTATCAAAAAGTATTTTAGGTGATTGTTCCTCTCCAAGGAATATATCGAAATGGGATTTAGAGGCTTGACTTGAACCCAGGGACCATACTCTGGAGTATTGGCACACGAGCAAAAATAAGGATGTTTCTTGCATTGCCCCACTCTTGAACCATCAGAACCAAACGGTGGCATAAATACTTCATCCCCATGGCTGTAGACCTCCTTAGAAAATGTCACAGCTTTCAGTTCTACCTCGTCGGATGGGAATTGAATAAGAGAATATAAAGGTTGAGGACAATCTCCAAGCGCATCATGTTTGGTGCTTAACTTTCCAAACCAAGATCGAAATTTCTTAGTCAACAATTTTATATTTTTCAGAGTTATCATTTGTTTGACATAAACAAAAGAAGTTCGCTGCGCTGACAGAATGTGTAGGATTCTCCTCAAAGATTTAAATCTAAATTTCGAGTCATGTCGACTGGAACTCGTCTTCTGAGTATGACTGGAAGAGTCATTCCCAGAACATCCCGATTCTCCATCGTAGAAAGGGCCAGTTTCTTGATCGATTGACGCGTCATCGAAGATATTTACATCATGAAGTGATGGCTTGTTTATAATCCCTGCAGGCTTTTCCAAATTTATAATAACACGTTTGCGTCTAACGATTTCATTTCTCTTGCGACGCCAGTTGTACCCCCACCACCGACTCCAGCGAAGATCCCAAAGATACTTTGCTTGCTTGATTTTTTCCCTGGATATACATGGCTGGAGGATATACTCCATATTCTTTTCCCTGTTCGTTTCCTCACCGTGTATCTTTGTGGTCTCAATCTTGAGATGTGAGTCACAAACAATGTCGTCATGTTTTGGGAGTAGTGGCCGCTCAAGTTGTCATTTTCCGAATTTACCCGGGCATTTTGTCCTTGCGTTGAATTCTCTAATTCCTGTGGTCCTGGTAAATTATTTCTATGTTGATCAAGTGTTTGCGATACATCTGACAAGCCTTTAGATTTATTCTTGGGCTTCCATTTTTTCTGGGTTTTCATTCCGCGAAAGCTGACAATTTACCAAAAGAGTGTGCATAGTAGAATTTATAAAAACGTTTGAATATTTGTAATTCAACTATATATATTACTAGGACTTTTTTCATTGTAATAAAGATCAGAAATGGCTGAAATAATGTTCTAAACTGATCGTTACAACACTTTTTAAGCACCTGATAAATTTAAAGAAGTCTATACTTATTTGAATAAATTTCTAAATATTCATTACAAGGCATGTTTGAAGTTCGTACTTGAATTAAATAATGCGTGGATAACATTTTAAAACACATTTAATATTATTGTAAACGTAAAATTTTGCTACACAAATTAATTCTCTTAGAAACAGCAACAATACAAAATTAATATAAATGATTAATTTTGTCTCAAACAAACACTAAGTCTTTTATTATTGGGGCGAGAGGTTTTAAACTGTATAGGCATACTTAGTGTGATTTTTTTCAGATGATTTATCTACTTAAGGAAACTCAAATTATTATTTATAATATGTTTAAATTGAACAGTCAAAATACCACCAACCACTGACAACGAGAAACTAACTACCACTCCTCATTTCACTAGCACGACTCTTCAGTGCTGCCTAAGCTTTGCAGGTGACGGTGGAACTGTTGAAAATCCAATCATCCTTCGGGTTGAGTACTATACATAAAAAAACATAACATCATATTACATAGGGCTTAGACCTACATAGCTTTCAAACAAATTAATTAGCTTCAATTCCAATCTAATTTCAAAGCATAAGCCATTGAAAGAAATCAATTAGCATTTACATTATAAATAATGCTAACCTTCCCTTCTAATTATTTCTCTTCTTGAGCCTCGCTGATTCACAAACTGAGTTATTTTTCAAAAATCATTAAATTGTTTATTAGGTAAGCTATAGTAGGATTTGGGTACAAAGAAATTTAAAAACACCGACTTTTTTTGTTGTTGCAATTTTAACGCCTCGAACAAGTTATCCTGCATGTCTTTGTGCTGGATGGATCAGATGGCGCTATTTATTTGATAGTGAAATTAAACTCAACAAAGACCAAGAAGGATTCATCCAGCTTTTATTTATCAACTTCAAACAACGAGGAATGTTTTTGTACATAGTGTTCTACCCCAATACCAACCTGGTAGTATATGTATGCTAACGCGTATACTTATCAAGCGGCATTAATATGCTACACAATTAACAATGATAAAATTTTACATCATTCATAGATCTTGAGAGTATTTATTAAAAGGTACAGTTGCAGACTACATGAATACCTATATACAAAAAAAGCATTTTTAGTAGTTTGTTTTTATAATAATTGTCAAAAAATTTCCTTTCTATCTAAATCGTACTGTAGTTTATTGCACAAAAGCAAGAAAAACAAACTGTTCGTCACTAAAGTTAGACAGGATCACTCCCTGGAGATATATCTAAAATCAAATATGGCAACACAGCAGAAATAGATCTTCTTCTGTCTTGTGATATTGTAACATCATTCATTAGGTAAGTTAATACGCCACGTAAAAGTTGACCTTGCGTGCTAAACCTTTGGTGATTTATTTCGGCCAATGCTAGGGCCACATCTAACGAACCATTTGGCCCGAGAGTCTCAGCCACAAGATTGTAATGGGCTTGGAGGGTCTTATATTTAGCTAAACCAAGTTTGAAGAAAGCGTTAAATTTCGGTATGATTTGTGTATAGAAGTTTATTTGGGTTTGCACAATTTCCATGATTTCAGCAATGTTATTTCCTTGATCTTTGCTGTCAATAGACGTTGCATTAATTAATATCTGAAACACATTAACTAACATAAACATTATGTATTTGGTCTGTCTTGGGTTGTTAGATGCAAAGTTTGAAACGTGATAGTGAAATAAGGGATCATTGTTTGACTGTGCAAGATTACACTTTCGCAGCTTTTTTTTTTTTTTTAAAAAAGCTTATTACTAACAATAATTATAAATGAATAATGGAAATTAATATAACTAGAATAATTATAAATGTTATTATGGTTTATTTATACATTTATAAATGCCCTCGTTGGTGTACTTGCAAGTTCGTTTGGTTAGATTTGCCAGGGGTTGGGAGGTCGAGGTTCGAATCCTGAATGGATGCACTGAGAGTGGTTTTCATTAAAATTAATTTCCTTTTGCTACACGCAAACGCATATACATTTCTTCAAAAATTCTACTTTCTTTATTCTTACCCCACTAGCATAATCAAAAGAGTAACAGCCCGAACGTGTGGTAGTGCTCAGTGAAAAAAACAAAACTTTAAATACTCCAATTAACAGAAACTAAACATGAAAGTGTAATAGATTAAATACTTACAGATTCAAAGAGAAATACTAAGCAAAAGAGTAAAAATAAACTAAGTTTAGAGCCAACCACTGAACTCATTTTACTTTAGTTTGAGAATTATTATTTTCTGTTTCATAAGACTACCAACGATTTTATGTTACTCAATAATACTTAATAATATAAAATATTTTCTGTATTTATGTACAAAACATAGTAAAGTAGTCTAGTATCACCAATATACTTTCTATTAATGTCATGAAAATAACTATAGTTGATTATTTAAGTGTTGTCAATAATTTTAATTACAGTGCTATCAGTAACTTAACATAGTATAATTTGATCCTCCACAATCAAATGAATACTGTAATGATTAATCAAATTAACTACTTTGTATATTCAGAACTCAAACATTTAATTGTATTATTTACATTTAATAATAAACATAAGATAGCGATGAGGGGGTAACATTTAGATTAACTAATGTAGCCGAATTGGCATAAAAAGATAGTTGGAAAATACTTAGGAAATCAATTACATCCGGCCGGGTGTAAAAACTCAAATTCCCCGTCACTGGCAAATTTGACAAGATGGAAATGATGCCTTTATCTGCGTGCCCAGTGCAACAAACTACGTGTGTATATTTTTTGTGTTTATTTACCCCCAACATTTTCCCTCTTTTTTGTTTTTTCTCTAAGATTTCAAACTCACGTTTAAGGCGTGTAGCCCGAATAGGTAATATGACGTGGTGGTGAAAGACAAGCCTAAACATAGAGGGGCATGCGTGTCAGCAATGGGATGTTTAGAGGAGAGTTTGAATCTGCCTAATGATTTCCCACTCTCCCTTCACGCAAGTTCGGGTACACTACTTCTATATTATTACGTTATTCATCCGTACCCATTTACTGTAATTTAAATGCGTATTGCCCGAAAGAGTAGTAAGTCGTGAAGTTATAATCAATAACCCCCAGATTATTAACAACTAATGGTATGAGTAGAGACTAGGAAGGTATTAAATGATTGTATACATGAACCAAGGCTCTTAAACTTGTCCATCTTAATTCTTACAAATATATATATCTAACAGCTTTAAAAATGTATACAAGATCTACTTTTACATACGCGTACGTAAAGTCATAATTGTGATTTACATCTGTCACTTTTGATGGATATTAGCAATACCTAAGAATGCATCTTAATAATATACTAAAATGCTACCAATATTAACCGCATAAAATCTGTTTGTGTCTTCTAAATGTAGTTCTAAATGCCCATTCGTAGGAAACTCGAGGTAAACATTTTCTCCCACAGTATATTATTATTTTTAGAGTTTTTCTCAAATGGATTAGAAACCAAGTGTTGTGAATGTAGGGTTTCATACTTGAACTGTAACAATTTAAGTTAAAGTAAGAAAAAAATGTGTCTTTTTGGTTAAGATTTTATCAAGTTCCTGAATACATTTTCTTTTTATACATGTTTTTTTCCCCTTTACACAATTTTAAAACAAAGGCTAAAATTTTTCTGGAGCAGCACCCCCACTAATTTTAGGTACGAACCGCCACTGGGTTGGAATCGGAACCCTTACGAACGGAAATCGAGTTTTGTCCGCACGCTGGTTCGGAATAGGGATGGAATAAGTTGGTGTTTTCCCGAATCATTTGCGCCTGCAACAGTTGCAACTACGCATCACTTTAATTAAACTGATACGAAACAACAGTTAGTAGCAGACTGGCGGCAGCACTCGACTGTGTTGTCGCCTGATTTAACTTTAACTAATGTGCTCTGCTGCACCAGAATGCATTGCCTTCCTGATGTAAGACAGATGAAATTTAAAAAAATCTTTCCAGCCAAAATAAAGAAACAAAACAAATTTAATACAGTTGTTACATTTAAAATGAACTAATCAACGTTAATTTTTATGCTTCATAATTCACTATTTTTTGTATTATTTAAATTAACCTTGCGACATTGTAATTTTTTTTATGAAAGTCATTAAAAGAAGTTTAAGATTAAAATTAGATTACAAATTCATTCTACAACACAGTGTAAATGACCATAAGACTGGTTTTTTTTGACGCACAGAAATCATTGAAATTAAAACTGAACGCTATTTCTAACTAAAAACTAATTACTATATCAACTAAACAGTAAACAGTCAATATATCAACTAAACACTATATTTAATCACGTTGAAGGCGTATAATCCGAACGGGAAGTAAGACGCGGTGCTAAATAAATAAATAAATAAATAAATAAAAATAATCACCTTAAAGACAACACAGTCTAACAATAATCAGCATCAGAGGTGAGTGACTAATGCGACAGATTAAAACACGAGATACATTTGAACGCAGTCAAATGCTTAATTTATAAACTAGCGCTGCTATCGTTTGCGTGCGCGCTGTTGCAACAGCCTTCGCTTCGCCATCAGTTTCGGCAGCGCAACTGTTGTAAATAAACTGATTCGGTTACTTTGTTCAATCCCTTGTTCAGAATTCAGTGCATGTCAGTCAGAAGACAGCAATCAAAAGGTACATCGATTGTAATGATTTGGGTATAGTGAGTGATGGCAGCAGTGAAGAAGAGCGGGTAATGGTGGTGGTTGTGTGTATTGCTGCCGATAAAGAGGAAGAAGAAACGGCATGACATAAATGCAACATAAAATTTACGAGATTCCTCCCACACATTTTCCTTTTTTACCCGGTCTTACTAATGTTTATTAGCAATGTCATAAATCATAGGGTACTGTTGAACTAAATTGATTATTTCTTCGTCCAAAGACATTTTTAAAATAGGGAAAAATTGACTAGGAACAGGAACAAACGCCATCAAGTGTAAACTGAGCGCGAGTGTAGATGTTGCAATAGTACAGTGCTGAGGATGCATGCCCATAGCTTTGGAATCCGTCAAAATATTCCCTCCTGGCAAACATATTCCTTCCGTTCCATTCCGATCCAACATTGACGTTTTCCATCCGATCCGAGCTAGTGTGCGGGCCTCAATTAAAATGCAGGTAATCACAAAATTCCGAAGCGTTCCGTTCCGATCCGATCCAATGTGCGGCAACCTTAAATAAAACCGCACTGCGACACGAATACTGATTCAATCTATACCTTAGAAACTACATTAGCCTCTTCTAGATTATTTTCAAGGCAGCCATTTCATCTAGCGAGAAAGAATTAATCGCTGTCAGGCAACACAACTTAAAATACAATAGTCTGTGTCGTTTTCTGGAACTACTTCTCTATTCTGTCTAAGCTCGTGTTCACTTTCGCCCTTCACTTAAAGCCGCCCATTGTCATGACAATAAGAAAGAAGGGAAAGAAAACTACCAAACTTCTTATCTCAAGATAAAGAGGACAGCTCTCTGCTAGCTCTCAGTTTAATATATTAAAATGTTTTGCTGTGAGAATATCATAGAATTACTGTATTTGTTAGAGGAAGGCTAAATCTAAGAGTTTTTTCAACCAAATCTTATAGCTCCGTAAATATGTTTAGTTGTTTGAAATTAGCTAATGTAACATTTTCATTCCTTTTTCTCTTAACAAACATCAAACTATAATAATGTTAGCGAAAATTGATCTTGTTGAAATATTTAGACTTTAGTTTAGCGTGAGCCATATATTGAAACAACGTATCGTAGCATTATATATTGCGTTAGAGATGAACATTTTCGCGACAATTTCTCGCTTAGCGAGGCGGACCCTTAGGATTTATGTCCTCTTGGACCTCAAGTCACACATGATCTTTAATTTTTAATGCACACTCCGTGTTCTTAATGACATGATATCGCGCTCCCCAATGGAAAAGTATAACACATTGTACAATCATATTCGTTGAAATAAAACAATTTCAACAAATTCTACAAACACAAGAAATATTTTTACAATTTAATTTTCTTAAGAGAGTTGAGTTTAATTCAACTTATACGGAGTGCTATGAAATATGGACTTAAGGTTTGGGACTATGTGGACATAGCAATCTGTTACCATGGATCTCGATCTCTTATTACGACTCAGAACCTTACGCATAATATGTAATATATAAACCGGCCTTTATCCATAGGGCATGATGAGGATGACTTTGGTTGAGAGGATATGACACAAATACATTAAAGGTGAGGATGTAGGCATTCACGAGCTAAGTTTACCTGGATGACAGCTCGAAATATTACTAGAAGTAATCCCTAATATATCACTACGTCAACAGCCGACATCTATCACTTTGGATGACAGTAATGAAAACAGATGGTAATTTATTAATGTGATAGTTAACCACAGTAATTTAGGCCAATATTATTTATATATTTATTTGAGGTCGGACACAAAGTTTATTTATAGTTTTATTCCACTTAAAAAATATTAACACCACTTTCACAAAAACTTCTAACGAACATAGCTTCAAAATGGCGACTGACGAATTTAAACCATATGATTGAACATAACGGTAAACAGGTTTTTTCAATAATGCAGACACGCAGTTGATGAAAATATTTTATTCAGTTAAATATATCAAAATACGATAAAATAATCATAAAATAATTTATTGTATGTAAAAAAAACGACAACAATTTTCTCTTTTCCAAGTAAATACGATGCCTGTATTAAAAAATATTGCTGTGTGCACTATATTACACAAAATCAGTAACGTTCCAAAACGAAAAATAAGTATTTTTAATTATGTTTAAAATATTATTTCGAGTTGAATAAAAAGAAATTATTTAAAAAAATGAAATAGTGTGAAAAAACTTAAGTTTACGTTATTTTCAATGTAATACATGTAAACATATGATTTTCGAACTATCATCCAGGTTAAAACCTATCGTGAACGGAATATAGGGGATTTGAGAAGTGTTCTTTGCAATTTTTATACAACACTTTTTTTCTTCTTCTTGCCTGCGTACAACCCGAACGGTTAAGCTGGGGTTTCCTCGGTAGCGGCGCCGCAATCAAGCGGCCGTAATATGACGTTGAATGACATCACAAAAACGTTGTCCGTACAAACAATCGAGCGTGGTTTCCTAGATAGCGTTGACTGCCACCGTCATGCCAAATAGCGGTGCTGCCATTTGTATCACGGCCGTCATTACGGCCACAAACAATTTGGTACCGTTTTTGAGTCGTGCGGTGAACTTTTCACTAAAAATGAGTCAAAATTGGAGTAACGAAGAAGACGAAATATTAATAGATTTTTGCTCTGCGGATATTGGCTTCTTGTTTCTGTTGTATGGCTTTGAAGTTATGTCTTCTATGTAATTCAGTACATAATCAAAAAACACTTGTGTTAAACGAAAATTCCCCTAAATTTTTCTTGATTGCAGTGCAGATGACGACGCACTAAAATTTCATATGCACCTTCTGTAGCACGGCTTTTATAATTTTCCTTTCCTCCGAACGTTTCTTGTTGTCGTCTTCTGATGACTCTTCATCTTCCAAAAATACTAGTAATGCCAAATCAAGATCCTCCATTTTCAAATTACAAATTCATACTTTTCACACCGTCACGACGACATACAAGGGCTAGGTTTACATAAGCTGGCCACCGTCACGAACGGCCGCCACACAGAAGATGGCTAACGCTTATATTACGGCCGCTAAATTACCGCACCGCTACCCGAGGAAACCCCAGTTAGTAGATGCGGTGCTAATAATAATATTTTTTCTTGCTGAAGTAAATTAAAGCTTGTTTCAGAACAAATATAGAGTTTAATTTTATTCACAAGGTGATGTAAACAGTTCTTGAATACCTGTTATGAGCATAGTGCATTAGATGACAAACTTTTTAAATGAAGAGAAAATGTTGTCATTACATTCTAGGACACCCTAGACGGATATTTTAGAAATGTTGGTAGCACTACGTGAATAAAATTAGACTTTATATTTGTACTGCTGTAATATTTGACTTATTTTGACCAAAAAGTGTTTTGATATAAAAACTGCAAAAAAAAACTGTCCTTTTCTCGCATCGCCTACATCCCCATCTAAGTAGGCTGCTTACTGGAACGTAAGGTATCAATAAATATGTAACTGTTGTAGTAAAACCCCTACATTTTAAGTTTTATTATTTAAAAATATAAATATATTAAAAGGTAAATTTAGCTCACATTTAACGACACTTCAAGTGAAATGTCGCAGTACTGAGATTAAAGAAAACTGTTATAAACATAGATCAAGCTTTCATCTAACAATTTTTTTTAACGGGCTCATAACATAATATTTAAGAAGATAGAGTGTTTTTTGAGTGTTTTTGAAGCTTCGGAATTGTAATTCCACAAGAAATACAACAGTGCGAGTGGAACCATCACCAGTTGACTGCCAACCATCTTTGAATCGCTTAAAACATTCATAGCACTGTGTACAATCTAAGCCAGTGGTTTCCAAACTTTTTTGTAGTGCGACCCCAATTTTTCCTCTGAGATTGTCGTGACCCCTTGCGTTTGGATCTTAGACTTTGAATTGATATAAAATGTTTATATAAATATTATAAAATGTATCACTCACTTTTAGTAAACAATTAAAAAAGTGTATAGATAGCATAAACAATGTCAAAATAAATTAAACATAAGCTGCACAGTTAGTGGGATTTTTGAGCCTGCATTGATGCACGTAGTTTATTAAATCTTGGCAATAGTGAAGAAATAGCCAATCTGAGATTCGGCACTACGTTAAGCCTATTTATATATTTAGTTTTAATGGTAGCCACGGCAGAAAATCTGGTTTCACATAGATAGGACATGGAAAACGGCAAGAGAACTTCTAGAGCTTTTGCACTCATTGTTGGGTATTCACTTTCAGCCTGAAGCCAAAACTGTGTGAGCTCACATGTTTTAAAATTGTGTTCTATTGTGCGATCCGAGGACAGGACTATCAGTTTTTCTTGTTCACTAATTGGCAGCCTCTTTTTTGGCTAAACAGAAAAAGGATTTTGCACCTTCTCATTTTGACCGACATCATCAACAGATTCCTTAAAATATTTATTGAATCCTAATTTTAGCAATTTGAGGTGGTCAGTAATAAAAAAAAAAGTGTTAAAATACTGCCTCAAATTGTCATGTTTTCAAGCATTCCGTTCAATCTTGGGAACATCTTCAACTTTAGCCAGCCAGTTTCTTATTAAAAGCGCTCACCATGTAACTTGAAGTGAAAATGTTCGATTCAGACCCCTGCTGTGATGTGTTTAAAATATTAAGTCTTTCAAATATATCAGCAAGAAGCTAGTTTGCACAAGACACTGTTTTCATTGATCTCATTTTTACTCCCGGGAAAGTCACTGTCTTTGAGGTAAAGACTAATTTCATCCTTCAGTTCAAACACCCTTGAGAGCACTTTCCCACGTGACAACCAGCGTGCAGCAGAGTAGTATAAGAGAACACTGTGTTCAGCCCCTGTTCCCTCGCATAAATTAGCAAACAAACGTGATTCAGTTGGCCTTGTTTTAATGTAGTTCACTATTTTAGTGATGGAGATAAAGACAACATTCATTTCTATATTCACGTTTTTTATGCAAGTGACTCCTTGTGGATCATGCAGTGAGTCCAGATGGCGTTGGAAGCCTTCCCTTTCACGAGAGCTTGTAAATCACTTCTTTCTACAGACATGGCAGGAGCACCATCACTGCACATTCCAACACAATTTTCCCACTTCATCTAATTTTTTGTAAAAAAACACACCCAAAATCTTGAAAAGTCCATCAGCACTGGCTCTTCCCGGAATCGGTTTGCAGAACAATAGGTCCTCTTTGACAGATCTGTTATTGATGTAGCGATAAGTTATAAGGTAGGCATCCTTCACTGAGTCAGTGGTTTCGTCGATCTGTATTGCAAATTTTGACATTTTCGAAGGTTCGGTCAGTTGTTCTTGTACGTCTTGAATCGTGTCAGATATCCGTCTTCCCACTGTGTTGTCTGCCACAGAGATCTTCCGGACTATATTTGCAGATGCTTTGTCAAACATGATTTTAGTGAGTTCGATAGCATCAGGTAAATCAAGTGTCTCTCCAAAAGAATGAGGCTTCTTACATTTTTCGATCATATATGAAATTTTGCATGATGCCAGAAGTCCCTTGGTAGGAATACTTGTAATTTTTATCATTTATTTGGTCTGTATAGAATATTCTTCCGATTTTATCTTTAAAAAAAATCACCCACGAGTTTTCCTGCTTGGTGGTTGTGTTTTGATTCCAGGTGTCACTTTAGCTTGTAAGGTTTTATACTCTCTGAAGATAAAACAGACAAACACATCAAGCACAATGGTCTCTCCTCGCCATCTTTTTCAACATTAGTGAACCCGATCGATAAAAAAATCTTCAACATACTTTCTAACTTTTATTTTATTACCCTGCTGCAACTAACAGAACTTCTTTTTAGGAATTTATCCATATCGATATTAATTATATTGTTATTCGCATGCATTTTTGTGAAAAAAGGAAAGGAGGAGATCTTATGGCAACACACAGAAATGAAAACTACAAAACAACATACACAAGCTTGCCAGGTAAGCATACAGTGCGCATGATCGGTGGTTGACCACTCAGGAAAGAAGGCTGATTCAACTTTGCTAACACTTGACTTTTACATGAAAGCGAACGAGAGCTCACGGGAGAGAATGACGAGCTTGGCGGATATTCTGCATTTGAACTAGAGATGGGTGAAACAGTGTATTACGATATCAGTGAATACAGTGACTGTGGTTTTAAAATATCGGTGATTTATACCTGTGATTTTTCACTGTGATGTATTCACAGTGTCTTGATGGACCTATATTTTTTCACTTTTCAACCACGGTTAAAGCTAGTATATAGCTGCTGTCCGAGTAGGCGAGTACAATCGAGTATAGAGTATTTCTGAGTACTGTGTATTTAGTATTTACTCAAATAGTCCCATGAGTATCGGTTAGAAGGAAACTAGTTTCTAATGTGTTTGGTGGCTTTCAATGGAATTCGATACTTAAAGGTCTAACATAAACTCTTCCTGTCGGCAAAGACATTGACAATTGACATAAAGCTACCTAATTTTTAGATTTTATCTGGGTTTCATGTTGCCTGACTAATGTACAATCAATACAAAAGTATGCGTTTTAAGATGTTTCATACTGTTGATAAAAAGAGAAAGCAAAAAATTTTATTTAATATTTTGTAGTGAAATGTTATGTAATTTGGGCAAAATTAGTGGTCCAACTGCAACGGGCTAAACCAGTTCAACCCTTTTTCAGCCCTGAAATTTGAAGCAGCTAATCATGGATAAAATACACTCACTTATTATTCTTCCCTGATCTAAATACAGGTTTTGTAATACATAGATGTCTGTGTTACATACCAACGTCTTTGATACTTCATAGAACGATTCCGGCCCCATTAGAAGCGATGCCGTCAGAATGGTGGGGGGACCGTGCTATTCAATTCTATCGCACTTGACCGGTCCGAGTTTCTACTTTCTGGATCAACTGAAGACGGCACTCAGCCAGCTCACTAGGTGGAGTCAACCTTCCAGAACCCCCTAGTAGGTCAATCACCCCTCTTATCGTCCGTCCCAGCATGCAGTGCGTTCGACCACTATAAAACTCCGTGGTTCACTCGGCAACAATATGATTGCTATTAAACAACGTCTTCTAGACAGTCATCTCTCAACAAACTTAGCCTACATTTAGCGGTGATCAAGATGTTCTCGCCGAGGGACCGACCGGACCGTATAAAGTAACCTAGACTTCGATAGAACAATAAAGGAATCGGGAATAGCCTGTACCATGGCTGGAATCACATCGAAGTATTTAGGGTATATTAGTTTAGAGGATTAGCCTATTATATAACTTAATGTTTGTCGTAGTTTTTATATCTAATAATATCCTCTCGCGCTTCACGCGAGTTTCCTTCTGAGTCCTTGGACCAGCAGTTTTAATGGGAGCGAGTCCCACGCCTTGACCCGTGTGACTATTTTGCAGTCATCGTGGTGGCTAGCCGGGAAAGAGATAGTTCTGTTTGTTCAGGGCCTTGGGGCGGTGCCTAGTTAGGCATGTTTAATTTATGTTGTACACCACTTGGGTGTTCAACTTGTGGGCCGCTTCAGCCCCTCTGGCACGGCTCATGGTATTTTATATTTCATGTTTAATTTATGTTGTACACCACTTGGGTGTTCAACTTGTGGGCCGCTTCAGCCCCTTTGGCACGGCTCGTGGTATCTTATAGTTCATGTTTAATTTATGTTGTACACCGCTTGGATGTTCAACTTGTGGGCCGCTTCAGCCCCTCTGGCACGGCTCGTGGTATCTTATAGTTCATGTTTAATTTATGTTGTACACCGCTTGGGTTGTTCAACTGGTGGGCCGCTTCAGCCCCTCTGGCACGGCTCGTGGTATCTATATATTCATGTTTAATTTATGTTGTACACCACTTGGGTGTTCAACTTGTGGCCGCTTCAGCCCCTTTGGCACGGCTCGTGGTATCTTATAGTTCATGTTTAATTTATGTTGTACACCGCTTGGGTGTTCAACTTGTGGGCCGCTTCAGCCCCTCTGGCACGGCTCGTGGTATCTTATAGTTCATGTTTAATTTATGTTGTACAACCGCTTGGTTGTTCAACTGGTGGCCGCTTCAGCCCCTCTGGCACGGCTCGTGGTGTCTTATAGTTCATGTTTAATTTATGTTGTACACCGCTTGGATGTTCAACTTGTGGGCCGCTTCAGCCCTTCTGGCACGGCTCGTGGTTTCTAATATTTGTCTTTAATTTGTGTTGCTCACCCACTTTTTTGGGGTGCCCAACTATTGTATTATCGTTGCCCTACTGGCTTAGACCAATGGGTCGTGTGCCAGTCTAAGAAAAGGTAATAGCTGAGAACACAGGCTTTGAACTTGACCGTACAATTGTTTGCAGAATGTTCCATGTTAATGTATCAAGCAGACAGATTGTTACTAACTTTTCTAATCTGTTATCGTACAGCTAATGGTGCTTCACGCCATGTTTACTTTTGTCTCTGCCCAGCAATCTAATGTGTAACTTGACGCAGTCAAGTTTATAGACCATATTATTTGAGATGGTGTTCCTAAGATGCATTGTGTACCTTGTTCTGCCTTATAATTAATTAAATTTATATTTTTCAAACCTACCTTCTTCTTGCTATTTCTTATATTGCTATATGAATGTTATGTACCTTCTAAACCCCGAGAAGGTACACAACAAATATTATGTTAAACTTAAATACAAATATTAAAACTGATTTGACGTACTATGAGAAACTCTTGTGATTGTGTAATTTATTTAGTGATCTGTTTTAATACAATTAAAATTTATGTGACATTAAAAATGAACAAAACATAATGGAGATTGATTTAGAAAATGTTGTTTGGAATGCAGGTCATATATTATATTATTGTAGTGTTATTTTATTTTAAATACCGTACATCTAATAGTAGATGAACTATACATATATTAGACGCAAATAAACTTTAGATTTGCTTATAGGATGATTAGTATCATCAACGTATAGTAAATATTAAGGTTTATTTATATATTTTCTATTTTGTTACTTATTTTAATTTATTATTTGCCATTTTGGGGTAGGAACACCGAATTTTTCTTTTTCGTAGCCAACTTTTAAAAAGAATCCGAAATGTGATTTGCTTAGTAAGCAAGTTTTACGATTTTTTTTTCTTAACAACAAATATTTTGTATTGGAAACGCATGTGAATGAAACATTGAAACCACTTTCACGTAGTAATCTGATACTGTTTTTGAAAAATGAGCTCTACGAGATCAAGTGTTTTAAATAGAATTAACACCTAAAACATGCCAGTCAATAAGGTCGATTCTCAATTAGCTGCTAGAAAATAAAAAAATAAAAGAATAACAAGAGCCGGTGACCTGGTGGTCTAGGGGTAAGGTGTCAGACTTCTGTGCTGGCGCCCGAGGTTCAATCCTCGGTCCCGGCACAGATTTATCTGATTACCAAACCCTTCCTTCACCTCTGTCAATACATCTTGTGAATATGGGGAATGCCAGGCCTCCACCGTGGTTCGGATTCCACGTTAAACTGTAGGTCCTTCATTTCATCTCACAGTCACCCTACCATTACAAATTAGCGTAAGTGCGTATAACCCGAATGGGTAGTAAGACGCGGTGCTAATAATAATAATAATAATAATAATAATAATAATAATAACAAGAGCCGCGAAGCGAGTATTTACTCGAGTGTCTATAGGAAGCAATACTAGCTCCGTAGCTCGAGTAACTGCTGCCATCCGATGCGAGTATGGATTATCTGTGCGTATAGAGCATCTTCGATCACTGATATCTCAATCACCGATACTTTTGAGATCGATTCACTGGGAGTAGCGGTGATCATATGATATCGGTGAAAAAATCACAGTCAGTAATTTATCGCCCTTCTCTGATATGAACAAAGCGAGCGCTTGCAGTGCTACTCACCCAAATATGAGGCTGCTGAAACTGTGTCAGTAAGGATGCAGTCGGTGTTAGCTAACCAAAATATTAAGTTTTTATTTGGATTTTGAACTTAACTATTATACTCATCAAAATCTCGTAAAAGAGTAAATACAGTATAAGGTTATAGTCCTCACAAAGCTTGTGACCCCTTCGGATGAACACTACGACCCCCAGGTTGGAAATCACTGGCCCAAGCACTGATCATCATAAGCTTGTTTCATCATTTTATGAGTCTACGTAAACGTTTTCACAAGTTTGACGCAAAAATTAGATGTTGGCACACTGCTCGCGAAACTGCGTCATCTCAAAATTGCAATAGACGCACCGACAGCTCCTATACAAAACAATACAGCGTGATGACTATTGACTAATCACAACAGAATGAGCTAAATTTTAGGTTAGACGCTAGGTTTGCCGCTAACCAACGATACCTTCCACTAAGGTATCGCGTTTGAGTGCTATTTCAAAAGTTGGAAACTTTTTTAACATAACGTAAATTCACCACCCAAGTTTACTTGGAAGACAGCTCATAAAGTTACTAGAAATAGTCCCTAATGTATCCCTACACTAATAGCTGACATTCTGTGACTTTTAACAGCTGTAATGGTAACATATGAATATATGAATGTGATTGTTAAACACAGTAATTTAAGCCCATATTATTTATATTTATTTGAGGTCGAGCAGATGGCTTATGTATCGTTTTATTCCACTAAAAAAAATTATATATTGACAGCACTTTCAAAAAAGGTCTAGCAAATATTGCTTTAAAAGGGCGACTGACGAATTTAAACCATGTGATTAATAATGATAAAAACAGTTTCTTAACAATGATGAACCCACGCAGTGGATACAAAAATTTTACTCGTGTATATGTATAAATGATAAGTTTTTTCAAGTAAATACGATGCCTGTGTTAAAAAGTAATGATGTCATCACTAAATTGCTTACACATTTTCTATAACATTCCAAAACGAAGAATAAGTAGCTTACTTTTAGTTATGTTTAAAATATTGTTTCGCATTGGATACAAAATTGTTATTATTATTATTATTATTATTATTATTATTATTATTATTATTATTATTATTATTATTAGCACCGCGTTTTACTACCCGTTCGGGTTATACGCACTTACGCTAATGTGTAATGGTAGGGTGATTGTGAGATGAAATGGGGGACCTACAGTTTAACGTGAAATCCGAACCACGGTGGAGGCCTGGTATTCCCCACATTCAATTTTTTTTATTAAAAGTAATGAAATAGTGTGAGAAAACTTAAGTTTACGTAATTTTAAATGTATATAGCATGTAATTAAAAAAACTTATCATTATTTTATAACAAAAAAGTGATCTTTTACAAGTGTTGGCAACCCAAAACCTAACTAAACTTATGATTTTTCAACTGTCATTCAAGTAAAAGTTAAGGTGACTTGTGTCATTACGGTAACGTTTTCTCGACCTCTTCCATATTCTAATAAAAAATAGTTAAAGAATAATGTAAGAGTTAATAAAGTCAATTAAAAACTATGTGAAATACTTTAATCGTTAAACTTGTTAAAAAAAAGCTTGTGCGAACCTTCGAAATTTAGAATCCGAATACGAATCTTACTAAGATTTGAACTCGATTCTTAACATTGGAAGATTCAGACTAGCTTCGACCTTTTGAATCCAAACAAATCTTAGATTCGGATTAGATGGGCTTAGCTCAAAATTCGAATCTATAATTCAATTATAATTAACATATTAATATTATTATACCGAGAACCAGTTACGTACTAGAGTGAATAAAGAAATTAACTTGAGTTGCAGGTAGTCAAAGAATCTATATCTTATATTTAAAAAAAGCAGCTCGTCCCACCTCTTATTACATATTAACCGACTTATACACCACGATTAAAACAGTGGCATGAGCTTTATTTTATTTTTCACCTTTTGAGATTGATTTATTACATTATTTTATTTTTAAATCAAATTTTTTTCTTCTAATTTTCAAGTCTAAAATGTTTATCAACGTATTTTGAAATATTTTATTATTGGATTGAATTTGATAACATAGCATGGTAAAATATTCAACAACGATTTGATTTTAACATAGTAAGGCACAAAATAAAGGGTTGGATTCAGATCTGAACCTATTTAAAAAATAAAATATTCTATTCTATTTATTTTTAACGAATGGGATTCGTCCAAGACTCGACTCAAAATTCATTTTAGGCATGAGATTCGATTCGACTAAGTCAGCCAAGATTCGGATCAGATTCGAAACTGAAAATTATGGATTCGCACAGGTTTGGAAAAAAAAAAAAAATAACAAGACGATTCCAGCAAGTTTATAGGTATACATTAATTTGAAGAAATAAATATAAATTAAGGTTTGAAAGATTATTTAACGTTTATTCTGTATTTTATTTTTTGTGAATGTGAGTATAGAGTTTACATTGTTTTAAAACTTTTTAGTTTTTTTAACATCCAGTCTTGTCTTGATTTTTTTTAGCACTGCTTCTCACTACCAGTTCGGGTACTCTAATAGGTTAGGGATTAGAAGGCTTGAATTTAGATTAAATGTATAAACATTTGCACAAAGAGATAAAATGGAAAACCACCCTCAATACACCCTACTGGGATCGAACCCTGCTCTTCTCATGTTCGGCAGTTTAGTCCATTGTGAGAGTATTGCCTTAAAGCATACAGCCACCAAACCGCCTTTTTCTTAGTTATTTATTGCAAGGCAATAAAATAAGTTTAAAAAAATCTTCCTATAATATTATTTCAAAAATTGTCGGTGACCTGGCGGTCTAGGGGTAAGGTGTCGGACTTCTGTGCTGGGGGTCCGGGGTTCAATCCTCGGTCTCGGCACAGATTTATCTGATTACCAAACCCTTCCCTCACCTCTGACAAGACGTGTATTAATCACAACTTGTGAATGTGGGAAATGCCAGGCTTCCACCGTGGTTCGGATTCCACATTAAACTGTAGGTCCTCCATTTCATCTCACAATCACCCTACCATTACACATTAGCGTAAGTGCGTACAACCCAAACGGGTAGTAAGACGCGGTAATAATAATAATAATAATAATAATAATAATAATATTTCAAATATTATCATCAACGTTTAAAATTTCAGTGTAAAACTCCGTTAGTCAAGCTCGAGTTATTAAGTTTGTTTTCTTTAAAGTGAAAAATGAGCCTGGACACGGGAATGGAGCTCAGGACGTCAATGCTCTAACCACTGAACTATCAAGGAATCGTCCCGTGCTTAAAGTAGCTCTTCACCCATATTTTAAGGCAGAATCTGTGATGCACGTGTGGAAATCGTCAGCTACAAATGAGCGCTCATTTAAGATCACGAGCTATCGAATAACGCACGCAGCCACCCTCGACTTGGGCACGACTTCATGCTGCCAAATGTACAATAGCAACTGTACGAATACACATATCACTATGGATTAGATAACAAAGCTGAATACGGGACGATTCCTTAATAGATCAGTGACTAGAGCATTGGTGTACTAATACAAAGGTCCCGGGATTGGTTTCCGTGTCCAGGTGTCGTTTCTCAAATTAAAGAATATGAATTTTGATGCGGCTATAACCGTAATCATCGAATAATAACTTTGACATTTAATCCATTATTAATTTTGTGCTCAACCATATTTCAACTCTGATGTTTCAACAATTAGATGATTATTTTTTTCAAACCCATCATAGCAATAGAGTACCCTCGTTGATCGTGGCCACTTGTGCGAAAGCTGATTTTAGTGGCGCGTGTAGATGGGAACTATCTAAGGGTTTTTTCTGCCAGTTATGTTATTTTAGATTCTATAAAAAGTACAATTATTTTCTAGATGCACCAAACATGTTTTTTTCACTATAGACCCTTCGGCACTTAGGATCATGACAGGTGTCTCCAAAGTGAAGCCCACAATGCTATTTTAGCTGGCCTGTGATAATTGCTTCAATTGGCTAAACATATCGACGGGATAAAATTATTATTATTATGAGTTTTGTATTACGACAGGTCAAGTCCTATTGTTAGTGAACTTAGACCGCCAATGAACCCTGTACTCTGCCTCCTTCAGCTCTAAGAATTTTCTTCTTTCCTTCAAGTCAACCAATATTTGAATCCTTCTCCTTTCTAAACTCCTCTTTTCCTCAACCTTTCTTCTATGACGTCGTACAGTTCTGCTTAAGGATATGTCTGACCCAGTTTTCTTTGTACCAAAGAATAACCTCCAAAATAGTTATCTTCTCACTCACTCTTCTTATAACTTCATTTGTCAACCTGTATGTCCACTTGATCTTCTCAAGTCATCTCCAGGTCACATTTCAAAGCTCTCAAAGTATTTCTTTTCCATCTTCCTAAGAGTCCAAGTTTCTGATCCATATAGTGCGATGATCCAAATGTATAATTTAGTCAAGTTTCTTCTTCGGTTACAAACTCAACTTGCTGGTCAGCACTAACCTCTTCTTGTTGAAAGCTTCCTTGGCCATGACGATACTCGAATAATTTCCTTTGTGCAGTAGACACTCTTTGTAGCAGACATCCAGGGTACTTGAACAACAACAACAACAACAACAACAACAACAATTAATAATAATAATAATAATAAATGCAGTTAATAAACATTTTGTACCAATTAAATAGCACGAAAATGGTAACGGAATTAATTCTGAAAGCCAAATAGTAATAAAAGCTACTTTAAGGTGTGGCAGAAGGAAGCGCGAGTAAGTTTACAGTTTTTATAGCATCCACTATTTTGGCCAAAATAAATCAAATATTTCTCCAGTAGCAACATAGAGTTTAGTTTTCTGCACATCTAATATCTACAGATCCCGAATATATGTCAAGAGTATCCTGGAATTTTATCAAAACTATTTTAAATAAAGAGCAAAGGTTTTGACAAAATTCCAGGACACCGTGGCAGATATTCAAGATATGTTGATTTTAGCATCTGCAGAAAACTAAACTCTATGTTGCTACTGGAGAAATATTTGATTTATTTTGGCCAAAAAATTTAAATTCTATAAAGCTATAAAAATACTTTCGCTCCCTTCGGCCGCACCTTAATCATTTGTGCTTTGTTCCAAATGCGTATTTTAACTTATTGGGGAGGGGAGAGACTTGCCCCCCCCCACCCCCCCCGAACAGCCTCACTAACGACGCTCGTGCCAGAACATAAATTTAACACTTACGGAACGTATGCACTTTAAATAATTAAAAACATTACAACATCTTTTAAAACGTTTAGTTGTTATTTATATTTCTATATTTCCCGAAACGTTCATCATATCTTCCAACTTCCAAGGACAATGAACATTTAAAACAATATGTAATGTATTTTAGAAATCTATGTATAAGATTTGAGCGATTCGGCGTTAGTTTAGTTAAGTATATTTATTTAAATCTCACTTTTAAATCACGTGTAGGTTGATCAAGTCTAATCCTATGTATAGGGTGATGCCTATGCAACATACTCGTACATTTCCAGTTGTGTCGTCTTGAAGTGGTGATGCCGGATTTCCAGTTGTGTCGTCTTGAAGTGGTGGACCCCGGGATTTCGAGTTGTGTCGTCTTGAAGTGGGGATACAGGATTTTCAGTTGTGTCATCTTGAAGTGGTGGATACCGGGATTTACAGTTGTGTCATCTTGAAGTGGTGGATACAAGGATTTCCAGTTGTGTCGTCTTGAAGTGGTGGATACAGGATTTCCAGTTGTGTCGTCTTGAAGTGGTGGATACCGGGATTTCCAGTTGTGTCGTCTTGAAGTGGTGGATACAAGGATTTCCAGTTGTGTCGTCTTGAAGTGGTGGATACAAGGATTTCCAGTTGTGTCGTCTTGAAGTGGTGGATACCGGGATTTCCGGTTGTGTCGTCTTGAAGTGGTGGATACAATTATTTCCAGTTGTGTCGTCTTGAAGTGGTGGATACAAGTATTTCCAGTTGTGTCGTCTTGAAGTGGTGGATACCGGGATTTCCAGTTGTGTCGTCTTGAAGTGGTGGATACCGGGATTTCCAGTTGTGTCGTCTTGAAGTGGTGGATACAAGGATTTCCAGTTGTGTCGTCTTGAAGTGGTGGATACCGGGATTTCCAGTTGTGTCGTCTTGAAGTGGTGGATACAAGGATTTCCAGTTGTGTCGTCTTGAAGTGGTGGATACAAGATTTACAGTTGTGTCGTCTGGAAGTGGTGGATACCGGGATTTCAGTTGTGTCGTCTTGAAGTGGTGGATACAATTATTTCCAGTGTGTCGTCTTGAAGTGGTGGATACAAGTATTTCCAGTTGTGTCGTCTTGGAGTGGTGGATACCGGGATTTCCAGTTGTGTCGTCTGAAGTGGTGGATACAAGGATTTCAGTTGTGTCGTCTTGAAGTGGTGATACAAGGATTTCCAGTTGTGTCGTCTTGAAGTGGTGGATACAAGATTTCCAGTTGTGTCGTCTTGAAGTGGGGTATACAGAGATTTCCAGTTGTGTCGTCTTGAAGTGGTGGATACAGGGATTTCCAGTTGTGTCGTCTTGAAGGGTGGATACAGAGATTCCAGTTGTGTCGTCTTGAAGTGGTGATACAGGATTTCAGTTGTGTCGTCTTGAAGTGGTGGATACCGGCCGTAACCAAATTATTTTTTGGGGTTTTGAGGGAAAAGTAAAGATGGGAATCCTGTTTGCGGGAGGTTGTATTGAACCGCCCCCGACAAGTGATGGCAAGGATATTGTTTTAAATATAATCTCTCTTGAAACAATTTTAAGTGCTTTTAAAGCTAATTAAAGCTGTAGGTACTCTGAATATTATAAGACTCTAATAATCTACTAGCCTAGTGGTTGGGCAGGAATAAAAAATAACATTTCATGAAGGAATGGGAGGGTTGAGTTTAGTTTAGTAAATTACTCACCTTCCACGCAAATGCGGCACACTTTATATAAATATTGCCTTCCTCATCCTTAAAGCCATGAGCGTGATTAGTACGTAAGTGTATAGCCTGAATGGCTAGTAAGACGCGGTGCTAAAAAAAAGTATAGTAAATTCAGCGCTTAATTTTATACCATTAAAAGCAACCTCGTACCCTTCATATTTTATTCTTGCTTCTTTTACATTTGGCCCGCGAGACCAAAATAAAGTAAAACTCGTCCTAAAGCATGAAAAATCTGGAGAGCGTTGGTTTATACTTTCCAAGAGTTCAAACCTACTTCGGTGGCCGCGTGTTAAACTAGACTGCCGATGACAGGAAGCCAGGGGCTCGAGTCTCGTCAGGTGGTTTTTTCCAAAATGATTTTACAAGCTACTTCCTCGAAATGCGGGTACACTTTCTCCAAATCCAACCTTCCTCATCCCTAGCGCATTAGCGTAATTATTACATATGCATATAACTTGGACAGGTAGTGAGACGCGGCGCTAAATAAAAATAAAAGCTCAAGAAGAACCCCTGTGCCCTCCCTTCCCAACGTACACTTTACCCACGGTGGCTTTGGACTTTAATAAAAAAAACATTCCCGAAAAACTCTTTTTTTTTCCCAGTGGGGCAGTGAGGATGTTAAATAAAAACCGACATTTACAATTTAAAAAAATTCTCTTTAGCTTCTGAAAACATCCGATATTAAAACACTTGACACCTTTTGCCTACAGCACTTAGAAGCCTTGGCTCTCCTAAACACCCTTGCAGCCTACTTGTGCGAATGGCCAACACTTTTGAAAAAGTCACGTTTTGCCACTGCCCCTCGACCCGTTTTACTTACTTGAGCTTTGACTAAACAAAATGTTATTCATTGTGAAATATTCAGGATGCCAGACACTTAAACTTGATCTCTTTTGCTCTGAAACCAAATCCTTTCCGTTAATAATACTCAACACACTTAAAAAAGCTAGTTAATTAATATTCAAAATGCTATGGTTATTATCAACAGTAGCGGTAGATTTTTTTTCCTTTTTAGCACCGTATCCAACGGTATTAGCGTTGCTTAGTGTGGGGAGCTTGTGTGTAGGGAATCTGAACAATCTTGCAAGCAGTGGTGGAGCTATGCGCCGGCACCCCCCCCCCCCCCCTGTGACCTCAGGGGGTCATAGGAGATTTTGTGAGCTTTTGGGGCACAATGAGGTTTTGTGTTCCAACATTTTTTAGAGTTAGTGAATATGATTTTTACCTCTTCTCAAAATGTTTAAGTGACCAATATAATAATAGGTAATAGTGATCTGATGCATGCAAAGGCGTAGAGAGTTCATTTTTATAGGGGGATGGGGTGCCCGCTAACAAATTTTAAGGAGGTCCGGACCCCCTCGACCTTGCTCTTCCCTTCAAACTTTTCATAGTTAGAAAATAATGTTTTGAGTAAGTAGATATGTTGAGATAAGGTGAGGGAAGTTACCTACATAAGCTACATACTCCACTTCAACTGACAGTTGTTCTGTTATTTAGGCTGCTCTTTTCTTAGGGTGATTCCTCAAGTACGATCTTACAGGTGATAGCAAAATTGTTTGCCTCATTTGCTCGGACCCCACTTACTCGGCTCATTCTAAGAAACGTCCTTAGTTTTTCAATACCATATACACGTACGAGAAAAGAAGTGCAGTGTTTGAAATATCGACAAAGCTAATTTTAAAATCGATAGTTTTACAAAATGTATCTTGAAAGTTGAAGATGAATATTAAATTATTTATTAACTAATATTTGGTTGATAAATATTACAAATAAAACTGTAGCAATAGTAAAAAAAGCTTTAAACATTAGGTTTATATATATTTGTCAACACCCCTTTAAGGGCGTCCAACAAATTCTAGAGGGCTCCAGTTCATCCTAGGGGGTCCGGCCCCCCACCTTTATACGCCCTTGGATGCATGATAACATTAGGGTTAAGTGGTGTTAGAGGTAAAGAGGGTGCAATGTTTTAAGAACCATTGCAGGAGGGTAAGGGGAGGAGGCGCAACCAAACCAAGCTCCGCCACTGCTTGCGAGTAGAGGTTCTGTAATTACTTTTGAGAGGGCTCAACGCGAATCTACAATTTCATGTGTTTGAGTCTCAACTGGTGCTGTACACTTACTAGTTCAGGCAATTTTGATTCATTTATACAACATACCAAAATCTCTTCATAAAGTCATTTAATCAATTACTACCGAAATTTTAGTTGAAAAAACACTAAATTAACTATAATTTAGTACAATTACCATCTAAAAAGTATTTGAAGATTGAATACTTTGGTGAGATAATAGCTCAAGTATACGGCACGTGTTTTTTCTTCTGTTGTAAAGTGAAATGATAACATTTGATTATATTTGATGAAAGTATCAAATGGACTTTCGTTCGACACCACGGACGATGGGGTTCCGTGACGTGTCATGACAGTGATAGGGTCAGTGTGCAATGATGCTAATTCGGCTTTGTGTAGTGGCTTATTCCCGAAGTACGCCGAAGGACTGTGGCACGTGACGTCACCGGATTGAGCAGGAAGACAGGCAGGAGAGAAAATGGCGAGTTGTTGCTGTGAGGAAGCTCTGTGATCGGAAATGATAATTTACGTGCTTAACGATTTTGTGTTATTAGTGTTAAATGTAGTTTTTTTTACAACGTGAATTGCATCTTGGAGAACATCACCATGACAGCAAATATGTATAGAGTCGGAGGTAAGAAAGAAGTATAATGTTATTATTTGAGATAAGGTTTTAAATATCGGGGCCGGTTGTACGGTGGTCTGTGGATCGCTGCATGCGCATTGATATTTTTGTCACGTTAATGATTGCTCTAATGATTTAAAAAAAATTAACTAATTATATTTGTTTTTTTTTCTTCAAATTAGAAAAACTTTCATACGTTACTTTTAAAAGATTCTTTTGAATATTGTTCTTCCAAAAATAGTTTTTTTTTGTTTTAGAAATATTGACATGTTCAATGGAACTATTTTACAAACTTATTTAACAGCATGGTTATGTTAGGCGTCTAAACACTAAATAGAAAGTTGATTGTTTTGAAACCCTTTAAGTGACTCCATAATTATTATGACAATTGTAAATATGACTCAATCAAGCTTTCCTTCATGGACTTATGTTGTAGATGCATTGTTTACTATTTCATTTAGATGGTTTAATGTGACTACCAAAAGCTTTAAAAAACAGGCCTATTATTATTTTAACAGAATTGATATAACTTAATAAATTAATGCTTGTCAGTTTGAAAAATGAATTCAATGAATGAATTAAATACAAATATTGAAAACTTCACATATTCTGTTTATGTAGGCCTATTCATTATTTAGCATGAGATAAGTGCCTCAAAATCAAACATCCCACATTCTCCATATCTGTTTTAGCATTAGGGTTATATTATTATGGTTTAATAAAGCACAAATTAAATAAACATATTGGTAGTTTTTCCGGGCACTTAACATGACTACCTAATTGCTGCTTGATGAACTTGGAGATATTCATAATATTCTGTCTTACAAAATCACTCACAAACATTTGACTAGCCTATGTAGGGCCTACCTCATTTAAGTGTAAGACATAGTTTCAAAGTCATCCAAGTACAAAACATGTTCAATTAATTTTATTTTACAAAGCAAATTTACTATTTCACAGAGTATCAAAATAATCTGTAGATTAGGCGGACTTTTCCCTTGAAGGAAATTAGCATCTAAGTTAGGCCTATTTGAAAACCTTGAACACTAATGTTACATTTATGAGGTTATTCAACACATGTTTAAAAAGAGCATTCGTTTGTGAATACTTGCTATAAATAAACCTATTTTTTAGGTTTTTGATCACATCTAAATACTTTGCAAGAATATAAAGGTAACTTAAATTTAACAATCTATAAAGTTGCAGTAGGTAGACTGAAAATAGTACCTTTCATATTGGGCACATAAGCCCTACAAATTATTTTCTTTATTTTATTACACTTAAGGCCCTATGTCTTTTCTTCTTACTTTTATAATATTAAGAAGATGGAGAGTTACATAATTCTTAAGTTTTAAAGTTTGCTACATTAAAACTAAACTCAACCAAATAAAACCACAGGGAAATAAAGATTTACAAACTCGCTATTGTTATCAGTGGCTTAAGTTACTGTACATGGTTGTATTATATGACTAAAATAAGTTACAAACAGGGGTGTCACACAAAATATATATTTGGGAGGGGGGGGGGCTGGTTTTTCCCAACTCTAAGCATTTCGAAATTAGAAAAATTCCCAAGTGGCAAAGGAGATTACAAGGGTAATGTTGAAACGGGGGAGGGGGGGGGGGGAAGCAGGAGGCTCCCGGAATTAAAAAAATTCGATGTGATGATAATCAAGCCTTGAACCGAGCTTTTAGGAAACTGTATTTTTAAATTTATTTATTTGTTTATACGGGAATTTTAAAGCTACAGGGCTTTTCACTGCTTAAGGAAATAACTTAATTTTTTTTTTTCATTTTACCTGCATCTGAGCTAAATATCCAATTGATATTAAATATGTTTATTTAGATTTCTATATATGGATGCCAATCGTACATCTTAGATTAACTTTAAAATTTAACTGACTTTATTACAGTGGTTTCCAACATTTTGTAGTTCATGACCACAACTTTTCTCTTTGCGGCCATCACAACCCTTTGATAACTTAAAAGCGTTAAAATCCTAGTTTTTAAGTTTTTTCACTGTGTATTACCTCATTTCATCAGTAAGAGCTTTCGATAAGAAATCAATAAAATGTTGCGTAACATTCACTGTATTTATGCCTTCAAAATTTAATGAAGCCCTAATTAAAGCATTGGCTGTACAACATATGATAATCTGAATAATAAAGCTGCGACAGTCTAGCAGCCACGAAAGTCACAACTAAAACACTAAATCATAAACAAAACATTGGCTGACAATGCTGCCACTTCAAGCATTGCAGGCTGAGTGAAACTTTGCTACTGGGAAGCTCATGTTCCCTTATGATTTGTTTCCATATTGCATTCAGCATACACTGACTGGCCATTGTCTCTGCTTACTGACAACAGCGCTACTAGACTACTTGATTAACTAAGCTTTCTACAATTTACTACAGAAGGAATCTCCTTTCAATGTTCTATGATTTTTGAAGTTGGGACTTTTTGTATAGTAGGGATCAACAGTTGGGAAATTTTAAATTTGTCTGTACAAGTCTGTGGTTAAGGACTTTCATAATAGAAAGTAATGGGGTACAGAATAAGCCTAGAATTTCCCAACTCCAGATCTCAAATCTCACAAAATTCCCAACTTTCAAGCTTTAAGCCACCCTAACGCCCCTGGTTTCATAATACCATGTGAAATTTTAAATTGTTTGTTTTGTCACCACCCCTTCTGATACTTATAACGTGAGCCTTAGAATCTAACTAGTACCACTATATTTATTACAAATGTGATTTTGGTAGAGATATTAGAATAAAATAACTTAGAGAATACTCAGAAGTTTGGGACAAAACGAGGTGTTGCTAGGAATTCTCCATGGCCTGTCTGACTATTAGGTGATCTCTACACGGTTCCCAACCCCGATACCCTGAACTCGAGTGGCAGCCCTCAAGAGAAGTACTGATGAACCGGTGTCCTAGTCCACATAGTCCCAAATCGCGCAGAGTGACCCCTAGACTTCGGTGTTGATTAGTCAGCCATGATGGCAGATTCCCATATCTTTTATCAGGGCCCCCCTGGCCTGGTTTCTCACTAAGGAATGCCGACAACACTTTTGTGGTCAGGACTTCCAATTTAGGCGTGCGGTTACAGTTTTATCAATTTATCAATAAAAAATTTATTATAAAATAATATTAACTTAAATAATTCATCACCAAGAGTTGGGTTGGTTTTGAAAAAGTGAGTGTGGTTGTTGTAAATGTTTTTTGTAACTTTATGAAACAATACACTTAGCCTAGTTTGGGAGATTGTTTTAGGTGTGCCATGTGTTCTTGAACTCATGCTGGCATATTCTTTGTAATGTTAAACAACAGGGTAGACCAATATCTCGTTTATTAGGCAAGTTATTTCTTTATTTTGTTAAAATATATATTTTTATTTCACAAGTTATTAATAAATTCTCTGTATTTATTTGTTTGTTTGTAAATATAATAAAAAATATTGATATTTGGGTAAAAAATGCTCTATAATGGGTACTATACCTTAAAGCCTGGCTTATACATTTGAAGACTAGATTTGTTTCCACAACTATATAAAAATTTGGAATTTAGTACCTAGCTGTATGTAGGCTTTGTTGCTAACTCATCCTGTATACAATTGTGCCGTTTTAAACAAAATAAAACATAGAATTATTTATTATTTAGCGTAACTAATAGGCCTAGGTACATTTTAGTTAGGGTCTACTTCATTATGATAACTTGATGAGTATTAAGTCATGTTAACTGACAACCATGAAGTAATTGAATGAAAGTCTCATGAAAAATATACCTAACCCGAAGTGTCCTAATTGACCTGTCACTCATACTTTCCATGGTTATATTATAGATGGAGTCTAACCTAAGCCTACCATAGAAAGCATTTGATTTTATTATTATTATTAGCACCGCGTCTTACTACCTGTTCGGGTTATACACACTTATGCTAATTTGTAATGGTAGGGTGATTGTGAGATGAAATGGAGGACCTACAGTTTAACGTGGAATCCGAACCATGGTCGAGGCCTGGCCATTTGATTTTAAATATGTCAAACTCTGAAGTAGGCCAAGTTTAGGGCCAGTTCATCCTCTGGCCTATTGCCTGGGTATGCATAAAGAATTAATACTTTTTCTCACATCCCTAGACAGTGGTGTAGAGGCAATGTAGTACTTTTCACTCTTTGATGATTTGTGCGACAAACATTGATTTTAGCCGGAAACTGGGGAAAAACTTGCTTTGCATTGAAAACCTGGAATTTTGCTTATAATAATTTAATAGTACCTCATTTTAATTAATATTCAATGTTATGGCAGAAAGTATTTCTTAATTGAGCCAGAGGCCTGGATACTCTACATTGTAGTTAATTAAACCTCACACCAAAAGCACTTTCCAATCCTAAAATATCACCAAAGTATGTCTTTTTCTTTTATCTGTGGTAGCATATTCTTTATATAAAGAGGACATAGAGTATCAGCGAATTGAGACTGGAAAACAGGCTGAAAGAAAAATTGTTGAAGAGGCAGGCATAAACAACTAGAAATTAAAGCATTTATAAGCCAAAAGAGCTAAATGTTTAGCTGAATTAACTGGTGTGCATCAATAATTCAATTGCGAATTTGAATAAGTTACATCAATTTTGAAGTCTTTTTAAATTTAAAATTTTTACTTTTATTTAGTTAAAAAACAATTTTTTGCTATTAAAAAAAATAAAATTTTGTATTTAAATTTGAAAAATGCTAACTAAATATATGCATTAAAAAGATCCTCAGAAAAAAAATGAAATGTATAACTAGGAACAGATGTGGACTTGATTCAAGACAAAATACAAGTGACCCTAGTTAATCACACTTAAAGTGGCCCAGAGTGTTGCCCATCAATTGTTTAGTATAGCCATCTGATGAAAACATGTAAACAGTGACTTGGTTGAATATGCAACAACAAACTATTACAATTTACCAATGTAAAGATTAAGATATCCACAAGCTTAACATCTTTTTTGTTTGGTATTTCATATCCTTCATTTCATGGAATCTAATTATTGAATAAAAAAATACTATGTGGGCTTATTTATTTTATTATTTCTTACCCTAGTTTACAAAATTTTGTGTTCAAGTTTACTTTGTGTCAATAAACAAGTCCTATACCCAGCTTGAGTAACATTTCAACATTACTATTCACAACTAGCACAGCTAAAGGGGGAGGGAGTCAGGTTTGAACCCCCCCCCCCTCCAGACCTTACTACCCACCTTCCTCTTTCTCGTCCTTAAAGCTTTTGAGATCATACATGAAGAACTCTACAAATGAAGGCAGACTTAATGAGCTTTATGTACTGTACATACATCTAGAGGTGACAGCTACAGACCCATGTGGAAAAATGCCATATCTGGCCCAGAACTGGAATTGGTCATATCTGGGAATGCCAGATTGGCCCCAATTCTGGGCATATTTACCCCAGATATGATCTTTACACATGGGGAGGAGGAAGTTCTCAATTAACTTTCTATGAAGCCAAGGAAAATAAACATAAAACTAAAGTGAATTAGTTCAAACGTGATTTTGTGAGTTAAGATTTATTATTATTATTATTTGGCACCGCGTCTTACTACCTGTTCAGGTTATACGCTTTAAGTACTAATTATGCTAATGGATTGGGAATTGGGAAGGTTGAATTAGAGGAAGTGAACCCTCATTTGCATGGAAGAGTGGAAAACTATTTAGGAAAAACCACCCCCAGGTCACCCGACCGAGATTCGAACCTCGATCTCCCCGTCCTCGGGGGTTGAGCTCAACACGACAAGTGCGTTAGCCAACTACGCCACCGAGGTGGGTATGAGTTAAGAGTTGGTGAGAGTTGCTTATTTGAATTTTTAGATTTTAGCTCATATAAATCAAATTTCCAAAATACCTTTATTGAAATTTGCATGTTTGTATGTTCTAGCAGTATGCAAGGATAAAAATGTGTTCATAAAAACTTAATAGTTATAATAATTAGAATTATGACCATTTTTATGAATTTTAAATTATTTTGGATATTATTGTATTTCATTTGATGCATTTGCATTTTGCATTACTTAAATGTTCTACAACCTGGAAAACCCAGAAAAAAAACTTGAATTTGAAAAGGCCAGATCACTGGCCACCCTGTCTAATGCCGGGATAACGATCAACTTAACGTTAACTTAACGCAACTTAATGTAACGTTCACTTAAAGTTAACTTAACTTATGTGTGATCATGATTAACCTAACTTAACATAACAATTCGAGCCAAACATATGCATTCTCGAGTATGATCTGTGGTTTTGTACTATTTGTAAAGTGAATATCTGGGAATGTTTACAGTTTTCTATCGCTATAATAAATATCTATTACTAAACTTTTTTGATAAATTTATTTTAGTTAAATTATTTTGTTTCAATGTCCGATCACTAGAACTTACGCTAAAGAGTAAACATTGGTCATAATACCAACAAATGAATTACTAAATAGCCCTGTTGACGTCACTCACATAGTAGTGGCTGGCTAGATCACGTGATACCATCTAAGTAACGTAAAGTAAATTAAAAGACCTCCCAAGACATCTCTTACGTTAAGTTAATTGCAAGTCAACGTTAAGTTAAGTGCATCGTGATCGCTTCCATTTAAACACACAAAGAGGTCCTTTAGTTAAGTTATGTTAAGTTGATTGTGATCCTGGCATAAGGCCCTCATTCTTGTGTTAGACTGACTCACTGAGAGATCGAGGTTTGAATCCCCGTCGGGTCTAATGAGGATTTTTCCCAATTCCTTCCACACAAATGTGGGTAGATTACTTCTAAAATGCGTCTGTCCTCATCCTTACCTCATTAGAGTAGTTATAATTATAGTGGACCCCGAACAGGTTGTAAGATACACTGTTTAAAAAAACACCAAATATTTGATTAAAGCTAGATTGATGTTACTTTGATCTCAGAAGTCAGAATTGCAACATTTCACAGAAAAGTTTGTTGAAAATGGTCTAATTTAACCTTTTCATTATTTAAAAAAAACACTTAAATATAAGGGTTTTAATTTTGTAACCTTCATTTTGTTACTGAACAAACCACTTAAATATAATGCTGAACCCACTTCAGTGGCCGCATGGTCTAAGGCAACACGCTTGCAATATTGCAATAGACAAGACTGCCAATGAGATCATGTTTTGATCCCGGTCTAGTTAACTGAGGTTTTTCCTCTAAATGGTTTTCCATGCTCTTGCTCTGTGCAAATGTGAGTACACTTTTTCTAAAGTCAACCTTTCTGATCCCGAATCTGTTAGCATAATTAATATATAGGCATATAATCTGAATAGGTAGTAAGAAATGGTGCTAAAAACTGTATTTCCTGACGTCTGCAATGCATTTCAGAGCTCAGGTGTACACACTCCTTAAGAGTGCCAAAGAGTTATTATTTGGGGCTTATAAGATAGGCCTAATGTTTTATTTTAATCATTCAAGGTAAGTCTCCTTTACCGTTCCAATTGAATAAGTGTAGATACCTGTCATTGCTAGCTCACATGAATTGTCTCTCTTTCACTAATAACAATTTACTGGAATAGGGTTTGGTTGTTGTGTTTATCCTAGAACCAGGTTGAACCTCATGTAGCAAGACAATATAACAAAAGATTATGTAAAAAAGTTGGGAAATCACATAAAAAAGATTAATTTCCAGTTTAGGTGGTACAATAGCAAGAGTAAGATAAAAATGGAACACCGGTCTTTAGTGATGGTCATATTTTAGGGAATTAGTCTCATTAGGATAACCTGCATACATGTCTTGTTTCTATTCAGTGTGGATTGGCATTACCACCTGAAGATCACATTCAAAGTAAAAGTAGAATAATAAACACAGTAAACCCTGACTACTGTAATTTAGACCTTGTTAATTGGATTTGTGCTAAATGCAAATTGGATTTAATTTAGAGGTAGCCTACTCTTTGGTTAAAAGATCTTGTGCACAGTCCTTTAAAAGTAGTAACAGACTTGTGTAATTGAGTAAACTCCAGATTGAATGTCGACACACTTTTTTTTATTAAACATCGATAAGAATTTATTAAGCTATGGTATATTATTATTCTTGATGGCCACAGACAGGGAAAACCTGGAAATGTCAGGAATTTAATCAAAAATAAGGAAGAATCACACATTTTATACTAGACTAATTTGGCACCTAAACATTTGAACAAAAGTGAAAGTTTTTTCCTCGATGTTAACAAACTCCTTTGCCTAGATGTGGCAGGCAGTCTTATATGAGACAAAAACAGGTTAGTTTATAACACATTTAAACACAATACCTTAAACATTAAAACTGTTTAGTAGCCTTAAGGATTGTTTTTGAAAATATATGATCAATGTAACAAACAGAAAAATTACCATTCACAAAGAAAAACTGCAAAGAGGTTGAGTCAAGATTTTTTTGAATGTGGTTTGGAAAACCTGCAAAGGTCAGGCAATCTTATAGTTGAAGTTAAATGTAGCAACCATGTTTTATTGTTTTATAAGTATTGAACCAATCTATCAAAAACACAGCTACAAATAATTTTCAACTCTACATATAATATGAAGTAGAAACTCAGTCACATAGCCTTAGTGTTGTTTCTATTGTATTGTTAATATACTTGCCATATTCAACCACAAATCAAAATTAGTTATAAGCAGTGGTGGCTTGTAGCTAAAATTAGTGGGGGTGCTGCTCCAGAAATTTCTTAGCCTTTGTTTTAAAATTGTGTAAAAGGAAAAAAATATGTATAAAAAGAAAATTTATTCAGGAACTTGATAAAATCTTAACAAAAAAAAAACCAACATTTTTTACTTACTTTAACTTAAATTGTTACAGTTCAAGCTTGATCTATTCATTTAAAGATGAAATCCATTCTTCTTGTTTTAATTTGCGCAAAAAGTTCATTAATTTTCTCCTTGATCTTTAGCTGACAATTGAGAAAAATTTTTCTCCATTGTAAGTACTGCAAGCGCATTTAGCCTTTCTGTTAAATAAAAGAACTGAAAAAAATAAAACAAAAAAAAAAAGCTGGAAGCAGATAAATAATAATAATAATCCTACACTCATCTACACTTTTATCACATTTAAGAATATGGTACACATTTTTAAGCACAACACACGCTGAGTAAAAAAAAAACTTTCTTCCACCATCACGCCAGAGCCGGCACTGCAAGAGCAACAGTGCTCTCTCTACCTGGCAGTCCTGCCTTCCTCCCCAACCCCCTCCTATGTGTGCATGCGCTCAACAGTCAAACACCACGTGGCTGGCACTGTGTAGCACACAGTTCCATACAAAGATTTTTGTATCTTTTTCATAAACTGGGGGATGGCTACTGGAGTACTGACATTAAGCTTAAGGAATATATATTGTACGACAAAAATAAAGAAGGAATTAAAGAAAAAATGACTCATCATTATATTAATGTTATCGATAATATTAAGTAGAAATCGTGGGTGCTGCAGTTCCGCAGTGCCTATAAATGAGTCACCACTAGTTATAAGCTGCTATTATATTATTTTTTATTTTTATTTCACAAATTTGTAAATTGCCCATTCCTCCCTCAACTTTCTTATTCATAATAAATTAAATTTTACTCTATCTACACAAACTAAGGTGAATGGTGTTATCATTAGTTTTGAGCGGCTTTGTTATTTGACTACTTTTTACGGGTTGGCTATGTGGGACAGGAGAGCACAGCGGTTTAATTAATCCCATTATTTATTTGTTTGGCTTTCAGATTACGTGTACTTTGAGCAATCTTCCACATCTCCATATCAGATAAGGAGGATAGAGGAACTCAATAAGGTAACACCTCATATTTAACTCTTGGGGAGGGGACTAAAATCACAGCTATATTGATACTTATTTTTATTTTTACATTTTAACATGAGAATTGAAGAGGATACCCTAGAGAAAATGCACCTGCATTAATATGCTGAGAGGATAGAACATAATAGTAAAAATCACATACCATAATATGGAAATTTACCTCTGGCCCAACTAATTAAAATTATAACTAGGGTTCTGTCATTTACTAGTTTTTATGATCAGAGTTGAAGATTCGGTGGTGTTTCCCATGGCCGCAATAGTAGCTTGAGGCAGCATTTTTCAAACTTTGCTCGACGGAGCCCTTGGACATCTCTAGTTATCTCAGGTTTCGTGAGGCCATTTTATAATATTTTTATTTATTTTTCACACTATAAAATAGTATCAGTAATTAGAATTGTCAATTTCTTCAAATCTGAATAAAGGACATATTACAAAGGTGCAGCAAGAACATGCGAGTTTTTCTACTTGTAAAAGCTAACTTTCATTAGAGTTGGGTCATATCCACTATTTTACGAATCCTAATCTCGAACCCGAATCATCAATTTACCATTGAATCCATCCTGAATTTTAAACCTGAATCTAAATCTTGGGAAAAAAAAATTATGAAGAAAGAGGAAATACAAATATAATAATAAAGTAGAAAATACAAATACTAATTAAAATATGTTAGTTAACATTCTTTCTTATATTCCATTCATTATAACATTTATACGTTCATTTAAGTGTTAGGTGACCTGGCGGTCTAGGGGTAAGGTGACGGACTTCTGTGCTGGGGTCTGGGGTTCAATCCTCGGTCCCAGCACAGATTTATCTGATTACCAAACCCTTTCTTCACCTCTGACAAGACATCTTGTGAATGTGGGACATGCCAGGCCGCCACCGTGGTTCGGATTCCACGTTAAACTGTAGGTCCTCCATTTCATCTCTCAATCACCCTACCATTACACATCAGCGTAAGTGCGTATAACCCGAACGGGTAGTAAGACACGGTGCTAATAATTAATAATAATAATAATATTAAGTGTTATTGATTTAAGGCCTGGTTGTCAAGCTCCTCTTATAATTGGTTCTGAATCATCAATAAGCATTATTATGTATTAGAGCTCAATTTAAGAATTGAAAAAAATTTTTTTTAAGGATCTGATTCTTGATTCTAAAATTTTAAAAAATCTCAAATATTCTTAAAGATTCCAAGGATTCAATGAACCCTCCATAGTTGTTATTGAATGTTCATAATATTAATGTAAAAAATCTATGAGGGTTACACCATGTACTTTTTCAGGTTCAAAAGCTCCTTTGGTTTAACATTTTGGGAAACTCTGGCTTAGGGGTAGAAAGGAGAATATGGAGGCGAATGTACATGCATACCTTTGGCTGGTCATCGAATTTACAACTGGTAGTCAGTGTTGCCCATACTATGAGATATAATTAACTTAATTAATGAATCAAATAGTCAAAGCTATTATTTATGCATTTTAGTGAGGATTACTCCATCTAGATATCAAATTTTGTAAATTGAAAAATGACACCTGGACACGGGAATCGAACTCGGGACCTTTGGCTTAGTACGCCAATGCTTTTACCACTGAGCTATCCAGGATTCGTCCCGTTCCCATGGTCATTCTTCATTCTTCACTCATATTTTAATGCAGAGTCTATGATGGACGTGCGGAAATAGTCGTCGGCTACAAATGTGTGATTTATTAAGATCACGAGCTATCAGATAACGCAGCCACATTTGATCCGTAATTGGCTTATTGCAACCATTTGTACAATTATTATAACGAATCCTGGATAGCTCAGTGGTAAGAGCATTGGCGTACTAAGCTAAAGGTCCGAGTTCGATTCCCGTGTTCAGGTGTCATTTTAAATTTTCAGAATATTATATCTAGATGGAGTAATCCTCATTAAAATGCATAAATAATAGCTTTGGTTATTTGATTCATTAAGATGCAATCTCGTACAGTTATAATAATTGTCGAAGGTGGCTGCGTTATCTAATAGCTCGTGATCTTAATAAATCACACATTTGTAGCCGACGACTATTTCCGCACGTCCATCATAGACTCTGCATTAAAATATGAGTGAAGAATGAAGAATGACCATGGGAACGGGACGAATCCTGGATAGCTCAGTGGTAAAAGCATTGGCGTACTAAGCCAAAGGTCCCGAGTTCGATTCCGTGTCCAGGTGTCATTTTTCAATTTTCAGAATATGTTTATCTTAATTACTTTGAAAAAGTGATTTAAATTAAAAACACCTTCCATTTTTATATGATTTTTTAACATTATTCCCAAACTTTTCCACGCCCCCACCCCAGCCTAGAAGTGGTTCATGCCCCTCACTCCCCCATCTCTCAAGGTTGGGTAGGAACCACTGATTTAAACCAATGGTGTGGGGATGAGAAAGGTTGAATTGAGGAAATTCATATGCATTTGCATGAAGGGGGAGTTGAAAACTTAAAATAAACTAGCTGGAATTCAAACCCCAATCTCAGTAAACCAGACTAGAAGATTTTGACATGCTTTAAGATGGAGCTTGGAATACTTTTTATGTATATTTCTTTATCTTATTATTTATTTTAAATATATGTTATTTTGGATGAATATTTTTGTGGGTATTTGTCTCTTAGAATATCTTCTAATCATGGAGGGACTTGGGGTGACTTGGAACGTTTAAGTTCTTCCTACTCTTACAGCATATATAATTATTCACTACTGCCCCATGCCACCCCACTATATGTATAACTTAATTTTTTACAATCATTTTAATGTAAAAATATTTTTTTAAATCTTTTCTCCTTTTGCTTTTAGGAAAGAATATAGCAAGCAATTATTGATTTAACACAAATTAAAACGGTGACAAATTTTGGAATTATGTTTTAAAATTTGATTAATTAGGAATATTATCTAATTTTTTCAAAAACACTTGAGTGTAAAACTTAGTTTACTTAGTATTTGTTTTTATTCATATAAAAAATAAATAAAAGAGTCAACGTGTACTGGCTATATTATGTAAAAGACATGCAAACAACATATAACTAATTCACATTATAAGAGTCAAAAGACATGGCAAATATGAGCTGCTCTTTTCTGTCTATTTGTGATTCTGGCAATTTTAGTTCTATGTCATAGTTTATTTCAGACACATCCTCATTAATTGGCTAAACAAACACATTTCCAGATTTTTTCCGTATGAATTTTCAATCACTTGACCCACAAACATTTCTTGAATTTCTTTGTCATAAATTTCACATGAACAAATAAGAGATAGTAATTTCTGACAAATCCATTACCTCTTTATCTAATATAATATCTGATAAGATGTTATTTTCAGTGTCTGAGTTTTCATCTAATGATATGCTAAAATCAGATTATTGCTCATAAGTTGATTGTTCTTAGAAATTTTTATTCTCATTTCTGATGTTTCTTTCTTATTCCCATCTATGCCTGCACAAATATTGGTGGACATACTAGGCTGCTCAAAGTTTTCAAGAGTCATGGGCTTTCCGGCATTAACTTTGACATGTTTTCTACACCGTTTATAAGCAAGAGGTTGCCTCATTTTTTGTAAAAATTCTATCACTGATTTATTTAAAGCAATGGTAAAAAAACTGGAACTTCTTTTTCGGGTATCTTTCAAGAACTTCATTCCTGTTAAGTGATATTACTCCACCACTTCAAAAACCTGATTTTAAATTTTCTTTTGAATTAGCAATACTCTGGATACCATCCCAAACCCGTTTCAGCAGAGAAGGAAATTGATTTTTTGCACCACAATTGTCTGTATTCTTTATTCTCCAGTCTTTAAACACCTTCTTCCAAACTTTCTTTTTAAAGGTTCAAAAAAAGCAATATCAAGTGGCTGGACTCTGTGTATACAATTTGGAGGCAAACATATAATTCTCACATTATTATAATTTGCTAATCTCACATCTTCATAAAAGTGTCTGGACAAATTGTCACATATAACTAGAGACGTGCAAAAGGTAAGGTTATATTTTTGGGGAAAAGTAGTGCTATTTTTCTCAAAAAGCGATCATATTACAGGCTGAAAGCGATGCTATTATTTACATAAATAGAAGTGAAATTAGTATTCATTAAAAAAAACTAGGATAAAACTGTCTACATTTTTTTGTTCATATTGTGTATTTAATTATTTATTAACATATTAGGAGAAAAATCAAATATTAATATGCACAAAACATTTCACATTTATTAATATCAAACTCAATATCATTACCTTCGAGTCTTACAAATAGCAATATCGAAATAATCGATTATCAACTTCTGCTTAGACCAAACAATAATAACACCGAAACATGTTGTCATAGAAGACTAAACTACCATAAAATAAGGAGAATGGAATAAAAACTAAGAAGATATAATTTTGCCAAACATGACTGCCTATAGCAAGGTCTATATTTATTAATGACCTTGCTTGGACCTAGCGTGGAATCTATTAAAGGCTGTAAACAAAGAATCAATCATTTAAAATTCAAGTATCATAATGTGTAAAAGTAGAAATCGTGATTTTTAATGCTTACCTCAGATAAAAAAAGCTTAAATATCCTGAAAACACTAATTTTTCGTGTGATCCATTTTTTACCCATAAAAATAAGTAAAAACAAATAATATTCTTATAAACAACGGCTCTGGTAAAGTGCTATCTCCAGTGATACAACATTGAAAATTTTATTACATGATGTGATATTTGCCAAATTACAAAGAAAGTGTGTTTATTTAGAAAAAAAAGCTTGGACTTGTGTTATTTGTGTGAAAACAGAATTCGTGTACAAATTTGTTTTATCGCGAATGCTAATTTTGCATGTCCCTATCAATATAACTAGTTTGATTTCAAAATGTGAACTTTGGAGTATTTTCCAGGACCCAAGAATTAAAACATAAAACAAATTTTAATCCACTACACCATCACCATATCTGAATAAAATTATAAATTTTAGGATTAAAAGTCAACATGATTCATTTGATTCTAAATAATATGTTAATCTTAAAACTGTACCAGAATTAACAAAACAGTTTTTTTTACTTTGAATTACTTCTTGAAAATTTATTCTATCAACAACTATCATTTTTGATAAAATAGTTTTTCATAAGAATAATTAATAGATGTCTCTCAAAGTCTGTTACAAAATTCTTTCATTTTCTGTCAAACTATGTTTTATGGTTAATATTTCACTTTAGAAATTTGCTTGCTGCTGGCCTCAAAAATGTTAAATTCTTAGGTTTTTATTGTATATGACTTGTGGTTTATTAATAAGTTACAATAATTCATTTTAATCAATCCTGGTGCTTTGTTAACCATATATGGGATTTCCATCGACATATTACTATTTTAGTTTGCTTACTCTCTTTCCTATACTTCATCTTTATTTATTTATTAGAATTAGAAAATATAAAAATAATCAGAAAATACTGAACATTACTTTTGTAGTCAAACTGACCGAACTGCTTCGATTAACAGCAAATTGTTTCTTGTTTTTTAAGACGATTGAGCCACATGTCTGCAGCATCCATTTCAACACTGTTTTGACACATATGTTTGCAGCGACATGCACTGTATATTCACACATTCCCACACTTTAAAAAATCCAATGGTAAAAAAGTTAAAAAGATGTGTATTTCATAAATCTATTTAATCATACAATATTGGCTGGTAAAGTTATTTTCAAAATTTTCTTTGTCTCGTTTATTTCCCCCCTTAACTTGACAGACAACAAATTCCCGAATGATAAACCCCGAACCTGACCTATTACTGTAAATGTTCTGAGATGCAATACACACTCACAGTGATGATTGATATTGTATTTATTTTGACATTCATTGACCTTGGAATCACACACAATATTCTTATAGTGATTCATCTTCCATTGCTGTGTATCACTTGTTTACAAGATTCTTTCACTGCCCCATGATGTCGGTGTTGGCACTTACTGTTGGTGTTTCATTACATCAAGTGCCATGAGTCCCCACATTGGAAATGTGTATGATATGGAGGAAAATATTAAATTGTCTTTCATAATCTGACATAGATGGAAACGTGACCTTGGAATCTGAATACTAAACTAGGTGCCTGCGCTCGTTCTATTTGTGAGCATTGTCTTTCTTCTTATGGGGAAAAAAAACTCTAGACACAAGTTGAAAATATGCTAATATTTGCTGCTCTATTGGAATCAATAGCTCTGGAGAAGAAAAGCGTACTATTCACTTTGGTGGGCACACTGACTGAATGCCAAGCAAGCTGATGGTTTGCCTGTAGTAAGGTCAGGGCTCAAATCCTGGTAAGGTGTATTGAGGGTGTTTTTTTCTAAATGTTATCCCACATTCTATCCATGCAAGTGTGACTGTTTCAAATTAAAGCTAATGTTTAGTACTTGAAACCACAATTCAAAACTTAGACACATATGATCTGTAATATTTTTTTACTATCTTTTCCTCAAACGTTAGGTTAATAGTTATGGCTTTAAACCACAACTATCAAACATTTCATATTCTAAATACAATAAAAGAGTACCATACACTTTATTTTTTGTGGTTTATGTATTAAGAAATATCTATGATACATTAACTGCTGGTGTTCCTGTGCTTAAGCCACTTGTAGCAAATTATCATGTTTGTATCCCTTATGTTGTGCACTATGAGCTTTATTTAAAAAATATAAGATGGTATTTTGATTGATAATCAGTCATTAAAAAGCTAGGGTTGGGTTGATCAGCCATTTTGACAGTCCCAATCATTTGTTGTCGATCCCTAATGTGGTAATTTTATTTTCAATTTACGAAATATATGCGATTTAAACATTAATTTTTAATTAAAAAAACATTTTTTCTCTTCGAGAACATTTTAATTTAGTCCTACAGTTATGAGGGTCCTAAAGTAATATCTTGCGGAGGTCTTTATCAATAATGTCATAAATTATTGTTTTGTTGCAGACTTGAAGCAATACTGTGAAACCAAAAGTGGTGTTTTGCTGTGAACCTTTCCCCAGTATTTGAAATACAATGTTGTGTGGGATTCAAGTTGATATTTTGTTTCAGACTCCCAATGGCAATGTGGAAGCCAAGGTGATGTGTTTCTTTAGGCGGCGAGACTTGCCCAACCCCCTCATTATGTTAGCCGACAAACACCAAAGTAAGTAGTCTTACACTTTGTTGTTTTATACAAACAATTTTAATTCTCAGGTTCTGACATGATTCTATTTAATTAAAAAATGTTCTTATCCCATTGTTTAAAATTATGTTTAAATTTGCAGTATTAAAATGAGCCAACTTAGTTATTTTGGCACTATGAAGTGAATATAGTGTTTTTTAAACATGTCCTACTTTTTTATCAAATAGGTAGTCCTACTTTTTTTACTTTTTCATCAAAATGTCCTACTTTTACTACTTTTTGACACCCAAAATATGCTATAGGGACATGTTAATACCTCTCCCCTTACCTCTATTTTGGTATAAACCATGTTTTGAAATAACAAACCACCACTAATGCAGGATGTCTGAACAACTGCAACATATCTCAATGCTCCTGTAGGCAGCCACCCTTAATCATAAAGTGTAAAAAAAATTTTGAAGCAAGTTTCGAATTCTTAGTTTCATTAAAGGTACCATAGAGCATTATACTTTTCAAAATTTGAAACATAACTTGCGAAATAATACATTTTGCAGTTTGGAAACAGTTGGTTGTGAAATTTAATGAAATTATTTTGCGCCTCTTATCGAATATGGCCATTTTCCTTTGAAATTATAAAATAAAATGTGAAATAGGTGCTTTTACTCTGTTCAATTTATATGCTAGTAAAAATTCACACTTTTATGGGATTATTTTATTTTAACGAAGCAGACTATGGTGAATAGTGCTTTTCTACATAATAGTCCAAATATAAATTTGTAATATTTCACTTACCAATTTTCAAAAAATAATTGGTTGTTAAGTAACAATATTGACTAAAATCACATTTTCACTATTTGAACAATTTAAATTTGTAAAATTATTCACAATATTACACTAATAATTAATTAAATAACTTAGACAGTAAAATTGTCCATTATTTTTAATAAAATAACTTCAAATTTTTTCATCGAACATGAGTTCAGGCTATAAATGTAAAGTACCCGAGTATTTATAATTAAGAATAAATACCCTAGATTTATACCTGGGTGAATACCCAAACATTCATAAATACCCTTGTATTTAGGAATTTCCCTTGAAAACTTAGTTTTACATATTTTTCTTTTTAGCTTTACAAAATACTATATAATAGATACAATACATATAATTTTACATAATACAGGCAACTGTCGATAACTAGTAGCTACTAAACGGTGCGGGGGTCTTTCTGAGTTACGAAAAGTCTGTCTTATAGAGAGGAAATAAAGTTGGCCTAAGAAATGAAAACTAATACTTTATCCAAAGTAATATTATACTTTAAGGTGACGAGGTAAACAATACATATCAGATAAGGACACACAAATAACACAGGTACTATAATGGGAAAGTTTGAGATTACAACAGGCCTACAGTACTTGCAAATTATCTATATGATACTGTAATGTATGTACAGGGGCGAGATTGGAGGGGTAGTAGCGCTGTGTTGCAAGATCTCAAAAGGTCCCCTGAATTGAGACGAAAGTAGTTTATGACCTGTTTGTGATCATCATTTTGTTTGTCCCCGCATGCATTACATTATTTCTATAACATCTTTAGTGTGCCAGCATGTGGATGGCATGTTACGGCCTACTATATAAAATTTTATTTTCAGAAATTTTTTACCTTAACTAACTTTGAGTTATCAGGAGTTGACTATCAAAAATGGTTCTTGTATTATTTACTCCAAATTACAAGAGAATACATTAATAAGTAATTAATTTTAAATGTTATTGTTTTAAGGTTTCTTTGTTAAAGAATTTTTTAATCCTTTTATATTAATCTTACTTTATAAATTCCCAATTATTAATCTCCAGTATTATTTACCTATAACTCAGTGTATTTTAAGCCTTACACAATATTAAAATTAAATTAAAGTAGGTGGAAATAACAGATAGAGGAGTGACTTTAACTGTTTTTATTCATACACTAATGGTATAAAATCATAGAAATAAGAAAACTTTCTGACCAGGAGGGTGTTGTAGAAACCAAAATTAGTGACTTTGGGTGACCTTTTTTGACCACAAAATTCCTTCAGTAAACGTTGAACATTATATACAGTATAAAAATAGGGATAATGCACTCAGCCGCAACATTAAACTTTAACTAGATGGTGAACGTTAACCTTTTCCTTAGCATCACGGTACAATCAGGCAACTTGCGACTAGCGCATTGCATCATGGATAGTGGGTGGCTGACATTCAATGCTTTCATTTTGTTATGATGTGTGGGAAATTCAAACAAAAATATTTTTGTGAATTTATGGCCAACTATTGAAAATTCTTGACTTTTCAAGGACTTTCATGACTTTTTTTTTTTTGCAATTAGTAACTTTTGTGACATTTATGACCCAATAGACACCCTGCCGATTCAAATATACAGAAAAATATACCCACACTTGCTAGAAATATAGTGTCAACTAGCCATTTTTTATGAAAATTAATTTTTCTCTCTATTAATATAATTTTATATGTGTGCGATTATATATATGTTGTGTTTAAAAATCCAATATTGAGATGCAAGACGAATTAGATGATACAAATCCATTGGCCCTTTCAATCAGTCATTCTCATTATGTATTAATACTTCTTCCATATTTAATTCATCACTTTCACAAGTAGCTGTAAAGGCCATCATATTCTCTAACTATGCGTCATCTTCATCATCATTAGATTGCAGCTCTATTTATTCCAATGATGTGTCACTGTTTTTCTTTTATGATTTTATTTATTTTAGCTTGTTGCTACTGTTTAGTAATGTACAATTATGAGATAAAAATGTTAGCTTGGCTGCCAGGTGTGTTGTTAAGCTATTTCTGTTTTTGCTATGAATCCAAGTCATGTACTGAATATTCTTTCTGTGGCAGATAATGTAAGACAGGGATCCCAAGGATTCTTATTGTCACATCAGCTGACACACAAGTTCCTCATAAGCCCCTCTACATAACATTGGGCTTAACTCATTTTCACCCACACCATCCCAAATGAACTTACACCGCCACCGTCCTTTTTTATCTCAGTAGTCAGCTAAATCTTGTCGAATTTTTTCCACATTCAATTCCATGTGGTCACATATAAAACTTATTGCATCAATCATTTCTGTTGCTTTCAATTTGTTGCCTTGTGCAGCTGGATTCAAAAGATCAGCTGCCAGGTGGATTTGGCTTACTCCAAATTTTTTCTGTTCTGCAAATTTAGCCAAAAGCTTTTTTTGCTTCATCTTTTTGAGTGGGGATACAGGAATTTATTTATTTAAGGTTGATTCTAACTTGTTAAATTTTAAATATGCATTGTGAATCTGGGGAGTGTTAAGTTTATTATCTTTACATGCTAGTCTTAAGAGTTAGGCCCCTAGTTGATATACCTCTCTGATTGTATTAAACTATAAATACTTATTTTAGTGTAGATTTTTTTTAATGCAACACCATTCAAAATAATTTTGTAAATTAGTTTTTTTCCCACTTCTGGTATTTTTAATTTTTGACTTTTTTTTAGGGCTGTCACAATAATTTTAAGTTGTAAAGTAAGTTATTATAAGGTTATTTATAGTATACTACTGTGGTCAAAACAAATAATTATACATCCAAAAATTATTTAAAGTAGTAAATACTCTAATTTTGGGTATTTATCCAGAGCAGAGATAAATACCTGTGTATATAGCCATTTACAACTACCCTACTCACTGGGTATTTACTCGGCCCACATCACTAGTTCAGGCATAACTAGTTGCTCTGAACCCCCTAGCTCATTCAGAAGTGCCTCTCTACTGGTCTAAGAGTAATGGGTTCAATTCTCACCATATATCAGCTGTATGTACTGAGGGTATTTTTTCCTGAATGGTTTCCCACTCTCCCTCCACAACACAAATGCTGGTATATTTTCTTTGAATCCTATCTTTTCCATCACTAATCAATTAGTGTAATTAAATGCATGTAACCTGTGTATTAAGATACATATAGCTGTCGTCTTAAACTTTTCACATGAATCACTCCCTCTATTTACTGCTGATGAGGTTTTATTCCAACCTTTACATCAGTTTCAGGAGAAAAGATTCAACATTTTTTTCTTGCTTATATGTATAATCATGACAACCATTACCCATACCTACAAATAATATATAAAAATGTAATCTTATATATATATATATATCTCTCGATAATGACTGACTAACAATGAAATTAAGTACACAACTTTAATTGGATAAGAAATGTGTTGAAGTTTAGTTTACTGTTAATTATTCACTACACTACACCAAAATTGTTAATAGTTTAGTAGTTTTTTCACTTTAAAATGATTAGTTTTAGAGTGTACTTAAAAAAAATATATATATTATAAAAAATGGTAACACTCTTTCACTGGTCTCAATTCCTTGGTTTTCTAAAGTTGAATACATAACACCACGATGTGACACCTGGTTTGAGATGTATAAACTTCATAAGTTAGGGGCTATCCGTGGGCTCTTTAGTCTCAATATATTTATTCCTTACCTGCATCAGTGAGCACACTGACAAAGAGGTTTGGCAGGGACGAGGGAGGTCTTGGTTTGAATTCCAACTACTTCTACTGAGGGTAGTTTTCCCAAATGTTTTCCCACTATCCATAAACACAAATGTGAGTATACTTATTATAAATTATACCTTCATCTCTATCCTATAAGATTAAATATTAAAGTTTCCTCGACAGCTAGTAAGATATGATGCACAATTGTAGTATATATATATTTTTACTATGTTTCCCTACTCATTCAAGGTCTTTAAGGTAATATTTTAACTAAACTATTGAGGTAAGAATGAGGAAGGTATGGCTTTTAGAGGTCTGAAATGTAACCATATCTGTTTGGAGGAAGAATGTAAAAAACAACAACTACATCTAACTGGAATTCAAACCTTGACATAACCGGAAAGCTGGACTAAATTATGATCTTGACATTTAAATTGTGTTTTCACGGGTGCATGTTTTGGTGTTGTAAATGTTCATCTTCTGGTCAAGGCTGTCACCATTTAAATTTGCGGGGTGGCATTTCTTCTCTCACTTGTGGCTTATGTTGACATTTCCTAAACAGGAATTTAAAAAAATTAACCATTCCCTTCTTCTCAAGACATTTAAAGTTTTTAAAAACCTAGATAGGCTATTAGCTGTAGAAAATGAACATTATAAGAATTCATTATTCGATTGATCTAGCAATTCAAGAACTAAAAAAAAATAGTACTCTATGCAAGGAAGGGATTTTTAACTGCTTCCCTCTTAATCAGGTACTAATTCTGCTCACTCCATGCTAATTACTCACTACGACTCATAGGCAACCCTTCAAGTGTTGGTTTTAGCTCATTGAAGCTGCTTCATGCTAAATGGAGACAGAATGAATGACTAACTTAGTACTCAGCATCTCTAGTCAAATTAGAAACCTAGAGTTCTTAGGGAATTTCTTTTTGCATGGAAAATTAAGAAATTCTCAGGTAATTTTGAGGTGACTCAGGAAATATTTTTTATGTTTCATAATAATTATCTGCAACAAATCATTATTATGAAACATAAAAAAAAATCCCCTGAAACATTTTTTCATGTGATTGATTACCTGGTTTAAAAAACACACCAACTTTTGGCAATAGAGGCAATTTGATTCATCTGCAAATGAAAAGTACTACATTTGAAACATGCAGCGATAGTTTTGTACAAGTAAACTGGTTATGGTTTACTGATGCATGCATATGTGATTTGTATGAAGAAATGAAGAATAGCGCTGTTTTAAATTATTAATCAAAGTATGTTAAAGTCTTGGAAGTATTTAACTTTACAAAAGTTGATTCACCAATCTATGAACTTAATGTGTATTTCAATTTTACTTTTGGCCCACTTAAGAAAGATGTTTATGAATTTTTATAGATAACCAAGTTAGGAATATACAAACCCAGGGGAACAGATTTTTTCTAATTTTGAATATTTGGAGAAAGTCAGTTACAAGTTTTACTGATGATTTTAATGTCTTTGATCACAAAGCAGATTATGAATTTTCTTGAATTTGTAATGATTTTTACTAAATTCATTGCCTAGATTGAATCCTTTTTAGAAACAAAAATTATTTAAAATTCCAAGTCCAGGTATTTTTTAAATTAAAGTAGCCATATGAGTAAAATTATAGGATTCCTTAAGTCTGAAAAAAAATTGTGTGAAATAACCTGGAATTCTAAGGCACTTAGGAGATTTCTCTCACTCTAAGATTAAGTAGACGCCCCGAATTATCTATCCATGAACGCAGACTGGCGCAAATGGTTGATTCCCTGCTCATTCTTCCATTAGTAACCAGTGTGTTAATTCATGCTATGACCATCAGACAAGGTACAATTGGCTAGGATCAGTATGTCCCTTGCGAGTGTGACTCAAACTCACTTCCTACCTGTGCCGATGGAACAATTGAAATTAATGATTGAGATCCTTAACTACGACCTCTTACTTCTTTTAAGTTCCTAGTAGTAATTATAAGTATCTATTTTCCCTTGGTATTCATAGGCTTTTGTTTCTTTTCGCCAATTCTAGTTCTCTAATTACCCTAGGTAATCCTGGTTTTCTGTTTATCCTATGTTCTCTTAGTTTCCTATTATTCCTATGTAATTGTGATTCCAGTTCTTTATTTATCCTAGAAAATAAAAGCTATACATTTATTATGGGTAATCCGAGGTATATTTATCTCCTGATTCATCATATTCCTCTATAGCTCTTGGGCGTTCCTTGTTCTCTTTTTCTGCTAGGTAATCCTTGGTCTTTATTTATCTTGGGTAATCCTAGCTTTACATTTTTACTGGGTATTCCTAGTTTTGTATATCCCCTGTGTAATTCTGGCTCTCTATTTCACCCAGGCAATCCTTATTTACATTTATCCTGTGTAATTTTAGTTCCTCATTTACCTGGGCTAAGAAAACGACTCCGCTGACCGAGATAGCAACTCGTGTGTTGAGGTTTTGGATCAGAAGTAACCAAGGGGGATGACTGCACCATCTGGGATAGTAACTCTTGTGCTGAGGGTGTGGAGGAGACATAACCTTTAGCTCATCTACGGTAGCGGACAGCTAGCAAAAGGTTCTTTATTGCATAGATTGGCTGAAAGTCACTTATGTCAACTTATTTGATCTATAGAAAGATGATTCCAGGGTAGTAACCTTTGTCTTGAGGGTTTGGACCAGAAGTAACACAGTATTATGACTGCACAAACCAGGATAGTTATCTGTCTCTTGAGGGTTTGGACCAGAAGTAACATAGTCAGATGACTGCACAAACCAGGATAGGTGCCAGTCTCTTGAGGGTTTGGACCAGAAGTAACTAACTTAGGAGGATGACTGCACCAACCTTAATAGGAACATCTTCTTGAAGGATCCCGAGTTTGAACCCCGGTATCTTAAAGTCGACGCCTAGGATGGGGGTGGTGAAGAGCGGCGCCCAGCATCCCGAGGTATGGGGGGAGGGGAATACATCTGTGTGTGTGGGCCTGTTATCGATTAGACAAGAGCTTCTCATGCACACACAGTAAATTGCGAGACAGAGAAAGACAGCAGACGAGTGGGAGGTAGTGGGAAGGGTGTTTGCCGGTAGCAACCCTCTTTCTATATCCACGTTCCAACTCGACTACAACGCTGGAACACTCGCGTTTGTTTAAAAAAAAAAATTATTTATACATTACCTCTAACAATCGTCTGATGACCGACAAGTTTAAGAACATTGGTAGCACACTTTGCTTTTACTTGGGAAGACCGGGGTTTGATTCTTACGTGATACGATGCACAAGTAAGCTTAAGACATTTTTCCAACTGATCTGAACGCACCCATGCTTAATCCTCCTCAAAGTAGGACACTATCACTTGGTTTACTGTTGTCTCTCCATTGCCAGCGTGGACTAACCAACTATCTAACTTCGTGGAACTGAATTGGCGTTTGCCTATTATTATTATTATTATTATTATTATTATTATAAGCACCGCGTCTTAATACCAGCTCGGGTTGTACGCACTTACGCTAATGTCTGATGGTAGGATGATTGTGAGATGAAATGGAGGACCTACAGTTTAACGTGGGATTCGAACCACGGCGAAGGCCTGGAACTCCACACATTCACAAGTTGTGATTAATACACGCCTTATCAGAGGTGAAGTTTGGAAATCAGATAAATCTGTGCCAGGACCGAGGATTGAACCTCGAACCCCCAGCACAGAAGCCTGATACCTTACCCCTAGAACGCCAGGTCACCCTACTGTGTGTTTAAAATATCACGATGCATCTGATCGAGATATGAACTCCACCCGCCAAGGGTCGCAGAAAAACGATCTTTACGCGGAATTAACTTTGCTAGATCTGATTAGGTAGTCCACAAGTTATAAGATGTTCCTATCGTGGTAGACTATTGACGGGGAGATTGGGGTTCGAACCACGGGCTGTTGTACTAAGGACAGTTTAAAACTAAACGGCTTTCTACTTCACTCAAAATTTACCTTAATCACTTCCACCCCAATAAAATATCCACGTGGATAGCCCGTCGAACGGGTAGTAAGATGCAAAGGACAAATACAGAAGCAGACTACTTTGCCGGTGTCAGATTATTCGTTGGTTGTGACACGTTAGTTACCTTATAACTAAACCTAAGATAGCGATTCTTAAGGCCAAACATCGGACTTTAGTGTTAGTGAAAAGAACATTTACACAAATTTAAATTATCGTAAGCACTTTCACCTGTGGTAATGGGGGTGGACCTTAGACTTATCGTCTAGCTGCTTGACTCCGCTCAATTACGGGTCAGGCTGTTCTGATAGTTTTATTATCACCTCATAATACTACTTGTTGCTGTATACTAACTACGCAAATGAGGAAGGTTGAATTTAGAGGGAAAAGGGAAGATCATTTATTAAAAACTACGCTTAGTACACCCAACCGGGATTCATTCTCTGATCTCACCCTCATTGGAAGTCTAGTCTATTGCGAGAGTGACACCTTAAACCAATGTGGTGCAACTGGCGGCCCTCACAGTATCATGGAGGATATTTAAAGGGAAACCCTCAGTGGCAGATGTGAAATAGTTAATGACTAATGAGTCAAATAAAAATATGTATTTAAAAAGGTCATGATTGCATAATTTTAGTACGCATTTATTTAATTAATTAAAATATGTATCTATAATACTAAGTTTTTTGTGGAAGTGTGTTGTAACAATACTGATTTGGACCCCTCTCATATATTAAAAAAGTCATGGATAAAATGCATTTTTCTTTAAAGTATTGTATGTAAAATATCCTTTCAATAAATACTTCATCCATGGAGAATCAAGCGCTTTTCAGTATTAATGTCAAAGGATTGCACAATTGAAACTTATTTTTTCTTTCAAAAGTCATCTCCGCACTATTTACCAAAAAATCAAGTGACGCTAGCTCCCTATACCAATAGGAAGCTAACCTTCATAACACCTATCGCCAGGACTCTTTCGATTTGTTGGTTCTGACACAGGTCACGAGCGGTCCAAGATGCAAAGGGGTAGTTCATATATAAGCTGCTTGTGCGTATGAACACACAGAGAATACCAATACAAATTATACATAATGCCGGTCGCATAGATTTAACAAATTATATATGAAGTGCCGGTAGCATAAATATAGCATTAGCAGTAATTCACAGTGCCACTAACAGAAATCTGTAGTTCAACTAAGATGCATCATATAAACTTATATCTTCAGTGCCGAAGATAAATAAAAATAACTTTAATAAATCGTGTGCAACATTAAAGGTATTATTTTTCAGTTAAAATATCACACATAGATCCGTATCATAATAATTGGCGCTCGATCACGGGCTATAAATACCAATCATATCAAAATACCGTACCGCTTTAATTAGTGCTAGATCACGGGGAAATTATAATTAAACGGTATAACTTCAATCGGCGCCCATCGCCGACCCGTAACGTTTTAATTGACGCCCAACGTGTACCGATTAAATCAAATATCTTTATAGTGTATGCGTGCAGTAACATTTGAAAGATTATAATATATAAGAATTGAAAATAACTGTTTATTAAGTGTTGTTCGTTGGCCTGGATATTAAGTTGATGGGATGACTAAATATATATTTGGCGTGCGGGGCAAACTAGTAGTCATATTTGGCCCTTGGGATGAAAAACGTTTGACCAGTCTGCCTTAGATCATGCGGCCACCGAAGCGGGTTTCATGATAGTTCTCCGCGTTTCTTGGCGGTTGACAAGATGTCGGCCTCTTGACAGAATCCTTGATACTACAACCCGGACCGTTTTGTCAAAAGAAGCCACAACCCCCATTCCACATTGTACCCTTTCTGAACACACATAAACGCACTAATTGCGAACTAGCGTGACCACTATTTACTGTGATCTGGCCTATCCTCAGTCACAATAATGGTTGTAGGGATGAAGGATGTATTATTTTAGAGGTAATGTACCTGCATTTGCTTTAATGAGAGTGCTGGAAACCACTTATAATAATGAAAACAACCACATTACACCCGGCCGTGATTCAAACCCCGACCTCCACCATAACCGGCAAACTATACAAGATGCAAGACTTATGCCAATGTCCGCGTACCCACAGGTGAAGACTTGCACTGGTGGCCACATTGTTTAAGGTGGCAGTATCGTGATGGGTTGGATTGACTGTGACTGGGAAGTTTGAGGCTCGAATCTAGGCCGGATAACAGAGGGGGTGATTTCCCAAATGCAATTTATCACTGTCTCCATCCCCTTCACACTAATGTCAGTGCATTTGTTTTAGCTATCCTGCTCATCTCTGCCACTTACATTACGGTGTCATTAACGTGGGGTTTAAAACGCACTAACACCCTCTTCGGTGGCGCTACTTTTGCAATATACAGGGTTGTGCGCATTAATGAAAACACTTTGAATTTTTTGGAAGTAGACAGAGCTTATTATTAATTTCACAATACACTGGACACACAGCCTTATAGTAAGTAAAACAATAAGCATCTTTTAGCACAGCCTTCTGGGTAATAACTGACAAAATTGGCAGAAGTGTGACCAACCTAACTGAAGATAACAGAAATTTCCTTGCCCAGTGCAATATTTCCATTAATTTGCACAACACTGTACTATATTGCCGATGACTAGGATATTGTAGTTCGATCCCGGTCGGATATACGTTTTTTTTGCCTTAATGGTTTCTTCCTACCCAAACGTGGATACACTTTCTTATAAATTCATCCTTACTCATCCCTAACACATTAGCATAAATAGTACATAAGCGTACAACCCAAATAAGTAGTAAAGCGCAGTCCTAAGAAATAAATAAAAAAATACAACAAATGAGCAACCCACTCTACTAATCGCCCAATATCCTTACACCAGAGCTAACTTATTCTCCGATCGTTCCCTAGACTTGTGTTCCGTCGCCTTACGTCGACAGTAGCCCCATGGCTTCTTTGGTTCTGACTTCTGACAGTCAACATTTAGGTATTCACCTAAATGTTGACTGTCAGAAGTTACAGCTGCTAAACAAACTAACATAACATAGGGTAGCACTGATATAAACAAATCGGGACCGATTGTGTAGGCCATTCTAATCACTCAGCCACGGGGAGCGGGAAGCGCCGAAACGAACATATCAAAGTTCAAATGTGCAAGTAAAAACATATCTAGCCTGGGAGCGATTCATCCTTACTAAAGTTCAAAGCAGAGTGCTTAAAGGCACTTAACCACAGCGCGACCTGTCACGTAACTCCTCCCTCCCCGTGTTGTATTTAATTTTTTTTTAGGAAGGGCCCGATATTTTAGCGTTTTTGTGATCGCTTATTAGCGGAAACTGCGCCTCTGCCGGCGCACAGGAGGTATGGGTGCCATTCATTTTTTTTCTGAATGGTGCATGCTCGTAAAAAATGCAACCCCTCCCCCGTGACCTGTTGATTCCTCCCGGTATTGCTTAGGGCACGCCAGCTTCATGTGACCACAACATCCACCGCTATTGATTTTATCGCGTTTCATCTCGTTAAGTGACGAGGCCACCGACGACGGGCCTTGAGGAGCGTCGCTGTCGTCAGGGGTCATACTTCAACCCCAAGGGATGAGTAAAACAACTTTAGCTTTTTTTAACCCCCTTTCGTTGGCCGCATTTGATTCTCGCAATTGACTAGACTGCCTAAGATGGGTAGATCAAGGTTCGATCACTGTCGGGTGTACTGAGGGTGATTTTTCCTAAATGGTTTTTCACTCTACCACCACGCAAAAGCGGATACACTTCCTCTCAATTCAACCTTACTAATCCTTAACACATTAGTGGGATTAGAACATAAATGTGTAACTCTAACGGTAGTAAGACGAGGTGGATGTTCCCCCCCCCCTCTGCGACTTACTACCCGTCCTAGCCGCGGGTATTAAATTACACAAAATGGGATATGGGTGAGGAAGGTAGAATTTAGAGGAAATATACCCATATTTGGAGGAAGGAGAGTGAAATCATTTCGAGGAAAACACCTTCAGTACGCCAGTGTGGGATTTGAGCCCCGTCTTCCCCCGTTACTGGGTGAACTAGACTGGATGAGCTGGACATTCACTCTGCGTCCCCATCAATGAAACTAAGGAAGACACCATAGTTTCTGGGTGTTCATTGTTATCTAGCTTCTAAGTCGTCTATTGATGTTTGTTTGAATCTCTACCTTCAAACAGAGCGCTAAGAGGCACGCTTTTAATGCTGGGTGGTAGTACAGAAAGAGGAGTCTTCATTAGAAAAAATAAAATCGAGATCAGTGAAACTTTTATTCCCTATTTTATAAATACGAAAAAAAAACTATCCCTGATCTCATTACGGGCAGACAGCTCAAAAAGCATTAAAAACACAAGCCGACCATGTAAGTTTCTTATACGTAACCAAAGGTCTAAGCCTACTGACGGCACCATCTTGGTTCGGAGGTGGGTGTGGCGAGTAGAACATTCATTAGAATCCGCCTACACAGAGAATGGAAAACAAATTTTGTAAAGAAAACTTAAAAATAAAATTATTACGTTTAAAAACATTTATTGGTGATTATTCTAAGGGATTCGGTATAAAGTGTAATTTTAAAGAACATGGAGAGAGGTTTATAAAACTACAATGACATTCCATGAGAAAAACCATAGCCCCACTACACTTCGCTGAGATTTAAATCTTCTTTTTACCAGCAATTCAGTCTATTGCAAGCCTGCATATATGTCTGCCTTAGACCGCTGGCAAGGCCGTAGTCGGAGGTTTTTTGGTGGGGTTCAAACCGCCCCCCCTCCCCTTCTGAAATTTTATGAACAAGATATATATAGCTTTATTTATGATTCAAACCATATCAAAATTAAGGGGTAAAAGTACAAATCGGGGGCTGTGTTACATTAAAAAGCACTCTAGAGGTGTTTGGTATCTAGAATTTTTCCTATCCTCCGGTAATTAGGGGGCTATGCTACCATAAAAAATACTTCAAATCGCTTCTAAAGGTGTTTAATATCTATAAGTTTTTCTAGCTTTCGGCAGTTAGAGGGCTATGTTGCCATAAAATATGTTGATAGCCTTTAGAACTATCTATCGTTTCTAATTCTTTTTCTATTCTTCCGCATTTGGGGGATGTGCCAACCAAATTCCCCCCCCCCCCCCCACCTGATATGATTGACTGGCTACGGCCTTGGCCGCTGGTGTGTTTCGTCGTGAATAGACTTATCTCCAGTACATACAACCAGGGTTTGAAGTAGAGTTATATAAAAAAATATTTTTTCCTATGGCCATTTGAGTAAAGGCCAAATTGTCGTGTAAACGTGACGCCAAGACCTAATAGTAAGACAAACTATTATTTATAAATAGTTTAAATTGAAAAATGACACCTTGATATGGATATCCAACCCGAGATCTTTCTTTGGACTCCTAAGCCAATTTTCTAACCACTGAGCTATCCAGGAGTCGCCCCGTGTCCAAGGTCACTTCTCCCTCCTTTTAAGGCAGTCTATGATCTACTTGCAGAAATCGTCAGTTACAGATAAGTGATCAATAAGTTCACGAGATATCAGATAACGCAGCCACCTTGGACTCAGGAGGGCTTTATACGGCCATTAGTCCAACGACAATTGAAAAATGACACCTATATACGGGAATCGATCCCGGGACCTTTGGATAAGTACTCCAATGCTCTAAACTCTGAATTATTTTTTATCATTGAAGAATTACCTTGGTCGCAGGATGACCCCTGAATAGCTCAATGACTAAAGCGTTGGTGTCCCGGGTTTGATTCCTGTGTTTAGATGTCATTTTCCAATTTAAAGAATATGTTATTTAGATGCGGCTATAACATTAATCAATATACTATTTGACTAATTAGTCCGTTATTAGCTATAAAGTTTAATTTTCTCTGTATAGAATATAAAACTATTTTCTATGCTCTCGAACATCTTTTACTTGAGAACAAATGTTTTTACTTTTTATATATTTTGATTTGAATAAGTACTACATTCCCGTCGAAAACAGTGATTGTATGTGTAAGGGAAAAGCCTGTAGGCTACATTCCACAAAATGACTGGAATTAAAAAATACCCTCAAGTCCTGTGTAAGTAAAAATAGGCTATTTAGTAAGTTTGTGGGTTTAATAGTTTTATCCTTGTCGAGTAATGGCCGCATATTTCAAATGGGTTATTTTTATTTATATACTCTGAAATCACTTAAAATTTGTAACTAGTGTTGCCTGGATAAGTTAAAAAAAACAAGATGAAGTCTGATTTTAATGCACTGTGTAAATATGGGGTAACAAAAACTCAAGTGGCACCTGGAAAACTAAAATTTTTGGTTGAGGAATCTTGAAATATCAGGAAAATTCAAAGATTTGTATTAGTGGTAACCCTGTTAATGCTTAAAGAATGGAGGGGCTAGACATGACCCCGTGGCTGGTACCTTGTACACTGCTTCAACACCATACATACATTAAGCACCAGCAACTAACAAGATCTCTTCTAAGATAACAGGCTTAGGAGGGAGTGTAATGACAGTTTTGGCGATGTGAAAGGGAAAAGGTTGGTAATGAATCTAAGGAAATGTTTAAACATTTGTCTTCAAAAGAGGTAAAACCTCTTTGTGGGAAAACTCAAATTTCTAACTTGGCCTGGGCATGAACCCTGGTCTCACAAGTCTTCAGGCCAAGCACGCTATCGCACACCTGTTGGTAATAATAGATAATGAGCGGCATACGTTTCCGCTGATTGTGGGTGCAGCCAGTGACTAGCGTGTCAACCGACAGTCGAGCCTGGCTAGGTTGAGAGTGGTCGCTTTTAGGAAACACAGGAGGCCCTGACCTAGCGTGTCAACCAACAGTCGAGCCTGGCTAGGTTGAGAGTGGTCGCTTTTAGGAAACACAGGAGGCCCTGACCTAGCGTGTCAACCGACAGTCGAGCCTGGCTAGTTTGAGAGTGGTTGCTTTTAGGAAACACAGGAGGCCCTGACCTAGCGTGTCAACCAACAGTCGAGCCTGGCTAGGTTGAGAGTGGCCGCTTTTAGGAAACTTAGGAGGCCTGACCTAGCGTGTCAACCAACAGTCGAGCCTGGCTAGGTTGAGAGTGGTCGCTTTTAGGAAACACAGGAGGCCCTGACCTAGCGTGTCAACCGACAGTCGAGCCTGGCTAGTTTGAGAGTGGTTGCTTTTAGGAAACACTGGAGGCCCTGACCGAGTGTGTCAACCAACAGTCGAGCATGGCTAGGTTGAGAGTGGTCGCTTTTAGGAAACACAGGAGGCCCTGACCTAGCTTGTCAACCGACAGTCGAGCCTGGCTAGGTTGAGAGTGGTCGCTTTTAGGAAACACAGGAGGCCCTGACCTAGCGTGTCAACCGACAGTCGAGCCTGGCTAGGTTGAGAGTGGTCGCTTTTAGGAAACACAGGAGGCCCTGACCTAGCGTGTCAACCAACAGTCGAAGTCGAGCCTGGTTACGTTGAGAGTGGTCGCTTTTAGTAAACACAGGAGGCCCTGACCTAGCGTGTCAACCGACAGTCGAGCCTGGCTAGGTTGAGAGTGGTCGCTTTTAGGAAACACAGGAGGCCCTGACCTAGCGTGTCAACCAACAGTCGAGCCTGGCTAGGTTGAGAGTGGTCGCTTTTAGGAAACACAGGAGGCCCTGACCTAGCGTGTCAACCGACAGTCGAGCCTGGCTAGTTTGAGAGTGGTTGCTTTTAGGAAACACAGGAGGCCCTGACCTAGCGTGTCAACCGACAGTCGAGCCTGGCTAGGTTGAGAGTGGTCGCTTTTAGGAAACACAGGAGGCCCTGACCTAGCGTGTCAACCAACAGTCGAAGTCGAGCCTGGTTACGTTGAGAGTGGTCGCTTTTAGTAAACACAGGGGGCCCTGACCTAGCGTGTCAACCAACAGTCGAGCCTGGCTAGGTTGAGAGTGGTCGCTTTTAGGAAACATAGGAGGCCCTGACCTAGCGTGTCAACCAACAGTCGAGCCTGGCTAGGTTGAGAGTGGTCGCTTTTAGGAAACACAGGAGGCCCTGACCTAGCGTGTCAACCGACAGTCGAGCCTGGCTAGGTTGAGAGTGGTCGCTTTTAGGAAACACAGGAGGCCCTGACCTAGCGTGTCAACCAACAATCGAAGTCGAGCCTGGTTACGTTGAGAGTGGTCGCTTTTAGTAAACACAGGGGGCCCTGACCTAGCGTGTCAACCAACAGTCGAGCCTGGCTAGGTTGAGAGTGGTCGCTTTTAGGAAACATAGGAGGCCCTGACCGAGTGTGTCAACCAATAGTCGAGTCTGGCTAGGTTGAGAGTGGTCGCTTTTAGGAAACACACGGAGCCCTGACCGAGTATGTCAACCAACAGTTGAGCCTCGCTAGGTTGAGAATGGTTACTGTTAAGAAACACAGGGGCCCTGACCGAGTGTGTCGACCAACAGTCGAGTCTGGCTAGGTTGAGAGTGGTTACTGTTAGGAAACACAGGGAGCCCTGACTGAGTGTGTCGACCAAAAGTCGACCCTGGCTAGGTTGAGAGTGGTTACTGTTAAGAAACACAGGGGGCCCTGACCGAGTGTGTCGACCAAAAGTCGAGCCTGGCTAGGTTGAGAGTGGTTACTGTTAAGAAACACAGGGGGCCCTGACCGAGTGTGTCGACCAACAGTCGAGTCTGGCTAGGTTTAGAATGGTTACTGTTAGGAAAAACAGGGAGCCCTGACTGAGTGTATCGACCAAAAGTTGACCCTGGCTAGGTTGAGAGTGGTTACTGTTAAGAAACACAGGGGGCCCTGACCGAGTGTGTCAACCAATAGTCGAGCCTGGCTAGGTTGAGAGTGGTCGCTTTTAGTAAACACAGGGGGCCCTGACCGAGTGTGTCAACCAATAGTTGAGCCTGGCTAGGTTGAGAGTGGTTACTGTTAGTAAACACAGGGGCTCTGACCTAGTGTGTCGACTAACAGTCGAGCCTGGCTAGGTTGAGAGTGGTTACTGTTAGGAAACACAGGGGGCCCTGACCGAGTGTGTCGACCAAAAGTCGATCTTGGCTAGATTGACCGATTAACTAAAGGCGTTACTCTCATGTTATATTGGTTTGCTGATGAGGGGGAGATCAGGATTAGAATCCCGGTCGGCTCTGAGTTTTTTTCCTAAATGGTTTTCCACTCTTTCCACGAAAATGCGGGTAGATTGCTTCAAAAATTCTTCCTTCCTCATCCCTGCTCCTTCAGAGTAATTATTGGATCTATATATTTGCGTATAATTTGTAACTATAGTAAGATGCGATGATATGTATATACATTTCAAAACAATTAGACTTAGTTACAGTATTTTTAACCCCTTTGAAACATCAAAACTTGAGTGAACTGACAAATTAAATACCAATTTCCACGAGTTAGGAATAGATTGGTTTTAGTTAATTATTTTAGGATATTTAAAATACGCACCCTGAACTGATTATTTCAGAAAACTACCTACAAATTAAATTCTAAAATATACTCCAAATCTAACCCCATTTCGTTAATTAATTACTGCCCTATGGGAAGTCCCATTAGCAAAATGACACTTGTACAAGGATTTAAACACTGGTTATCTGGCCTTATGCTCTGGTCGCATCACCTATTGAGCTATCCGGGATCTTCTCCTTGTGATTCATTAAATTATATTAACTAAATGAAGCAGGGTTCAGATTCCTGCCCTGGCGCCATTTTTCAGTATATACACAATCTCACCAGAATGTCATTTGAAGAGACGTGCTTGCTCTTTAAAATGCCTGGAAACGTCTTGAGAAGGGAGAAATGAAAGGGCACGGACCTGTCTTCACACACTGTGTGTTTGTCAAAGTTGCCACGTACCGGGAAAACGCAGGGGACATTTTGTGTCTGAAAAAAACCCCGTGAAAACGCGGGTAATCGCACACAAAAAAGGTATATTTGTGAATATAGGACATTAAAGTGTAGCATCAAATAGTGAACCCCTGCAAAGTAGAAAAAGCTAGTTCTTAAGAAAAAAACACGCTGATTTGAAACGTGTCTTATCTCAGCCCCCCTTACCTCCTTTTTTCTCCTTGAAAAATAGAGTTGCGTAGCGACTGCATACTGAAATTTCATCATGAAGATTAAATCATCCTTTTCTCAACACCAATGGTATTACTTTATAATAGTTAATTCAATGAAACATGAAATTTCATTCCTTTTTATTACTCGAGCCCATCTCATGGCCGTTAAACGGCAAATTAGACACAATATAAATCTAGAACCAAACGTGTTGAAGTGTGGCTTTCTGCTATCTTCATTTGTCGTCAACAGTGAAATTGCGATCAGTTTAATTTTAAATTTTAAAATAGCTATCAGCCGAGAGGGACGCCATAGATTATGCGGCCACCGAGGCGGGTACATGCATATAATCCGAACGGATAATGAAACAAGGTGACTTTTTTTCTTAAAAAAGAACTCAATTTAATATAGTAAAATTGTTTCACTGATTTCAAATCTAATGTTTTTGTAAAGTAGAATATAGCAGACCGCACCATGTAATATCGTCTGGTTCGAGTTGTGTTTCCTAGACCTAAACTGGTGTTTTATGGGGCCAAACGGGCTCATCAAGTTGATATAAAAAGGTTAATTTCTTCTGGAAAACAGAGGAAATTGTGTATTAAGATATTAGGGCAGCCCTGCGGGGATTATATATCGACCATTTACCTTTATTTGATTGATGTTTGTTAAAACAGCAACAGTTTTGTTGTCAGCCCGTGGAGGGAAGTTTCTTCCACTATTTCCCCGACGGGCGGTAAATTTAGCTGGAGTTTGTGGGATGCTTGCCAAGAGACCTCGATTACGTAATTATTATCCTCGAGGAATATTGTCGAGTGCCATTTTGTGTGATTCGACTGCTGGGGTGGACGAGCGTAACTGTCGCACGGTTAATGTGCTCGACCTAACTGTCGAAACTAAAAAGATTTGAGCAGGAAAAAAATTGTTTCGAGATTCGATTTTTTTAAAAATCTATCAAGTTTTGAATTAGAATTTATTTTAGAGCTCCCATACTGTTTATTGGTGGTTTAGCGTCGACATAAATAGAACAAACTTAAAAACCAGACCCCAGACCATTAATTTAACACTTAACTAAACGCATGAATGTTATGATTAACGCCTTATAACAAATAATATTACCATGTAACGGTTATTTCTATTTTATTGAATCTCGATTTCCTCTTCACAATTTTTTTCAATATTCGAACTCAGGATTCAGGATTCATAGGTAAAATAAAGATTAGGATTTGTAAAATTGTAGATTTGGTCCAAATCTACAATTCCAGGTGTGTGTAACGGCGTTTACACACACCTGGAAAACCAGTACAACACGAAATATAATGTGTATGGAAAACAAAATTAAAACTTAGGAATTTCACTAAAAAAACTATAAGTACTAGCTTATCTGTGAATTTGGAATATATAGCCTCACGCTTTAAATGGCAGACTTTGGTATAGAAGTAAGCTGAGTTCTAAGCATGCTGATTGGAATACGGGTCCCCTCCCCTCTCCCCTTTTTCCCCCCATCGTACCCAAAACATTGGTTGGCGCAGCCACAGCACATATTTCACGATCAAATTCCAACTGTCTTGCTTTAAACTCCAATTATATCACTCCATCCTTTTCGATTTTATTAAAGATTACATTTAATATGTATACTTAAATATGAATAGTCTAGAAAAAAAAAATTCTTCCGGAAAACACAGGGATGTTTATTAAGAATTTAGTGGCAACCCTGTATAAGCGATTGGGGAAGATAATTTGAATAAAATTCACATAACTGACTTAAAATAATTTCTTCATTACTCACTAAATATGGGATAATAATAATAGCAGTTAATCATTTCAAAGTGTTTTATTGAAGTAAACCAGTAAGCCCCTTCTACAGACTTCATGGTCCGTATAAATTGTATTTGCGTTTACACAGTCCCCTTAAGCACGTAACTGTGCCTACCAATAAGATAGTGAGACTTTGTCCGATAAAACTCTTTGACAGAAAATCGTTTACAGCCAGGAGCAACCGGCAAGCAGTCCGCTGATCAATTAAAGAAACCAAAATAACTAAATTTGTTGGGAAAACATCCAGAATATACGTGAAATTTAAATTAAGCGCAATCACAATAACTATATTTATAACACGTTTTGAACTATCAAAGATATAATTAGCAACGGATCTTTTCACTGCCATTGGTGCTTTTATTTCGATGCGCGAGTACATATTTACTGTGATTAGTAGTCCATATACACTAGTCGTTAAAATGTTTAAGTTGACCATCTACGGAGAGCGGACCTGGATAAGGATACAGATCATTCTGATACTGTTTTATCTGTTTTATACTTTTTACGGATACCGAGTCTGTAGATGGGGCTTTAGAGAGATAATGAGACAAACTACACGTTTTATCATCACACCCGCCTCGGTGGCATAGTTGGCTAACGCGCTAGATTCTGTTGACTAACTGCTGAGGACGTGGAGATCGAGGTTTGAATCTCGCTCGGGTGAACTGGGTCCAGTGGTTATCCACTCTTCCTCCACGCAAATGCGAGTTCACTTCCTCTATATCCAACCCTCCCAATTCCTAACCCATCAGTGTAAATAGTACATAAGCGTATAATCCGAACGGGTAGTAAGACGCGGTGCTAAGTATTATTATTATTATATCAGAAATGTCCATCTACAACGATCAGTCAGACTGGCAGTATTAATAAAGTAATAATTAATACTGACAGTCTGACTGTTCGTGTAGGGGCAGTACTGATGGACTGATGGCAAGACTGATTAAAATACCGATGTGATCCGAATTTACTGAGCACATCAGTCTAAGTCCATCAGTTTTGTAAGGGTGGGAGAGAAGAACAGACTGACCGTGTGAGCGCGCTCGTCAGTATTTCCTTCAGTCTCAGTGCAAACATAGACTGCAGTCTGCATACGCCTTTTCCTTATCATCCATGTTGTTGCACGGCGCATGCAGGGGCTGAGACTGATAAAATCACTGATACGAAGACTGACCGTGTACGGTATCATTGTAATACTGATGACAGTCTGACTGATCGTGTAAGGCCCTATTTCAAATACCATCAGGAGCGATTCTTCTTTCACCTATTCGTGTCCCTCAAACTCTTCATGGTGTGCCAACGATAAGTTTTTTCATGCAATCATATTTGGGGCATCTTTAAATACAAACAACTGATTTTAAATTGGAAGAAGGGTACGCGAATTGAATGTCAGTACTTTTTCGGTTGTTATAAATAAAAACATTTTTGACTAAAATATACATAATATTGCTTTAGTAGATACGTGTCAGCAATAAGTATTTATTTCGTATCATAGCACGGTTTATTATGAACCCCACATCATGTTGGTAAACAATGTTATAATGCGTACCAGCGCGCAGTATATTCTTCCCCAAATATAAAGTCAGCAATCATTGTTACTTATCAGCGCACAGTTTATTCTTCTTTTCACACCAAGTCTGCAATCATTGTTTGTTACGTATCAGCGCACAGTTCATTCTTCTCTTGCAGCAAGTCAACAATTATTGTTTGCCGCGTATCAACTGACTCTCACATCATAGTTAGCAATCATTGTTGCGTATCAGCGGTTACTATATTCTTAGTTCCGGTCCCACTCCTGACCGCAGCGTGAGTTACCCGTGTTTTCCCCCTAGGGACTGTTGGGGGGTGGGGGGTGAACATGGCATTGCAGTGAGTGTACTGTACATGTACTAGGTGTGTGTGTGAGGGGGGGAGAGTCAGGTATCGATCGTCAGGAAGATGGATCCCCCCTTCCCCTTTTCCTTCCTTCTTCAGGACGGAAACAAACCGGCCACGGTCGCCCGTGTGTCGGGGATCGAATCTCGGACCTCATACAATCAACACAAACATTTCTCAATAATGTTCCCTTTTCTTAGTTCACCTGAATGTTATTTTATAGTGGTAGAACTGTAAAGTTGAACACTTTAATTCAGTCGGTAGCGCGTCTGACTACTGAACTAATAATATAGTCCTTGTAGGGCCAAAGGCCTAAAAAGATGAATTTGGGTAAAAATGGAGGGAATTGGTGAATCTTCTGGGATATGATTATTGGGTACCATGGAACACAAAAATAGGCGATAGCCATCTGGGAAGCGTAGCTATCCAATATGGCGGCCAGAGTAAAAGTTTCAAAGCTTATCTCGAGAATGGCTTTTTCAATTATTTTTTTCAAACGACATATTTTCTATATATTAATTTTTATAACTATCATTTTTCACACATCTCTCTTTTTTAAAAAAATTAGGAAAGCAATAATTTATTTTGCAATTTTATGTTCTATATTTTGACCTATAGCTCGAAAACTGCGTAAAAAAATATTTTACCGTACTCTATAGAATATTCCTTATTTTATGAACTTTCCAACGGCACCATTTAAAGCCCACTTACGATTAAGCATAATTTGATAGCCGCCCTAAAACCTCCAATCTTTTACTGGAAATTTTTTCTTAGGTTGTCCTGGAAATTCCTCCCCCCCCCCTTCAAAAAACAGGTCAGTAAATCTGTATGAAACGGGAGGAGGAAACAGGAGTAAGTCAGTAGATGCAATTTACAAGATATCTGGGGAAATTCATAAGGTGTCTGACTGAATTCCTTTAAATTATTTATCAAACCACTGAATCATTCATTAAGATAAAATTTACATTAGGTTATAATATTGCCATTTTTATAAATCTTGTTTTTGTTTTGTAATCCACATTACATAAACTATCATGCACAATATCAACATTGAGAGTTGGGGTATTTAATGTGCACTTTCTAAAACAGACTGATTACATCTGCACATGACTTATAAACTAACTTATGTCTAGAACAGACACAACATCCAACATCCATTCACCACTGTGAGAGGGGAAACCCACATTTCACTAATGATTATTTGCAAGTGAGTTTGTTTTGTTTTAATTGTTTGAATGACTTATTGCGTCAAGGAATAAATAATAAACGGCGAAGAAAGGTAGAGGTGTAGGAGAGTTGGGAGCCCGCATAAAATAATTATGTAATGATGTGTATTTAGCCATGATTACTTTATACACCTGTCCTGGAGGAATTGTAAAAAGTCCCTGAAAATTCCTTGAAATATTATAGAAAAAAATTTCATGATTTTGTGAAGAAACCCTGTCAATAACCATGTACTAGAAGTTTCAACAATTCCTCCCATTTTTCCTACAAAAGTAGCTGGCACACGGACTAAAAGGGTCCCGTTCGACTCATAGTATGGCAAAAAGATGTATCATTTATGAAATTGGGGATTCCCCTTTGACAGTGGTGCATTAACAGGGGACTGGATACTGTGTTAATTGTATAATTTTATTAGTTTGTAACTAAGTCGTGCTATCATATAATCAGTTGGTTCAGAAAGTGCACTTTAAACACCCCAAATTAATAATAATGTTAATGATGTTTGCCATTGCAACCATATTCTCTGGCCAAACACAGGTCACAGGTCCTGGTACGTTTCCCACATTCCCGTTGAGGTCACTTGAAAAAAGAGACGGCCAAGTATTAGGCAGGCATAAGTTTACACAAAGTGCAGTTTCAAACGACAAGTTAGGTATATTCGGTTCACGATAGGTTTTTACCTGGATAACAGTTCGAAAATCATATGCTTAGGTTTTGGGTTGCCAACACTTGTAAGAGATCACAGTTTTGTTATAAATGTAAAGATCTTTAATTACTCGTTATATATTACATTTAAAATAACTTAAACTTAAGTTTTCTCATACTATTTCATTTTTTTAAATAATTTCTTTTTATCCAACTTGAAACAATATTTTAAACATTAATTAAAAGTACTTATTTTTCGTTTTGGAACGTTACTGATTTTGTGTAATATAGTGCACACATCAATATATTTTAATACAGGCATCGTATTTACTTGGAAAAGAGAAAATTGTTGTAATTTTTTTACATACAATAAATGATTTTATGATTATTTTATCGTATTTTGAAATATTTAACTGAATAAAATATTTTCATCAACTGCGTGTCTGCATCATTGTAAAAAAATTGTTTACCATTATGTTCACTCATATGGTTTAAATTCGTCAGTCGTCATTTTAAAGCTATGTTCGTTAGAAGTTTTTGTGAAAGTGGTGTTAATATTTGTTTAAGGGGAATAAAACTATAAATAAACTTTGTGTCCGACCTCAAATAAATATATAAATAATATTGGCCTAAATTACTGTGTTTAACTATCACATTAATATATTACCATCTGTTTTCATTACAGTCATCCAAAGTGATAGATGTCAGCTGTTGACGTAGTGATATATTAGGGATTACTTCTAGTAATATTTCGAGCTGTCATCCAGGTAAACTTAGCTCGTGAATGAATTATATATTCAGATCGTCATTGCTATAATATTTTGGACCCAGCGGAGTCGCCACATTGAAAAAAGTTTCCCTCGTTTTCTTACAACTGTCATAAGTGATAACTGCATAGCCTATGGTTTCGCGTATGAATACATGCGCGCAAATATATCTTCCCCTTACATTTTGAAGTTCTTCCTATGACAATGACTATAGTTAAGTTGCGACTAATGGCACGATAAGCCAATGATTAACTAAATCAAACACGTGTTCATCGTTATTTTTAATTACTAATTTCCGCAACGGTGGGGATGCATTGAAAAGGAGTATTATGTCTAATCATATTTACTGGTACACGAGCCGCACCGCACTTCATTAATAATAATAATTTTTAGCACCGCGTCTTACTACCCGTTCGGGTTATACGCTTTAAGTACTAATTACGCTAATGGATTAGGAATTGGGAAGGTTGAATTAGAGGAAGTGAACCCGCATTTTCGTGGAGGGAGAGTGGAAAACCATTTAGGAAAAACCTCTCCCAGTTCACCCGACCGAGATTCGAACCTCGATCTCCATGTCCTCAGCGGTCGAGCTCAACACGACAAGCGCGTTAGCCAACTACGCCACCGAGGCGGGTCCGCACTTTATTAAACCAAGCATAAGATTATTGTAATAAAAAAACTATTTTTACATTCTTGATAGACTGAGATCTATTATAAAATAAGTTTGTATTTTTATTTTTACTTGCATAGGTTTTCACCTATTTTCATAAAATTAAGTTAGCTATTAGTTACGAAGAATAAATATTTAAGTTAGCTTATAATTAAGAAGAAGAATGTTTGTTGTTCAATAAGTTGCTGTATATAATATTGTTTATTTTATGCGTAATGTTGGAAACAATGACTACAGCGTCCCACGTGCAACGCTGTGAAAGAAATGCCGGTTGTGTGACTTCACCGCCGCACGCCGGCTATGTCGAGCGAAGGGTCCGTCTTATCTCCGTGACCAAGGGAGTATTGAGTGAAGTAGTTGCATGAACTGGCGTGAACATTGTATTGAGCACAAAACTGGACTTTGTGTGCGCATTTAAAGGCGGAAACACACTCACACGGATGAGTCGAGGTTAGCATGTCGATCGGGTGCACTGGGGGTGGTATTTCACGTGTGATTTATGACTTTAGGTTTTTCTCATCTCATCCTCTTTCCTCACTAATGCGGTTGTATTTTCTTTAAGTTAACCTCCTAATTAGGTCGTTAACTACCCTTTTGTTTGGTGTGATGCTACACGTTACACTACCCGTCCAGGACATCCCAAAATGTAAACTAACGAGGTAAAGGTGTAAATTAGAGGAAATGTACCCGAATTTGCGAGGATGTAGATTGAAAAATATAATAGGGAAAACCATCCCCAGTATACCCGGCTGAGATTCGAAACCTGACCTCCCTCATCACTGGCAAACCGAGCAAACTATCCTGGCTTTTAACCCTCGAGTTCACTGATGCTTGTAATGATGCTACATATCCCTATTTAAAATCATAAAAAAGACAACCTTCATGTTCCTCAGCAAAACACTCGGAAGTTGTAAATTATGTAAATTATTATTATTATTATTATTATTATCAGCACCGCGTCTTACTACCCGCTCGGGTTATACGCACTTACGCTAATGTGTAATGGTAGGGTGATTGTGAGATGAAATGAAGGACCTACAGCTTAACGTAGAATCCGAACCACGGTGGCGACCTGGCATTCCACACATTCACAAGATGTCTTGTCAGAAGTGTAGGAAGGGCTTGGAAATCAGATAAATCTGTGCCGGACCGAGGATTAAACCCCGGCCGCCAGCACAGAAGTCTGACACCTTACCCCTAGACCACCAGGTCACCCACTTATGTAAATAAAGTCACACAGTTAAAAATTTAATCAAAGTGATGGAAAAGTATATATCACTATCTTTGTGAAACTCGACTCGTCCACTGTTATTGTTCTGCGGAAGAAATCGTCCACCCAAACTTGGATTGTTCAGTGCAAAAGCTTACAGTACATACTGACCACCGTAAACCTACGTATACCCCACACCCCAAAATCAAGTAGTAAAATTTCATATTACTAGTATCACAGATGGTCGTCAAAATATTAAATATTACATCCAGTCATTTCACATACATTGTATTAAAATCAACTAGTCAGGTTAGGTTAGTTTAGTTTAGTAGAGTTATAATTACTTAGTACGCTTTTGCACTGAACATTTCCAAGTTTGGGTGGACGAGCTGATGTGTTTACTTTCTTCAGCAGAACAATAACAGTGGAAGAGTAGAGTAAGACCCCGGCCAGGCTTGCGACCTGGTCGCCGCGACCAGGTCGCAGTGGTGTATTACATTGATTCTTATGAGGGTGGCCACGCTTGGCGACCTGCGACAGCGACAGATTTTAAAACGCTTTCGTGAGCGTTTTCAGGTCGCAGCGCCAAATACGCTCGCCTTTATTTCTTATGGAGGTGGCCACGCTTGCGTTCGGGTCGCAACCTGTCGCGAGAACACTGAACACTTGTGTGGGTTTGCTTGCGTCATCCTAGGTTAAAATGTCGACAGATAAGGTGGTCGGGACCACGCTATCACTCCTCCACTAAGCATTTTCACTAACTTTCATACAAACCGCCCAGTGTTTCCCGGTTCCCGCCCGTCTGAAGTTTGACACTCGGTAGAGGGTACTGTACATAACAATGTTTGATACCGAGCTATTTATAAATGAAGTAACTACTTTCAACCATCCTCCATATGTAAATCACAACCACCCACCACCCTTCAACACTTCAACCATCATGTATATGCTAAGCAAAGCCAAACCATGTCTTTCAAACAATTATCATCACTTACCCATCAACCTAGCCACCAACCATTATCTCTAGCATTACATTACCAACACAACGAAGAGCAATCAACAACATCTGAACATGAGAGCGAGTCAAGTGTGTTTAGTGTGTTTAGTAACCCTGCTAACAATTAGAAAAAAAATTTCAATCTTTAAGACTTGTATTTTTTTAATACACAATTTCAAGTAAATTTTATTGGGCATTTCTAGTGTAAAATGTTGTTTATCCATGTCTCATCTTACCTCAATGCGTCCGCCACTCTTTCTTCCACTGGAATCGAGTTATTCATTCTCGTTCTTTGCTTCTCAATGCCCTCTCTGACGTATGAGCAAAGTTCGTCAAATGAAGCTACACTCATTCTAAAATACTGAAAAAATCTATCTTCAGCCTTTCTGAGTTCATTAAATAAGGTATGAAACTGTCCATAAGTACGTCTCTGCAAATTAATGGGGTGGAAACAGTATTTTTTTAGATGTACGTTTTTTCTTCATATAAATAGATACTACTATGGCTAGTAACACATCTGGTCATAAAACGCGGCGACCAGGTCGCAGGCGTGGTCCGGGACCAACAAAAAGCATTCCCCGCGACCTGGTCGCAGCGTCCTGTCGCGGCGACCAGGTCGCAAGCCTGGCCGTACCTTACAGCAAACTATCTCAGTTATTTTTGTTATTCCATCTAGTCTAGGCTAGACTCAAATACAATTTTAATCTTTTGTTGTATTATAATTTATTATTCATACCCGCTTGGTTCCCACACACATTGTGATGCTGGAAAACTAAGAAAATATGACACATGACTTTAACCAAGACTCGAAGTGCTAACTGTTGCCAAAAGAGCTAGGTCGATTATTAATTCTAGAATTCATTCCTGAAAATCGATACAGCTCACTATTAAAGGAAGGATTGCAACATTAAGTAAAATAGTAAACTTCACACTGAATTCTTGCTTACATCCACTTCAGTGGCTGCATGGTTTAAGGCGTCACTCTCTCGGTATACTTAAACTGCTGATGACGAGGAGATCATGGTTCGAATCTCGGTCGTGTGTTCTGAGGGTGGTTTTCCTCGCAAATGTGGGTACATTTATTCTAAATATAACCTTATTCATCCCTAAAACTATTAGCGTAGTTAGTTCCTAAGCGTATAACCCGCGAGGATAGTAAGACGCGGTTCTAAAAAAACTTACTTTGAAACATAAAAAAATAAACTGAATGGTATTATTGGTCGTGTGCGTATGTAATTAAGGTTCGGAAGGTAAGTAATATATATATATATATATATATATATATATATATATATATATATATATATATTACCATCCGAACCTTAAACCATATATATATACACAAGTATATATAACTTAATTGTTTCAGAAAAGCGGGCCATGAGTTTGCGAACTCTGCCTTGGCCCGCGCGACCACTAATACGGAAACCCTGATGTTGAATGTAGGTACAAAATAATAAAATGAAACACTCAAATTCCAAATTTAAGAAAAAACTATCAACACGACAAATTTAAGAAATTTTGTTCACCTTTGAAGATCCATTCACTTGTCATTACATACATTACTAGCTATACGCATAAGTGTTCGTATGGCCTTTGGCGTCGTTCTGACAATGTGCTGGGGATGCACTGAGGTGTTTTTTCCTAGAAAATGTTTACGGTATACCGTCACACAAATTCGAGTATATTTCCTAAAAAAATACTTTTATCATTTTACGCTTTTGGTGTAAATATTCGTAAAATTCGGCTGAGTAGTGGGAAGGGATACAAACACAATACACCTGTTATTAGAGGGTCTGGTTTCTTAGAATCACTTATCCTTCTCGCAAAGTTTAGGCAGTTGGACGTTTTACGTTTACAGGTGGAAATGGCACAAGGAAATAAGATTCCAATTCCATTGCGGTGTGATCTGCTCTGAACCGTCATCGGCTCTTTTATCCCTCGCCTCTTCCCAACTCTCCTGTCTGTCCCTCTTAGGTGTGGAGCAGCCCCCCCTCAAGCCAGCCCGAGGTTTGCATGTGTGTCCCTCCGCCGCGCTAAATAATCCTTGCTGCCTGCTTGCTTGCTTGTTTGTTGAAGGGTGGGGAGAGCGCTGCGGGTTTCCGCCACTGCCGGCCCCATGGCTGAGTGGTTAGGGTAGGGGACAATAGGTTTGGGGGACCTTGGTTCCATCGTCCCCGTGGCTGGGGGACCCTGGTTCCATCGTCCCCGTGGTTGGGTGACTACGTGTTTGGGCAACCCTGGTTCCATTGTCCCTGTGGCTGGGGGAACCTGGTTCCATCGTTCCCGTGTTTGGGCAACCCTGTTTCCATCTTTCCCTTAGCTGAGTGACTACAGATTTGGGGGACCATGGTTATATTGTCCCCGTGGTTGAGTAACCATGGAGGCCTAAGCTCACAACAAACTTTCCAACGAGTGAGTTCAGTCTGATTTGCTTTGTAGCCCTTGATGTGTGATACGTACTGTACTACAGAAGGATACTGATAAGTTGCGTTCAACATTGATATTACTTAACTATTATATCTAAGCTATTTATCAAAAGCGACATTTACCGATAGCAATACTTGACTTTTGAATATATGGAAGTAGTTTTAGTAACTTTTATGTTCTTCATAATACAGTCCAACATACATAGGAAGAACATTTAGAAAAGTTTCTAGATCTACATTTATGTATTTATATGTGAAGTCATGCGAGTTGCAACTGTTACTTTTGATAGACATTATCAATACCTATAAAATAACACTAATAATATAGTAAAATGAAATAAATCATACTCTTTTATCGTTATCTGCACAGAATTATCGAAGCTTGGAAGAGCAAAATGATCTTCAGGTTACGCATTTAGCCGTATAAAGTATCATATTCGTAAATTGAAAAATGACACCTTGACACGGGAATTAAACCCGGGACCCTTGACTTAGCGTGCCACACGTCCATCAAGGACTGCCTTAAAATATGAGTGGAAAATGACCATGAACCCGCTTCAGTGGTTGCATAGTCTAAGGCGATACTTTCTTAATAGAAAGACTAGATAGATGAAGACTGGTAAATTGGGGTTCGATCCCGGTTGAGTGTACCGAGTGTGGTTTTATAAATGTTTTCCCACTTTCCCTCCACGAAAATACGGATACACTTCCTCTAAATCAACCTTTCTAATCCTTAACTCATTAGTGTAATTAGAGAATAGGCGTAAGACCCGAACGGATAGTAAGACGTGGTGCAAATAATAAAGACCCTGAGCACGGGAGGAATCCTGATATATCAATGGTAATTTTATAAAGCATTAACTAGCTATGCTAAGACGACTGACCTAGATTCCTGTGTCTAGTTTTCATTTTTAAATCTAAGAATATAATAAAATAAAATAAATTTTGGCCGCAGAAAAAGTTTGTTTTCTAAAAAGGTTCTTCCTACCAGAATCTTACTATTATATCCAGCTATACATTGAAGTAGATAGATGGCTACGTGGTTTGTACTCGACAAACTACTTGAGACCTTGTTATTGCGAGGGCCAGTAGTTGTCGGACTGATAATGGCAGTGATATGACCAAGGGTGGACTGTTGGGCTGCCGCAACTACTTTGAACTAAAACAAATCTATCCATTCGATTCAAAATTATATTTTTACTAAACTTTAATCAAAATTAGCCGGGAGTAAGTCCAAGGGTGCCCAGATTTTTTTTTTTGTAAAAATATACGATGGCATTCAGTATGTTTTCGTGTTGTTTATAAACAATTTCTTAAGCCAAACGTATACACATTTTTTAATGAATATTAACTGTCAATGACTTTGTAATCTACACAAATAGCGGGCTAAGGAAAATTTTACAAATATTAGATCAAAAATAAAGTCCTAGCTGTTGTCTAACAATTTAGAAGCATTATTGCTCATTTCATTATAAAGTAGCAGCTGATGTTTTAAGTGAACATAAAGTGGTGATGTAAGAGATGCGATAAAAGGCGAGTGTTTTTGCAGTTTTTATAGCACAATTTTTCGTTAAAGTAAATAAAATATTACTTCACTACAAACGTAGAGGTCATTTTACTCCACATGGTGATATCAACATTTGTTGAATATCTGGCATGAGCATAGCGGCATTAGATGAGAACCTTTTGAAATACATACATACATACAGACATAAACATACATACATACATACTACATACATACATACATACAATACATACATACATACACACATACATACACACTACACATACATACATACATACATACATACATACATACATACATACATACATACATACATACATACACACATACACACACAATCACGCCGTTCCCTTATCGTGCTAGACAATAAGCTGTGCATATGGCTCAAAAAACAACACCTTACTTAATCCATACTCACCAACTTTATCCACACCTCCCCATCCTTGTATACTCCCTTTGTTTCAACAACATCCATACACCGAGTCACACATGCTCTTTTATTCTTAAAATGCTTATTGTGTCTCTTTTTCACACATTCGTCAGCAACATTTAGCCACGTCTTACATGGCCTTTCCCTTCCTTTTGATCTACACACTCCACCTCCATATATTTGTTTGTCACTCGATCCTCACTCAACCTCTTTAACATGCCCAAATCAACTCAAGACGTTTCTTTCACATTCACCTATAGGATTCCATTTCAAACCGCACTCCTTCAGCAACCATTCATTACTGACTCTGTCCATTAAAGTTTTTCCTAATACATTTCTTAGATATCTCATTCCAACTGCATTCACCTTGCTCTTGTGATTCTCCTGACAAACCCACGTTTCACATCCAAAATCAATGCTGGCGTTAACACGCTCTTATACTGCCATCTTTGCCGTTTTTTATGAAGAGAAACCCGCCTCGGCGGCGTAGTTGGTTAACGCGCTTGTGTTGAGCTCGACTGCTGAGGACGAGGAGATCGAGGTTCGAATCTCGGTCGGGTGAACTGGGGGTGTTTCATAAATGGTTTTCCACTCTCCCTCCACGCAAATACGGGTTCACTTCCTCTAATTCAACATTCCCAATTCCTAATCCATTAGCCTAATTAGTACTTAAATCATATAACCCGAATGGGTAGTAAGACGCGGTGCTAAATTTGTTATTATTATTATTATTATTATTATTATTATGAAGAGAAAAAGTTGTTATTAAATTCCAAGACACCCTTAACGGATATTCAACAACTATTGAAACTTTATATTTGTGCTGAAGTAATATTTGATTTCTTTTAACCAAAAAAAGTTTTACTGTAAAAACACTTACCCTTTCTCGCGTCTCCCTACATCTCCAGCTTAATAGTAACGTAATCATCAATAATGTATATGAAATAGCCTCAGTTTTAAATCTAGTAAATACTTCACTTCAGCTTACACTGAAACATAGCTTCAATAGTATCTGGCCACTATATTGTAAGGTCTGGCGGCTTGGAACCTCATCCTTCTACATGATTGCCTTTAGACATTGGCTATGGTGTTACTTGCCACACTTTTAATAAATAGGGAAGTAGGAAATTGGCTCTCTACACAAAACACCTGGTTCGGTAGTCAAATGCTCTAAGCCTTCAGTCATTGAATAGACTGGATTACCAATGACGGGGTGATTGGAGTTCGAATTATTCGTTATACTCACTCCATCAGTGTAAATGCGCGGATAGTCCGGGAGGGCAGTAATACGCGGTGAACGAAAGTGGCTAGTTCTAATCGAAATGCAACTGCGAGAGGATGAGAAAACAACCCCCGGTGGTATTTTAACCCCAAACTCCTTGTCTAGGGCTGACCATGTTCTTTACGACCAATCGGCCACCGGTTGTTGGTCTGGTTGCTTATGTCACCATGGCAGTGGGTGAGGCGTTAGACTCGTATAACATCGGTTGCCGTTGATGGGAATGACCGGCACTGGTATTTCTTCACTCGTAGGTGGTTGCTCTCTAATTTACCCCACTAGATCAAGTCGAAAAATAACACATTAACCCCCACCCCCTCGGTGGCCACATGGTCTAAAGCGCTACTCTCTGAGTATACTAAACTGCCGATGACGGTGAGATTGAAATTCGAATCTCGGTTGGGTGTACTAAAGTTATTTCTAAAATGATTTTCCATTCTCCCTACAATCAAATGCGGGTGTACTTTCTCTTAAGTATAAACTTCCTAATCACTTAAACTATTAGCGTAATTAGTACATAAGCGTATAACCCGAACGGGTAGTAAGAAGTGGTGCTAAAACATCTTATTGATCTTACAAATACTAATGATAAAAAGCTGTTAGTTTTTTTTATTGTGCTCTGAACGCCTACAGAGCTCAGAAGATGGTAGTGGCATCATTACCCGACCAAGAGCGTCACGTGCTAGCCCTATATATCTTTGGTTTGAATCTCGCATTGGTAGCCTCGCTGACAAAGGCGTTGGTCTCGTTTGGTTGTCTGGCTATTTAGAAGGTCGGTTCAGAGACAAGTTGGGGTCTGGTGCCGCGATAACGCTTACAGTATGCCCTTCTTAATAAGTGCCAAACTCATAATAGCCAAACTTGTTTTTTGACAGTTGAAAAGTAACCGGAACTCTCCGTAAACTTGCGTGGTTCTTTCATAAGGTACCGGGTACTATGTGGTCGACCCGGGTGGGTCCCACAAACTTCTCAAAGCACACTGTTCATTGAAGAGGGACCCTAGGGTTCAGTGGTCCGCGGAGGCTCTCACACAGTTCTCCGGAGAGTATACTGTTATTGCACACATATATTTAGAAACCCTTGTGGTTGAATCGTTTTCTATTACTATTAAGTTTTTGCTCGCAGCGTTGGTCGTAGGGTGTAAGGCGCCTTTCTTCCAATATACTGGACTTACGGCTACACGGGATTCGAATCCCGGCTGGGTGTTTTGAGATTTTGCTTCCCTAAATAGTTTTCCACAGTCCCTTACCACAAATGCGCGTCACTTCCTCTTAATTCTGCCCTTTTCGTCCCTACCCCATTTTTGTAAATATGTGGGTAGATAAAGTATTAAAACTCGGTGCACGAATCCATCCATTTTCAGTTTTATTTCGCGAAAGATTACAACTCGTCAATAGAGGCATGGCTAAAATCATGGTATGTGACTTATAGCGTCGTTATTATTATTAGCACCGCGTCTTACTACCCATTCGGGTTATACGCACTTACGCTAATGTGTAATGGTAGGGTGATTGTGAGATGAAATGAAGGACCTACAGTTTAACGTGGAATCCGAACCACGGTGGAGGCCTGGTATTCCCCACATTCACAAGATGTCTTGTCAGAGGTGAAGGAAGGGTTTGGTAATCAGATAAATCTTGCCGGGACCGAGGATTGAACCCCGGCTGCCAGCACAGAAGTCTGACACCTTACCCCTAGACCACCAGGTCACCTATAGCCTCGTTACATGCTTTAATTGTCTCGTGAAACTCTGACTCATGAACATATGACCCCATCTTGTCATAGTACGTCGACATTTGCTTAGGAAGGACCATTCTTCGAGATTTTTGGAGACTCTCTCGCGCGCAGAAATCCCGTATTCCCATCCTTTCCCTGGCTTAACTTGTTGCTATGGTTACCGCGCCACTCCGGGGGATCTGTTGATTGATTAATAAGGGCACAAGTTCTTAGCCAGGCTGATCCCCAATATTTGCATTGGAAGCAACAGAGTTTCGTATTCGTCACGCAAGGGAGGTGGGGCGTTCAAGGTTACTTCCAGCGGGGCTGGACGCGGCGTTCAGAACGTCTTTCTTTGTCCGACAACTTTGCTCGTTTGGTCCTGGGTTTGATTCCCGGCATAGCCGAAAAAGTATCACATCGGGAATAAAACTAAAAGGCCTGGGAACTGTCTGAGTGTTGTCTCTATTCACGGATTTCAGTTATTATTTTTTGCACCACATCCCCTGTTTACCCGCCCAGGCTGTCCACATGTTTACACTGATGGAATAGTGGCGGAAGCAGAAGGAATTTAGTGACAATATGTACACATCTGTGCTATGTATCAGGAAGAGTGTACAACCACTTACAAAATATCCTTTGGTGCACCAGTAGGGATTAAAACCTCGACGTTACTGGGAAAGTACCCTAGATGGGGAGACGGGGCTGATAGCTTAGGAAAATTCTACACTAGTGGTTTAAACGCATCGGTTTTGCCGCTAGCTTACGCCCCCAAACTTTTGAATCTACACCTGACGGTCAAAACGCAACTGTTAAAAGCTAAAATAACGCTACTGATTCTACACTTGAGGTTTAAATGCAGCGGTTGTTGCTTCCACTTGTGCAGAGTGACTTAAAAATAGACATTGTACAGGTCGGCTGTTTGCAGGACTTAATTTGTTTGAAGAAAAAAAATCATCAAAAGGAACGGTGGTGACTCACCCCACATTATCCAACCGTCTCTCAACAGCGCAGTTTCATATTATATTTATTAATTTCAGAATGTACAGAGAAATTATTTTTGTACTATAGAATGTCTGTGGTTTCATTTGATGAACTACTTGGTTGAGAATGAAAAATATTGCTAAACGTGATACCATCTTGAGGAAGCGTATTTATTATTCCTGCTGAAAAACTGAGGTACAACTGCCTGTTAACGCCTGGTGTAGTTTGATTTGCGGTTGCTAGCGTAGCGTTTTAGCCGCTAGTGTAGAATAGGTCTTGGTCTCCTTTCTCGTCGATGCCGGTAAGAATTTATAAGTTTTGTGCATCTACATAATGTTTCAAGAGATTGGGAGGTTATTTCAGCCATATCTAGATCCTAATAATAAAATAATAAAAAACCTTTATTATTCACATTTTTTAGTAAGAAATAACATTTCAAAGCTACTTTATATGAAAACGTAACATATAATTAATTACTGGTTGATATAAACTAAATTTAGATCTACATATATCTATTTGATATTCTCCTTTTGAGCCTTGAGCGTCAGGAAGGGCACGAACCTACAACTGAATACGATATGTGCAAACAAGTGAATGTTGGTCTTCTTTAGCTACACGAGCAAGAGGACTATCACATACCTAGTAGAAACACATTTTTATAACATATACATATTTGGTTTCTTGTTGTCAACATTTATATTATTTTATCAAATTAGCATTGTTAATTTACGGGTGCCATTTATAGGAAATGTACCCACATTTGCGTAAATGGAAATTTTAAAACCATCTAGGCAAAACTACTCTCAATACCTGCGGTCAAAATTCGAACCGCAACCTTCCAGTCTCTTAAAATCCAGTTTATTACGAGAGTGACACGGGACACCTAGTGCAATTCGAACACCGATGCGGGGGAAAAATCCACTTTTGTCAAGTTATCTCCACGATAACTTCCGTCTCCTCGAGACAGGACAGGAACATCCTATACCCTCTGCTGCCTAATTGATGAGATTATATTACCATGCGATCAATGATTTTTTTGCGAGTTAATTTAAATTTTTAAAGAAAGAAAAAAGTGTTAATGTCCTCTTATCCAAAAAGAAGGGCTAAAAGCTTCACGGGATAGACCTATTATTGTTGGTGGTTTTGAGTAAGGATTTGCAACCCTTGTCCGATAGCCCTTGTTGGATGATACGTCGGTGCCGTCTCTTTGATATTAATTAATCTACTGGTTTATCTGGGGCCTACCAGGTAAATGTAAATTCCGCCACGAAGATTTTACGACCCCAAGCTCCTGTGTAAATTCCGTCTCGTCATTAACAAGGGGGGTGTAAATTCCGTACCGCATTAAAATATTTAAAAAAAAAAATTTTCTTTAAAGACTACGTTCAAACGGTGGATTCGACCGCGTGCTTTGATCCGCGCGGAAATTGGTAGCTGTTCAAACGTCGCGGAATTCGTGCGGAATATAAAAGCAAAGTTAAATAAAACATCGTTAATATTTACAAAACCAAAACTTTGACATCTATAGTACGAATAGTACAGAGGGCTGGTTAGTCGCGGGCCTACTGTTCTTATATAATATAAATAACTGTGATAATAGCTAATAATAAATATCTGTAATAAATACAAGTAAGTTCTTTTTTTCCAATGAATCCCCGGCGTTGGCAAATGGTTCCGCCAATTCTGCCCAAGCTAGTTTTTTTAATCGTGTTAGAATATTCTTCACATTCCATGTCCCATATGGGAGGCCTTTTCTCCACCTCGTCAACAAAAAGGTCTGTATCGAAACGCTCCATAATCTGCCTTCGTCCAAACCGTGCCAAATCCTCTCGTCAACTAAACGCTCTCATTGAAATTAATAGAATTCGTGCCGCGCGGAACTCGCGCGGTATCGAGTTTCTCGCGGCCGGTCAGCGGAGACCGCTCGGACGATTGGACCGTTCCTCCTCGTCTGAACGAACTCTAAATATGTTTCGCGATCGAACTATGCCGATCGAGCGTAGATAAAATATGAAACAAGATCAAAAGATTAAACTATGCTTTGAAGATATCATTCACTCATTTTAATAACGTTTTATAAAATTTCCGAATAAATTGAAGACAGCAATGGAAAAAAGAGAAGTTCTAGGCTGATAAAATGACAGCATGACAATGAGAAAAGATATCACTTTTTGATTTTGCCAAAGAGGTGTCACCTAAATTTTTACCTATATAATTTATTTTCTCGGCGATTTTAGATGTTCAAAGAGGAAAATAAATTGTGAAATGTTTATTTACGTTAAGACATTTTCCCCCAAGAAATTGAAGCTCATAATTAACATACCATAACGTGGAATCAGTCATCGAAGAATTTTGTAAACAATATAACTAATAGTTTCTACACCAAGTTATTGAAATTATTGTTTTTTGTAGGTTTGAACTATATACTAGTGTCGAAAAATGTGGCCATGTTGAATTAAATGTTTAAAATGTAACAAAATGGCTTTCATTATTAAATAATAATCTGTTATAATTTACTATATTAATTATTATTTATCTAAAGATGGATTATAGAGGGTGCACTTTACTTACATAGCACCACCAATGTACCATTGACTTTACGGAGTTTACACAAGAGTCAAATAAATATAATGATGGAACGGATTTCACATACAAAATGTAAACGTGATGGAATCAACCAAAACTGGGCCTATCACTCGGGGGGTAATCCCAGCCCACATTGACGGTATAATGAATAATCTATTTGGTACCCTGTGTGCTATGGTCGTATATATAGAGATATTTGGACATCAAACAACCCCCATTTGACTCGGACCGCTTGTTATTAATCGTATACTAGGGGATTGGTTGACTCCCGAGACGACTATAAAGACGGTCCTTAGTGGTGAATCAACCAAGGTTATGTTACTCGCTTAGCATCTTCTCTGGAGCAAATTTTGCTGTGGTCTAGGGGTCAATCATTCTAACAACATACTAATAACAAGCCGTTCAGGTCGAATGGGAGATTGGTTGACGGCCGAATATCGACTGTATACAACCCTTGGTGTCGTATGCTATCTAGTGAAAGGGTTCGGCCAGACTGCCAAGCGTGCGAGCGAGCGCGCGAGCGAGCGAGCGAGCGCGCAAGCGACTGGGTGGCCAAACTGGCGAGCGAGCGAGCGCGTAATTAGCGGACCCTAGTTAGATTATGATTAGCACCGCGTCTTACTACCCGTTCGGGTTATACGCACTTACGCTAATGTGTAATGGTAGGGTTATTGTGAGATGAAATGAAGGACCTACAGTTTAACGTGGAATCCGAACCACGGTGGTGGCCTGGCATTCCCTACATTCACAAGATGTCTTGTCAGAGGTGAAGGAAGGGGTTGGAAATAAGATAAATCTGTGCCGGGACCGAGGATTGAACCCGGGCTGCCAGCACAGAAGTCTGACACCTTACCCCTAGACCACTAGGTCACCGCCCCCCCCCCCCCCCTAGTTAGAGAAGATGTCTCTGTCAAACACACTTAGTACATCTCTGCTCCTCGAAAATTCTTACAGAAAATATTGTGTATTTATAAAAAAGAAAAAAGTAGAAGTGCATCCAATTAATAAATTGAGAAATGCGTATGGTACTGTACTGAAGTGTTTTAAAATCAGATTTGCCGCACCAGTGGCGGAATGGTGCGTTGCACTCGATAGCTTTTGACTAGGAGGCAAAGGTTCGAATCTTGGCTCAGTGAACTGAAGGTGATTTTTAAAACTTATTTATTGTTGTGGTTTTTTCATACTCTCTCCAAACTAATGGTGATTCTTATTTGTAAAGGCCTACTTTGATTATAATATTGAAGTATTTTAACATATCGGGTTTACATATATACATTATATTATTTATGGTCTTACCAATTAAATTAGGCCATTATTATTATTATTATTATTATTATTATTATTATTATTAGCACCGCATCTTACTTCCCGTTCGGGTTATATGCACTTACGCTAATGTGTAATGGTAGGGTGATTGTGAGATGAAATGAAGGACCTACAGTTTAACGTGGAATCCGAACCACGGTGGAGGCCTGGCTTTCCCCACATTCACAAGATGTCTTGCCAGAGGTGAAGGAAGGGTTTGGTAAACAGATAAATCTGTGCCGGGACCGAGGATTGAACCCCGGCCGCCAGCACAGAAGTCTGACACCTTACCCCTAGACCACCAGGTCACCGGGCAATTAATAGCAAGTGTGTTAAACCTATCACTGATAGAAAAAAGTCAAATATCATGTCAAAATGAGAAGTTTCCCCAGCACTCAATGAACCAACATACAATAATATTGCCTAGCGCCTGTAAACTAGACTGTACCGGGTCGAGCGCGCGCGCTTGAAAAATAGGACCAGTTCTATCTTTCAAGCGCGCGCGCTCAGTCGCTCGCGCGCTCGCTCGCTCGCTCGCGCCAGTGTGGCCACCCCCCATTACAACCAATGTGTTCTATTTTATATTTTAGTCGCTCGCGCGCTCGCTCGCTCGCTCGCGCGCTCAGTCTGGCCGTACCCTAAGGCATTTTTGAAATCTTAGTGCCAGCCTCTCAAATCGATCTGTCTAGGTTTTTCTTTGCGTGAACATTGGAGAAGATTTGCTTATTTCTGTACTAAGGACGCTGATGCATATTCTTAAAAGATACTCCTTACTCTCTTTTTTAGCACCTTGTCTTTGTTAGGGCTATAGGCCTACTAATATGTGCTAGTAATAACCACGCTAATGTGTTAGGGATAAGGAAAGTTGAACTAAGAGGAAGTGTACCAACATTTTCGTTGGGGTGAAGTGCAAAACTATGTAGGATGAACCATCCTCCTCTAACCCTGATCTTTCCCGTTGTTGGAAGTCCAGTCTATTGCAAGAGTGACGCCTTAGACTATTCAAACACCGAAGAGGGTCTTGCCTTCTTCCACGCTCCTATTATATAAGACCTTTTAATTTAGAATGCATAATATCTACTAGCGCAAATTAATATTGAGCCTAGGAAACTTGGTAAGGAAATTGTCACACACACTTTCGTTGAACACTTATACATTAGGCTAAAACCGTTAGCCCAGTCTTGAACCTTGGTCTTCAATGTGAGGAGTTAGTGCCCGAGGGCCAACCACTGCCTCCCAGATACAGCCCAGCGGTCGACGACCCGGGGCACTGAACCTCGGGCAGGGCTTGCTTGGTTCTTTCACGCCATTTTATTTAGTCTCAACGTCCGCTCTAGCGCCAATACCGGCCAGCATCAGAGATATGCACCAGCATTCGGCACATGAAAATAAGTATGACTTAGTTGTGTATCAAACCCTGTCCCCAGTGGTCCCAACAAAGCACCCTTATCATCAGGTTTATTCCAATCCACAGGAATAATCTTGTAGCTGGTCCTGGCAGTCCTAGACGTTAGACTCACATTGGACTTGCTCGCCGCTAGCGGGATGAATACATAAGTGGTGGTTTAATCACTTTAACTTTACCATTCTCTCTCCACGCTAATACGAGTTCACTCCCTCAAACCTACTTTTCTCATTCCTAAATTATTACTTTTTCCACCGCGTCTATCAGTTCGTTTTGATAACACCAATGGAATAGGTAGAAGGAAGGTATAATTTAGAGGAAATATACCCAAATCTGCGAGAGAAGAGAAAGGGAAATCATTTAGGAAAAACTACCCACGGCACTTTAACTATTTATTGAACTCCGAACTCCTCGTTACCGGCAAACCAGATTAGATGAGCATGACATTTAGATCGTGGGCAACAAATGTGGGTCCTACCAGTTAGATTAATTCTTTAATTAAGGATTTTTAAATATATTAATCAAATATGAGTAAAAAGTAAAAATACTACAACGTTTTTCTGAAAACATAATGTTTGTACTTAACTCAAGTTCTCTCAAGCCACCCATTTATTTCAAGTCGGTGTTTCTTTTCACCGACAATTTAGGTAATTTTTTTAAAATTGCGTGAAATAAAATATATATTTAATTTTATTGTAGTAAAAGTTTGATTATATTTTGGTGGTTCCATTCAAAATTCAACCTCATGTTAAACAAATGTTTTCCGACATTTAACTTTGTTGTCTCATTGGAAACATCGTTTAATAAAATGTTCTTTTCTCTCTTTCAGTGGCGTCGTCAGACGAATCCCCCGTAGCCATGAAACTGAAGAAGATGTGGTTGAAAGCGCCGATATCTGAGGATTGCGACACAAATCTAGGTAAGTACTCAATCCACTGTTACGCTTGTATTTCAGAACGCCATAAACATTCAAAACGACAAATAAAGAGACCCGCACAGTTTGCTCACGTGGTCTATAATCACTAGAGGTTTTTTCATCCCCTTTTCTACACTAATGTGGGTGCAATTGCGCAAATTAACATACTCAACTCTAAACCATGGATTAAATCACTACACAACCCCTTTATACCCGCACAGTTGATCACGCGGGTAAAGGGCTCTTTTTTTTTTAGGCTGGCTTAAGTTCGAATCTCGGCTGGGGCATAAACCAATCCGGCCTAGGTCCTGGTACTTTAATTCACAGTATATTAAATTTATCTTACAAGCAAATAAATAACATTAAAAACGTATCTAAAAATTAAAATATTAAACGATTTCTTACTTTTCCGTGACAAAATTCTAGTATACTTCTTGTAAACTATACTTTCGTCTTCTCTACCCACGGGTGGACTGGCAGGTTCTAAGTAGACTGGGACTTTAAACAGTCATTATTCTATACACCACTGAAGATGTGTTTCATTATAAGCTGAAGGGGTGAGTTGAAGTATATTTAAGTTTGTAAAACTATCCTCCATCTGCTACTTGTGTAGATTATCAAAGCTATTAACATTCTAGTTTAGTTTTTTTATCACCACGACTTGCTACTTGTTCGGAATTATACGCATAGCTTTACATGATCATTTATTCTAAAGGTTTAGCGGTAAGGAAGGTAGCATTTTAGAGATAATCTACCCGCATTTGCGTTGAAGGACAGTTGGGAAACCATTTAGGAAAAACTACCCTTGGTGGACCCGACTGGGTTTGGATCCCGGCATCAGCAGACCACTAACACGAGAGTGATGCGTGAGCCCATTGCGTATTTACTAAAATGCTTTTACTTTTTTCTTAAGAAATTTTTATAGGCGACACCAAGAAACAACAAAAGGAATGGTTTAACATTTAATGCCACCGTATATCTTCACAAATAATATATTATAGGTACTCTCAGACTTACTGGATTTTTTTTAAATCCAATGAAAACCTCATTTATGATTTAATGCAAGGCCGTAGCCAGCCAATAATTTCAGCGGGGCAGGGGCGGTGTTTGGTGGGCACATACCCCAATTGCCGGAGGCTAGAAAAATTCTAGATGATAAACAGTTCTAGAAGCTCTCTGAAGTGCTTTTTATGTTAACACAGCCTCCTAATTGTACTTGTATCTTAATTTTGATATGGTTTGAACCATTAATAAAGTCATATATATTTTGTGCTTTAAATTTCGGGGGGTTCGAACACCCCCGCACCCAAAAACAAAAAAACATGACTACTGCTTTGGTTGAATGGGTTGCTATATGTTAGTTCAAAGTAAGGTTGAAACTCGACTCGTCCACTGTTATTGTTCTGCGGAAGAAATCGTCCACCCAAACTTGGATTGTTCAGTGCAAAAGCTTACAGTACATACTGACCACCGTAAACCTCTATCCCCACACCCAAAATCAAGTAGTAAAATTTCATATTACTAGTATCACATATGGTCGTCAAAATATTAAATATTACATCCAGTCATTTCACATACATTGTATTAAAATCAACTAGTCAGGTTAGGTTAGTTTAGTTTAGTAGAGCTATAAAGACTTAGTACGCTTTTGCACTGAACAATCCAAGTTTGGGTGGACGAGCTGATGTGTTTACTTTCTTTGGCAGAACAATAACAGTGGAAGAGTAGAGTTACAGCCCAAAGTAATTGAGGCATCCTAAATCTTACCGGCCACCAGGATATCTCTCGATGTCCCATTTCACCCTGTCCCTGCCCATTTGTGTAAATAATAATATATTCTGGCTGGTAGTAGGTAAGACGTGAAGCACAGAACAAACTATAAAAAATCAGTTTAAACAAAAAAAAAATCGGGTTTTTGAAGTACTTAGAGTACAAGCTACTTCGTACAGTTTCCAAACAAGAGGATGGACCAGCTCTTTGCTAGCTGTCATCATCATCATCATGTTTACAGCCACAGTTTAGTAAAATGCCTCCATCTTCCTCTATCCTTCCACCATTCTTCCTCCTTTAATATCTTCCACCGTTCTCTTACTTGCATGCTTTCTATTATCTTACCCTCTCATCTCTTTCTTAAACTCACTTGCGATCTTTTCCCCTCATACTTCATCCCCATGATCTTCTATGATATCCTCCATTTTTCCATCCTCATTACTTGCTCATTCCACTATCATACACAAGTTTATTTATCTGAATAACCTATCATTACTTTAGGGATATTATCTAATTGATATTGTGCTACATGTTTGCATGATGTAGTTTTTCTTCTCACTCGTTCAAAGTACGGGGCATACATAAGCTGACACCTTGTCAGGAACCAGGAGCTAATGACTTGAGTAGCTCAACTGTTGAAGCAATTTACAACCGACTATGGTGACTGTGGTCAGGTGGGGACGCCGTCGGGATGAGGTTCTTGTGTCCGTTTCTCGTGATCCTAGGAGAGTGATTGTGTATGACTCCCGCACTAGTTGTGTCCCGTAACTTGGATCTTTATTGTCTTCCCAGATGAATGTTTATTACAAAACTTCCTCCATCGTGTTCATCACGGTTTGTCGGTGCTGGCTCTATTTGAACTAAGTTGAGCAGACACTGCCACGTGCTCGCCCCCAAGTAAAAGATATCTGTATCCCGTGTGAACCACAGTGTATGTGGATTGTGTGTTGTAAGGTGAGCTTGTTGTGTACAGACCTAAAATTGGCAATCCGGTCCCCAGGCGAACGAGTGGGCTGCAAGAGAAAGAGGGAGGGGGGGGGGGTCTTCTGGAAATTAGTAAATGAGCAATGCCGGGTATCGATCCAGGGGGTTGGGGCAGAGGGGGAGGGGGGGAGACTGGGACCGCGGCGAGAGCCGGGCTCGACTGTTCGCTCGCTATAACGTCCTTCGCCTTTCCTGCGGTGCCGCCCACCGTACCATCTTGGACGAAAACTGTTCCTCTGCTTCCAGCAACATTTTGACTCTTTGAAAAAACACTGTCGCCCTAACCTAACGCCAAACTCTTGAGAAGAAACGAGCATCGTTCTATATTTGGGTTAAGCCCAACTTTCACGAAATACTCGTGATGTTATCGTGGTTGTGTGTAGAACCAGGCTCTGGCGGGCCGTGTCATGCTACCCTCTCGCTAGGAACTCATATCACATTGACGACTTAGTGAGCGTACACACCTTCTTACTTCGTTAGAGAAACTTATGTAGCTACTACGAAATATCGACACATATTTACATAGTCATAATGTATTAATCACAACTTGTGAATGTGTGGAATGCCAGGCCTCCACCATGGTTCGGATCCCACGTTAAAATGTAAGGTCCTCCATTTCATCTCACAATCACCCTACCATTACACATTAGTGTAAGTGCGTATAGTCCGAACGGGTAGTAAGACGCGGTAATAATAATAATAATAATAATAATAATAATAATAATAATAATAAAAATACATAGTTATAGTTTTCATCCTTGTTTTCAGAACAGTTACTGTTGCCAACAAAAATAAAATTCCTTTTACAAAAATGATTTTCTGGGTATATAATAAGAGTTAAGTGTACAGTTCAAGATAATTTGGAAAATTTTAAAACTAATGGTTATACCTATAATCTATTTATATACCTCTTCCCTCAAAAAATTGTCTTAAACCCCGATATATGTATCACCCTCTTCGGTGGCCGTAGTCTAAGATACTACTCCCGCACTAGACTAGACTAGACTGCTGATGACGGGGAGATCATGGTTTGATCCCGGTCGAGAGCACTAAGGATTTTTCCTAAATTGTTTCTCACTCTCTATCCACGCTAATGTGGATACACTTTCTCTAAAGTAAACCATATTCATCCCTAACCCACTAGCGTAATTAGTACATAAGCGCACAACCTGAATGGATATTGAGACAAAAAAACCTAGTATCTCTCCTGCACATGTCTGTATGTAAATATAGTTGGAAACTAATACCTTCGCTACTGCCAAATTATGTACAAGTATCCACTAAAATGACTCTTTTTGTTATTATTCGCCATGATCACTGTGTGTGGGGGAATTAGAGAGAGGTCAATAGTTCTATTATCTGGAAAGCAACACTGCAAGAAGTAATATCGCCGAACCTTCATAAAGATTCTAGATATACTTTAATGCAGCGGTTTCCAAACTTTTTGAATTCAAATTTCCGTAATTTAGAGTACCACCATACATTTTTAATGGTGCCAAGGGATATAATAACAGACCGCGTGGCTGCACCGGCTGTCTGAACTTGAATAAATGTTACCACCTCTCCAACCACCGTTTAAATCTGTTCTACTTTTAGCTAAACTAGGTCTGAATATATTTATAGGATTTGATGAGCCCCTCTATTTTTACGATTTTTAATTTGCGTGTTTTTTGGCATCTCATGGCGTACCACTGATACGCACACCACAGTTAGGGAACCTCTAATCTAATGTAGTATTGCATCAACCAGGCCAAATGTTTTCTTGTTTTTAGTTTAGTTTGTTTTACAGCTATAGGAAAAATGTAGTTAGCTTTTCTCAATGGCTACTGTGCATTACTCTATAATCTCTATTATAGTTTCCCTTTCCGATCATACACTCCCTCCAAACAACACTACACAAGTAGATATGTTTTTTATGTACACAGAACTTTACTACCCATCTATTTAGACTAATGATTAAGAGGCGCATATTTATACTTATGTTGTAGGGGATTAATAATTGAGAATTTAAAGAAAACGCCCAAATTTGCGTAAAGAAAGAGTGCAAGACCACTTAGGAAAAAGCAGCCTTGGTACACCCGACCGCGAATCAAATACAGACAGATTTCCTTGTCACTGCCATACCTGACTAGATGAGTCCGCTAAAAATGGCTAAAATAATTGAAAAATTATTGTGAGTGCAACCTCAAAGTTAGTTAATAAAATTAAGTCACAATAAGAAAATAGCAATAGAGTATATTATAAAAGGCGGCTGTTGTCCTGTAAATGTCGCGGAGGTGTGTACTGTCTCCATCTTGTCACAAAGAAAAGGCGGCTGTTGCCCTCTAAATGTCGTAGAGTGTGTACTGACCTCCATCTGGTCACAGAAAAAAGGCGGCTGTTGTCCTCTAAATGTCGCAGAGGTGTGTTACTGACCTTCATCTGGTCACAGAATAAAGGCGGCTGTTGTCCTCTAAATGTCGCAGAGGTGTGTACTGACTTCCATCTTGTCACAGAAAAAGGGCTGTTGTCCTCTAAAAGACGTAGAGGTGTGTACTGACCTCCATCTGGTCACGAAAAAGGCTGCTGTTGTCCTCTAAATGTCGCAGAGGTGTGTACTGACCTCCATCTGGTCACAGAAAAGGCGGTGTTGTCCTCTAAATGTCGCAGAGGTGTGTACTGACTTCATCTGTCACAGAGGAAAAGGCGGCTGTTGTCCTCTAAATGTCGCAGAGGTGTGTACTGACCTTCATCTGGTCACAGAAAAAGGCGGCTGTTGTCCTCTAAATGTGGAGGTGTGTACTGACTCATCTGTCACAGAAAAAGGCGGCTGTTGTCCTCTAAATGTCGTGAGGTGTGTACTGACCTTTATCTTGTCACATAGAAAAGGCGGTGTTGTCCTCTAAATGTCGCAGAGGTGTGTATGACCTCATCTGGTCACAGAGAAAAGGCGGCTGTTGTCCTCTAAATGTGTGGAGGTGTGTACTGTCCGGAGAGAAGACTAAACTCCAGGATCGTGTGCCTTGCGAGAACTTCACGGCGATTTCACGTTTAAATAACTTTGAAATATGTTCTTTCATAATATCAAGAGTTGATCACGTTTTATCATCGCACAGTTGTGTTACTTTTAAATATAAAAATCTTTGTATTTAAAATATATGTTTATAAAACCGTTAATTTTTTATAATTAGCAAATATGTTTTAAACAATTTAATATAAAGCATCAGGGTTGCGAGAGTGAATTTTAATCATCATCTGTTGTGGTAGCGTGATTGCGGTTTAATGGAGGGGAGATAGAGATTTGGCACGGAACAAGGACTTGTAGTGCATCCATTCGGGTTTAAAGACCAGCCTCAGATCTAAGTCAGAGGCTGGGTTTCCACTCTCCCATGAAGCCTTTTGTACCAGCGTGTTGAAGGTATATTCTAGATAGTTTAAATTTTTTTATTAAATCCTACAGTAAAAATAATTTATAGTTCTCGTAAAAATAGTTTCAAATTTTCATAATATAATAAATTGTTCCATCTTTCATGTCATTGGCTCGCGAACGCAACTATCAGAACAGCTACTAGGTCTACTTTCACATAGTCATAAGATAGATAATGTAACCTGCAGCTGTCACCTTAGATAAACTATTATTAATACCAAAATAATAATAATAATATAGTAAAAGTTATTTGTTGACTTCAGATGTTAAGGGATGTCTTGTCTATATCTCAGTATGTCTGGCCAGGTACATTGAACCCCTGTAAAGCAGACTATTAAGTTGTGACTTGGGCGCCTGGTTGCTAGGCTGCCCGTATTGCTCCCCGGCGCGCCGGGTTGCACACACACAGCTCAGTATAGAGTTCAATCTACCACTACTTGTGAGATTCATATTGTTTTCTGAAGATATTATATCACTGTTCATGTGTTCACACCCTTGGTCGTGTGGCTTGTTACCTAGCAAGTTATGATACTAGAGAAGCTTTAATCTCAATTCTAAACTCGACATGAAGTCAAATGTTTGCCTTTTTTTAAAGTAGCTTATATTCCCTGATAGAAGACAAAAACTAAAACTAAATTTCATCATACATGGGTTAATATAGATTATACGAGATAGAATTTTAATTAATGACCTGGATAACATCCTCCAATCAGATTAATGGGCAAACAACCTTACCCTTTATCTTTAATCTTTATACAGTGCTTCCAGTTGCATATATGTGTGTACATTTGTAGAAATATTGTGAATAACTAATTATGCTACAAGGGTGCACTCGAATTGCGTAATAAAGTATACTTGTCATCTGTGCACATAAGATTAGGAACAAACTGTAATACCATTCAACCCCTAACCTAACATAGCCGAGCTCTAACACTCTAACCTAACATCACCATTTTTCTTTTTGAACAAAGTCATTATAAATTTAATTTCTACCCCGCAGTTCGTGCAAGGATATTACCAACCTCGGATGAGCTGTTACGCAATTCGTTGTGCATCGTGATACAATATTGAATGTGAAAGACTTAAAGTAGCATCTTAGCATCTACAAACATTAAACCATCTATCCGGATTTTTGGGATCAATAATGATCTTGAACAGACTCTACTTCGCGTTGACTACCGTCCTTTATTCCAACCTCCCACCCGTTTCTGGTATGAAACTAAATGGCGTAGTGCAAGTTTTTCCTAAATGGTTTCTCACACTCCCAAAGCAAATGCGGGTACATTTTCTCTAAATTCAACCTTTCTCATCCCTAAACTATTGGCTTAATTAGGACATAAGCGTGTGACCCGAGTGGGTTGTCAAATGCGTTGCTAAAAAAAGGGGGGTTTTATAACATAAACGTGATTATTTAAAATTAGGATTAAACAAGATTATTATTGGAATAGTGAAAACCTTTAGAGTTTAGGCCAACTTATTTTATTCATGTTTTAAAAAGTATTGCCAAAATAAAATAGTACGATATTTAAACTGATTTCGAATTAACAAGGGAATTTTTCCCCAAATAAATTTAAAAAACTTGAAATCAAGTGGAGATCGATCTCATGACCTCTTAACTTTTAGATAGTTACACTACCAAATCAATGAAAGTAACTATTAAAATAATACAACGTTCAACTGATACTTTTATAATCTGAGCAACTTTTGAGACAACAAACTTAGTTACAAATAAATGAAAGATGGTTGCGAAATATTGATTGTGAGTTTTCTCACAGGTTTCAAAATTAGAGTTCATGGTGAGAAAACTCGCAAGCGAACTAAGTCTCAAGACCGAATCTCACAAGCCACAGTCTCAACCAAAACCGTGCTAATTTTTAAATGTTTTCATTGTGATGCGAGTTGGTGTGTTAAGGAATGTCGCTTATTCACTGCTTTGTTCGCTCATTATGACCGAATTTTCCACCCGTCAACACGAGAAAGACGATAACGTTTCAAAGAATTAAGCCAGAAGTAAGATATAAACGTGGTATTACACAAAATATTATGTAAACAAAAGGAAACACACTTATTGTATCGAGCGCATCGTGTAAAATTATGTGTTTGGCTTTATTAGTTGTAACGCCTCAATTTTTTGTGGCCAAATATAATCAATCAAGAATACAATTTTTAAATAACGGATGTATCGGGAATTCATCTCGCAACATCTAGATTGTAAATGAGGAATGAAACCATTTGAGCAAAGATTAACCCTGGTTAATAAAGATAAATCCAGTAAATATATTCCGATTTCACACATGCAAATAATTTTACTGAAGGATTGAATGGGGCATCCAAAGCAACATAATATTTTTTTTCTTTTTCGTACATATTTTGTACATTGGTGCGTTTATTTTATAGTGCTACGGGATTTTATTGAGATATTTGCCCGCGATTGAACACCAATTATAACGATATAGGATTTTAAATGATGATTATGCGGATGTGGACGATACCGGGTTTTATGATGTATGACAACGCGAGCATTACCTTACTGCGCACTTGCACGCGGTTATATGATCTGATTTTATGTAATTGATTGAAATCGGATAAAACTTGATGTTGTACACAATTTATTGATTTGATTACACTTTAACTATTGACATTGATACAGTTTTTATGTGATATTATTATTTTTCTGTGTTAATATAACTATTTTCTGTATTTTGAGTACGGTGTTCTGCTTTTCTGTGTGGATCCATACGCACAAGCTGCTTATATATGACCTACCCCTTGCTTCTTGGACCCCTTGTCCTTCAATGTTAAAAATAATATAAAAGTTCCTGGCAACCTGATGTTGTGAAGGCTAATTTCCTATTGGGTAGAGGGAGCCAGCATGTCACATGATTTTCAAAATACACGGAGTTGGTCTTTTAAAGAAATATATAAGTTTTAAGACGTAGTGCATTGAAATTACTTATGAAAACGCGTCATTTTCCATGGATGAAATATTAAAAGGAAATTTTATACACAGTACTTTATAGAAAAGTACACTTCGTCCATGACTTTTTGAATGTATGAGACGAGTTCAAAACAGTATCATTACAATTTCAACAAAATAACTCTCACAAGGTTGCAACCGAAGAGGGAGAGTCGCGTCCATCTTGTTTTATGCTGCTTTTTTCACTATACAAACGGAATCTGCACGGTGTTGAGCTGGCGGGGTGAATCCTCTCGCTAGTCGCTGGTGTGACGTCGCTTTTAGCAGCTCAGTCGTTTTAAAACTAGTTGTCCAGGTAAGTTTACACTATGATACCGATGTTATTACAGCTTTAATATACGAATCTTTTTTAAAAATCGTTGTGCCTTAAGTATCATTGTCACAGTTCTATTCTCATCTGCTCAAATTCAACGAGTATTTTGATGGCATTGTCCACGCATTGAACTCCTGAAGTGCAGGTAATTCACCATCCTATTGATATTGATCGTTTAAACACCCTCTACTGATTTTTGGTCATGTTGATCTCTCGGATAATGTATTGGCGGACCAGACAGCCAAAGAGGCAATTCATCTGCCTACTGAGGGGAGTCTGGGTGTACCATTTGTAGATCTGAATGATTATGTTCGCCGTGGGGTCTTACGTATCTTTCACGAAAAGTGGGGTTCGACCGTTAGTGTAGATGCATCTTTAGTGTGTACCACATTTTGGTGGATTTATTTATTTGAAGTATTTAACGTACACTTTATGAACCGGCTGATTATATCGGCACCGATTTTTCCAGGAAATTATTTACACATACCTTCTTTACCTTTCATGGTCCTTTACAAACCACAATCGACACGGGACCGACGCCGGCTTTACTTCTCCTCTGAAGGAAATTATGCTATAGATTATTAACGTTCAAGAAAAATCCGTCAACTGCTGCTGGGTTTGAATCCACGAACATCGGATCCTGAGGTGAGCCTCATATCGTAAGGCCACCGAGGTCTCCATTTTGGTGGGGTGTCGCAGTATGTCCATATTCATCTGAAATTTGATTTTAATTGTGAACTTAGTTTTTGTTACTCGATAGTCCGGTTGAAGCTATTTGTTTACTCAGTTTTATACTTCAGGTAAATCTTTTACTTTCCATTCAAGGGCTGTCAGCCGACTGGAAAACCTGAAAAATAGGGAAATGTCAAATTTGGTTTGACCTGGAAAACTCATGGAAATGTCAGGAAATATTTCAAATTTTCTAAAAATTACTGGAATTTTAAGATATCATAAAGTCACATTTTTAAAAGTGTTTAACTATTTTGCTAACAACCTATTTTTACAATAATGTTTTTCTGCTTATTAATTAATTAAAATTGCGATCGTAACTTGTGAACTTCACAGTGAAGGCTATTGCGAAATTACATAATCCAAGAACATCAGTGTATACGCCGTGGTCCCGTTCTAGTGGCGAGAAAGCGTCTGCAAGCCTTCGATATGACACATAATACGCATGCGGGTATTTGATAAATGCGCTATTCTTAGTTCCAAATAGTGACAAAGGGGCGCTTTATCTATTTTGTCATTTGTAACTTGATTAAAAAATATTTTTATTAATTATTATGTTACGGAGTTATGGCACAATTGTTTATTTAAAACGTCAAAAGCATTGAAATTTGCCTTTTCAGTTTAGTGACCCTTTGCGCATGCTCAAATACAGCTTTATTTTAGTGCTTTTCAATTCTAAAATTACATGCGTACGGTATTTCTTTAGAAGTCCAAATCGTTGCCTCTCAACCATCCACTATTTACAACTAGAAATAAAATGTTTTTTGTAAATGTCAAAAGCAGTGCATTCATGCTCCAAAAACAAGCTTCAAATAAATAAGTAAAAAATAAATGTATTTGTTCATGATGGACCCAGGCTCTAAAGTTTTTTATCTTTAGTAAACGTGATTATCATTAATTATGGAGTTGGGGAAAATACTACTTACATTGCATGTTATGACGGGAAGGTTAGGTTTGAATCCCGGTTAGGTGCACTTGGGGTGGTTTACGCATTCTCTCGTCATGCTAATATGTGTACAGCTATTCTAAGCTACCGTCTCATTCCTGCCACATTATATTGAGTTGTTGGAATTATTATATTTTTGTCTGGAAATCTTGGAAATGTCAGGGAATTTCAATGTTAAAAATTAGTGGCAACCCTCCATTTGAATCTCACTCTTAGGGAGGGGCTCATTTGGTAATTATCTTATGTTGAGATTTATTTAAAAAACTTTATTATCTCTAAGATCGTTTTTGTTATTTTTAGTGTATTATTCTGCTGTTTTCATCAGATTTATCATTTTTATTTATTTTTCCCCAAGAGAATTTTACTGCATTTTTAATCTATTTTTTCCTTGGCTGATAATGACCTCCATGTATCGAGATCGTGCGTCTCTAAACAACAACAATAATAATAATAATAATAATTAATCTGGCATGATTTGGGGGGTGGGGAGAACATGGTGTAATTTAATGGTTTTTACCGTACCGGGATCTTGAGGTCGCTACGCGTGGAAGGAAGTTTGTGAAGAGGTCCTAGGTGCCACGAACTCACTTTAAGCTCGACAGCAGTATCACAAAATACATATTCAGATAATTTTTATTAAATTTAAGAACGACGTTTAAAATTCACAAGCAATAAATTAAAACAAGTGACTCTTGGTGATTTTAAATGATATATTTAAACGAAATTCATTTTTTTAAATGTTTCTTTTAGCACTGAATTTTACTACCAGTTTGGTTTAAGCATGTGTACTAATTACGATAGTGTGTCAGGGATGAGAAAGGATGGATCCCAATTTGCGTGGAGGGAAAGTGGAATACAATTGAGTAAAATATATCCTCATCACACCAGACTCGGATTCGAACTCTGATCTTCCCGTCATTAGCAGTTCAGTCTATTGTGAGTGTGACGCCTTATATCAGGGGCTTTCAATTGCTGCGCTTTTTTTTTGCTGCCCACGAAGTTTTTTTAAAAAAGTAAATCTACTGTAGTAAAATTAATTTTCTAGCTGAGAAGCGGAAAGTTTTGACTTGATTGGGAAAAATCCATGAAAACTCCAACTGATGTTTATGTTTAATTTATTACTTACACCAATCAAACTAGTAGTATTCTGAAAATATGGAAGAAAAAATATAGATATATAGACATGTTAAATCACACGGCTATGTGATGATCCGATGATATGCCTAGCCCACTGTAGGATTTACTTATTAGTTTTTTTTTAATAATTGTAGAAATTAGTAAATTTCAATGTTTATGTACGATTTATTAAATTAATTACACTTTTAATATTTTAAATTCAACAATAAAGTAACATAGTTCTTACTAGTTTAACTAACCGACGTCGAGAGCCATAGTCAGAGTACGCATTCGAGTTAAGCAGCCGTTCGGCTGTTGCCCGACCCTGAATATCCAACTTGACAGAAGCGCCAAGCTAGGTCATTAGAGCAAGGGCTGATTATGCTTTGTGAGTTACAGGCAGCAGTCGTTAGCCCTTATCCTCATTGTATGAGGGTGAGACAGTGAATGGGTGAAAAACGTTGAATTATGCTGCAATAAATACAATATTATAAATTAGTACCTTGTGAGTGAAATAATGGGATGTGGTAGGTTGGTATATTGGGAATGATCGTTTGTGGGTGATGGCGTAACGTGAGTCCGGGAGTGGGTTGGTAGAATTAACTTCAGGGATATGGTCTGGCGTGGATGGTTATATTTCCATTCCCCAGAGTTACGCAGAAGCTGCTCCAGCCCCTTCTTTATATATGACCTGCCCCTTGCTTCTTGGACCTCTTGTCTATAGCGTTGAAACCAACAACCAATAGGAGAGTTCTTGGCAGTCTAATGTGAAGGTTAGCTTCCAATTGGGTAAAAGGTGGCCAACTCATCACCACACTTTTAAATACGGAAGAAGTTCTTAGACAAAGAAAAGCTTAATACGTATTATATTTGAATTTACTTCTGAAAATGCCTTTTGGGAAACTCAGTAAAATAAATAATAATTAATGAAAGTGGTATTAATAATAAAGATAAAGCTTGAATTTAGAATCTTAAACTGAAATTAAATCATTTAATTTTGCCAGGTCATCCATGGATGAAGCATTAAAAGGAAAATTTATATACCATTTTTTAAAGAAAAATATACTTCATCCATGACTCCTCAAATAAATTAGAGGGCCCACGACTGTAAGAAATGTGACTGTCTGGGCATGTGGTTTGGAGCCGATGACGACATATACTCGACTGACTGCCGGCCCGGGAGTAGCAGGACGTGGCGTAGACTCTACTGTGGCCGGGAACTCCGCCCCTCCGTAATCTTGGTGCGCACCGCCAACCCCTCTGGGTGCGCACTGTAAGGCCGGAGGGACAGATATGACCCGCGGGCCACAACTTGTACACCCCCGTTCTCGCAGATATGAGGCGGGGAGGCCTGTCCCGTGGTCTGACACGAAGGGAGAGGTCAGGGGACCCGCTACTACTACCCTCGCTCGCGAAATTATCAAAATTCTCAGTTCTTTTTGCAATTAAAGTTTGACATCTCGGTCGGTTATTTATATATATATTATTTTTTCGGCTCCTGCTCACTTCCCCCTTCTTTAGAGTCGTGGCAACGGGGGCACACCCCTCTTGACCGCTTCCTACCTTTCAAGTGGAGATAAGGCCGCAGTTGTCCGCGTCCTGTTCCCCGGCTGCTCTGATTGTTCTTTAGTAATCCGAGGCTTCGCCATGGACCACATGACCAGTAGTACAAACAGACATGAGACAATAGTATACGACCGGGATATTTAGACAAATCTCATCAAGTCACAATTGGACCTGAACCCTAATCTTCGTGTTGAAACACCCCTTGTAGCTTAGAAAGAGGGCTTGGCTTGATGGAGAATAAAAGGTCATGGCTAAAATGTTGGAGGCGTGCGTGGGTGTCAAATTCCGGTTAGTAACTGTTTAGTACCAATAATTTCAGCGTTGTCAAAATCAATTTAATCTTAACATATATTTAAAACTCAAGTAGAGCTAGTATATCTTAAAACTGCTCAAGTCCACTTGCGAATGGACTACAGCCCAATGTTTAGAACCGAGAGTTTAGTACACCAAATTGAATCATTCGTATCAAACACTACTGGGGACATTTGATGTGAATTCAGTTTAAAGGTGTCTTGATTGTTAAAGCTAGCCATATCTCCATACAAATGTACACCTATTCGTCCATCCATATCTCCGCCCATGGGGTAGGGGAGATGGTACTACTGTAGAGTCTGCTTTCCTCGTCGTCTCTACCCTGCCAACGGTCTCTTCTACGCCACCGAAAGAGAGCTAAGCACTAGCTAGATATGTCTCGGGCGTATCAGATCGATTCACCCCCTCCCCCTCTCCCCGGATACATTCACACCCCCGCTGTCTGGACTCGAACACGCCACACACAGTCCACGATGTTTTCAAGAGGTGGTCAGAGTGATTGACCACAAGTCTGGAGGTTACTCATCCTGTTCTCTAATTAGAGGATGGATGTGTCTTATTAGACGCACTGTCATATTTAGTTCATTCACCATAATAGGGGTGATAACTGACAGCTAACAGTAAATGTAGAAACTGTTAAAGAACGATATAATTACAAACGACTGGTTTGTTGTTAAAGTTTTGACTGCCAAAAGTGACAACAAAGCAATATATTATGGCCTAGGAGATCATATGGTTTGACGAATTGATACATTAGAGTGTATCCGGCAACTTTTACTAACTGTCACCTACACTCCTGCCGTAGATGGGCTATAGTGTTAAAAAGTCGTATGTGTGTGTAAAAATGTCTCCAATTAAAAACAGGGTTATACCATTACTACGTCCACAACACAGACTACATTTACCCGAGATCTAAGTGTGAGGCATACGTATTAGTTTGGATAGGGGACGGCACCCTGCCTAGATTTGAATCTCGACCACCCCGGTCACCGACATACCAGACACGAGGGAGGCTCGCGCCTTTGTCCGCTTGCTTACCAGGAAACTCCGAAACACTATTATCTTGACATATTTCCTAACACTTTTATTTAGACCACCCTCGCCCCCTAGCAATTCTATTTATGAATGTCGCGTTCTCTCCTTCATCTCACAAAATTAAAAAACAATAACATTATAATTAATCAATGTCAAGCCAATTTGTTAAGTAATTTTTAAACACGTTTAATAAAAGGAGATTGTACTCCGTTTACACCGAATCACTCCTATTCTGACTACACTCCAGTGGAACAAAGCAAGCGAAATAAGATTGTTTACTTGTAAAGTTAAAGTAACTGTAAACAAACCCTGATTTATATAAGAAGCCCACTTTTAACCACAAACATTGATTGAAAGTCATTAAAATTCAGCATTTTATTAATATGTTTTATTAGATATATTAATTATAAAGTTAATCTAAAAAAACTTCTAATAATACTTTCTTATAGATTACTGTATAATTTATCTTTATATAATAAAGTAAATGGGCGAGCTAAGAATGTAAATAAAATTGTAATTACCGATGAGGGTGTCTGCATGGCCTAAGGTGCTACTCTCGCGGAAAATTAGACTGCTGATGACTGGGAGATCGAGATTCGAATCTCGGTCGGGTGTACTACTGAGGGTGGTTTTTACTAAATCCTTTTCCTCGCTCCATCCACGTAAATGAGGGTACACTTATAAATATAACCTTCCTCATTCCTAAAACCATTAACGTAATTTGTACATAAACGAATAATCCGAACGAGTAGTAAGACGCAGTGCAAAAAAAAATAATTGTAATATATTTTCCCCCCCGCCATTGTGACAAAACGAGATTCCAGTTTTAAAATAGTGGGCTTCCTATGAAAAATCGGACTGTACATTAACGAGAAGGATGTAGCTGCAAACCGTGGGGTGACGAACGAATCTTTCGGAAACTGAGACTTTAGCACCTACACATTATTTGTGTTGGTTTATGTGGAACAAAGATGTACTACTAACATTTAGATGAAAAACAAACAAATCGTTTAGCGGTCAAGGCTTATAACATTTTACTATATTATTGTTATAATATTTACTATCCCGACACTTTAACTCTGTCGTTAGCGCGTCTGCCTACTGAGCTGTGTGTACTCGAGGCTCAGCTCTCAATATGGCCAAAAAAATGTATCATTGAGGTTTTCCCATTACATCGACAAACAGGGCCACTCTTAGCAGACGTGGGGGCCCTGGGCAAACTTCTTTAGCGGGGCCCCCACCTATCTGCCCCCCTAAATAATTAAAAATCTTAGTAAAAAAAAAGTCATTAGATTAGTTTGCATATATATATATATATATATATAATATTTATATAATATATATATATATATATATACCAATTTTAAACCTTATAAGGTACACAAACTTCCCTGTGAGGTAAATACATGTAATGATTAATGTTAGAAGGCATGTTTTTATGCATATTTTGGTAGATTTCTCACCAACCCTTCGTTAGATTTTCTTCCACAACGAACTTGATCTGTATAAATACACAAAGAACAACTGCGCCAAGTTTGCATTAAATCGGTTTGTGTGTTCAAAAGTTATCGTAAGATATATCTACCAGACAAACAAATGCAAATCGGTGGAGTTAAAACAGGGAACTCGCTTCACTCGCTCAAAAATTCAAACCACATGATTTATATTTTTATTTGTTTTTAACACACTGACAATATTTGCTTCGCTTAAACAGGTAGCCTACTACACAAGCGCGCAAACCATAATCACCCCCCCCCCCCCTCCATCTAGTTTTCCCCTTCTGTCACCTAAGCAAGCGTGGACCGCCCCTTCCCCATATGGCGGGACCCTGTGTGGTCGCATCGTTTGCACACCCCTAAGGACAGCTCTATCGATAAATAAACGGCCGGGGGATTGTGTGCTGTGTCTGCTCTAGAATTAAGTTAATTTGTAAGTTGTGTGCTGATATAATCGGTCGGTTCAAAAAGTGGACTTTTAAGTCTACCTACAACGTTATCAACTGTCAGTTATTTTCTTTCCTGCTGTGCTCTAACTATACAGTCAGATTTCCGTAAGAATAACCTTATCTGGCTGGGAAATAGAAAAGTTATTAGATCTACTTTCACGTAACCCGCCTCTGTGGCGTAGTTGGCTAACGCGCTTGTCGCTTTGAGCTCGACTGCTGAGGACGGGAAGATCGAGGTTCGAATCTCGGTCGGGTGAACTGGGGGTGGTTTTTCCTAAATGGTTTTCCACTCTCCTTCCACGCAAATGCGGGTTCACTTCCTATAATTCAACCTTCCCAATTCCTAATCCATTAGCGTAATTAGTACTTAAAGCGTATAACCCGAACGGGTAGTAAGACGCGGTGCTAAATATTATTATTATTATTATTAATTACTTTCACGTATTCATACGTCAATCCATGTGATCTGCAGCTGTTATTTTTATATATTATCAATAGCTATAAAATAGCATTAATAAAATAGTAAAATGTTATCATAGTTATCATATCTCCTCCCCACAATAGATTTGATATCATAGGCTATATATATTATTATTATTATTATTATTATTATTAGCACCGCGTCTTACTACCGTTCGGGTTATACGCTCTTACGCTAATGTGTAATGGTAGGGTGATTATGAGATGAAATGAAGGACCTACAGTTTAACGTGGAATCCGAACCACGGTGGAGGCCTGGCATTCCCCACATTCACAAGATAGGCTATATATAATCCAGCAGTCGAACAGAAATATTTATTGGTTCTGGTTCTCAAAACAACACTTAGTTCTGGTTGTTCTGGCTCCGGTTTCTGTTATTTTCGATTCTTAATTAAGTTCTGACCCGCCTCGGTGGCGTAGTTGGCTAACGCGCTTGTCGTGTTGAGCTCGACTGCTGAGAACGGGGAGATCGAGGTTCGAATCTAGGTCGGGTGAACTGGGGGTGGTTTTTTACTAAATGGTTTTCCACTCTCCCTCCACGCAAATGCGGGTTCACTTCCTCTAATTCAACCTTACCAATTCCTAATCCATTAGCGTAATTAATACTTAAAGCGTATAACCCGAACAGGTAGTAAGACGCGGTGCTAAATATTATTATTATTATTATTATTATTATTTTATTATTATTATAATTAAGTTCTGGTTCTTTCAATCTTTATCTAACACTACCATTATAAAATTCGTAATTAGAAACATGTATTAAATACCAACTACAGCAACCTACAGCAAAATAAAAGTTATTTATATAAAAAAAATACAAAATACCTTGACAAAACATCTTGAGAAAATAAAAAATAGAGTATTTCAAAATAAAATTAAGTTAAAGAAAGAAGGGCATAAAATGAAATTATAAAAATTTAAAATATTTAAGAATGTATAAGGACCCTGATAAACCCAACAAAAATGTCAATTCAAAGTCCTGATCTGGTTCTTAAGCAATTTATTTTCCGGTTCTGGTTCCAAGTAACAAATCAAAGGGGTTCTAGTAACACTAACGTCATCAACTGTCAGTTATTTTCTTTCCTACTGTGCTCTAACTATACAGTCAGATTTCCATAAGAATAACCTTATCTGGCAGATAGAAAAGTTATTAGATCTACTTTCGTGTATTCATACGTCAATCCATGTGATCTGCAGCTGTTATTTTTTTTATATATTATCAATATCTATAAAATAGCATTAATAAAATAGTAAAATGTTATCATAGTTGTCCTCAAAAAAAGTTTGTATTTTCTGAAAAGGCTTTTCCTATGGAAATTGGAGAGTACATTAGCTGCGTAATGCAAAGTCGCACCCAGAGAACAATCGTTTAACTCATATTTTGTGCTAGTCCAAATCACAGAGTTTGTTGTAAAGTCTAGTGACAGCTTAAGCTTGTTGTGCTTTATCTACACATTTACACACCTGCAGATCAATAATTTTTTAGAGAACACTACAATATTTTTTAAGACATAGAAAACCCTGTTATAACAGCGTCCAGCTAACTTAATCATATAAAAAATAATATATATATATATATATATATATATATATATATAGTGCATGTGCGATGCATGCTCACATAAACATAGCTCTGTACAACACCCAGAAACTTATTTTTTTGGTGGGGGTCTGCATACAATCATGGAAAAGGGGGAGTTAAGAGGACACCGCCCCAAAACTCTTAGTTTTAAGAAAATGTATTTATTTTAGAGTTATGTTTATGGTAACTAGGGCCAAACTTAATATAGGTTCTGGACATAACTTTTTTTATCTTCAGTTTATGAAGAAAGGCCTATGAAAATATATAGTATGTTCAAAAAAGGCATTTTCATTTCTAGCTCTTAGAATTATTTTAATGTTTGCTTTTTATAAATAGCTAGCTAAATTTTTAAAATGTGTATAGGGGTTTTTAAATCTCACAAATTTAAAGTTTGTTGGAATTTGTTATCTTATTAATAGATTATTTTCTTTTAAATAAATTTTAATTCGTTGTTGGCTCCATGCTGTGGTCTAAACCTCAACGCGTCGACTAGACTCTGGTAGGTTTGTCGGTTCAAATCCCAATCGGGCCGAAGCAACTTAGTCTTTCAACTAAATGCGAAATTGTGTCTGGTACGAGGGATTCTGAAGTCTCCAAGTGCATTTACAATATTGTAATAATCCTTAACTTGCGTTGAAAGTTTTAAAAACAAAAATGTACTTATTCATCAGAATAGTGGCTTGGTTAACTTTTCTTTTAGCTTATTTAGATTGTTTTAAACAGTAAATAAGGTGATATTAATTTGTTTTATAATCCGGCTATGCATACAATGTATTAAAGTATTTTTTTCCACTTGGGAATCTTAGGGGTACTTTTAAAATGTATATTTATGGCCTTCCTTTTGAATATCAAGATCTAAACCCAGTCATAAAATGTAGCACAGCGACTCATCTTCTGTGCTCTAAATTTTAGTTGTACCTCATGGTTTTACGTGTTTAGTGACATAAAAAAGTTGGGGTGGAGCAAATGCCCTGTTTGCCCACATTGTCGGTTATGTTAAGAATAGTCTTGTCATTACTTCACTTAATAGTCATATAATATATATATGGGCGTTAGTTCTCTTAGGAATTCTTTCCAATGCGTATAAGTTTATTTTCAAATAATGTTGCACTGATATATTTACAAAATGTGTAATGTACTGCACAGTCCAATTCTGAGAGGAAGACACTTTATGACCCACAAAAGCTGTTAAAACAATTTTCAAACATATATACATACTGTTAAAACAATTTTCAAATATTTATACATAAAGTCATATGTATTGTAACTGTTACTTTTCATATATTGTATCACAGTTTTAGAATGATACCTACTAATAATATATAAAATGTTATCAATGTTAGTAGCAAAAAAAAAAAATCAACAAGTTTTCTCGTAACAAAATCTTATTCAATTCTTCGGACCATTGGTTTGGCGCTCAGTCCAGCCAAGGCTCGAACCCAGTTTAGGGTACAGTTTTAAGACCACAATCAAACATGGTTATTCAAATGAATTTTGTTAAACGTGTCTGTCGTGGCCATGCCAGACCTTCATGGTGTCGCGTGTCGTCTCTTTCCAGGTCTAAATGTTGAGTGCTCATTATTAAACCATCGCACGTGTGTGTGTGTTCGTGTAAAAAGGGGGGAGGGAGGGAGGAATAGCGGCGACCTGTGAGCGAGGCTACCACAGGGCGGCGAGCAACTGTCTCTTCCCTCCCCCACTTTCCTCCTCGCGACAATTAAAGCGTGGAGGAAGTCGACACTACTAGACTAACCCATGGCGGCTAAAATACCCTCAAGGTATCCTGGAAACGAACTCCGCACCCACGTGAGAGTCCATAGCGTTAACTAACCTTTCACCCAACCCAATCGGGATCTGAACTCGCGACTCTCCAAAGCAAGTCACCCTTCAGGCTGGCCAATTCCCGTCCCGATACACTCGTTCGAATCTTGGTCAAAAGGGAAAATGATAAGTGCATTCAACATGACTACCTAAACCTAAGGACTGAGGAACTCACATTAGCATGAATAGAGGTGGGGAAACCTAACTGACAGAAAGGAGTGAAAATAAGCACTGTAATTCATAGAAACCACCAGCAGCAACAGCACATCGCCTTTCGTTCTCAGAGTGCTAGGAACAGGGTCTGGCACGTTATCTCTTAGCTAAACTCAATCTGGTTTTGGATTAGTACGAGTGCAGTCCCTAGCGCTTGTAGCTCATAGTTTAAGATCTACGAGCAAGAATCTGTGAGCCACCCGGTGGTTCCGATCCAATGGCACATGACGGATGTTGGGTGATTGTCGCGGGGAGTGGAAGTAGCCTTGTTTGTGATCCACCCGGTGGTTCCGATCCGATGGCACATGGTGTGAGTTGGATGGCTTGAGGGGGGAAGGCCGGAGATGGACTCGGCCGGTAGTGTTACCTTGGAGGGACACAGTCGCTGTGGACTGACCTCCCCTCCCCAGTGTTAATCTGGTTCACCTCTACCCGCGCGTGTGTATGTACTTGTTTTCCTTTGTGTATTTTTCTCCCGTTGTCAAGGAATGACGCAATTGCTCCCCGCCCCCTCCCCCCTTTCCTTAACCTACTGCAGTTTCTATATTTGTTTGTCGTCGGTGGGGTCTGCTCGGCCTGCCTGCCTTGCTCCGCGAGACAGAGCCATCTTGTTTTCCGGACTGTCGTTAATCTCGCCCTTGACGCTGGCACAAACGAACTCAAATAAAGTTGAGACTCAACGCTTCGAGGTTTTGTCACCGGTATTGCCTCCCATCTTTTGTTAGCTCCCAAAGGATTTCTCTATCAAGAGCCTAAATAATCCTAAATGGGATACAAAGTGTGGGTTCTCTCCAAGAATCGAACATAGAACATTAAAAAAAAAAAAATAGATAAAGTTGCGTCACCGCTGTCAGAATGCGAAGACTCTTGTTGGGTTTGAGTCCGTATGACTCCACTTAACATCCATCTTGCTGAGTATATAGAAAAGCCTCGGCCATGGCCAGTATTGCTAGCTTAGCTTCAAACGATGATAAAGAAACTCTGAGCTTCTATGGTTCGAATTCCAGTAAGTTGAAATATATTCTTGGCGTAATACGGAAGCTGCTGAGGTAATGTTGGTGCGTTTCCAAGTTTTAATAATATTCGTCAAATTAAGTGGGTGCACAAGGGACTTGTAAAGAATCTGCACCTACTACCTGACCTGAGAGTGTCCAATTGTCCACCTCCCTTGCATCTAGTACCTGACTTGTGAAGTCATTTTTCCTCCCTCCCCCCCCCCTGTATCTAGTGCCTGACTTGAGGGTAGTCAGTTGTCCTCCCCTGTATATAGTACCTGACTTGAGGGTAGTCAGTTGTCCTCCCCCTGCATCTAATACCTGACAAGATGTTAGTGAGTTGTCCAGTACCTGACTTGAGGGTAGTCAGTTGTCCTCCCCTGTATATAGTACCTGACTTGAGGGTAGTCAGTTGTCCTCCCCTGTATATAGTACCTGACTTGAGGGTAGTCAGTTGTCCTCCCCCTGCATCTAGTACCTGACTTGAGGGTAGTCAGTTGTCCTCCCCTGTATATAGTACCTGACTTGAGGGTAGTCAGTTGTCCTCCCCCTGCATCTAGTACCTGACTTGAGGGTAGTCAGTTGTCCTCCCCTGTATATAGTACCTGAGTTGAGGGTAGTCAGTTGTCCCCCCCCTGCATCTAGTACCTGACTTGAGGGTAGTCAGTTGTCCTCCCCTGTATATAGTACCTGACTTGAGGGTAGTCAGTTGTCCTCCCCCTGCATCTAATACCTGACAAGATGTTAGTGAGTTGTCCAGTACCTGACTTGAGGGTAGTCAGTTGTCCTCCCCTGTATATAGTACCTGACTTGAGGGTAGTCAGTTGTCCTCCCCTGTATATAGTACCTGACTTGAGGGTAGTCAGTTGTCCTCCCCCTGCATCTAGTACCTGACTTGAGGGTAGTCAGTTGTCCTCCCCTGTATATAGTACCTGACTTGAGGGTAGTCAGTTGTCCCCCCCCTGCATCTAGTACCTGACTTGAGGGTAGTCAGTTGTCCTCCCCTGTATATAGTACCTGACTTGAGGGTAGTCAGTTGTCCTCCCCCTGCATCTAGTACCTGACAAGATGTTAGTGAGTTGTCCAGTACCTGACTTGAGGGTAGTCAGTTGTCCTCCCCTGTATATAGTACCTGACTTGAGGGTAGTCAGTTGTCCTCCCCTGTTTATAGTACCTGACTTGAGGGTAGTCAGTTGTCCTCCCCTGTATATAGTACCTGACTTGAGGGTAGTCAGTTGTCCTCTCCCCCTGCATCTAATACCTGACAAGATGTTAGTGAGTTGTCCAGTACCTTACTTGAGGGTAGTCAGTTGTCCTCCCCCTGCATCTAGTACCTGACAAGATGTTAGTGAGTTGTCCAGTACCTGACTTGAGGGTAGTCAGTTGTCCTCCCCTGTATCTAGTACCTGACTTGAGGGTAGCCAGCCAGCTATCCGTCCCTTTACCCCTATTAAACAGTCGTGGGAACATCCTCTCTAGTAATGGGAAGTATAGCGGCTTCTTTCCCGCTTCATGAGGTTTGCCCTTGGGGAAGCTGTATCTATTTCCCGAGGAACAAGCGCAAGTTGTCAAGTGGTTCTGAACATTTATTGACTGCAGGCCCTGTGTTAATTCATGGTTCTTGAATTGAGTGTGTAATTCAACAAGTAGAGCCACATTCCACTAAAAACCATAAGCGAGACTTAAACCCGATTCATCGTAGGTTAAAGAGAGCTGTTTTATACGGGATTCAAACAATTGAGAAGTGGTTCATTGTTTGAACTTAAACGTGCTTTACAATGGTTAGGTCTTAATTGCGTGTTATACCGCTCAGTTGGGTGAACCGCATATTTACACTATTTGAAATAGGGATGAGAAAGGTAGAATTTGGAATAAACGTACCCGCAGTTACTGAATAGATTGAATAAATCAATTAGAAAAAATCCCGACCGGTGTTCGAACTTCACTCTCCAATCTTCCCGCCACTGTCAAGCTAGCCAGACCAGAGAATAGTTACGGCGATAGAAATAAAACGATCTTAGGTTAACTCCTCCACTTTAAATTTCATAGTTTTTATGATTGCATTTGTTTGTTCCTGATTGTCCCGCGAACATCTCTGTTTGTTACTTTTTGATAGGTCCACAATAATATGTTTACATTGGGGGATAACCCGCACCCTCCCACTTTTTGAAATTGACATTTTTATGGTTGTGATCGTTTGTTCTGCAACAAGTCTAGTTTGTTCCGCATTTGTTCTTGCACAAACGTGAACTTAACTTGACACTTTGTTTAGTGATGAGGGCCAACTTCACGTATCCACCCCGCCCGCACTTTTTAAATAAATACTATTTTTTTATGGTTGGTTCCGTTTGTTCTTCGATTGCGCTGAGTAAACTTGTGCCACTAAAGTAAAGTTAACTCAACTCAAGACTTCCCCCTCCCCCTCAATATTGATTTTTTAAACGTTGCGAATTTTTTTTTTTCCCTGTATTGATAATTTTTTATTGTAATGATCTTGCATAGAATATTTCTATCTTACAGGAGTTAATTACTAAAACTTATTAATATGAACAATTAATATAATGTAATGAACTTGGTAAGTATTACATGTTTATACAATTTTAAAAATGTATTTACTAATATTTTCTTCAGATAATTTTAGCAACGAGGAGATAGTTCAAGGATATGAGAAGGTTGTAATTTTTTGAGTGTCAATCTTCTGTAGAAAGAGACATACAAAAGACCACAGTTGGAATAGCACTTAGATTATAAATACCATTTGCTCCCTCAACATATTCATACACATTTAAGTATACCAGGTAAAAGAAAAAATCCCTTTTCTGAGTTTATATTTTAATATATATGAAGTTCTTAATGTATTATTCTTTCTAAAGATCAACACGGGGAAGCTTTTTGTTGTCAATCTCTACATTTCATGTATACTAGTTCATAGTGTTTGTTTAAAAACAAATGCCAGGTCACCACCGTGGTTCGGATTCCACGTTAAACTGTAGGTCCTTCATTTCATCTCACAATCACCCTACCATTACACATTAGCTTAAGTGCGTATAACCCGAACGGGTAGTAAGACGCGGTGCTAATAATAATAATAATAATAATAATAATAATAATAATAATAATTTAAAAACAAGAATGGATTAAGAATATATTTTTAGTTGATTTTATTAAATTGATATTTAGATACCCAACATAAAAATTATAGTAAATTAACAACGATATTTATAGTCTGATTTTGGTGGGAAGTAGAGAATTCAAACATATCTCTTTTCTACCATTAACGACCAATAATAACATTTTACATTACTATTTGTGTTATTTTATAGGTATTGATAATATCTATAAAAAGTGACAGATGCAGATAACATAACCTGTTGTATGAATGTATTATAATGGTTTGAGTAACTTTAGTAACTACCAGATAATGTTCTTCCTACCATTATCGAGGTACAAGTCATGGGGATGTGCCAAAGGGATTATACATAATTTAAACAGGGCTTATAATTGAAAAACTCCCAAGACAAATCTTATTTAGTTATAGCTATCACCATTTAGTAAGCTGGGTTTAATTTTAAATAGACTTACTGTATGAGTCATAATTTAATATGAACACACTATAATATTGTTTCTTTGAGCTTACTTTATAGAATTAGTAACTCTAAAGTTCATTGCCGCATTTATAACACCAACTATTTCTTTCAGGTCCATTCTAATGCTATTCTTCAATCTGAGTCTAGGGCTTCCCTGGTGGTTCACATTAGGTACACTGTTATAGATTCTTCCACTCGCGCTGCATGTTTCTTTGAACATAACACCTTTAGAAGATATTGCAAATATTATTAAACCAAACTATCCATTCTTTTAAATGAATAAATTATTAAAGAAAACCATTTAAATAAAAAATGGTGTTTAAAAAGTGGTTTCAACCAATCTAAATAAAATAGAAAGGGAACGCCACTTGGAGGAATTTGACTGCCATTGCTTACGTCATCCAGTACACAGAAGTTATATTTTACTAGCAGTCCCGCACGGCGTTTCCCGTGACCCTCTGTGGGATAAGAAATACATAATCTCAACTCCCAACGCTGCCCGTTACCCAGTGTGTTATAATAATTATATTAATACTCTTTATTCCCTATCCGTGGGAATTTCAAAAAATCCGTCCTTGTTCCTTGTATACATCATAAAGGGAACCTCTGTGCAAAATTTCAGCTTTCTAGGTCCAAGGGTTTGGGTTGGGCCTTGATGAGTCAGAACTTTTCTTTTTATATATATATAGATACATATATGAAAATATATATATTATATATACATATATAAAATACATAGTCTATATATATATATATATTGACCGGGGATGAAAAATGATTAAATTACTAAAATGGCTATTAAAAAATAGGGGTTGGTGATAAAAGGGTAAAAATTTAGGGTTGTATGTATTTTTTAATGCGACATAATAAAAAAAACAAAGAAATTAAAAAAATGTCTAAAAATTAAAGAAAAATGTTAAGGGTGGACAACCCTTATCACTAAGGGGTATGAAAAATAGATGTTGGCCGATTCTCAGGCCTACTCAATATGCTCACAAAATTTCATGAGAATCGGTCAAGCCGTTTCGGAGGAGTACGGGAACGAACATTGTGACATGAGAATTTTATATATAAGATTACGAAGGCAACCAAAAATACGTATTTTTTTTAATAAGTAGAGTAATGACTTTAATTGGGCATTGGTGAATTTTAAAGCCCTATTTATTGTATAAAATTCCAAAATATGACCTGATTTTAAACAGTTAATTTCCCTTTCATTTAGCTTTATGGGCCAGTTTCATAGTCAGACTTAGTACGCCTCAAGTGCGGCGCTACACTAAGTACATGACGACACCTACCTGAACCAGAATGGAATGGGCCAGTATCCTATGAGAGAACGGCCCATTCCATTCTTGTCTAGGTAGGTGTCGTCTTGTATTTAGTGTAGCGCCGCACTTGAGACGTACTAAATTTGACTATGAAACTGGCCCTATGTATGAAACACACTGGCTTGTGTATGTGTAATAAGTGACGTCACAAGCTCAGCCAGTCAGATGGCTTTTCCCACCTGGAGCAACCTTCTATTCTCTTTACATTGGTTCCAACTATGAAGATGGCCTCTTCTAAATAAACAACTTGGAAATAAAGCAATTATCTTTTGTGAAAAAAAATGGTTACAAACGAAATTTTTATGGAACAATCCCCTAAAAAGAGAAGAAGCTAACAGATAAAACAAAATAAATTTATATATTAAATACGGGATAAAGTGAAATTGCCCCCAAACACAATGTAAACATAACACTTGTTAAATTAACTTTTTGTGGAACAATCCGGAACAAACAACAAACATGACTACAGCCATTTAAACGTAAATTATAAATTTTGGTGGGGCTACCTGAAGTTGGCCCCTCATGAGTAAACAAACCACACGAAATGTTTGTGGGACAATTAAAAAAAAGTTTGCAACCATGAAAATGTCAGTTCACAAAAGTTACTGTAAAGTTGGTGCTCTCAATCTATCTTTATTATTTGGGAATCTAAACAAAAAAAAAAAAAACGAGACTTTCAGAAAAACAATACGAACTGAACCAATAACAAACGCCTGCAAAGTTAAAATATTGAATTTTAAAGTGTGAATTTATGTGTGAGAGGGGGCTGCGTATTGTAAAATGGGCCTCTCGCGGGTAAACAAGGTGTCATAAGTTCATTTCGCTTTTGTACAAGAACAAATACGGAACAAAAGGAACTTTTTGTGGAGCAATCCGGAACAAATAACATGATTGCAGCCATTTAAATATTCTAAAGTTTGGTGGGGCTACCTGAAGTTGGCCCCTCGTGAGTAAACACAGTATCACGTCACTATTTTGCAAGAACAATAGCGGAACAAACTGAACTTCTGGCTGAAAATTCTGGAATAAACTAGGAACAAACAATCGCAACCACAAAAATGTCAACTTTCAAAAGTGTGGCGACAGGGGGAGCTACCGTGAAGCTGGCAGCTCCAATGCAAACAAAGTGAGGTGAAGGGGCTACCTTGGAGTTGGCCCTTCACGATTAAACATTGTCACAAGCTCACTTCACGTTTGTGCAAGAAAAAAATTCAGAACAAATGAGGAACAAACTAGCGCAACCATCAAAATGTAAATTTTCAAAATTGAGGGCTGTGGGGCTACAATGAAGTTGCCTCCCCTTTTCCTAATGTAAACATATCATTTGTGAGCCTATCCAAACGGAACAAACTATTTTTTTTTTGCGAAGCAATCGAAGAACAAACTATTGCAATTATAAAAACATTATTTTTAAAAGTTGGGACGGGGGGACTTCATTAACGTTGAAATAAGCCATCTCCTTGTCATATACATTGAATAGTGTATGTAAGCGTGTGGCGAAAATATGATATGGTTTATTTCTACAGCCATGACATATTTTTCCATTTGCTTACTGCCATGGGTATTATCATAATCATCCAAGTAAAACCAACATTGTATTTTCGTATCAATAATGACCACGCAAACCTGTGATATCTGCAACTTGTGGCACACCACTGAGATAATCTGATGTCTTTGTGGATATACAACTGTTGCAAAACTAGGCAATATTAAATTTTTTGTTCCAAATGTGCTCCAAGTACAATAAGGTCCTAGTAGTGTAATCTGTAGGTTACAAGCCCCGACGACCCGCTTCATGCAGCAATAAATCACAGCTTACGTCAATTATTAGTTTTTTTGTTTCTGCCCCACGTATAATAATGGAGGCTAAAAGTTTTCTCTTTCTCCCGCCAGGCTCCCCTGCCTCCCCCCAGCATTTTCCTCTTTAATGCAATGCATTTAACTTTGTTTTAGTATGGGCCCAGGATTTGCGCGGGTTGAATGGGAATTGGCGGGAATGAGGGAAGAGGGGGGGGGGGGGTCCAAGTTAATCCTCGAGGGAATCGTTTTTCGCTCCGGCTTATTGATCCACAGTGAAGTTGGGAGTGAGTGGAGGTGGGGATTGGGGGGTGAGAAATATCAACACAGCGGTAAATGAAGCTCCGGCAACATTCCTTCCTTCCAAATACTCTTAGGATGATGCGAGATGTGGCCATTTTGGGAAGCACTTTCTATCCTTCACTTCAGGTGATTGCTCGCTGGCACAGCTAATGAAAATTCACCCTCAAATGTTTCAAATTTTTAAAAAAAAAGACGCTATTATTAGGCATTGAGTACCTCTGTTAATGGTGGGGTTGGGGCTCGAATCCTTTTTGGGCCATATTTGATCTTTCAATTTTTTTCCCAAGTGCTCAACAACAACGTGTATGCATTTTCTCTCTGTGAGTGAGTAATATGAGCAAACAAAAAATTTAAAATAAGTATTTAAATAATTCCATCCTCTTCGGTGGCTGCATGGTCTAACGCGCTACTCTTGCAGTAGACTAATCTGCTATTGTTGGGGAGATAGAGGTTCAAATATCTCTTGGGTACACTGAGGCAGGTTTTCCCCAAAATGGTTTTCCACTCTTCCTCCACGCTAATGCGGGTACACTTCCTCCAAATATCATCCAAATCCCTAAAACCATTAGCGTACAGGCATGTAGCCCAAACGGGTACCGATTTAGACGCGGCGCTAAAAAAAACTAGTACCATAATGGAGTATGTTAGATAATTTGCTCGAAATATGTTTAAATTAATTATGTTTTAATGTTTTAAAATTTTGGCCTTCGTTGAAACTCTTTTCAAAAAAAATGTTCCACTATTATACTCTTTCTATGGGATTGTGCCCCATTTAGAGTTTGTCAACGTTTACAGGTTGTAGTAGTGTGGTTCTTTGTCATTTTGAACACAAAACATCACATTGCAAATTATTAATAATACCATTGGGGTGACTGGTGGTCTAGGGGTACGGTGTCAGACTTCTGTGCTGGGTTCCGGGGTTCGATCCTCGGTCCCGGCACAGATTTATCTGATTTCCAAACCCTTCCTACACCTCTGACAAGACATCTTGTGAATGTGTGGAATGCCAGGTCACCACCGTGGTTCGGATTCCACGTTAAACTGTAGGTCCTTCATTTCATCTCACAATCACCCTACCATTACACATTAGCGTAAGTGCGTATAACCCGAACGGGTAGTAAGACGCGGTGCTAATAATAATATAATAATAATAATAATAATACCATTAGGGAAGGTTTTAATTATATGGATGCCAAATGTTTTGGAAATAATTTCTTTTTCAATATCTTAGCGTAAATTTAAATGTTTTACTTTCTCACACAACGAGAAAGTATTGTGATCATGAAACTTTTTGAGCTCGAGGTTATGATGAATATTTACATTCTATATGCCTCCAAGCTAAAAAAAAAGTGGACATTACAGTTTTTTCTGTTCCAAGGCTTAGTTTTGAAACATTTCGATTAGTTTTTTTTATCACACTAGGTATTTAGATTCTATATAGCTACACCTCGGGACTTTTTTGATTCCCACCCTATCCTAAAATTAGGGTAGTTTTACTGATGAGTGATGTTTGCAAATTTCAAATTCTTTTGAAAAGGCTCTTAACTGTTTTGTTTAAAATATATTTCTGGAAATTGTTTGATTGTTTTTTTAGGGGGAAATTTATTCAAGGTGGAAATAAAGATAATTTGATAGAAAAAAACTAGCGTTTTCAAAGTGTGAATAGCAAAACTTTTTTTTTTTTTTACCAAAATAAATCTAACATTGCTTCAGTATAAACATAGCGATTTATTTTCTTCACATGGTGATATCAAGGTTGTCATTAAATTCCAAGACACTCTTGAAGAAATATTCTAGAAATGTTTAGGTCGCCATGTGAGAAAATTAAACTTTATTCTACTGAAACAATATTTGATTTATTTTGACAAAAAAAATTATATAAACTGCAAAAACACTGACAAATTTTCCCTTTCCCTACATCTCCAGCTTAATAAGAGTAGTTTACTGGTGACAGATTTTTCAAATATCTCTAAAGATTTAGTTCCAAGTGTGGTTTTTTACAATATGAATAATTTTATAAATTGGTTTTCCTTAAAAAAAAATTAAGGTTTGTTTATAGATGACTCTTCATTGAAAAATTTGATTTTTTTTGAGATAGCATTAACAATTTTGTTCAAAATTCGTATCTGGGAACTCTTTTCTTGACAATAATAATGTATGTTTATTTTTGTAAAATAAATAAATTTAATGGTAGTTCACTTTGACAAATTTTATAAAATTTGAACTTTTTGAAAATGGCTATTTAGATTTAGTTAAAAATAGGTATTTGGGAATTGTTTTTCATAATAAATAAGAAGAGTGGTTTGCAAATAACTGTTTTAAAAAAATTTAATTTTCTAAAAATTAGTTTTGAGCAATTTTGTGTAAAATTGTTATAGAAGAGTGTTTATTTTGATTAACAAGATTTTTAAGGAAAACTTACTTAAGGTCGTTTATTGAAAACCTATTTTTGAACATTTTGCTCAAGCTATATTTATCACAATGTATTAGAAAGTCTGTACGATTGTGTCAATTGTGTCATACTATTTACTTATTTTTTTATGTTTAATATATAAATGAGTTATAGTTTGGAACCATGAATGAAGGTGGATACACTTTTGTAAGTCTAATTATACACTTTGTAACTTTTATGGTTCAAAAATCCAAATTAAAAAAGGCTGACTCCTTGAAACATGAAATGCCAATTTTGCTATGACATCTCTGAACTATATAGCCTTTATATTTTAGAAATGTAAATTGGAAGTCCAAATTAGTCTAGGCAGAATTAATATTTTTATTTTAATCCCAAATTAAAATTGCGTTCTCTTTAAATGTTACTGACTGAAATATATTTTGTGATGAAAGGGTGGGGAGGCAATTAAAATTCATCAACATTATTTTGTGTGAATTTCTGGGAATCATTGTTGAAAGGAATCACTTCATATTTTAAATACCTCGATTGAACAAATATGATTTCACCTGCATCGGTGGTCTCATGGTCTAAGGTGTCATTCACTCTCATGTTAAACTAGACTGCTGATGGCAGGAAGATCAGCGTTTGAATCCCGTCAGGTGTACTGAGGGTGGTTTTCCCTAAATGGTTTTCTGCTCTCCCACCATTCAAATGTGGGTACACTTTAAATTCAACCTTTGTTATCCCTAACTCATTAGTGTAATTAGTACATAGGCATATAATCTGAAAAGATGGTAAGATGTGGTGCTAGCAAAGAAAAAAACTGGTTTCAAATTGGTGTGAAGGAGCATAATTGAACAAAGTTGTCTTTGTGATTGTGTGTTAAGTTTTGTTGAGATTGTTAGATTATTTCAAAAGTTACAGAAGACTTATGAAATAATATTTTGTTTGAGCAACAAAATACATTAAAACTGAAAAATTAACACATAAAACTTAAATTGGTTTAATCGAATACACTTTGCCAAGTGAGTGTTGGCATGTTTGTTTATTTTTGGAATGGTTTATTGTCATTCTTGTCTTGTCTGGCCATAGCAGACTATACCTTTCAAAACCACATCTCTTAGAATTTTTTTTTTTTCTTACACATGAAGATAGAAAATATATATTTTATGTTTAAAACCAATCATCTCGCTAATAGTGTCTTAATCTTATATTTGCACAAAAAAAACTCCATCTTTTTATTTTTTTCTAAAACTGTGAAATTTTATATGAAAAAATATAAGTACAGGTGTACTAGTAACAAAACCATTATATTTGTGACATTTTGTATAGGAAAGAAGAAAAATTACACTTCATAAACCTTTGTGGGTCACCAAATATATATCTGAATTTAAGTGTGTCATAAGCCAACTATGTTTGGGGACCACTGTTCTATGGAAACTATCAGCCGTACCCCCCTTTCAACCCCAATTTTAATGTTTTGTTGATTACTTAAGACAGTGGGTGTTCTTAAAAAAGTAAATACAATAGATTCTTTTAGCAAAAAAATCTTTGGGGTCAGTACCCAAATTTAAGTTTGAGTCAAGTTTTATTAGTTGTTTGAACTAGACTTCAAAGTTAAGACTATAAAAAAATTTGAGCTCTTAAAATTTTACATCTTACACAGAAATTTTATAGTTTTAATTAATTTAATTCAATTTTAAGATAGTATTTCATCGCAGACAGCCCTTCAATATTTACCTTAGTTTGATTAAAAATACCTAACTTGTACAGCTATATTATTTATTTAATTTAAATACTGGATTTGTTTAAGCATAACTTTTTTCACAAAAAAAAACTGTCATTCTTAAAATGTATTTTTCTGTTTATGGTTTGTGCATGGCTTTATTACAGAAATTCAACTTAAAATACTTGTATAAATGTTTTCGAATATCACTTGAATTCAATTAAAACTCGACTAAAAATAAAAAATGTCAACTTTCTTACCCCTAAAAAGATGTATCTTGTTTCTTCATTTAAATAATAATATTAGAATTAGAATTTTAGTGAGCTTTAAAATAGATTTTACTAAACCACTCTTGAAAACCACAAAGTAATAATAGTCTTGCTTCTTTTTTTTTCTTTGTGATAGATTCATTTAGACTTTGATTTTATTGGCACTAAAAATATCATCCTACTTTATGGATTCTCTGTTAGTAATGGAGCAATACAGATTGCCGGTGAATCTGTAGAGTTGTCAAGTTACTTTCACCTGGGACCATTTATGTCCTGCCTCTCCACTTTATTTTAAGGGTGTCCAAGTAAGTTCAGAGTAATTTTTAGCATCTTTTTTTCTTTTTTTTCCTTCAGCAAATCATTTGTACTGTCTTGATTAACAAACTTTGGTTCTAGAGTAAATATGGTTGGGACTTTATTTTAACACTTTTATAGTTTGGAAAAAAGTAATAACATCTTTATTGGAGTTTTAATTATTTATTAGTAAAATATCAATACATTTCAGTAGAATAAAAATATACATTTAACAAAAAATAAAAAGCATTAAAGATTTTTTTATAGCAACAAAATGTTAAGGATGCTCCCAACAGTATTTATTTCAGAGCAAAAGTTTGTTAATCAAGAAATATCAAATTGTTTCCCAACAAGAAAATTAAAATGCTAAAAATGATTCAAGACTTGTACACTCTTAACACAAATCTGCGGGAAAAACCCACACCACACCCTAGTGCCCTCAAAACCCTGAGGGAGTTGAACACTTTTGTACATTGATAGGTAATTCTTGTGTTGGTGTAGGTGCCTTAGAGGAAGAGTTAGAGAGTCAAGGACAGGGCCGAGACAAGGACCACCATCTGAACGGCAAGCAGCGCCACCAGTTGAAGCACCGAGAGCTCTTTCTGTCTCGACAAATGGAGACACTTCCCGCCACACACATCCGGGGCAAGTGCTCCGTCACCCTGCTCAACGAGACCGAGTCCCCCTTAGCTATCTCAACAAGGATGTGAGTAGACATGGTTGACGTCTCGAGTTCCTCCTAAGTTATCTCATCAAGGATGTGAGTAACATGGTTGACATTATTGAGTTCCTCCTAAGTTATCTCATCAGATGAGTAGACATGGGTTACGTTCTCGAGTTCCTCCTAAGCTATCTCATCAAGGATGTGAGTAGACATGGGTTTCACAGGGAGACATCATTGCATTGACTGGCTCGAAGGAGGGTTGTTTTATTTTCTTAAAAGGCAATTGATTTTATTTTGTAAATATTTAGAAACAAAATGATAAACTATGTTGTAAGGAAAACTGAAAAAAAGGGTAAGTCAAAGTAAATTGAAAAAATATGTCTGGAAAACCTGAAAAAGTCGAAGTGTATAATAAAAGTTCTGTAGCTACCTTGCACTATTAAAATATCATAATTACAAAATAAAATAAAAATAAAAGCTTTATTGTCAAATTTTTATTGGAATATCTGCTTCATATTTTTCATTGTTTTTGTTTCAGGATACATTTTTTTATTGCCTGGTGTTTGACCCAACTCACAAGACTCTCCTAGCGGATAAAGGAGAAATTAGGGTCGGGAGCAGGTACCAAGCTGACGCCACAGCTCTTTTAAAAGAGGGTATGCTACACTCATTGATTAAATAACTAATCTAAACCAATTGTCCTTTACAGTGTAAATTTATGTTTTTCATGAAATCTTGTTATTAAAATTACTTTATATATTTGTGCGATACAAGATGTCGTTAATTGGAGTAAAACACAGTGTTGAATATATATAATTAGTTACGATGACAACATAGGGAGAGCTAGGTCTAAAATTAAATAAGTCAGAGGTTACACCCCATGTTTCCCTTCTGGGGTAAATTTGGGTGTAGGACCCACACCACAACAAGCAATCTCGCCAATAAACAAACTTCATATCCAATGGCAGGATAGAGAAGACCTTTATTTTAAATGTCTGAAATTTTAAATAATTGATCTACATAATATCACGAAGGAGTACAACTTAGCAGGGTGTCTACCATTCGGGAAAACTGGAATTAGTTGGGAATTTGAAGTGGTTGGGGGGAAAACAGGAATGAGTGGGGAATTTGGTAAATTAAAAAAAAAAAAAAAACGGGAACATGTTGTTTTACTCAACATATGAAATATAATAATCATTAAATCAGTAAATTACCTGTGATTCAAAATCTCTTTTTTATTTGTAGCTGTGTAATGTATTTTATAATTCCTAGTAGACTATGTTAATACAAATTTAAAAAAAAAGTATCTAAATTTTAATCACAATAAAATATTAATTAAAAAACTGTGGGGCAGGGAGAAGGGACATACTTTTGAGTTGGTAATTTTAGTAAATCATGGGGAAAAGAGGGGTGGCGGTGGCAGGGAGAAGTGACACACTTTTGAGTCGGTAATTTTAGGAAGTCATCAGAGGAAAAGCTGTGAATTTCATTGGTCAAGTTGAGTATACACTATGCTTAGTCAAAGTTCACATGCTATTGTTTGCAGCCCTACTCATGTATGGGGGTAGTTTTGATCACTAAATTGGTAGTTCCACATGAAGCTAAGGCAAACCAGGCAGTTTATTTGAAAGCCAATCAGGCAGAATGTTCAAAAATAAGAATAGTATTAAGAGCCCATCCCAAAGCCAATTAACAGAGAAATAACATACACATTTACACTCGAACCAGAAAACATATAAAAATGTGGTTTCCTGCATTTTTCATTTGACAACAGTGAAATTTGGATAGTTAATTTTTTTTTCTCATTTTAAAATATTAATATATATATTTTTTGCATTATTTAGGATACGGGAAAACTATTTAACTGGTCTCGATTTCACGGTTTTTCTGGTGAAGATTCCTAAGTTACGGTACTGCACTATGATGAGACACCCAGTTTGAATTGTATTAAATACCTAAGTTAGGTACTATCCTAGGATAAGATGGACTTTTAAGACATTTTTCTGTCAGAACTACACAATATTTTTTTCCCTCTCAAGATGAATCGGACAATCGAAACCTAGAGGAGTTGGAGACGTTGGTGTGGACCCCATCGCACAATCTCACCGACAGACAAATCGACCAGTTTCTAGTTATTTCAAGGTCCGTGGGGACATTTGCTCGAGCCCTCGACTGCTCTAGTTCGGTAAAACAACCCAGTCTCCACATGAGTGCAGCGGCCGCCTCGCGAGACATTACTTTGGTGAGTTTTCTGACATAAATATATGTGAGATTACAGTTAATAATTAAATAAACATTCATTATTTATAATATTCAATACAATACTGGCGATGGCAATTTGGATCTGTAAGGCTCTATCTTATTACATGGGGCAACTTGTTGCATGACGAAAATGTTAAGAAGCATTGGTTTAAATGAAATCCATTACATGAGGAAACTTTCAGTTGCATGGTCAGCGATTAGTTGCACACACACTACATGGTCAAGATATAAATTTATCCATGGCAACATTTCTACAGCTAATGTAAATATTCATGCTTGGAAAAATCTACAGTAAAATGGACAATAACAAATTAATATAAATGTAACAGAAATAAAGCACCATTGAAACTATAAAATTTAGTTTTTGTTTAGAGAAAATGTATTCCTCTAAAGGGTTTATAAAGTTTCCACTTGTTCTTTTAGAGTGAAGTGGGTAAACATTAAAACACTCATTAAAGAGGTTGACAGCGCTGAGTCAGGAGATGTAAATAGCAAAAGGATGAATGGATCAAATGATAATCTCAGGCTTTAAATTGGGTTTAATTACTCACAAGGCCAAGGATAAACTACAAAATGATCAGGCCATATCACCAATTATCATCAATTTCAATAAGTTTGAACAGATTGTTACAAGTACCATGGAGTGAAATTTGATACTAAACTAACCTGAAAATAACATTTAGAAATGTGTATGACTTGTGGGTGGAGAACCATCTTTAGTGCAACCAGTTGGGAACCAAGCTCGACTTGTCGGGTCAGCAAAGTATACTGCACACTCACATAAACCTGGTTGTAACCAATGAATTGTGTTCGGTGTCTTGGTGTAGAGTAGAGCACACTGCGAGTGAATGTATTCCTCAGTTCCATGCAATGGACACGCTCCACAAGCACGATTACAACATGGCAGAGGCCATCAGCTCGCTGGTGCCCTCGACTGGACCCGTCCTGTGCCGAGACGAGATGGAGGAGTGGTCGGCCTCCGAAGCCAACCTCTTTGAGGAGGCGCTCGACAAGTATGGAAAAGACTTCAACGACATCCGGCAAGACTTTGTGAGTATCCATCGATCACAGAAATCACACAAATTGTGTTACTTTTTTTGTTCTCTAAATCTTTCTACTTGTTTGGGGTATCCTCATATTTACTCATGTGTTTAAGGAATGAAAAAAAATTGATTGATAGGAAATGTACCCAAATTGTGGTCATCAATCAAGATTCAAACCCTGATCTCCCTGTCATTGGCCATCCATTCTACTTTGATAATTATACCTTAGACCAGGCATGCTTAAGTTTCTCCCAAGAGCCACATAAATTCATGGAGAGTGACAGGCCGGGACCATATGTACAATTTATTGGATGTAATGCCCAAACTTAATAAAATTAAAATAATTTTCTTTTTTGCAAATACATACATTTCACTGTACAAGTAACGTTAAATGCATATTTAATCTGAAATAAAATTTAGGAAATTAAAATTAGTGCTCATTTACATCACTTCTGAAGGCCTGATTTATTGTTTCTGCAATTTGAAGTATTTAAATTTGTTCTGGTGGTCCTCACAGATCAAACTAAGGGCAAGCAGCCAAGGGGCCTCAGGTTAGGCATGCTTGCCCTAAACAATCCAACCATCGAAGTAGGTTGGGACACAATTAAATTCTAAAGCGTATAACCCTAATGAATAGTAAACAGCTGCTAAAATAAATACCTAGATATGTTTAGGTGTTAATTCCTCAATATTTATAAATTATATTATTTTCCACTTATTTAACTTCCCCGTAAAATATATTATTTATTTATATACTATAAAGTAATGTGTCTGGGAAAACCCCTAAAAATGTGCAAATTAAAAAAAATACCCAAACCTAAATGACCATCTTTTATTTGCAAAAAAAAATATTGGAACACAAAGCATAATTGAGGTCATTAACAGTTTGCCAGCATTTGATTGAAAATTAAACAACAACAAAAAAACAATAATAGCCACAATGAGATATCACTTAAATTCTCATTTTTCCATTTCATTTCTATGCAAGAAAATTTACTTGGATTTTAGATCTAGGAATCAAGAATCAAAAATGGTGATATTAAGATCGGTTTGTGATTTTTTTGAATATCTATTAGAATTTAGTTTGATATCCCTAGTTAATTCCATTTTCTAAATAGGGTTGAGGGGATAATAGCTCAATTTCAGGCCATTATGATGACAAGGAGGAGGAGCATGATGATAACTAGTTACATAGTTAATGTAAAGTCTGTTGGTTGTTCATTAAGTATCATCCTAACACATTATGATGACAAGGAGGAGGAGCATGATGATAACTTGTTAACATAGTTAATGTAAAGTCTGTTGGTTGTTCATTAAGTATCATCCTAACACATTATGATGACAAGGAGGAGGAGCATGATGATAACTAGTTAACATAGTTAATGTAAAGTCTGTTGGTTGTTCACTAAGTATCATCCTAACACATTTTGATGACGAGGAGCATGATGATAACTAGTTACATAGTTAATGTAAAGTCTGTTGGTTGTTCATTAAGTATCATCCTAACACATTTGATGACGAGGAGGAGCATGATGATAACTAGTTAACATAGTTAATGTAAAGTCTGTTGGTTGTTCACTAAGTATCATCCTAACACATTATGATGACATGGAGGAGGAGCATGATGATAACTAGTTACATAGTTAATGTAAAGTCTGTTGGTTGTTCATTAAGTATCATCCTAACACATTATGATGACAAGGAGGAGGAGCATGATGATAACTTGTTAACATAGTTAATGTAAAGTCTGTTGGTTGTTCATTAAGTATCATCCTAACACATTATGATGACATGGAGGAGGAGCATGATGATAACTTGTTAACATAGTTAATGTAAAGTCTGTTGGTTGTTCATTAAGTATCATCCTAACACATTATGATGACAAGGAGGAGCATGATGATAACTAGTTAACATAGTTAATGTAAAGTCTGTTGGTTGTTCATTAAGTATCATCCTAACACATTATTATTATGTGTTCTGTCTTACAACAAGACTATTGTTTTTGTCACTAAACTAAGACCGCCAATGCGCCCTGTCCTCTGCCTCCTCCTTCAGCACACTTTCTGAAACTATTCTCAGCATACTGATGGCATCGCTGGTTCCTTTTCCTTGGAGATAAAATGGATCTGTTATTAAATTTGGTTTACCTTATATATTTGTTAAATATTTTTATTACATTTAAATCCAAGATTTACAATTTAATATTGAGTCCGAATCTTTGCTTTCTATCTCAAATTGATTCTAAATTGAATAATATTATATGAAAAACTTAGAATCAAATCTGAAATAGAGTACCAGGTTAACATATGTAGATTTTTAATAGAGTTGAATTTTTAAAAATATTCACACCCAAACAATGAGTTAATATTACCATATTTGAAGAGTCTATGGTCAAATAAAATAATATTAGTAATAAAGTTTGACTCTTAGTTTCAAATTTTAAATTAAACTTAATCAAATCTGATTTGTCAATCTACTTGAAAATAAATTTTATAAATCTTCTTCAAATCTTTAAAATATTAAGATTAGAGATGGGCCACTAGAATCTTCAAATCCTCGAATCCACCAAATCCTGACAAGTATTTGAGTTTTGGGATTCGGTGTTTTACTGGATTCAATGGTCGAATCTTTCACCACCTAAACAAAGCACAATTATTTTAAATTTAAAAATTAATCCTACTTGAAAAGCACAACTTAATCCATAATCATTATTTTGTTGAACAAAAGAGACAAGCATGAAAAAATCTCTCTTTTTTAATTTTTTTACTATAATTGTTAGGTGTAGAAAATCTTAACGTGCTTAATTCCCTACTCACCCACCTATATGGGAAACTTGGACTCTACTGTTATAGCGCATGCCCACTTCTGAAACTTTCACCTCACAAACAATCTTGTAAATATTTTAATTAAAACATTAAAACTCTTCAAAAACTGAAAATCAAAAGTAGAATTACAAATAAACTCTAAATAAATAAAACCAATGTCGGCTTTTTTTTAACAGAAATAAGAACACATTACACATGATACAAAGTCAGCTGCCATGACGTATATGTTTACTCGCCAAAATGATGATTAAATAAACACGACTGTTAATTCTTACTACCCGACTGGTTTTAATTACCTGCGACTATACAAATAACCCCAATTTATTTCATATGATCCTTAAGTTAGATATTTTGTTGGGTTTCATGAAAAATAAATACTGTCAACAGTTAAATACTGATAAAACTGTTTATTTATGCCTACCGGCCTACATATTGTATATCGATTGTTTGTTTGAAATCGATTCAGGTAATCTGATCCCTTAGTAAGTGCTATAGAGTTTTAAGAATCAGCGACCTGCTAATTAATACTTTGTTTTTAAATTGATATTAACTAAGAGTTTATTATTAATAAAAATATATTATTGAAGTACTTGTAAATATATTCAAACATAGTTTTGCCTAATTATTATTAGCACCGCGTCTTACTACCCGTTCGGGTTATACGCACTTACGCTAATGTGTAATGGTAGGTTGATTGTGAGATGAAATGAAGGACCTACAGTTTAATGTGGAATCCGAACCACGGTGGAGGCCTGGTATAGGTAAGATGCAGTAATAATAATAATAATAATAACAACAACGACAACAACTTTGGCAGTACATTGTTGGCATTCTAGTTTGTAAATTAGGTTACTGGAATCACTTGTGTGACTGCCTTTGATGTTATAGATGGAGTTGATGATGTTACTAGAGAAAGTGGCTGCTGGATGATGTATTTGGCAGGTTTTTCAAGCTATTTGTTACAGGGCTGAGGGCCTTGTTGTGGTTTTATGAAGGTTGTGTAATTTTCAGTTTGAGTTTAGGGTGTACCAGAAAATTTCTAAGTGATGGAGGTTGTTAATATACGAGGTGGTTTTTTGAGCATATTTTTGTTACAGCTGGATGCTTCCAATATGTGAAAACCTGACACTAATATTTTGTTTATCTTTTGTAGGCCTGGGTAGTACTTAGTCACTAGAAGTAATATCTGGTTTTTCAGGTTTGCGTGATTGAGGAGTTTCAGCTAGTCGAAGTAGGCTATTAACGAGAGGTTTAGGGCATCCTTTCTCTGCAAAGGCTTCTTCAGGGTTTTCAAGGTGGTTTTTAACAACTTTTTGGATTGGAGATGGGGTGAGCCCGTATGGCAAGACTGTATGGGATAGATATTTTAATGTTTAATGGGTGGCAGCTATCAAAATGCAGATATTTTTGTTTATTAGTGGGTTTAAGATGTACCGAGGTTTTGAAGTGGCCATCTGACAGCCTGATGTCCACATCAAGAAATGTTGTCTGGTTGTGGGATTGATTTGAGGTGAACTTCAGAGCCGAAAAGAAGTTTAGGTTGTCTAAAAATATGGCTAGCTGTCCACACCATGAATATGTCATCGATAAAGTGAAGCCAGCAAATGGGTTTGTTGATTTGGCGCCCAATAAATGTTTTTCCAGCTTGCCCCTAAAGAGATTGGCATACGAAGGTGCCATCCTTGTACCCACCACTGTGCCTTCGATTTGAATGAAGTTCTGATCCATGAAGTGAAAGTTGTTCTTTTCTAGTATAAATTTAGTGAGATCCAGATTAAATTATATTAAATGATGATAAATCTCCTAATTTGAAACACTAAACAAATTCTTGGGCTTAAAACCCTTTAAATGAAAATATGATGCGTGACATATCTGAGGGATGATAAGACTCTTCTTTGAGCTCTTTGGTTCAGTCGATAAGGGAGGTACTGGTACTTCTAAGGAAGCCTCTTGTGTAGTAGAGATATGTTGAGACACACTGGCTTAGTAAAAAAAAAGCAACAATGCTGAAATATTACTCTATTTGTGTTAAATGTGTGTTTAAATATTGGGTGAGTGACATCTCCTTCTCTGGAAGACAAGCGAGGAAAAAGATGTCACCTTTGTTTATTGGATTGCTCCCACATTTTTCTTCTTTCCTTTGGTGAGCTTCCTTGGTTAAATTTGCACTTATTAGTTTGTTTTTTATTTATTGCTATCAATTTCCATAATTTTAAATAATCATATTTTATGTAATTATTAAATTATGCATTGCACTTATTCTAAAGTAAGTTTGACATACATCCATATTAATACTTAATTATTTATCACTAATGAATGTATGTTTCATTCCTAAATGTTTCATGTTTGCAGCTACCTTGGAAAACACTTAAAAACATAATAGAGTATTATTACATGTGGAAAACAACAGACCGCTATGTACAACAGAAGCGAGTAAAGGCTGTTGAAGCGGAGTCGAAACTAAAACAAGTGTACATTCCTAACTAGTACGTACAATTATTGTTACAAATACAGTTAGTTTGGAACTTTTTGAATGATTAATTTTAAGAAAATACCCAAGTTTAGCTTGAAAAGAGGATATAAAACCACAATGGGAAATTAAACTACCGCAAGTGCACTTATTTGAAATTTTAACTTCAGTTATCAATAGATGATTGATTTATAAAACATAGTTAGATAGAAAACTTTTTTCCTTTTTTAAATTTTCTTGCATTAATTTTTTTATGTAGACATGTTATATATTTTGGTACTTAAAATGATTACTAAAAATAGTTTAAATTATTGTTATTTCTATGGCATATTTCCAATTTATCCAAACTTTTTTTGTTCCTGTAGTAATAAGGCCAATTCATCTGTAATTAACAATAACAAAGGAGTTGTGAATGGCAGCAGTAATGGCGAGGCGCTCATCGGAGGGAAGGCATGTGAGTCTTGTAATGGTAAGTACTAGATATATCACAATTTTTTTTTATTTAGTCTCATTTCATACATTTTAATTTCGTTTTTTCAATTCTCAATTTTGATTCCTCAACATTTACAATTTCAATCCCTTTCCATGCATCCATTCTCACATTAGAAATTTATAATTTTTAATATATCATGCCATTATATGTTTAAAAACAGAATTAAAAAGTGTGGATAGTAAAAAAAATTCTTAAAACTAGGGGTGTGCAAAAATTCGACTTGGCTTTGAAACGAATATCAACTTCACTTTGAAAAAATTTCCATCTTCACCAAGAAAAATATTAACAGCTAAAATACTAAATTTATGTTAAATGAGTACCATTTTGATCTCTTATTTATAGTACAAATCAATATTCATATGAAATTTTTTTGAAGAAATTGAATTGTGAGTTGTGAGATAGTAACTTGATTTATCAGACTAAAACAAATTATTACAAACACGTGCAGTATAAAACATTTTAAACGTAATTTTTGTGCATCAAGTTAAATAAATAACCACAAAATAATATTTTTCCAAACAATAAACATCTAAAAAAAATTATTTGAATTTTGATTTGACTTTGAGAATTTTTAAAAATATTTTTTTCAAATTTGCTTTGAATTGGGGAAAAAAAAAAAATGGACTTCGCACACTCCTATATAAATGACACAGCCATACTTAATTTTCACAAAATCACTATAACACTTAGGTAATATTGAGTACATTTATAATTTTTCCAGTTTTAAGGGGAAACGGCAAAGTAACTATAAATGCTTGCATTCAAAAATTAGCCAATTAGAATAGTTATGTTTCATTTGAATACCAGAACTGTCATTTACTAGGATATAAGCACTAAAAATTAAATCCTAGTATTCATCAATATTCAGATTCTGCTAGGAAAGACGGCATCTGACGTTATAAATGTTAATTAAACAACTTTAAGATATTGATGCATGAAGTCTTTGAGATCTGCAGCCTGTCAATTTTAATATATTGTAATTTGTAATTAATTATTAATCATACACATTAAAAATTGTTTTCATGTAAATTTAATATACACTATTGTTAAATTCTAATCTTTATTACTGAATTTGCATCATAAAACCAAATCTGAATCTCAGAAAACATTTTAAGTGTAGGCGTTCGCACATTATACTTTTTTTTGCTGTTAAAATTAGTCCTGTAGCTGCTACAAAAAAATAGATATAACTAAATTATAATTTTCTTATAATGTATTCTATTTGGAAGAAGCTAGAGGAAAGGTGGATATAATCATGGAATGGACAAAAATTGACTTTTAAAATGAAATAAGAATACATTTCACACTTAACATTGCTGGTATTGGGCAAAGAGGTAATGGCTCCCTCTAAAAAAAAATCATTTGCATCGCGCATTCCCTGACCTAGGTTTAATTATATCAGAACTCATCTGGAGGAAGTATTAAATGCACAATGCAACTCCCTAAAAGAGAAAACCAAAAAACACAAAAGAAAGAAATAGGAAAATGTTAAAGAATGATAGGAAACTTAGGTAGGAACATGTAAAAGGAATAACATAAAGGACATAAATTCACATTTATTTTAGTACTAAACTAGGGTATGCTTTCTAGACCTGTCTTTTTATATATATATTTTCTCTTAGGATTTGAGTAGAAGTCGAGGTGCTATTTTGTCAAGCAATCAATTCTGATCACTCAACACTCATTTTAAATTCAAAATGAACTGGAATTATCAAGTTGTGCTCAATAAGGGTCTACAACATGTGTTTCAGCGACGGTTTCGAGCCAGTGGTATGCATGGGGGCCAACACACATGCAGTGCAAGTTGTGTCACAACTGTTGGCTTTACTGGAAGAAGTATGGAGGACTCAAGGTTCCATCCAGGATAGGTGAGCTCAGATTTTCGAAGGAATATTAAGTAAGATAATGTTTTTCAATCTCTCACCTTTCATGTACCCCTTTTGGGGCTGTGACATAGCCAAAATTATTTTCCACCTTTTCATAAAAAAAATTTAAACACAATGCCTTCTATCTCATAAAAACTACGTTCATTCTAAATTGTAATAAACCCTTATAGGTGGATATTTGGTGGTAAGTTAAACAAAGACATTACAAAGGAAAAGTCCATGACATCATGTCAAAATCTGCATTAATTTATTTATCACACCTCGGATTATAAAAAAAAGTTATGAACTATAAAACTTTTTGGTATGTTTCACAACCCCTGGAATGTGCCTACCTTCATCTCATTATCTGTTTCCAGTTGTATTCAATTCAGTTTTATAAAATACGTACATCCCCCTTCACAGTTTAAGTCAAATTGAAGTATAGCATTCCTGTCTTATTCTTTGGCACTTAGTTGTTATTTTTATATGGTTATCTTAGGCTAAGTTTGTAAATTGTGTATTGATTTAACTTTTGTGTTTATAATGTACTTGCTAGTACCAACATTGATCCATACAGTAATAATATCATATATATATATATCCATGGATAATTTACATGCATGTTGTTAATGCAAAACCTTGTTAAGTGAAACTCTGAACGTGTACTAAAGACTTTAAATTCTGAACAAAATACCATGCAAAATAATTTTATTTCAACTTCATTGCACAAAAATAAACACGGAAGTTATTTTCTTTTCCCTGCTCTCAACAAATACACCTCATTTTCTTCATCTTCCTTAATGCACATAGTTATTGCATATCTTATTACTAAGATTATAAAACTCGTTCTTTAACTATGCCTTAATTATTTGCTTAGAGATGCTCTATTTCTCTACATGACCGGCCATGCATAAGATTCCAATCTTATTATCTAAATTATTGTCATGATAATAGTATCAAGAACTTCAACTAAAAGTCTCTTAAGATACGTTTAAAACTCCTTTAAGGGTGTGCGAAGTTTCGATAATATCGATACCAATTTGAATTTTATATTATTCTATTTGATAACCCTAATCAAACCAAACTAGAAAAAAATCGATAAGGTCTTAGGTTGTTTCAAATCCCACAATGTACCTAAAATATGTTAATATATTTTTTTTTAGTAATGAATCTTCTGAGGTACAACCTTTATAAAACCTTCGCACTTTTGGATAATACATAGCAAATGTCTTAACTTGAGGACTGAAGATATATGTTGGAATGGTTTATAATCACCACAACATATGGTGCTCCCTACCTTGTGAATATGTTCAACTAATAGGAGTAGGGTCCAAAACTAACCTATCGTTTTCTTTAGTGTGTAACTGTTTTTAAATATCATAACTTTGGAAAATTTAACTAGAATATGATTAAATAATTATTTGAAACTCACGAATATGAGACAGAAGAAGCAGCAACCTACTGAGGTGTTGTTGATAGATCATATTATTGACATACCAGAATGATTCGGTGGAAACCTAGGGAAGGTACTTAACTCAATTCAACTGATAATTGCTAATCAAGAAATACCTTAACCCCTGTTGGGTGATAGTCCAGCTCCCTGATTTGTTCAAGGGATCAAGAGGGTAGCTGCTGAGTGATATAGATGGCAAAGTGGGTGAAGCGAAAGCCCATTGTTTGTGTCCGGTCGGTCCACCTTGGAGCCTGTTTAAGAGACAGATATACACACAGCATCGGTGATGTGCTAGTATACAAGGGGATATCAGAAATTTTCCAAACTGATGCTATAAAACTCGTAAAACTTAGCATGGGGCCTATTGGCTGCCATCAACCTTGAAGTAGTCCCCTTCCACACGTATACACTGGTCCCAGTGTTTCTCCCATTTTTGGAACGTTTCCTGGAAGTTGTTTTTTGTGAGCTTGTCCAGTACTGCCTGCGATTTGCTGGATTTTCTCACTGGTGTCAAAGCAGTGGCCCTTCAGCTTGATCTTCATTTTAATAAATAGAAAAAGTCTCAGGGGGTTAATTAGGGGAGTAGGAGGAGTGGGGAACAAGAGCCATCTTGTTTCTGGCAAAAACTGCCTGGTGAAAGGGAAGGATGAGGTGGGGCATTATCATGGCTCAACAGCCAGTTTTTTTTGTTGCCAAAGACGGTTTGTCTGCTGAAACAAATTCTTTGTGCACAATTCCGATAATGTAAAAAAAAAAATTATGAGCACGCTCTTAACATTGCACTTCATCTGTCTGGCCTTTTTTTGGTCATGGTGAAGTTAGGATTTTCCATTGGGTCGATTGTTGCTTGGTCTCAGGGTCATAACAGTAAACCCAGCTCTCATCACCAGTGATAACCCTGGGTAAGAAGGTTGCATTGTTGGAGGCAACCTGGCGAAGCTCATTGCAGACATATACACTCTGCCGCTTCTGGTCAGCTATCAGGATCCTGGGCACAAATTTGTTGGCGACACGGTGCATGCCCAACTCAGTAGTAAAAATTTATTGGCATGTTCCAAAACTAATTCTCATCTCCTCTGTCGTCAATTCTGATGAACGATATGTTGAAGTTTGTCAACTATGGCGGGTGTTGTGCCGCTGCTGTGTCTCCCTGTGTGTTCGTCACCCTCATTGGATGCCTGACTGGCCTTGAAATGGGCATGCCATTGAAACACTTGTGTACGACCCATTTTTTCTTTCATGAGCCCTTGTTAAATCATTTTTAGAGTCTCTGTTGCACTTTTTCTGAAATTCACACAAAATGTGATGCACAGGCGCTCTTCCTTTTTCGGATTCATCGTGAAAATCGCCACAGGCCACGTACACGGCTCCAAATAAAAGGACACAAAAAATCAACACGGCCACTCAAATGTGTGAAACTTAGTACACTGACTCCTAAGACATGCTAGTGTTACCGCCTAAAGTTGCATAGCGCTACTACAATTGCTGTCCAGATGGCGGCACCAGTCCGGAAATCTTCTTGATACTCCCTCGTATAAGTAATTCAGTTATGTTGTGTGATTGGATAAACCTACAGTTGACCGGGATGTTAGTAGATCTAGTAGAACCCTCATGGCTAGCTACATCTCTCTCTCCCTTTCATCTCTGTAACCATCCATCTGTATTATAAGTGTAACTTTTAGCCTTCACTTCAATAAACCACTCTACAATCAAACGTGTGTGTTCATCTTGTCACTGGTCCACTCCCTATTTTCCAAATCTGTCTCGTGTAGGTGTCAAAGGAGGGTAACCATTACAATATCGATCTCACTACATGCAGTCCTCAAATGTACAGTTTTTTAGTACTATCCGAGGGTGAAAATATATGTAGCATTTTGGATTTATAATAGCTTGTTTTTTTGGGAAAAGATGCGGCTTATTTTCAGTCAAAATGGTATCATGCTACACAAGGGCAAACTTTACTCTAAGAAAATTATTTAGCTTTATTTTGAATAGATATATTGGTGACAATTTTAATTATAATTTACATTTCTTTTTCAGGAGAAAATGAAATAGACTTGAAGAAGAAGTCTGGGAGTGTGTCAGATGAAGGTACGTTCTAATATATTTGATTTGATATTTTCAAGTATTTTCTTTTGCGGTAAAGAAACGACTAAGTTTGAACGTGAATGTTCTGGCTTTGCTATTTATTTGGTAAAATTATTTATTTACTCATTAAATTAAACATTGAAAAGACAGACTGTGTTTTACTCTTTACCCCTGAAAAAGGGGCCTTATGTACCATGAAAATTTCATTATTGTGTGTTTTGGTGTGTTTTTAATTGTGAACTTTGAGGCCTACAATTTTCTGGTGTGTAGGCCTTGCCCTTCGATTTTTCCTTTCAATATTTTAATCCAATACAGCCTTTTGGAGCCATATTTCCTTTATTTGCATATTTGTGAGAACCTGCTGGCTCAGTGCTTTTTCATTTAAGTTGAGCTCAAGTGAGTAAGGTCCTGAGTATTGTGTTATTTTAGCACTGTGTTTAACTACCAGTTTGGGTTGTATACCTATGTATTATTATGCTAATGGTTTTAGGAATTAAGAAGGTTAGGAAGTGTATCCTCACTTGTGTATAGGGAGATTGGAAAACCATTTTGGTAAAACCACCTTCATTACACCCATCCGAGATTCAAACCATCATCGGCAGTCTAGTCTACTGTGAAAATAGCACCTTAGACCATGTGGCCATAAAGCAGTTTGAGTATTGAATTGAGTTGAGTTCAAAACTTAACTATATGGGGAGAAAATTAATCATTTATTGAAATTCAGAAAGAAAGAAAAATCGGTAAAATGACAATAACTTTGACATCTTTTCATTGAAAAAAAAGTTAGAAATCAAAGTTAAAATATAATAATATTAATAAACATGGTGTTGACTTTGACACTATCCCAAAGAGAGACAAACGTCTCCCTCCTTTCAGAGAATAAATAATATTTCTAAACCATCTCTAGCTCTTGTCTTTTTACCCTCTTTCAACAATCAGTCTTATCAGTTGTTGACCTTAATTCCACTTGCTAAATGGCTGCACATTAGCTAGACTCTTTGTTGGGTCCTCATCTTTTTTCCTCCTATCACAGAAACTGCACATTTCACAAACAACATAGAAGCAAGTAGAGAGAAGAGTAAACAGTGAGTCGTCCACACTTGAGCACGAGTATTTATCAGGGTTCCTACGCGTCATGGAAAACTTAAAGAGTTTTAAAATATCTCTTCCAGGCCCTTGGAAATGATATGGGATTTTTAGTTTTTCTAATCTTTTCCTAGAATGGTTTAGGTTGTCCTGGAAATTCTTTGTCGCCCTTTTTTTAAACAAGTCAGGAAACAGGAGGAGGGAACAGGATTAAGTCAGTAAATGAAATTATCAAGATATCTGAGGAAATTCATAAAGTCTGAATCCCTTTAAACTTATTATCAAGCTATCGAATTATTCATTAATATAAGACTAGGTTGTATTATTGTCATTTTTATATATTTTATTTTGGTTTTGTAATTTACATAACATAAACTAACATGCACACTATGAACAGTGAGAGTTATGGTATTTAACATGCACTTTCTAAACAAACTAATTACATCTGCACATGACTTATAAACTAACTTATATCTAGAACAAACACCTTTCGGCACTTGGCCCTTAATTCATCACTGTGAAAGGGTAAACCAACATTTCACCAATGATGAATTTTTTGGCCGTGCCAAGAATTGAACACGATACTCTTAGCTCAGTAGATAGACAGGCTACCGACTGAGTTAAGGTGTCAGATACATAACTGAATGAATGAATGTTTTAATGAAAGCACTATGAAAAAGAATGTTAACATTTAGTTACTATCTGTTTTTTATGTTATTCTAAAAGTAAGCTTGAGTTCCATCTCATAAAGGAATTGCATGGGTAAGAGTTGTTTGTGCCAGAAAAAAAAAAAATATATATATATATATATATATATATATATATTTTAAAGTAGCTAGCCACACTAACGTGTAAATATTAATGAATCTTAGCAATATTATTGATAAAATGTTGTGATCTTTATTTGACCTTTTGAGATGGTGATATTAATTTTTTTTTAATATTCCTAAACTGCATCTAAAATGATAACCAACATTTTAAAAATATTTTATTATTAGATTGTAGTCAGAAACTTAACATAGTAAAATATTCAACACAGACTCAATTTCAAACATGATCATAGTATTGCGTTGGCTAGGTGAGATGTTGTGAATCCTAGAGTCTGGCTATATGTCCAGAAAAAAGAGTGGGGGTTAAGAGAAAACTTGGGGAGCAGCCGCTGGTGCATACCTAATGAGGATAGAATTGTTAGATTGTTTCTTTCAATGCTGGTGTTGATTGGAAGAAAAAACCTTGTACACATGTGTTACTAACATTTACATTATAATTATCAATGTCAATTATAATCAATTTCTCTCATTGTTTCGAATCCCTTTCTCACGGCTTTGTGTTGTGGACATAGTTTGCTTCCTTTCTGCCAGATGGGCGGTTTCACCCTTTCAGCTTAGGGACAAAAAGGGGGGGGGGGGCTGGTTGGTATGGGGGAAAGGATGTGTCAAAAGTAAGCCTAAAATCAGGAGTTTGCAGCATTCCCGCAGAAAAAAATATTTCCCATTTTTGGCTGGATCCAAAAAATTTCAAGAATTTATTCCATTGCTGAATATCTCTTCCTTTTTTAATTCAACTTATTTTTATATTTAATACTATGTGATAAGTATTTATTTAAGTTATTTTGGTTGGTTAATTTATTTAATGTCGCACTTAAAGTGATTAAGATATATTAAATCAATAGATTTCAACTAATAACCTACCATGTTAAAGTGCTATGCACTTTCTATAGAGTTACTACTCCTATACTATGCATTAAATTTACAGCCAGCAGTTAGATGCTGATATAATCAGTTGGTTCAGAACATGCACGTTTGATACCTCAAATAAATAATTAAATATAGGCAGCAAAAACATGTATTGCTGTTTGCGATCACCAAACAATTGTCAAGTATGTATAGTCTAGAGCAGTGTTTCTCAAACGGTATGCCGCAAAATTTTGATCGTTATTTTACTGAAAATTAATATATATTTATAATTTAAAATAGTTGAAACAAAACATACTAATTTCTCGAATTAATGAGACACATGGGATTGTTTTTTCTTGCACAAAACCTCTATTCTTGGACGTATATATGATAAACAGACCCGCATTTCCTGTTCATTGAAAATAAGTTCTAATTTTTTATTTTTGTAAGTGTCGAAAATCCACTTCACTGAGGTAAGTAGTAGAAAATGGCATCATTGTTCTTACGCCACATTTGGATACTTCTGGGTACTCTTCTTTGCTAACATCCAAAACTTAGCAAGTGGTAGTTCTTCATATTTCAGCTGTAGGGTGCGATTTGCCTGCAGTTCATCGAGTTTTTCAACTTTATCCAGAGTGGGTTGGGTTGTTGCTTTAAGCAATACTGCATACGGATTGCGTACCAAGTCATATCCGTTTACGGTGAGAGAGGGGAAGTACTGCTTCATTTTATCTTCAGGAATTGATAGATGCTCCAAGATCAATCCCGCTGTAATTTCTCCTTGAGCATCTACATCAGTTGTAGGAGGAAACATTTGCAGCTGTTTCTTTTCCATTTGTAGTTTCCACAGTATAAGCATATTAAGAAACCATTAAGTTTACCACTTGAAGTTAACACATTTTCTTCTTTAAGTTCATAAAATCTTGGGAGAACTTTTCCCCTTGACAGCCAACAAATATCGGTGTGTAGAAATAATTTATCATGACGAGTACCCGCTTCAAGACACATTTGTTTGAGAAGTCATGTTTTTAAAGCTCTTGACAACGTGTTGAACATCTTAGTATCGGACTCCAAAACACCTTTAAGTTTGGTTGGTAGAGTTTTCTCCAATAGAGCCTAACGTTATATGACATCATGAGTGGAGTGTAAGCTTAGAAATTTTTGTTTTAGTCTTGCATTGAAACCTTTGAACCTTCCAATCATTGCTGGTGCACCACGGATTTTGCTTGTTTTACACCAGATAATAAACAGATAAAATAGTTGTCTTTTACAGTCTAATGACTGTGTTTTGCGTTTAAATGTATTTTTAATTAACTTGGAATCATGCGCTTATTACTAAGTTTTCCCTCACACTCCACTCATTCAGAAACCGTACAGTTTTCAGGGCCAGCATACGTGAATCCAAAGTTCAGGTAACTGTCATTGTGTGTACTTGCAAGTTGTCATACCGTTTGAGAAACACTGCTCTAGACTATACATACTTGACATTTGTTTGGTGATCACAAACAGCAATACATGTTTTTGCTGCCTATATTTAATTATTTATTTGAGGTATCAAACGTGCATATTCTGAACCAACTGATTATATCAGCATCTAACTGCTGGCTGTAAATTTAATGCATAGTATAGGAGTATTTACTTTTTATAAAAATTCTTTTAAGAACATGTGTTCTAATATACTTTCTAACATTTTAAAATTATGAATATACAATACTCAAACTCAGGAGCGTTTATAAATGCTCAACTTGAGTTTGACACGAATGAAAAAACCCAAGCTCGCCTACCCCTATATTAAAACAATTGCAATTTGTAGCTAAACATATTATTTAGTACGAGTTTTAAATTCATAATGGACGAAAATATTGAATAAAGTTACTCGGCGAAAGTGGTTTTAAAGTTCTTTTACGTTATTAATGTAAAATTGAAATTAATTTTTAACAATTTTTTAAGTAACCGAATGATTTATAAGTTGAAATGCTGATATTATCTTAATTAAATAGACTATGCTTACTATTGCCTTGGAAAAATAGATTATTAAGTACATCAAGTGGAAGATTGAAAATGACACAACCTACAAGACTTTCGATTTAAATTTCTAGCTCAAGGGATGAGCTCGTCTTGAAGCTTGGATTACGAGTACTCGCAGAGCCTGATTTAAAGATAGTATTAGCAAACTTAGAAATAATTATATATTTTCAATACCCGTTCTTGTTCCAAATTAAGGGATAGTCTCGTTCTTGATTCACTCATCTCGCACACACCTGCCCAAAAAAATTATTCAATTGAATCTGAAGCTTTTTAAAATAAAATATTTGATCAAATTTATTCTTAAGCATGAGATTGGAGTTGGATTCTCTTTGATGAAATAAATTTAGTATGAGATTTGGTTTGAATTCAATTAAAAATTATGGATTCACACAGGCTTAATAAAAACCCTACATAATGTGAAAATAATTCAATTATAAAATTGAATGGAGAAATTTGTTATTAAGGACTCGAACCATTTTCCAATTAAGGTAGTTCACCACTTATTACAGTGAGTATTATGCATCATCCACCACATGCATAATAAGTAGGCTACATTTAGTTTGTCAGCTAAAATTATGTAGTGTCTTTTTAGACACAACTAGGAGGTTAACATTAGAATATACCTGAACTAAATGAAATGGAATGGATCGTACTAGCTCAAAATAGGGATGGGTGCCATACTTTTTGTAATAATGGCAATGGACTTTGGAGTTTCTAATGCTAAAGAGGAAGCAAGTAAGTAAATATTAACAATTTGTCTGGCACTTCCAAAATTTGGTTATTTTTGTATTTTTTCTTTCAGAACGTGTACCTTCAAGTATGGCTTCACATAGACCACATCGTTGCAGTTTAGTCAATTGTGGAAAGGTAAGGTGTACTAGCACGTAACCATTGTTATAAATTTGAAGTAGTGTAAAAACACTAATAAAAATTAATCATAATCATTAAGTTATCCGTGCAATCATGATTAATAAGTATGAAAATCTGCTATTATGATTTGTTGTTGATTAGTTTAGATTTTTTTTAAAGGTGTTTTCACTCTGACAACCAATAAATAAATATATAAATACCTATTTATGCTGTATCACTTATTGTAGACCATACTTTATGGCTGTTAATAAGAAATGTTTATAAGTTTTAGATCTCAAGCGGATAACATGAGTTGGGTTAAGATTGAGAAAGTGTGGACATAGTGGTTCTAGATTTAAAAAAATCTTTGATGCAGGGGAGTGCTCTCTCACCACTACTATTTATAATGGAAATAGTCACGAACAAAGTCAAGTGTCAAGGAAACTGGGAGAAAAGAATGAGAACAAAGAGAGTTCAACTACAGGAGTGGAATGAAATTTAGCAGGGTAAAGTGTGAATTGATGGTAATGACAAGGAAGATTATTAGTCTTAGAATTAGGCTTTAAAGTTGGATAGAGTAAAGCTGAGAAAGGTACAGAGTGTAAAATATCTTGGAAACGTGATTGAGGCGAAGGGTGGGAGTAAAGAGGATCCAATAAGAGGGCTGCAGAGGAAGGTGTTCTACAGGTAGAGACATGCAAAAGGTGAGGTTATTTTTCTCGAGATCAATTATATTTTATGCTGAAAACAATGTTATCATTTATGTGAATACTAGCTAAATGAGTATTCATTAAAAAAAATAAACCTTAAAGTCCAGGATACGGTTGCATGGATTCTAAATACACCATTTATACATCAACATTAGGTTATTAGCATATGAGGAGCAAACAGTGATAATGTCTAATCTTATTTCCATTCATTATATAAATGGTTTCATTTTGAATCAAAGTGGTGCTTCTGTATTCAGGACTTGTTCCAAAATGACTATTTATTATTTACTTCTCCATGCCAAGTTAATGGTAAAATACATTATTCTTACATTGTTAACAATATTCTCTCTCAAATTAAAACATTGCCACTGTGACCAGATTATTTTTCATAAGGTTAGTTTCTTTGTCAATCGGAACGTTTTGTGTCGCAATAAAGCTTAGTCAACCTTTGCACATGGTAACCAAATTTTCTCTTCACATCTATTTTGTCAATTCATATGACAAATCCTTCTTGGCTATATTCTACAGAATGAGTGAGCACTTATACCTGACGTTTGGTACCTCCAGAAATTTCAGACATTTTCTTCTATATGTTTTTTCTAATTCAATGGGTTTTCCTGCAATCCTATTGTTATCTACTTGGGGGCAAGGGAACTAGATAGAGCACTCTTGTCAAAGAGAAAGGGAAAAGGATGGTTGGGGTGATAGTGAGTATACTATTTGTGGGGTGGATATGAGATGTGATGGTTGGGGCAGGGTGTGGGGTTATTAATTAGCTGTGGTTGAGGGTCCAGGGATGGGATGGGCTTAATCACTCATTACGGAGGTATTTGAGCAGAGGCTGCATGTCTTTGTCCTCCAAAGAATTTTGTTTGGAATGTCTGCAAAGTCCCTAGTTTGATGTTACCACTGAATGTAAATGGAGGGGAATTGCCTTAGGTTGTGAGAGGTAGTTGGAGGCACGGAAGGAGGGTCGAGTGTGCTGAGGATGTGGGCAGGTTAGGTAATAGGGGAGCGGGGAAAGGTGTGTTGGATGATGTCATGTATCTGGCGTCCGTGACTCTTGTTCTTTTTTCCTTCCCTATTTCCTATCGGAGTAATTCATGGAAGTCTTGCGATGGTGTGTGAGAGGCAGCTGACCAAGGGCGCTACTTCAGAAGTCAGAAAAAGCTTCTAACTTGTGAAGTATTTCTATTTTACTTTAATGATAATTATGACTATGAGTCTCCTTTTACTTCACCTTCTCCTTTTTTCTTTTCTTTTTTACATTTAAGTAGGCGACTCTCTACACAATCCTAGCGAAGTATACAAATTACATAAAATAAACAGTAAACACATCATTGACTATATCATAAATTACCTATTGGCACATAGGAAACCCATACATTACATAAACTATACAGAAAATTGTATGTGAGGGTCTTCCTCCAGACACTTTTTAAAATAAACACGAATATTGTAATTAGATAAGTCTAAACTCATAGTAACACTATCTAGTGCAGGATCTCGTGATCTTTGTTTGGTAGCTTGGTCAGCTACTAGCAGATGACATGTAACACCATGATACAATATTTACCCAATTAATATACATGAGAATAATTTAACATCCAAATGAAATTCCTATGAAATTTTATAATGATCCAACCACACTCACCTTTTGGAAATTACCAGTAGAGTTAAAATATTCCTTGTTATTTCTTCCCACACTTTTTCTTTGCTTGGCTGCTATAGTCACAACCCAGTTTTTATACTTGCTATGCTTATATTATTCTTAATCTGTTCCAATAAATAGATCCAATCTTCCACGTTGTAAAATATGTTTTTCACCATTTTAGAAGAAGGGAAGTACTAAAGTAAGAAGAATGGTTGATGATGATGATGAGACATTAACATCTCATTTTTGTCCCAACAAACACCTATTGAACTGACGTTACAATTAAAGTATTGCTTTGTAATTTTCAACAATAAGGACCGGGTTTGATTCCAATGTCTAGGTGTCATTTTTAAATTTTCAGAATATGATATCTAGATGCAGTAATCCTCACTAAAAGCATAAATAATAGCTTCGGCTATTTGATTCTTAATAAAATGTTTGTTTAACTTGTATCTCAAACTAATAGGGATGTGTGAGAACCATTTTTTTTTTCAATTAAAGAAGATTTCAAGACAAGAAAATGAAAAAATATAGAGATTCAAGAATGATATAAAAATAAAAACTTGCTTTGAAAGTATAAACATATAATTGACGTCATTAAAATTAAGTACAAATAGTTAATAGAGTAGTAGAGTTCATGTTTATATATTGCAGCAATTAAACTTAAAATACATACCATATTGACTTGAGAACAAGCTGCCCCAGAATCTAGGCAACATACACCCTTGAAATATGATCTCTTTGATTGGAATATTATTCATGTCTCAAAATGAATCTATTGCGAAATTAAACAATTACACCCTATTTTCTTCATACTTCCCTAATATAATAGTTTATGCATATCTTATTACTTGATTTTAAAATCTGTATTGTAACTATATCTTAATCAATAGCAAGAGATGCTCTTTCCAAGATGATTGGCATGCTTAAGATTTATAACCTAGTAAACAAATAAACTAAATTTTTGACTGTAACAATAGTGACCAACAGGATGCAATAAAAGTGTCGAAAACATGATAAAAATTGTAGTAACTAATATTGACCATTTAATTTTGTTTGCCATTTCAACTTGAAGCTATATTTTTACGATTATAATGTCAAGATCCATCTATTTTTAAAGTAAACTTGTCGAAAATAAGCACAATTTCTTGAGGATATTATAAACTACTAATAATCCATTTCTAAGTTGTAAATTTATCACGTCACTTTTTTTTTTTTTAGTTTCTAGGTGCATTCGAGATATTTGTTTCTTGTCTTGATCTCAAATTTTTTAGTCTCATTAAGAGCTGTACATCATGTGTGAGTTTAATTGATTGTTTTGGTCTTGCAGGAGTTCAAACTAAAGGCACAACTTGCCCGGCATTATGCCACGGCACACGGGCTTGCCATCAGGTCAGGCTCCCCACGGCCCATCATGAAGACTCGAACTGCCTTCTACCTATGTACAACACCACTCACTCGGATCTCACGCCGCTTGTGTCGACATCTCATCCAGCCGCGCCATGCTGCTCGTGCCCCCTTCTGGCCCATTAACATACCCTCCGTCAAGCAGGAGTGTACGTATTATATCAATTAGAGTTGGGTTGAATCCACTCTTTTACTAATATAATTCTTGAATCTGAATCTTAGAAAATATTATGAACATAGATGAAATAGAAAATAAAAGTAGGAACTAAATGCCAATATTGTGTTATTCAAAATTTGAAAAATGTATATATTTTGATTCTTGAATCTAGGGGTGTTTTAAATTTACGTTTTTTATTTTGAAGCAACCTCGAATCAAATATATGAAATATTCCTAGATCCAAATTGAAGTTTGAATAATTTTAATTTAATTTTTTATGCTTTTAAAAATATTACATTGTACCTACTTTTATAATTTAATGTGCTGTTTTTAAGCTAAAACTTAAATCCTCCAATCTTAAACTTTGATCAAACGGTCTCATCTCTAATATTGATAATAAAACAGTAAATTTAGAATTAGTTTTAATAGACACTTAACACATCCGGGTTGCCACCACAATTAACAATTAATTTTTATTCTGAAAATTGAAAAATTTCACTTGGACACAAGAATTGAATTGGGACCTTTGGCTCGATTTGAGTTTGATCCATGCTTACCTTGTGTTAATTAAATTACTAGTCATTGTTAAAATTTTGTTTATTAATGGTTTTAAAATCATCAAATATTGAAAAATGTAATATTTAATAAGATAAAATTAAATTGTTTGATAATTTATCGAAGTTTTATACTTACTTCAAAATTTTTCGAATATGCAAAGGTTATTGTAGATGTCAAAGTCGAAGCCAAAGAGGATTTGACCTTCGACTTTTTTAAGCTTCGCACAACTTTCATTGATTTGTGGTTACATAACCCCAAATTTAATAAATGACTTGTAAAAGTGGGACAGGAACAAAGCCAGATGTAGCATATGCTCTTTAGTGTTTGACATTGCCAAAATGGGGGTATCTGCTTTAACAAGTCACATGAATGGGAAAAAAATTGTAGTCTTGCATGTAAAAAAAAAACCTTTTGGAATTCACTATTTTCTCAGTGCTACACAACCAGAGTAATCTTCGGGTTCTGCGGCTTCTGATTCAGAACCAGTACCACAAGGACATCAGATAGTAAGCTCCTTCTTAACTGGACAGGAAACTCTATAAAGGCCGAAATTATTTGGGCTTTGAAAGTATGCAGCAGTCACTATTCATACAAATCATGCGAAGATATCGGACTATTATTCAAAAATATGTTTTTCAATAGTGGAATTGCAAAAAAATAAAAAAATAAAAAAATGGGATAGACATATATGTTGTTTTGGCATTGCTCCTTATTTTCAGTCTAAACTCATGGAGATACTTAAGAAACAAAATTCATAGGTTTAATTATTCGATGAAAGCTTCAGGAAAAGCAGTTGGATTACCAAATTCACTACTGGGAAGCAGATAAAGTGTAGTCTTGTTACAGCCATTCAGATTTCCTGGGCGATGCTACTGCAGAAGATATGTTCACTTCCTTTGAAAAATTTAGTTCTGAAATTGGTCTTTCGAAATATTCTCTACTACAACTATCTATGGATTGTCCTAATGTAAATTGGAAATTTTATGACCTGGTGTGTGATCATTTGAAGAGAGACCAAACATGGCAGTAATTCATACCAGCAGTTGTGGGCTTTGTATCATTCATGGTACTTTTAAGCATGGCTCATTATCATCAACCTGTGATGTGGAGCGAGTTTTATCTAGCCTCTATTACTTATTTAAGGACACACCAGCGAGAAGAGAAGATTACATTAAAGTTACTGATAGCAGTGTCTTTCACAAAAGATTTTGTGTCATAAGATGGGTTGAAAATTCAACTTTTGTAACACATGCTTTTGAAATGTGGCCTCATGTAACTAAATATGTGCAGTTAGTGACTGACAAGAAACTTCCCAATCCAAACTCCAAATCCTTTACAGTTGTGAAAGAAGTGACCAGTGATGCATTGATGCCTATAAAGCTATTAATATTTCAGTCAATTGCAAAACAAGTAGACAATGTACCAAACTAATGTGCCACTGCTTCCATTTCTGAAAAGAAACATGTTGAAAATGTTTAGAAATTTAATGGAGAAATTCATTAATGAAGATGAAATAAATAAAGCAACTACCAGTAACAAACTGGTTACAAAGTTGAGTAGGGAAAAGAGAAAACCAGCTGCCAGTAACTAAAGTAAACTTTGGATTTGCTGCAGAAAACTGAATCAAGAATTGGCTCCACAAAAAAAAAAGTTAAAGAAAAGGATGTTCTTCTAGTGCAAATGTAATTTTGTGATTTTCTTATTGAAACAGTAAGGAAAATCTTGCATAAATGCCCATTACTGTACTCAATTGTGAGAAACCTTAGTTGTATGGATCCTCGAGTTATGAATGTGGATACTAACTGTCCAACTAAGTTTATCTCAGTGCTTAAGATACTAGTGGAGGCAAAAAGACTTCAGGAAATGAATGTGATGCATTAATTTCATCATATAAAAAATATATTGCAAAGTTTGGCTTTTCATCTGAATTTCAAAACTTCGAGCCTGGGACAAACTGTTTGAATTCACTGTTATGTGCTTGTGCAAAGCCTTGAAAAAAATATGACAAATGGTGGTGTGTGATGAAAATGGTTCTTATTCTATCACATGGTCAAGCAGCAGTTGAGAGAGGTTTTTCCGTAAACAAGCAAATAGAAGTGGAAAATGTGCAACAGCACACACTCATTGCAGAGCGAATAATTTGTCAACAAATTGCATCAGTTGGGGGTGTTACTAATACTGAAATCACCAAAGACATGGTTATCTCAGTTGCTGGTCCACAACAAAAGTGGCAAAGTTATTTGGAGGTGAATCGAAGAGGGAAAGAACATGCATAGAGAATTCAAAAAGGAAAAGTTTACAGAAGAAGAAGGGTGGTAAAAAAGCTTCAGGTTGATGTATACACACCAAATCTGCTGATAGACCATCAGAGCAAGCAGAAACAACAGGAAATCTAACATTTGTGTCCAAGTCTAACAGTTTAAGAAGAACAGCAAGAGAAAAAAACTGCTGCACTGGCTGACATCAACAAGCAGCTATCTGATAGGTTAAATGAATATAAAAAAATTTAATGTTATTTGGCTCTATACATATTTTTTAACTGTTTTGTTACTCGTTCTGCTGATTCTAGAACCTATAAAAAATTGAAATTTTAATTATTGTTGGTACATACATTCATGCATAGACTCCTTATATAAAATACAGTAAATGAAAAGTATGTGCCAAAAGAAAACATTGATAAAATGTGAACTCCATACTCATCTTGTGGAATACTGAATATAGAATGACTTTACTAAGAAATAAGCCAAGGAGAGTGAAGTAAGTGACAACAAAGTTAGATTAATATTTTTATAGTCCTATCTGTAAATTTAGTGAAAATTTATTGCTTCCCATATATTAAAAATTGATCTGGTTTATAATTTCTTTTTATTGGCGTGTTTAGCTTTTGGCAGTATGAGAAATAACAGTTTTGGTCCTTAAAAAGTCCTTGAAAAGTCCTTACATTTATGTTTCATATGTGTGTAAGAACCTTGTAATAAGTAAAAAAGAAATAAAAACTAATTCTCATAATTTATGTGTTTGCATGTTTTATAATATAAACACTAAAGTTGAATAGAATCCATTATTTAACAATTCAAATCTCAAATTTACCTTCGAATCCAAATCCAAATCTTAGGAAAATTATGATCCTAAGAGGAAATATAAGTATAATAGAATAATTAAAAAGCAAAATATTAACTAAATGTTTACATTTCTCCCCATAATCTATTCATTACAACATTCATACATTCACTTAAGTGTTAAATTACTGGTCTTAGCCTGATTTAAGTTCATCTCATCTGATAATTATAATTGGTTCTGAATCACTCAAAAAATGGGGTGGGGGGAAGGGGTTTCTTGACTACAAAAATTTATCAGATATCCTAAAGGATTTAAGGTCCCAACTCTATCTACAACCATAGTTTGTTAAACCTTGACAATGCTTCAAAGAGTGGATGCATCATTAAGAAAAACTTTGGCCAACAGCCTGAACTGGTAGTAAGACGCGGTGCTAAAAAGAAAGTTTTGCTAAAAATTATGTTTTTAAATACTAGACTTTAACATGATAAACTCATACACTAAAAAATGTACAAATAGTATACATTATATATTGCAACTATAAATTAATTACCATGTATTTAAAAATATGTGAGGTTTTTTTTTAACAGACAAAACCATCCAAAAGGAACTTTAGTCCTATATAAACTAAAAATGTACTTTAATAAAAAAAATACATTATTTACTTTCAAAGGAAATTTTTTATGTCTTGATATTTTTTCACATTGTCTCAGATTGAAAGTGGTTGCTAAAATTTTATTCTAGATTATTTTGAGGGCCTTCCTTGTAGTAACAAACAATATCTATTTAAAATATTGATTAGATTAAGTGTTTTAAGGTTGCTATGATATGCCATTAAATAAATAAATATGATGAATCAAGTAAATTTCAAAACATTCAATTCAATTTATGTAGATTTTTGTCAAGTGAACATAATTTGTAATATATATAAACACAAAGTGAAAATAAATGGGTATTTTAGTATTCAATATATTTATTGACAAAGCTCTGTAGTTTCCAAAGTCAGAAAGTTTTTAATTTTCACACACCCATAGAAGCTGTTCTTTAATTTCCTTGTCTTTCTAATCTATACTTGTTCGTGTTGACAGGTCAGCTGCACATGGCAGGCAAGTCTGTGCTAGAATTGCGGGAACTACTGCGTTACCGCAAGAAGGAGCGGGGTAGCGTAACACACATCGCCAACAGGCTAGGCCAGCCTAACCTCATTACCCCTGAGTGGCTCATCCTTACCCCCAAGGACATGATGCCACTGCCAGAACATGTTTCCTTCCCTAAGCCTCCCAAGGCACCAGGTACTATATACTGCACGCAACAAACTGTTGAAAAAGAAAGTCTTCGAAAGAAGGCACAACTGCTGAGCATATTTTTACAAAACATAACACGAATGCTTAAACTAAACAAAAGTATCAGGCTTGTTACACCTCTAAAAAATGGAATATCAGTGTAGTTCATGTATCAGGATTAATCAATGTCAGGAAATGCCACAAAATTGACAGGAATTTAAAAATATCCCAAGTTAAATAAAAGCAAATATTCTTTAAATTCTCTTAATACATTCAATGGCGCTCTTTAAATGAATACAAAATAAATTACCGTATTTACCCGAATCCAAGACGACCCCAGTTTTTCAGTGGTTCTGGATAGATTTTTTGTAAGTGGTATTTATTTATCATGAATGAAGAAAATAATAATGTTGGTAGAATTATTTTGTAATGTTAACAAATGGTTCTTTTTTTTCATAGAGATGTCACAATAACTGTTTTTCTAAATTTTGATTCTTAAATTCAACCTCGATTCTTCAATTATCGGTTCCCAAACATTTCCCTTTTCACTATTTTTCCAATTTTTATTGCATAGAAAATCTGACGTGCCTGATACCCTACTCCCCCTCAAAGCGAAATTTGGACTCTATCATACAACACATGTCGTTTGACACTTTAATCTCACAATCTTATAGATATTTATTAAACACATTATAATTCATAAAAACCAAGAATTCAAATAAACTCAAAATTAATACAATAAATTGCAGATTTTATAACAGAAAAAAGAAACATTTCACACGTTATAAAATTTTTAAGTCATCTGCCATAACTGATCCTATGAACCCTAGCTCATCAGAAATTAGTGATGATGTTTTGGCAATGATATATCGATAATCTAGTGAATTAAAATAAATATGACGGTTTTTTGCTTCAGTTTTATTAAATTTGTCTTATTCAAAGAGCTAAATAAAACATTCAAAATTGAAAAGCGACGAAGAATATAATTACAGGAGAGCAGCCATTTTAATTTGATAGGAATATTGTAGCTTTCAATATACACATTGTGATATATCAATTAATGATAGATAGATCTATTATGCGAAATTGTCATCCCTAGTCTACGTATTATATATCGATTGTTCATTTAGAATCAACCTCTTGTTACTGTCGTAATGTCAGGTCGCATTATATTCGAGACCATTTATTCTTAATGTAGATCACCTCAAAATGTAGGGTCGTATTATATTCAAGCCATTACGGTATATTTATAATTTGCCAGCATTTAAGGGAAAAGCAACTAAACTAATATGAAAGAATCGATTATCACATATTTTGAATGTTGCCGTTTTGTTTAATTGCCTGTTTTATTGAGAGCTAAGAATTGAAGTATTGAGAATCGTAATGTTAAGATCGATTCTTTTGATACCAGTAAGGATTGAGGGTATTGAGGTATCAATGAATCGAGTTTGACAGCCCTAGTTTTTTATTTACAAAACAAAACACCTATATTGACTTAAATTCCAATTATGGTTGCAAAATTGCTAAGGAATTTATTTTTTGTCGCAAATACTGCTTTTGCGTAAGTAGGTTAACTTTGAATTAGTTTCATAAAAACAATGAGAAGTTAATTTTTATTATGACAAATAATACTCTTTAGTGAAAATGCAAGTCTAATACATACCCTACTCCCCTTAAATACGAACATTGGACTCTACTATTAACACGCTGCCTTCTAAAATATGACACTTTCACATTCACAATGATATACAGAAAATTAAATAATATAAAGTGGAGAGATATAGGAAAAAAATCAAAGGACAAATATACAACAAACTGTTGCTTTTATAAAGCATATAGGTGACCTGGTGGTCTAGGGGTAAGGTGTCAGACTTCTATGCTGGCGGCCGGGGTTCAATTCTCGGTCCCGGCACAGATTTATCTGATTTCCAAACCCTTCCTTCACCTCTGACAAGTTATCTTGTGAATGTGAGGAATGCCAGGCCTCCACCGTGGTTCGGATTCCACGTTAAACTGTAGGTCCTTCATTTCATCTCACAATCACCCTACCATTACACATTAGCGTAAGTACGTATAACCCGAACGGGTAGTAAGATGCGGTGCTAATAATAATAATAATAATAATAATAATAATAATAATAATAATAATAATAATAATAATAATAATAATAATAATAATAATAATAATGATAATGATAATGATAATAATGATGATAATGATGATGATGATAATTATAATGATAATGATAATGATTATTAATATTATTATTATTATTATTATTATTATTATTATTATTATTATTATTATTATTATTATTATTATTACTAAGCATATATAAACACATTTCACGTGTTACAAAAAATCTAACCGATAAACACATTTGCTATGAATTAATGTAAAAGTCAACCACCATGACAGCCAAGCGTAAAAAAATTTGTGATAGTTAAATAAGCATCTTTATTTTTATTTCAAAACTGACTATCTAGGCACATCTAATCAAGGATAATAATTTACTTGATACTATTCAAAAGTTAGATTTTGGCGGAGTTTCATGAATTAAAACTCAAGTTTGGCATCGCTAAAATTTTCTAGTAAAATCTATGTATTATCTATTGATTGTTTAAAATTGATTCGAGTTTTCTCATCACGTATTATTTGACAAGTGATAGCTATGCAGGCAAAGTTTTAAGACTTAAATATGTAACAATTTGATAATTATTTGTTTTTAAATCTCTTTTTAATATCATAGTGAAATAATTGGAAATTAATAAAAAACAGAACAACGAAATAAAATTCAACTCGATTATGCTTATCACTTGCGCCAACCCATTTGAGAAGTTAACTGTATTAATTACTAAAGAGTGGTATCGAGATTTTTAGCGTATAGTATCGAGTATCGTATTGAGCCACAACTAGGTAGTTATTTTTAACAATAACTTAAAAAAATAACCTAATAATCTGTGAAAATAACCAAATATCCTACGATCTAAAATGTGTGAAAATGAATAAAATCTGTAAAAAAAAGACATCCCTGCACTATTGTATTAATTTCAAATAATGATGTAAAATGTTACCTTTTGATTTAGGCATAACCCATTCCTTAATCTGTGATTTTAAGACGACTCCTAGATATTGAATCTACAAATTTGGGGGGAAAAAACTTCTTAGATTCAGATAAATATGTTACCGTTTTTAAATGGATCTATACAAACTATTTATCAATTTATTTTCATAATACATTTGTGTTATACAATGGATGTCATCAATTTGATTATTTATAACTTTGATCATTGTATTTAGAATAAGTTAAACCACTTGATTTTTTTTTTCCATAACTTTTTCCAGTCTGGGTAATATAAACAATTTATATATATATATATATATTTATTACACTATCGGCTTGCTAGGCCTGTTGTAGCTTCATATGACCTATAATTCAACTTAAGACTAGGACATACACAACACCCAGTCCCCAGCCGTTAATTTATCATTGTGAAAGGGTAAACCCATATTTAACCCATGATAAATTTTTCAGCCATACTGTGTATCTCAATTATGATGGGTGATGATCATGTTGAGAAGTAGCTTAGACCTGTAGGTATCTTTAGTTTATATTAAAATATTTTTTCCATTGATGGTTTTCTTAAGAGCCCACCAGAGTTTGAAATCCGAATAGCCTACATTCTTACAAATGCAATTATTTTTAATTCAGATAAAAATATGAGATCAAGCGAATGTTTGTTAAGATCTTTGGCTTACTGAGAAAACTGACCATACTTAATAACTAGCAAGCAACATTATACTAAAAAATTAACGTAGCTAAATAATACCATTAGAAGATTAGTTCTGCATCTTTTAATTGAGTTTGACCAACTCTCAAATCTTGACACTAACTCAAATTTTCAAGTACTTGCACATCTCGACTCATTATCATGTTTAGTAGTTATAAACCATACCCTCAAATTTCCCTTAATAGAGCAACTTTTCATGGTAGTTTACAAAACCATTTGAAGATCTTAAGCATATTTTTGAACAATAATCCATCACATATTTTCCCTAAACATTTTGAAAATAATTTGAAATTAAAAATTAAATTAAATTAAATTAAGTGGCATTTCACAAGCTTCCGCAAGATCTAATTATTTTTTCCTCTTAGCGAAGGCCGCCCTGGACTTGTAGACATAACACCTACTAATAGATTTTCAGTTGTTCACATGACATTATTTGTCATTGACTGCTTGCAATGTTATGTGGTAATTTGTTTGTGTCCAGATGGGACTCTTCTGTACGAACGTGTCCCCAACAAGCCCGAGGCTGAGAAAGCTGCACTAAACAACATCTCTCCTACCCTGCTGAAACGCCGAGCTTATGAGGAGGTGAACGGGATGGATGGTAAGTGTCATGGCTATGTTACTTTCTTTACAATCCAAACTTTCACTCCCTTTCTGACATACATGGCACAAGGCGTGGTTTAAACAAGACATATCATTATTCTTCATTTTCTAGATTTTGATTCCTTAACCTCTACAATTAAAATAATTTTCCATGAATCCAACCTCATATTTAAGTATGAATGGTAATGGGACAAGATATGAGTCAAAATATCAAGATTGGGACAGGAACAAGAAATTATAAAAATGGTGCTTCAAAATAATTATTGTAAATTAAAATTATTTATTGAATTTTAAACTAAAAATATATATTGAATTGCAAAAGCTTTTATATCATCAAACATATTATAAATAATAAAATAATATACATATTTGGAAGAAGGTACAGGAAAGTTGGTTGGAAAACAAATAAAAGGGATCACAAACAATATGGCTTTTACAATATTAAAGAAGCACATAATTCACTTGTTACATTGCTGTCACTGGCTGCCCATTGAAGAAAATTGATCATTTCCGACCAATCCCCTGACCTAGATTTAATTCAGGGTGTCCAGCAACCTGGAAAACGGAAAATCAGGGAATTTTATAACAATTTCTGAAATTTTCACATATTCGTTAAAAAAATCCCACTTTTACTTACAATAGTCAAAATAACAATTTTTTTCCTCCAGTTAATACTAACCATTAATCCCTTTTAACACAGTTGTCCCTGATGAGCATACTAATCTCATTTCTCAAGGTCAGCATGTGTGTTTTGTGTCGTATTTTCCCTACAGCAAAAATTGAAGCATGGATATGTACATGGGCAAAAATTCAATTGTGCAATAAGAATAAGTAACTATTAAGGAATCTGTCTCACAACAATTTTAAACTGTGCTCATGTAAGGCGATCTTTTAATACCCCAGTATGTTCTCAATGAAATCTAATTTAGATCGCACTACCCGATAGGTAGAAAACCTGTCTTTTCATATAAATTATTTGTAAAATTAACATTTTGGTTTTGAAAAATTGTGTTTTGTAGCATTTCTATTGAAAAAATAGCATTATGTAGCAAATCGACAGGCAAATAGGGCTAGCCATGGTATAAAGACAACTTCCGTTATACGATACTGGCGTACAGCAGGGTGATCTAGTTTTTGTATAGAAATGTTTGCTTTCAAGCACATTTTCACAGTATCGATTGTGAATGCGGTCTTTTCTGTCTTGGCTTTCCTCACTTTCCGATTAATTTCTAAAATGTGCTTTGTTGTTTGCTACAGCCAGCCCTGCGTCCAACGATTTATTTGTGACATGCCCGCTAGATAGGACATGTTTCGTCACAAGAGTTCAGTTTTTCCCACTTGAGACGACTGTTACACACACCACACATTAAAATACTTGAATCACCCAAATAAAATATGTCAGTCTTAAAATAACAATGTGAGCATGAGAGCAATGATTGAGCATGTGATGCGAAAATGTATACAAGCAAATAGCCACCAGAAGAATGCAGTGGTTGTCCCTTATAGGCAGCAGACACCCTCACAAGCTCACTTGCAAGGGCTCGGGGAAGGTGTGAAGGGGATGTACGGGGTGGGTATAATTTTGGCACTTTATCGGGTGATCGGCTCGTTTTCTTACAATAGAAAAATACCAAGAAATACCAAAACTAAGCGCTTTGAATGTGTTTTTTTTTTTAGGATTACCAGTATTAAATAATGTTAAATCTAACCAATTGTCCCAATTTACAGATATCTGATTTAAAAAAAATTCTAAATCACTGTTTATTTGCTCATAAAGGCATTTATCGCGGAAATAGTCGTTGATCGCTTTATATCGCAAATATAAAACTCCGTGAAAATTCATCCAAACCATATGAAACATGAACATTTAAAAAAAACTATTTTGGTGACTATTTTTATCGCTAAAATGAAAAAACAGTGTCTACCAATAGGCCATTGCCTTAGACTGATATCCTTTATAAGTTATAACCACTTCATAGAGCAACACAATTTCAAAATGTGTATGTGTTTAAAAATATTATTACATTAAATAATATTTGTAATGTATAGATACTGGAAAAGTTAGAAATTGGCTCTGGAAAAGTCAGGGAATTTTAAAATACAGTTTGGCTGGACACCATGTTCATTCTATCAGAACACATCAAGAGGAAATGTTAGACGTGCATCATAGCTTCCTAAAAGAAGTGCATTGGTGTACTAAGTCAAAGGTCCCGGGTTCGATTCCTGTGTACAGATGTCAATGTTCATTCTATCAGAACACATCAAGAGGAAATGTTAGACGTGCATCATAGCTTCCTAAAAGAAGTGCAGTGGCGTAGTAAGCCAAAGGTCCTGGGTTCGATTCTCGTGTCTAGGTGTCATTTTTCAATTTTCAAATATGATATCTCTGTGGAGTGGTCCTCACTAAATGCATATAAAATAGCTTCAGCTATTCGATTCTTAATATAAAATCATCAAATAACATGAAAGATAAACACAGGAAATAGACATTGGATGTGAATTTTATATCTTTTTAAAGAAAACCTCGTTTTGCTTTTTGAGCTATTTTGTTTATAGATTATTGATAATAAACAAAATTATAGAAAATTACAGCATTTAATAGCATTGAAATATTGAAGTGTGGGTAAATATGTGTTAGTGTTTTACTTTTATTTGTTCTTTACCATTTTCATAATAATCTATAATTTTTAGAGATGGGCCACTCGAATCTTCGAATCCACCGAATCCTGACAAGTATTCGAGATTTGAGTATTCGGTGTTTTACTGGATTCGATGATCTAATCTTTCACCTCATAAACAAAGTATAATATGTTGAATTCAAAAATTACTTAGTTAGGCCTACTTGAAAAGGACAACTTAATTCTTAATATTTATTTTGTCGGACGAAAGAGATAAACATGAATAATTTTTTTTTAAACAAAAAATTGTTAGGTGTGAGAAAATCTTACGTGCCTAGTACCCTAACCTCCCAACCGTATGGGAAACTTGGACTCGACCGTTTCATCACATGCTCACTTCTAAAACTTGCACCTCACGAACAATCTTGTAAATATTTTAATAAACACATCGAAACTCTTCAAAAACTGAAAATCAAAACTAGAATTACAAATAAATTCGAAATAAATTAAACAAATTACGGATTTTTTCTAAACCGAAATGATACGAAGTCAGCCGCCATTACACACGATATAGTCAGTCGCCATGACGTATATTATGTTTACTCGCCCGAGGGATGATTAAAATAAAGATACTGTTAATTCTTACTACCCAACTGGTTTTAATTATCTACAACTATGTAAAGAACCCCAATTTATTGCATACGATCCTTAAGTTAGACATTTTTTTGGGTTTCATGAAAAATAAATACTGTCAACAATTAGACAGCGATAAAACTGTTTATTCATCCCTACCGGCGTACGTATCGTATATCGATTTTTTGTTTGAAATCGATTCAGGTAATCTGATCACTTAGTAAGCGCTCTCGAGTTTTAAGAATCAAATAACGACTTGCTAATCATTATTTATTTTAAAATCGATTTTAACTTAGTTCTTATTATTTATTTTAAATATGTTATTGAAGTAATTGTGGAAATATTCAAACGTAGTCCTGCCTTATAAAATGGGAATGAACAGATTGTAGTCGAAAATATGTTTGTGTTTTAAATAGAATGTATTCTCAGAAATCGATATATCGCAAGAATCGAATATATTTGTTTTCTACGCAAAAATAGATAATGGATATAAAAGAAAATAATAATAAAACATACTTAAGCATCATTGAGTTCACTATTTCCAATCAATGTTTAATTGTCAAGCACGTTGTTTTAGTCTTTATTAAAAATATCTCTTTGTATTTTTATTTTTGCTATCTTATACAATAAAATATCCTTTATTGATGATTAAAGTTGATCAAAGGATAACTAGGCCTAATCTGTTTATTTCACATGTTTTCTAGAAACTTAACCCATTCTAACAACACTTTAAAAATAACTAAAAGACACTCAAATTTTGATTGATTTGATATTTAAACAATAATATGAGTCTAGATTGTTTAATTTGGCTGGATTTTAACCTATATTTTGGGAAAGGGGGGGGGTGATTATAATTGAAGGCATGATTGAAATAAACCTTAATTCACAGTTTAGGCCTATATTGTGTAATGTAGGTCTATTTGTAAATCATTAAAATTTATAACGATTTGCTAGGATTCGGATTCGATATTCGAGATTCGAAAATAAAATGGATTCGGATTCGAGATTTGGATTCGAGACATAGTGGATTCGACCCAACTCTAAAAATTATAGATTATTCCTTTTTATTCTCATCACTTTCTTTGTAACCCATTCCATATACGAGGTCTATACTAAAAAGTTCCCATTCTTTTATATATATATATATATATATATATATATATATATATATATATATAAATAAAATAATGGGAACTTTTTAGTATAGACCTATGCACGATCCTGAAACACACCTATCAGGACTGTTTCAAGAAGTGGAAGCGGCGGCGAGAGCAGTGTATTAACCAAGGAGGAGAGTACTTCGAAAGTGGCAAGGCTAAATAAGTTGTAGGTAATCCTGAAAATATTGGGGAATCACACTTTTCTTTGCATTTGCCCAAAAGTCATGAATCAGTAGCAATGAGTGTGCGGGTGCATTGTTGTGATGAGGAAACCCATATTTGTTTTTCCACAGTTCAGGGCTTTTTCTCCTTATATTTTTATTCAGACGTTTCAGATCTTCAAAATAATACCACCGATTCTCTATTTGTCCCTCTGGTAAAAATATGTGATAAACAACACCCTCAATATAGAAAGAAAACAATTGGCATGTTCACATTTAACCTGACCTGCCATGCTTTTTTCTGTCTTCGCAAAAAAAAACTCTAACCCACTATAAAGACTGGGTTTTTTGCCTCAACGTCCTAAACTGTAAACCTATGTTTCAGCACCAGTGATAATTCCCTTCGTGAAGTTTTTTTCCTCGTTTGCATGATCCAAAAATTTCTGACAGAGCGCAAACCAATTGTCTCTTCGATCCTGAGTTAGCAGTCATGAGACAAACTTTGCAGCAACTCAACTCATTTCCAATTTTTCAGTCAGAACTTCATGGCAGGATCACATGGAAATGTTGTACTCCTCCGCATTTTCTCAAACAATCAATCAACAATTTAAATGCGTGGTTACCCAAACTTGGGTCACATGAGTGTCTTCATTTGACGTCAAGGGCCGCCCTGAATGTGGACCATCATTGATCACCATAAACTTGTTTCTCATTTCATGAGTGCGTAAACATTTTCCCAAGTTTGACGCAAAATTTGATAATGATACTCTGCTCTTGTAACTCAATCATCTTGAAAATCGCAATACATCTTGGCTACTAAACTAAACAATGCAACACAGTGACTAATTACAATAGAATTACAAGATAAATAGTAGATTAATTACTATGTTTGTCTAAGCAACTTCACTTTCCAAACATGGCTATGACATCCCCACAGTCTGGAAGAATATTCCTGATGTAATAGTCCCTGCATTACACCGGGGATTTCAGACCCTCCAAACCTTTCAGGAGCTTAGTTAGTAGTTACCCTTGAGTTTCCATTTGATCAAAGTGTTGTGTGCCTTCACTATAGTTAGAGCTGTAACATCAAGGCTAGTTGAGGAAGCGGACTGTTGTATGTAAATACACTTATTGTTGTGGGACTTATCTCAATTACTCTAACATAACTTGTTCAACTAAATCACACTGTATAGTTCATCAAATTCCTATTCAATAAATGACTCTAAAGAACCTGCACAATTATTTGACACCACCTAACCCAACCCACTAAGTCCATCCTGACGAGGTCACTGGGGTGGCGAGTAGCGACAGTTTATTGGTTAAATTAAATATCTACTTAAAAATAATGCTATTTTTTTTATCCATAAAAACTTGAGGGATATTGCAACATTTTTGAACACTCCTGTATTTTTATAATTCTTTTTAACGCATTTAATTCATTCTAAAAATAAAAAGTCAATACATTCTACATAGAAATGTCTTTTTTTTTTAACTGGAGATTTCATGGAAGCTAATTAAAACATATATTTATTTCCTCTATATTTTTATCCTAGAAAATCCCTTATAAAATTTCATATAAACCAGAAACTTTTTTTTTACAAACCCTTGAAAATTGAAAATTAGTTTTTGATAAAGTTGGTGTAGAATTGGAGCATATGCTAACCTCATCAACTGATCTAAAATGTAACATAAACTATGTTATAAATGTGCAAAGTGGTGCCCTTTTCCTGAATTTATTCTTCAAAGCCCACCTTTATGACATTGTGTGAAATGCTTATCACTTTTTAGAGTGTTACTTTTTATGTTTCTATTTCTCTTTGTTGGCTCAAACTCAGACCTGGACTGGGATGAAGGTATGTAACAAAATATATTAGTTCTAATTTGAGCTTAGCATTAAAAATCTGCTCTGTATCATGTTTTAAAATGTTTGTCTATGTCCAAATGACGGTCAAGTTTAGTTTCAAATTTTGAAACCTTTAATGTAAGGCTATCGTTTTCACAGATTGTATCCGTTTTTGCAGACTTGGAGTTATAAAACGAATCACAGGAAATTTTAGTAATTTTACTTCTTTTTTTTTAGGTTAACTTACTATTTTTACTTTTAAATATTGCAATATGGGCCTAAAAATATTGATTTCGATAATTCTACTCTTCACTTCCATCCTTCAAAAGTTAGCACGCTTAGTCCTAATATAAACAATATATACCTTGCTAAAAGTAGCCATGCCTGGTCTAAGTAAGGAAAATATATGTGGACCTTGCTAGCTTAAAACAAGATGACTAGACAATTTATGTCGGGACAAGTCAAGTTAATCAAGTTAAGTTATCAAAATTAGTTCTACTACCGATTATTTCGATACTGGTACTGTTAAGAATTGAAGGACATTATAGTGAGATATCAAGTCTGACATTCCTATGCTCAAAACTGTTAAAACACATTTTATTTTTGTTCTTTTGCACATAATAAATGATAAATTGATAACTACACAAGATAAACAAAAAACATAAAGCTTCACCATATAGGTCGATGTATGTACAGAAGTACAAACCCTAATGGGAAAATGAATAAAAATGGCTAAATAAAGGAAAAAATTACACGTTGGCCATGTGCAAGATATGTAATTCTAATTTTAACATATTCAACAGAGGAATACATTATCTTAGTGGCTAAGAAAAAACCGACTATCACAAAAAAACTTTATTCAGAAATGTGTTAACTTCACTTCAAACTTGTGACATCATCCCTTGATTATAAAAAAGAAAACCAGTAAAAAAATGTATCACTTTTCATAGACAATAAAACACACAAATTTATAGAAGCAAGCACTCAAAAGATCAACAAAAAGAAATTCTTTCATCATATCAGAAGATTTTATGAGATGGAAATAAAATAACTATATTGTCTCTTACCTCTTATGATGGAATTTTAAATAATGATATGAGTGTTGATACAGATAATATATCATCATCATCAGGACACTGGCAAAAAGTGGAAAAACTTTCAAATCAGTTTCCCAATGTCATTCACGATAATGCAGAGTACTATTTGGGATCCACCCAACTCGTTGAACATTACCAGTTCAAAGTGTTGCAACATGAGAATGGCATAACATGTTTTTCAACATTGTGCAAATTTGCGTAGGCACAATTATTATGCAGGAGTGGAAAGAGAGCAAGTTGACACTGATTACGAATGCCCATAAGTCTTCACTGATACTGAATGCTCTGTTGCACTGTTCTTTCAGAAAACACCTGACCATGTTTAAACCAACAGATTAATTGTGAAGAAGAGCTAGGATACTTATGAATTAGCAAAAATAAGAAAAATTGCATTCTAAAGAACGTTATTAATTGTGAAGATAATGTAAACTTTAATAACCTTTTGTTTGTGTGTTTTAATGTGATAAACTAGCTTTTCATCTAAAATACCTGTATAACCAACCTTTGAAAATCCAATCACTCTTTATGTTATGCAATATTTTCTCATCTATGGGGTCAGCACAGATTTGAGGCTAATTTCAATTTATTTTCATAAATATAACTAGCACAAAATTGTACAAAATGTGAAGTTTTGGTCTCATAGTAAACAATTTGCATCTTTAGGGGGGAAATCATGTTTTTTTTTAAAAGGGATTTTATTTTTTTTAATAATTAATACTTAACAGGATTTTTTTCATGCCAAAAATAAGACTTAAAGTATTTTTAATGATCCCAGCATTGAATCAAATAATGAATTTTTAAGTTATATATCATTTAAGGGTGTACGAATATTTGAATATCATACCATAAAATGTTGAATTATGTGCCCGTTTTCAAATACCTAAAAACAGCAATTGGTTTATTCAATTAAAACTCATTGGCTGTGCTCACTAATGGCAATATCCAGGCATGTTCAATATACTGGTAGTAAGTTACTTTTATGTTGCTTTTAGTGATTAATGTGTTGGTATACAGTTTCTATTCAAACTAAAGTTAACTTGGTATATAATAATTTTACTTAACACAGTACATTTATTTTGGTTTCCTGTGCGGGAATGCCATTTTGAATTCAGGAAATTTTCAGGCGAAAAATAACAATTTTCCACACGAACGAAACATCAAACGGGGACAAATTCAAAAATAATTTTTCACTTTGCCTGATATTTATTTTTAAATTTTACATTTATTTTTAAACTTATTTTTCCCATTCGTTTATAGGTTTGAACAATAAATATATATTTTTTAATCTTAAAAAAATGTTAAAAGGGAAAAAAATTATGGTTACTTAACATTTTTATACTAATTAATTTTTAAATTGTAATTTTTCAAAATAAAACCTAAATAATAATTTGTCTAACAAGTTTGAGTAAGGTTTTTGGTTTAATATAAATTAAAAAACCTAAGCCTAATGTAACTATTTCAACACATATATTTTTGGTATAAATATAAATAAATTCTTAAATAATCAACTCATGGTGAGATTTTAATAAATACCTACACAGTCAAATATCAAATATTCAAACTAATCTGAATAATTAAATGAGTCGTATTCTTGTTCATTATAATATCAAAAACATTTCTCAAATGAGCCAGTAAGCCTGGTTACCTTTTACGTTTTAGTTGCTAAAGCTCTTACAAAAAGTGCAGTTAGGGTTCAAAAAAAATTGTTTATCCAACTATTATTATCTTTGATACAAAAGCAAATGGATGTCATTATGCAAATAAGTGGGGTGAAGGTGTGTTTCCCGCATAATTTGATATTTGAAAACCACTTTTATCATTTTTTTGTACTCTTAAATCTATTCAGGGATAGATAATTCCCTCGATTATATATAGTGTAGTTATGTTATTTAATGGGGCTCAATTGTGTTGTAAGGTAGTTATAAAAATAAGAGCAACTGAATTTTCGGGTATCCACTTAATGAAAGATAAGGTTCATTCAAATTTAATGAACTAATAATATGTTTAGTGAAAATCAAATACAAACGTAACATTGATATACAGTCCTTAGTTGTTACTTTTTTTTTTAATGTTTTCCCATCCTAGTTTTGGGAACAACAAATTTCCTGAAGTTTGGGATCCTGCACAGCCCCACATAAATCACATGAAATCATCATCAAGAACAGTTTTCAGCCACTGGCTGGGTTTGTTTGGAACATAAGTCTCTCCAACATATTCTACATCTCCCCACCACCACCACTTCTCCTCCACACTTCTCTGAACTCCCTCAGCCACCTGTCCCTGGGTATAAAATCACATAATTTGACTAATTATTAAGGTTCTGTGAATACTCTGATTTCGAGCTCTGAGCTGAGACAGTCATTAAAGTCAAAAGTTTTGTAGGTTCGTCATTTTCGAGCTTCCTCTTGATGTACATACAAATCATTTTTTAAAACTCAATGGTACATATAGGCTATTTAATTTATGTGATATCGTTATTTTCACTTATAAATCATTCAGCAACTTAACATAATAAAGCTCTAAAACTACTTTGTACCAATAAACTTATTCAAGATTGTCGGCCATTTTCAATTATTTTTGATGGAAGTTGCATTGCTATGGCACTAGAATGGAGATAAAAATAGCTATATATATTAAATAATTAAATAATCTTATTTGTACTAATTCCATACTGTCCCTTTCAAAATTATAATTTCTGTTGCACGTGGTGGCATAGTTTGCTAACATGTTAGTTTTGTGCTCAGCTAAACTGCTGAGGACGGGGAGATTGAGGTTAGAATCTCTCTTGGGTGAACTGGGGTTGGTTTTTCCTAAATGGTTTTTCATTCTTCCTCCACACAAGTGCGGGTTCACTTCCTCTATATTCAACTTTCCAATTCCTAACCCATTAGCATAATTAGTACTTAACGTATAACCCAAATGGGTAATATATTACTATAATTTCAGTTAAATTGCATTCAACTTTAAAACTATTATTGGTCCATCCTAACCTGAGACCGGAAATAAACAAACAGTCCCATATCACTACACGAAGGATATACATGATTGGTGGAACACCAGTGCAATATTTTAAATAGGCTCGACCAGAATAGTCACTATCATATCAACGTAGGTCACTACAAATGTTTGTATTTCATAATGCTTTAAAATTTCCTCTCTTTTGTTTAACAAAACTCAAGTAAGACTGAGCAAACACTATAAATACAGATAAAACACATCACTTAACTGCCGTGATTAAGGCCCTGCCTATCCTTTCTGGCAGTGTGTTGAGCTTTCAGCTCTCAAAATAGATGGCGTTGCTAACGTTATACAAACTGGTGGATTCCAGCTGAGGCTGCAAGCAAACTTTTCCTAGAACTGATAGAGATAAGAAGTGTAGTGCAGGACCTTAAAGTGTGTAGGTGACCAAGTTGGACTAAACGTGGGGAGATGAGATTAAACGTCAAGCAGAAAAATTAGCCTATCCGTCCCAGCCAGCTAGACGCTTCTCTCTGGGGGTTCAAATCCCTGCTGAGGGTATTTTGGGGAAATCTTATTCAATTATTTCCTTCTACTCTCCCATGCAAATGTGGGTACATTTCCTTCATTAATTCTGCCTGTTTAGTTATGAACTAATTACACCAGTGTGTTAGGGATAAATATGTTTATATTTATAGGAAGTATACCCGCATTCGCATGGAGAGAGAGAGTGGTAAAATATTAAGGAAATATCACCCAATCATGATAGAGCCACGATCTCCCAGTCATATGGCAGACTAGTCTTGCGAGAGTGACGCCTTAGACCATGTGGCCACCAAAGTGGTATACTACCAATCCTCATGTCTAAAAATAGCTAGAGAAGTGGGAGGGAGCTTTTTTAGAAAGATTACTTGAAACATCAGAATAATTGCTACATTGTTATATAGAAATATTTATTTGTATCTTAATTTTGATATTATTTCTACAGTAAATAAACTATTATCGCTACTCATCCTACTCATCCGTTGTACTTAAATTGGTAAATACAGATAGCCTAAACGCCAGTAATATAATATCATTAAACAAAACTTGCCCTCTACGACAAGCAGTTAAATAATCAATTATTTCTATGACCCATGCTTCACAAGGATATAAAATAATATTGTGTAAATACTTTTCCACCTCAAAATTTATACAATCCATTGGATCTTGTTCAAAAGCAAAAATAGTCACATTTTATTAATTACATAAAAATAATCATCGTGCGTACTTATTGTTCGGGATTCGATACATTTGTTCTGAAAATAGCGCACAAACTGCGAGAATGCAACAGATTCAAATTAAAAGTAATCACATCTAAACAAGCTAATAAAATTAAATTAAAATAATTACACTTTGTTTGTCAAAAACTTCGTTCATTAATTTTTGGAAAATAACTTATTCCAAAGTCAAATCCTAGACTGTAAAATAAATATAGTAGATAAAAACATACTGAAAAATCTCAAATTACATTTAGACTCAATTTTATTTAAAATAATTATGTTTGATATGAGCAGGAATGTTTATTTTTATTTATTATATTATTCAGTAGATTAAAAATTCAATCTATAGTAGTTTTCATATACTCTGAATATTAACACCTATTATTTCAACGTGTAGTGCTCAAGAATGAGAAAACCCGCAAAAGAATGTAGATAGGAGTGAAGAATTTTACATGTTTTACTGCCTCAGATAAATAAGGGTTAATGTCATAAAACTTTGTGTATGGAGAAGCGTGTGGTGTTTTCTTTGAAAATAATGTATCACTAGAGTAATACTCTCATTGAAGTAAGTAGGGACCAACTATATTTATTCACACAGCAGTTAAGACTTTGTGAGTATTTTAGTTCCTGAATATATTATGAAGTTTATATTTAACTAAGCAAATTTTCATAATTGGACATTGGCCCTTCTTATCCTAACGCACATGGTATTAATGTTTCTTTGACTCGAGAAGGTCACAGAGATTAGCTTAACCCTCCACTGCCCCTGCATTCTGATACAGCAGGTTAGCCAACGCTTGCAAAATGATAATAGCTGATAAATGGGAAATGATCATACTAATGGCACCTATTATCAACTAAGATAACTATTTGTAGAAGGAAAAGTTGTATTTAAAACTATGTATTCTTATTAAAGTGTTGACTTGCGAGTCGTTAGAGCTCAATATATGGTTTGAAAATCCCATAAGAATTATGACAGATGTCCAGATATGTTACTAAAATAAATTTAAAAAAACTCTATGTTGACTTATTAGATTTTTTCTTACTTTTTTTGTTGTTTATAACCGTGCATTGGTCATTGCTGAATTGACATTAACATGTGATAAGGACTGTACAGTGGAGTCCCTCAGCACTGTGTCAGGAGTTTGTTTGTATTTGAATAGAACTTGCAAATATTAAAGTATAATTTTTAAATCAAATGAAAGGATAATTTTAGTTAGAACAATTTTGTAATGTTATTTTAAAACAAGTTTAATACAAAACAAAGGTGTGACTATTTAGTGAAACGATACTATTGAAGTCCATTCAGTAGCACATCAGAGCATAGACTTCCACATGGCTTTGTTTACATCCAACTTCAGCTGAGGGTTAATCAACATTGCAAAAAAAAAATTACTTAGGCCTAACTTAGCACAGTAAATATAAAAAGACATTTACTTTTTCATATTGTCTACCAGAAATACTATTTTAACCAAAAAGTATGATGACCACTTTTAATAAGAATTGATAATTGAATTTAAATAAGTTTCTTAATAAGATAATTTCTAGTGAGAACCTATACAAGGTGCATGCGCATAGAGGAATGGAAATGAAGCAGAATAAGTGACCATGCAAATTTATTATATTAAGGATTAATAAACAAAATATGAGAAATTTCTAAATTTTTTAGATTCTCACATTTTCTTATGGCATAAATAAAGTTACAGAGGCATATTTTATGGAATATTAGCTCATTAGAACATCAATTTTATAAACTTTACTTTTGTCTTTAAAGAAATGAGTTTTAAACTACTTAAATTATTTTTTCGATTTTGTTTTTATTCAATTGTTGTTATTTTTGAATAATGTTTTTTGAAAGTGTTATTTCTAATTTAAAAATCATTCCATTTTTTAAACTTTTTTTTCTCAAAAGCATTTACTATTTATAAAAATGTATTTCATTCTTATTAAAAGAACATGTGTTGTTTTAATAGACTTTTAAAATCTCACATTTAAAAGATGGTTTTATAAGCTATGTTTGTTTTGAGTGATCACATTTTAAAGATACTATTTTACTTTTAAAATAAACAAATATGTAATATTAACATTTTAAAATTACGAATATACTTGGGATTTTTTTTCAGACACATGCTATTTATAGTTTGGCAGATAAAAAGTCTAGCAATGGTTTTTTTTATGAAAGTTTTAATTTAGGTGGAAATATCTTCCATGTGCTCAAAATTATACTGACTCATATTTTAAACATGTATACAAGTAAATAATGTTTGTCAATTATTTGGCTTCTAAAATATTCTAAATCAAACAATCCCCATTTGCACACTCCTAACAATATTTAAATTTATAGTTTAGTATTTATCTCTAGAAAAAGATGTGCTCAAAGTTATATAGGTAATTTGATCAAGGCTAGTTATTAATACATTCAATTTAAGATTCAAATAGCCAAAACTATTATTTATGCTTTTGGTGGGGATTACCATCTAGATATCATATTCTGAAAATTGAAAAATTACGCCTGATCCCAAGTTCGATTCCTGTGTCCAGATGTCATTTTTCAATTTCCAGAACATTCAATTCATTTACCTCTTTATTTTAATTCCTACATATTGTATTCATAAATTTTATAAATTGATCCGGCTCTATTCATAACCTAAATTATCATTTTGATCTCCCAATCCTTACAAGTCATGTACATTTAATTGTATAAGCAAATGCTCCATCCTACATATTCTTTCCAAAGTATTTCCAGCTTGTAATCAGATTAAACATTGAAAGGAGGATAGAAGTGCAAGGCATACACACTTACCAGAAAATTGTAGGCCTTGCCCTTCTCTCCTTCTTTCAATATTTAATTTAGCAGTTTGGCACCATTTTTACTTTGCTGACATATCAACTTGTAATCAGATACATCATTCAGTAGTTTGTCCACCGTTGTGCTTACAGTCACATGTCATGCCTCACTGGGTAGATTTTTAGTTACTTGTGTTATTACATGTATGAAGGTACACCAATAATTAATAATAAAAAAAAGCCTTGGTGCATTTGTAACAAGTTTTGTTTATCCCGACAGGCCTTGTAGTGCCACAGCCCGGTCCTCCAGCCAAGCGAGCTCACAAGGACCCTGGACCTATGCGAGCCCCTGACAGCTTTTCGGCTATGTTGGGTCGTCCTGTCATCAACCACCTCAATGGCAAGACCAAGATTGCCACAATGACTCGCTCAGGGAGTGGTCGCAAGCAGGTCATCTCGTGGATGGATGCTCCCGATGATGTTTACTTCCGCTCTACTGATGGAACCAAGTAAGTTTCTAAGGACTGTTACACATGTTAAGTATGTGTATTTCGGTATATGTTCATTGGTACAAATGCTTGAGGAGTCATAGTCAACTCAACTTCTAAATGTTTGTTTGACTAGTGAGCTGGTAAAATTAATTACTCAATTTTTTTCTCTCTGTTGGCAGAAATAGTTTTTACGCTGACTACACAGTTACCCTAGCTTTTTGTTGTATTGACTTTCAGGAAAATGAGAAGACAGCTGACAGGCACAGAGTTACGCCGTGCCGCGAGGAAGCCGTGGAGAAAGCTAAACGCCAAGTGCATGGTGGACAATCTGCTGGTGATTCTGGACTGACAAAGTGCGCCGGTGGCGGGGAACATTGAAGCTCAATAAGTGTGTGCGGGTGATTAGTCCTGCTGCCTCCCAATACTGAAAAACTACTGTCGTCAATCGACACAACTTTTTTTTAAGGCAATAAACTTTTAATGTAGGATCTTTGAGGTAATTTGTATAAGGAGTTCTGTATATTAGCAAGATGAGACTTGCTTTTTATTGTGCACAAAGAGAAAAACTAACTTCCTTAAGAGTCTTAAAAACATTTTCCTTTATAATTACAGTGCTCTGCTGTACAGTTTTTTATATATATATATATATATATATATAATATATTATTTAAATATATAAATATACCAAATATTATTAAATATATTATATATATTTAAATATAAAATATATTTATTTATATTAGAGATGGGTCGAATCTTTAAAATTGTTTAATTTTATTTAAAGTGGAAATATTTAAAATCAAATCCAAAAATGTTGTTTAATACTTGGTGCCACTTACAAATTCTATCTTTTTTGTCAGATCTATTATGTCCTAAGCAACAAAGGAACTTAACTTAATTATAGTAATACTCTGTAGTCCAATTTGTGATTTCCTTATTCTCCTAACTGCAAGAGTATATAATTCCCTTTACCAATTACTTGAAATTGTTATTTCTAGTCAAGGTCTTCATAATTGTATTCTAGATGCTTTTTTGAAATTTTTACGAATCTCGGATCTCTTGAATACCATAGTATTTGAGAGAATTGGGATTCAAGCGTCCCATCTCCAATATATATATACATATATAGAAAAAGAGAAAGAAAGAGAGTACATGTTTCAATGTGTTCTTTTTTCTTTCCTTTTTTTATGTATTAGTCTTTTTGAAATAAGAATGGAAATAGTTTGTAGAGGTATAATAATATCTCATGTTCTCCATAAATGATCCATTGGTAACACTTTATTAAAATTAAACTATTCTGTGTTTACTAATATTCACACAAAGTGTTGACTGTTGACCACTCCTCTTGTTAGTCGATTCAAAATATAATGTGTGCTTATGCAATTCTTTTCAAATCAGTATTTTTATGAGAGGTACAAAGGTAAATTTTTGGTCACGCAACCATAATTATTTCATTGCTCATAATGATGCACAATTTATTTGGTTAATGACAACACTAAATACTTTGATACGTAATTACTCTTCCAAAAATAATAATTCATTTCATACCTAATAAAATTGGTGCTTGTCATATGCAAAATTTAAAGTAAAAAGAGAAGAAAAACTGTGTTTGAACTCGTACGACTGTCGTGGTGACTGTATGATGTTGCCTAAAGGAGTGATTACTGTCACATTGATTACAAATTACTTGAAAGGAAACTGTTGCTTCTGAAGGGAGCTAATAGCCAAAGTGTCATGTCTGACAAGTGTGCCAGTCATTGAAAGCAGACCTGTGTTGTACAAAAAGAATTGATTTTTTTAAACTAATAGAAAACTGGTGTTGCTAGGGACAAAGTGTTGAGATTAAAGACGAGTTAAGGAGAATATAAACATTGTGCGGCATTCTACGAGATGTTTGTGGGAGTGAAAGTGTCATGGGGGGAGGCCGTTATATTAAGACTTAAGTCCTAACATACTTTATATCATCTGCGGCTACAACCTTGCGTCTATTTTGAAACAGGTTTTCTTTGCTCCCCTCGTTAATAAAGTACAAGTTGCGTGTGTGTGTGTATGAAGGTATGGAAGAGACTGCTGTGACACTATACGTAAGGACCCATCAATTTCATTATTGTTGTAGTGTTTTAGATTATTGTTTATTTCAACTTTTTTGTTTGTACACTTGGTAAAGAAAGAAACTTAAGGAAAAAAACACACACATACCCCCTTTTTTTTTCAGCCATGTGTTGGAGGAACTGTTTGTATAGTAAAAGAATCATTTTTACACTTTGTTTTCCAAGGTGACATATTTGACAAAGTTCTCATTAAATACATAGTGATTTGTGAGAATTAATATATTACTTGGTCACTTTTTTTTTTTTTTCATCAAAACATGGTTTAAGCCTTTTTACCGTCCAATTGGCACAACTACCCACTCAAGCTAATTGTATTAAATTATATTCATATTTACTTATTAGGGATGTGCGAGACTCAAAAATTCAAAATCAAGATGAGGAAAAAATCTATCTCATCTCCAAAATTTAAAATGATTCTCAAAAATTCGAGAATTAAAAAAAACAAGAAACTGGCCTAAGAAATTTACAAAGCAAACTGATGATTTTTATTTTTAACACTATTTGATAATAACCTAATTACCCAAAAATATGACGCACTTTTTTTCTCTAAAACAAGCTTTATAAAAACCATGTATCAAATAAATGCACTCTTGGATAATAGGTAACAAATGTTGCACTTTTGATGACTGCATGTATATCAATATAGATTTAAGTATTTTACTATCTCTAATAATTATCTTCGATGAGTTTTTTTACATTGATGAATCTTGACACATTTGTATTAAAAAATATATCTTCAAACCAAAATGGTACAAAATGAAATGTTCACCACCCCTCTATTCACTTCTATTCTTTCCATATGATTTAGAAACTTTTTATGCAGCCTATATGTCACTATTGTCATTCTATTGTGTCAAGAGTTGTGTGTATTTGTTTACTAAGTTAGAATTGAATGCAGGGTTGGTTATCTAAGAAATAGCATCTTTTGTCAAGACATACAGTAGTTAACGTATTGCCCTAAAAATAGACCGCACCCTAAATTTTCGACAACTTTTAGAGAAAAAGCAATTTTCCCCATTTTTTTCCCACTTAAATATGATCAGTGTATTAAATCATTTGTAAATATAAATTGTTTAATAGAAGGTGCTTACACTTAAAATTAGGTTACTTAAATAAAATCACTTTCATATAAAAAACTCACAATATTTACACTTAAAATTATGTCAATTGGAAATAAAAAAAATAAGTTATTCATACTCAAAATTAAATCGCTTGGGAAAAAAAGGTAAGTTCACACTAATTCCCTGGCTGAACCCTGTTCTTTTCTCGACATGATCCGTCATGTTGCACTTCCAAATGTATTTTGTTTATTTTCAAAGAAAATTCATTTTCAGACATGAATAATTTTATTCCTATCAAAGAAATGTATTTCTAGGTAGCTAGCTATTATTTTTGTCTAGAAAGAAGTTGAAATTGATGAGCTATAACCTTAGTTTGTTGAAAAGTGAAAGTGTTTTAAAGATTAGATGCATCATTAAGTAATGTTTTGGTACTAAATGTTTTTTAATATCAAACTTTTAACATTATAAACTGGTCATCTTCAAAATTAAAAACCTTAAATGGTATACATTACAACTACTACTCTTAGTATTTTATTAATGAAACTTTAGCATGCTATAAATTACATTCATATACTTTAATAACATAATTTACAGTTTTGTACTTTTAAAGGAAGTTGTCTCGTTCTTGCATATCATTATTTTTTCATATTCTTGTCTCACTATAGTTTTGAATTGAAAAAATCGATCTCGCTCATCCCTATTACTTACTGTTTAAATTTGTTATTAGTCGTTATTTTGAAAACATTTTATTAGAGCTGGGCTAGTCAAGGCAATGTCAATTATTTAGTTTACTTTCTTTACGGTTATATACCTCACTAAGGAAAACGTCTTTTCGCTTTATGGGGCAATTGTATTATATAACCCGCCTCGGTGGCGTAGTTGGCTAACGCGCTCTTTGTGTTGAGCTCAACTGCTGAGGACGGGAAGATCGAGGCTCGAATCTCGGTCGGGTGAACGGGGGGCGGTTTTTCCTAAATGGTTTTCCACTCTCCCTCCACGCAAATGCGGGTTCACTTCCTTTAATTCAACCTTCCCAATTCCTAATCCATTAGCGTAATTAGTACTTAAAGTGTATAACCCGAATGGGTAGTAAGACGCGGTGTTAAATATTATTGCATTATATTTGGAAGAAGGTAGAGGAAATGTGGATAGAAACATAGAAAAGAGACAAACATAATATAGCTTTACAATGAATAGAAGAACACAGTTAACACTTTATATTGCTGCCAATGGACAAAGAGGTAATGGTTGTCTTTTAAAGAAAATCGATCCGTCACTGCCCATTCCCCAAACCTAGGTTTCATTCCTTCGGAACTCATCAGGGAAGAGTGTGAAATGCATAACGCAACTTCCTAAAAGAGGAAACCAAAAAAACACAAAAGGGAGAAAATGGAAGGAGATAGGAACATGTGAAAGGTAAAACATAAAGGACATTGGATTCGAATATATAATATATCTCACTAAGGAAAACCTCTTTTCGCTTTATGAGGTAATATATTCATTGATACACATTTTTTAATATAAATAATTTTTTGTTCATTAAATTCATATTTTTTTATCACACCATCTTCTAATTGTACACTGTGCACGCTAGATGTATATTATATGATAATTATTCTTATGGAGTAGAAAGGAGGAAGGAAGCATTTTAGAGGTAATTACCCGCATTGGAATGGAAGGAGAGTGGAAAACCATAAAGAGAAAATTACCCTCTCTAGACGAGACAGAGATTTGAACCCTGATCGCCTTGTCATCAGCAGGCTAGTATAACACGAGAGTGAAGCCTTAGCCAATGAAATGGATAGAAATTATTAATAAACAGAAAAAATAATCAAAACCTAAAATTGTGTAAGGTAACTATTTGAAAAAAGGAACCTGGTGGTCTAAGGGTAAGATGTCTGATTTCTCTATTATGGGTCTGGGGTTCAAATCCCGTTCCTGGCACAGATTTGTCTGAATAATAAGCCTTTCTCTTGCAAAGTGTGTGCTTTCATGCTTTGTGAATGTGTGTTTTGGAACCCATCTTAAACTGTAGGTCCCCTCTGCTTTCCACCACCATCACTCTCACGTATAATCCTACCATCTAGTTATAAAGGAATTCACCTTAATGGTGTCCCCATCTCAGAAATGAATTCCACCATGCCAAGATATCAGAGGTAAGATAAAGTCGAATGACCAAGATCTTGAGCATTAGCCCCACCCACCACTATTTGAAACAGGCGGAGAGGGAAGTGCAAAGTAGATAAGTGTTATATACCACATGATATAAATTCAAAATGCTCTATTGTAAGCATTAGTTTTTTACTATTATTACTATTATTTAAAACTAACACAAACACAACTGACTCACTTTAACTTCTCTCTTTACAAAACCCTCAAACTCCAACACTTTATGCACTCTACACAAAATACTTAACATATCCTGGAAAAAATCCATAAAATTGAAAACCTTCCACCTCACTGCTTTCTTGTCACCATCGATGTCATGGCACTGTACACTAACATCCTCTATGTTCACGGAACACTTATTAGAGCACAAACCTACCAGTTCTTTCTTGATGGACCTGGCTAAAGTCATACTTTAATACAACTTACACTTCCTGGGAATAATATAAGTTAAAGTTATCTTTTTTTACTTATAATTTTGCTAGCAATGGTCTTTTTTTTTTTATGAAAGTTTGAATTTTGGGTAAAACTATCTTCCACATGACTTTGTTCAAAATTATACTGACCCAAATTTTAAACATGTATATGAGTAAATAATAACTAGTTAATATTACTTAATTCAGATAAAGGTCATAGCTATCGGTTCAAGCATGGCTTCCTCATATTAAAATACTTGGATGGAGCTACTTAAATAACACTTGAAAGTTTAAACTATTGTAGCCTACGCAACTTTCTGTATGGCTGTGTTACATTTATGACATTTTCATGATTTAGCTTCTTAAGCGTTCTTGGACATATTTCTAGGTAACCTTAACAATTTCACCCACAACAAATCACAACATAGTTTCACCTTCCTTTTACAATAAGAGCTATCAACCTTACAGCCTTGCCACACAAGACAAACAGATATATTCATATCCTAGTAATTTAGCCAAATATTGTGAACAACTCCTCCTAGTTTTCAAAGGTTGAGGACATCCCTCTCATAACACAAAATCATCGTGGTCTACACTGAATAAACACCATCCTTAAAAGTGGCAATAAGCTCTTAACCAGTTTTACCCAGACCCAAAACTTTCTTATTTGATGTCCCAGAATTGCTACAAATGCTTGGATAAAACTTTCAAACTTGTTAAGTTTTTGCCTTAAAATATATTTTAGACCTTTTATTTTTCATGTATAACACCTTTAAATATTTAGGATCGTATTAAGTATGAAACTGTACTATATTCGGACCAATATAGTAGTTTGTATTTCCCTTAGAAACCTATGTAGTAATTTTCTTTTCCTTTCATTTTAATAAATTTTATTATGTTCATTATTTAAAAATACATTTTATTTTTCATATAAATAGATGGCTTGATTTCTACAGAAAAAGATTGGAGGAATTTTATTCTACTCCAACAATAGTTAACCTCATTGTTTTAAACAGTTTTTCAAATTTGAAATGGAGTAGGTATTAGAGCTTATCAATTAAAAAGTAGTGGGATGTCAATAGACATCAAACTATTATATTATATTGACTCGGCATGGATGTGTGATGATTTTTTGAGGAATACAACACATTTAATGATTCAAAGACCAATCACAAAGTTAAACAAGTGACAAGTCACCAAGATTTTATAAGCATAACAGTGACAGCAATGTTATTTTATTATTTTGCATGATACACTCAATTAATTCTAGGTGCTGTTGTCAAATGTTACCAGGATGTAGGCACACTTTGAGCTAAATGTGTTACATTCCTTAGCTTTCAATTGGTTGCATGAAAAAAAAATAATTTTTAACTGAAAATCATAATGTAATCAATAATCATCTTGTCCCACTTCGTTCTTGACTTCCCACACCGTTCAGCTCTTATATTCTTTTGGTCAAGCTCTTTTTTCTCCATTCCCTTAAAATGTCTATTCATCATTCTTGCTTCCTATATTATCTCATTTATACCCTGCTTTATATACAGCTCTTTCTCGTTTCTTAACCCATCTCTCCTGATGATATCCAGCATATTCCTTAAAAACTTCATACCCATTGCTTCAACTTTCTTGACATCATTCTTACCAATTGAATTAATTGAGTGTATCATGCAAAATAATAAAATAACATTGCTGTCACTGTTATGCTTATAAAATCTTGGTGACTTGTCACTTGTTTAACTTTGTGATTGCTCTTTGAATCATTAAATGTGTTGTATTCCTCAAAAAATCATCACACATCCATGCCGAGTCAATATAATATAATAGTTTGATGTCTATTGACATCCCACTACTCTAATACGTAACTGCTTTGTGCTACCATATAACATCATAACGACATGAATAAAGGACTTGTGTCATTAATTAATTAAATATATAATATATAGAGGGGATTTTTTTGTATTATCTGTGATTTCTATTATCAGTGCTTCCTCTCCCTTCAATTACCCCAGAAAATTGAGTACTGTATAAAGAAGAAGGATGAAGGTAAATAAAATGGACTGTTAACTCTCTAGTTTGAGGTTGGGTGTAGAACAATCTTCTCTGAAACCCAGGTCAAATCTCCTAACCATTTAAACCTGTCAGTAATTTCCCATAGTTTTGAGTCATGGCATTTGGTATAATTTTCTTTATTTCTGTGTACTGCTATGTATGTTTCACAATCCCTCCTGAAGAATTTTGATTAATTTAAATTATAGATAAACTGAACTTCTTTTTTTCACATTTTGAATTTTCATTCTACTTACGAATCTCATATTCAAAGAACTTGTCCTTAATAGGGCATTAATGACTAGTTTTATTATATGTGTAGATTTCAGAAGTTGGGTTAGAACTGGAAGAGAGGCATGCAACAGGAATGAAGTTAAGCGATGAGAGTGCATTTTCTCATTTGTTTATTATAGTGTTGGTAAGGGTATGGCGAGTGTGGAAGAAAAAGTAGTAAATGATAAGGTGAAGAAAATGCTATTTATATATTATATGATGATGAGGGGGAGAAACAAATTAGGACAACATGCTTGGAGTGCTGTTCCAAGAAAGTGTGGTTCGAAGTTTAGTACAAAAAAAAAGATGTAATGGTGTTTTATTGTTTTCTTAACACTGTCTTACTACCTGTTTAAGTTATATGCATATTATGTACTAATTACTTTATTGAGTTAGAAATCAGGAAGGTTGAATTTAACATATGTGCACCCACATTTGTGGATAGGAAGAGTGGAAAACTATTTTGTAAAAAAACAATACATCTGACTGGAATTCAAACCCCAATCTCCCTGTCATTGCATGTCTAGTCCATCATGAAAGTGAAGCCTTAGACT